>CM070500.1:3080375-4280375 GCA_036346375.1 Guadua angustifolia | reverse complement strand
GGTCAATGTGTGAAAACTAGGAGATAGTAGTAACTCGTTAAGAGTTGGAACTTGGACCTCACATAGGTGCATCGGCAGTGGTGATAAATAATCTCATTAGGAGAATAACTATGCACAAAGAAAGGGAAAAAAAATACCTTTGCTCGAGGGACCACATTATGAGCGCATAGCACATTCTTATTCAGAGAAAAAACCTGCCGTTCTACTACTTTAGAATATTGCTTTCAACATACTTCTAAAAAAAAAAAGTTGTCGCACAGCCATGAATAAGCTATTAATTTGTTTTAGTTCCACGAAACCTCATTTGCTCCTCGTATGTAATTTAGTGTCGAAATCTGTACTTTATGGTTGAAAAGCCGAAATATCAATATGTTATTTCTGAGCGAATCTCTTAGATTCTATCAAATTGCGATCCGTCCCATTGTTTTCCTCTTATGTCGTTATTCCCAATAATTATCATGTCTATTACCTAAGAGTATTTATTTCTATGTAGAGCTTTACTTATATACGACACATACAGCTTAAAATCACAAAATCAAATATACAACCAGAGCTATAAGCCTATGACCTCATGCATTTCAGTGTAAAGGGAGGTTCATCCAAAGGTGCAAGAAGCAATACTCATGAGGCCGTGGTTGTGATTTGTGAATATCATGTCAGCTGAAATGAGGCAGCAGCATCTCCAAGTCTCCAACCCACCCCCTTGTTCAGTCTCTCCCCCAAGTCCCACCCTCCGTTTGCTTGCTCCATGCATCCATCCCTTTCCTAACTTTTGTACTTTTTTTCCTGCCTCCATCCCCTACAAAAAGCGAAGGAAGGGGGGCAAGCCCTGCACTTAGTCCTTCTCAGGCCTCTCATGTCCCGTTATTTTAAGTGCAACTCCTCTTCCTCCCCCTGGTACAGAAAGCTGCACTAAGCTTCCACCCCCTAAAGAGAACAGACCAGACCCCAGAGAAGCAAAGGCTAGGGGAGTACTGAAAGGCAGCAGCTTGCACCAAGCACCAAACCATTTCTTGCGTTTGATTGGTTTGCTCCTCTGCTTGTTCTTCTTTCCTTTGCTCCATATGGAGTACTAGTTCTTTTTTTTTCCCTCTTCTCACCACATCTGTTCTTCCCACCTACTCTCCCCTACCACACACACCTCCCTTCACTCTCTCTCTATATTACAGGCATTGGTAATTGAAGTGAGCGCGCACTGCAGCGGAGGGAGAGGTGAGGTGCCCCCTTCTTGGCAATTATTGCCACCTGTGGAGTTTGGAGTCCCCCAATAGGAAGGAGCCTCCTTCCCCTGTGTTGTCTTCAAGTACTGCCTCTTCCCTCGCTGCTCAGTCGTTTTTGGGGTTGGTGCTTCACTGCTTCTTCCATCCATCCATCCATCAGCTAGCCAACTCTGAACCTGATCCCTCCTTCCCTGCCTGGTGGGTGGTTGGCTTCAGCTGTTCTTGGATTCTTAACTGAATGCTGTTGTTGTGATCCCCCCTCCCCATTCTGCTACATCTCCCTCCTTTCCACTTGTCCTGCTAAGCTTTTGCTTCCAATCAACTTTTCTTTTTGGTGTGTGTACTCTCTTGTTGGGAGAGGAGAGAGAGGGAGGGAGGTCAAGAAGGTGAGCAGTTGTTGTCTGTGACGAACTGCTTCTCTACACCCACAAGGAGAGCAAGAAAACCTTTTAAAGCCAGCAATCTGATTGTCAGTGGCCATCGCTAGGCAGCAGAGGCTCAGCAAGCTCCCCAAGAGCAAAGCAAGAAGGGTGCTACCATTCTTTGAATCCCAAGAAGAGAAGATCCCGAGATATACATCTGTACGTGTCTGTATATACACACACACGTAGTTGGTGTAGTTGCCTTGGTTTCTTGTCATGGATTGGGACGCCAAGATGCCTTCTTGGGACCTCGGCACGGTGGTCGGCCCGAGCGGCGTCGCCAGCGGTGGCGCGCTCGACCTCAAGCTCGGCGCCCCGACGAGCTGGAAGGCGGCGGCGGCGGCTCCGGTGCCTCCTCCGTCCGTGCCGGCGAAGCGGCCGCGAGCGGGGCAGGGGCAGCAGGCGGTGCCTGCGTGCTCCGTGGAGGGATGCATGGCCGACCTGTCCAAGTGCCGCGAGTACCACCGCCGGCACAAGGTCTGCGAGGCGCACTCCAAGACGCCCATCGTCACCGTCGCCGGTCAGCAGCAGCGCTTCTGCCAACAGTGCAGCAGGTACAGTAATTAATTAAGACCAAACAAGCCATGCATTATTTGATTTCTTATATCAATTCGCGTTTTTTTGGGAGCATTTTCAAATTCTGAAAGAATGAAGCTTTGTATGTCGATGAGTGTTGCATGCAATTTTCTTTTGTTGTTGTTTGAAAGCATAAATTTGGGTAAATTTCGTGGTAATTACTGGAGTATGCATTAAGCACGGTCACTTAATCCTGTTTCGGCGAACAACAATTCGTTGTCAGGTGAAGCAGTTCCTGTCCCTTTGCTATCATGATATTTGGCGTTTGCAATTAATTATCCGACGTGCACCAGCCAAAACTTCGGGTATCCATCTGTTTCCATCTCACGGTGAAACGCTACAGAAAAAAGAGAGGAAAAAACCTTGCCAAGCACTGTAAACCAGTTCAAGCAACCCCAAAGATCCTTTTTTTTCAACAAATTTTCTAAAATATCCATTCGAAGAACCCAAGTTAGGTTAGAATTAAGAGAGAGAAATTGTGCGCGTAACTTCGCCCGTGGAGAAGAATTAACCTCGAGACCAATTTCGAGCAGCCTGTCTGGTCCAGAATTGCTCGAGGTGTGAATGAACCAGACAAGCAGCCTCTTCCACCTCGTCACCCTTGTGACACCACGCCACCATTAAGCTGCTCTGCAGCTGCATTCCTTGCCCATCCGTGCTTCCTGGGTGTCCCTACGGCGACGATGCAGCACATGCAATGGAACTGGACTTTCAGGTCCAGGCCTCCCGTCGTTTTCGGGGCTAACTTGGATAAAAATTTCTCCTCTGGCACTCCTGCGCATGCGTCCCTGTCGCTATTGTCGCGAGTCGCGACGCCTCCATGCGTTCCACATTCCAAATGTTCTCCGGGACAGAAAATTCTTCCATGCATGTTCTAGAAGAGAAGGATCTGAAGCGGCGGTAGCTTTCTTGCCTTGCGTTGCGTTCGTTCCACAGTGATCTATAGCCATCTAATTAAGAGTGTGCCGTGAAGGTTACGAGCAGAAGTTCAGGTCTAACTCGTATGCAAAGGAGCTTGAAATTAGTAGCCCTGTTCCATTTTCTTGATTTTTACTATAGTAGATCTGTGACATGGTGTTGAAGCGATGCGGACATTTGACCAGAGAGAGATCGGTGTGAGCGTGACTCAGCGATCCTGTCTATGTAGCATCAACAAGGCATTTCGCAACTTTTGATGTGATTTGCTCCAGCTTTCACGCAATGGTGAATTCAGATTCAGGCTTTGTATACATGGTGATTTGACTTGATAAATCCATATGATTGGACGAATTTTTCTTTGCAGGTTCCATTTGCTTGGGGAGTTTGATGAGGTGAAGAGGAGCTGCAGGAAGCGACTTGATGGGCACAACAGGCGCCGCCGGAAGCCGCAGCCAGATCCTCTTAACCCTGGCGGCTTGTTTGCTAATCACCACGGTAATCCATCTTTGAGAATCTTTTTACAGTTTAGAGCACATGAAGATTATCATTCAGAATAAGTATGCATCAGCATACAGTTAAAAAGGACGTCATTAATTTTGTTAGAGCTAACAACTGCAGTGAGATGGAAAGCGGAGATTTTGACATTTTCAGTGCTTTAATCCAGTGCTTCTAGAGTAGTCATTTTATCTGAGGCTCCTTAATAAATTTATGGCGTCAAGATGTTGCATTTGATGGATCAAGTGCTCTTAGTTTTAGCCTAACTTTTTATCCCATTTCAACTGACTGGCCTATCCACAAAACATCTCACACGTGATAGCTGACAAGCACAAAGTTTTATCTTTCCAAAAAGGATGGGAAAAGGAAGTTGAATACTAGAAGTCCTGTACTACGATTACGAACATGTTGTTGGTCTAAAGGTCACAATAGTTTCAGTCTTTGACTGGCCATTTCCAGGAACTTCCTATGGAAGCAAGAGAATGTAGGCTTAAAATTTCTTTGGAACTTTGGGCCCGTAAACAGCTGTTCTTATGTGAAACCAGTTAATAATTTCAGAATGAATTGAACACTACTTACATGTAATTATTAGTCTTTACTTCTAGTTGTGAAGTGGAGTACTTCACCTGAAGTCTGCTCGTAATATCAGAATGAAATGAGCTTTAGCTCGCTGCGGTTCTACTACATAGTACAATCAAGTAACTGGGAGGACACTTGAAATTACTCTGGCAAGGAATTTACAGTTTGCACATGTAATGTATTGGCTCCAAGAGATGTTGATCGATTCGACATGCCTGTTGCAATTTGCAACGGTAAACGTTTAACGGTTTACTTTCCATCATTTTCTGTGTGCAGGAGCTACAAGATTCTCCTCGTACCCGCAAATCTTCTCCACAACATCCATGGCGGAGCCCAAGTGGCCGGCCGGCGCCGTGAAGACGGAGACCGACGCGTTCCACGAGCCGTACTACTCAGCACTCCACCTCAACGGCTCCGCATCTCTCTTCCACGGCAAGGAGCGGAAGCACTTCCCGTTCCTGACCGACCACGGCGACAACACGGCGGCCACGGCCTTCAGCTGCCAGCCGTTCACCATCACCCCTTCCTCAGAGAGCAGCAGCAACAGCAGCAGGCACAGCAACGGCAAGATGTTCGCCCATGACGGGGGTCTGGACAACTGTGCTCTCTCTCTTCTGTCAGACAACCCGACACCGGCGCAGATCATGATCCCCTCCGCGCAGCCTCTCGGCGGCGCAGTGATACAGTACGGAAGCGTGGCGCGGCTGCCCAACGACAGCGATGTCTCGCTCACCGGGTTGTCTTATATGAGAGTTGAAGACAAGGACACATCCATTTTGGCCACTTCTACTAGCCACACTGCTTCGGCCACTGCTACGGCTAGTGCTACTATTCCCAGTGCTGCTGCAACACAGCTACAATACCATGGCTACTACCATGTGAATGCTGATCAGGGAAACTCAGATGCTGCTATCCAGGCCCTTCCCTTCTCATCATGGTAGAGGGAGGGGGTTCGTGAATCCGCCGGTTTCGCGCCGTACGAGGGGTGGCTTTGATCAGATCCTAGGCAGTTGGTACTCTTGTTCACCAAATATGTCCCTGATAATAGTAGTCTTGATGATTCTGAAAACTTCACCAAGATATGTCCATTTTTCAACATGCACTGATATTTCTAATTTATGGAAAATGAGGAAGTATATGGTGAAAATAGACATACAGTGAAATCATGAAAGTAGTCGAATAGGGGTGTTGGATTAAACTTGAATGGTTCAGATCTAGGTGGAATCCCACCTTCTCCACATAAAATGTGAAATTTTATAATTTTTCTAGGAGGTTATGCGTGAAACGTGTTCAAGTGAGGGAGTAGGATTTCGCCTAGATTCGAACTATTTAAGTTTAATCCAACATCTCTGATTGTCTATTTTTATGGTTTCACCGTATGTTTACTTTCAACATATAATTCCCCATGGAAAATCCCCCTACTTATATGATTCAGAATTGCATCATTTATAGTACCGTTATGGTTGGTCTGTACAGCTTGCCACCCACTTGCTTGGTAGGGCTAAAGTATACAGAGATGCTAACTGTACTGAAAAGTCAAATTAGCCTCAAAAGATGGAGGTCATTGATTATTCTAATCGTGCGGAACTTCTTGTTTTTCACATGCTGTGCATCAACAGAGGTATTGTTAAAGAACAGTGATTAAATTAAGGATTTTGGACCCCTTCTGTAGCCCTAGTTCTAGTAGCGCAAGTTCAGAATTCAGACAACTATGCCCTAGTTAGTGCTTTTTAATATTTTCCCCCTTGTTTGATGTCCACCCTCTTGGAAGATGTCATGGAGCAAGTTCGGCGCAGATCAATTCAGATCAAGGTCTAGAATACAGTCAGAATAGTTTAATTTCCCCAAGAAGAATATATATATATAACGCATTAGAATGCTGGAAAAGAAAAACGTGTGGAATTGCTGTGCTCTTATACATAACTAGTTCCATGCTAGAGATCTGATCTGTACTGAAGATGAGAGAGCTACAAAATTCCTCCGAAGTCCAAATTCAGTGCATTTTGGTGTAATTCAAGACAGAATGACTTTGAGGATGATCATGCCATCAAGTATCCCTAAAAAAAGTGCCATCACGTAAATGTTTTATCATCTAAAAAGCTGTTAGTTTCAAGTTCAATGTGTTAACATGCAATCGCCGAAGTCCTATTCTTGTACCTCGAAAAAAAGGGATCCTATTCTTGTAAGCTACTGCTAAACTACAATTTTTGTTGCAAGTTGATACTAAATAATCTTAACAAGTGATAACTTCTATTACCATTTACGGAAGAAGCTTTGTAATTTTATTCGTGTTTCATTTGGGAACAAATTCACTTGGTAGAATTTGATCTCAAACCACTTGTTTCAAATCCACTGTTTGGAGGCTGTGTAAGGATTTTGCCATAGAAAATACTTTACATGGTAGAGTTGAACTTACATGATAGAGTTGAACTCAGTGCTATTAGATCAAGAAAAAAAGAAGGTAGATACCGTATGAAATCTATGAACTCCACTGTACATTTTGCAATAGGATTTGTTGCGCTTCAGCCTCGTTTTCCCTCGTTGTACATCCTCCATATTACCTTACAAGATACAACAAGGTGCCTCCTATTTGTGTTAGTTAATGCTCAGTTTTCCTTAAATGTGTGCCTTGTACTCTTCCATTCATGCTTATGGTGGCGATCTTAGGCATACGCTGATATCCTAATTACTAACAAACTGTGCTTATTTTTAAGGTTTTGAGAAGTTATTCACAATCAACCAAGCATATAGTATTCTAGAGAGAAGCAAATCTCTACAAGGTTTTCAGAAGAGGAGGCTATTATTCATTCTTCCACCCTTCCAGTCAAACTGTAGTTCACAAAAACACAAAGAAGAACACGAAAAGTACACAGCAAGAGTTACTGCTACTCGCAGTAGAACTAGCTACGTTCATCCATGGCCACCCACAAGACATTCTTGCAAATATAAACCTCTTCTGGAGCTTGGATATATCGACTTTCTACGTCGACTTCTGTTCATTCCCTAAACGCTTTCGAACGGCCAAGATGTAAGCCGTGGCCCTCTCGTCGATGTTGCCGCCGTCGTAGGAGGCGCTTGCTGCTGCATCAATGGGAGAAGAGTAGTTTGGCGGGTAAGCCTGTGTAACACTTACAGCAGAGTTGTTCTGGGCTTTGACGAACTTGGAGTACACCATCACCACCTTCCCCTTGATTCCTCGAGCACCACTCTTAATGTTTGCCTCCATTATATCTCTCGACTCGTTGGCTTGGTTGTGCTTACTCTGCAACGCTGGAGGAACTAGCCCTGTATATATATGCAGGTTGGTGTGTGAGATGAGACATTGCATGTCACATCTTGCTTTTTGATGCCAATGGATAACATGCATGCAACAACAAGAATAACCATCCATCTATCTATTGGCCAAGAGTTACGGACGATGCGTTTCCGAACGGTCACTGACGAGCTGAGTCCCAAGCTCAGAAGGGACCAGTGATGAGTGAGAGGTAGCAAAGCTCACGAATGTTTTGTAGTTGCAGCAATGCACCACGATAATATACGGTTGGTCTTTTGATAAAATCCAGATATGCAGCAGCTAGGACCCCCTTGGCAATGTTCTTTGCCTCATTCTCTTGCCTTTTTCCAGATCAGAAAAGATTTGCTTTGGATATCCTATTCCAACATTGTGTTGCCGAAGAGATTGTTTCGGTAGTTAAATCATATCCTCAACAGATTCCTCTCTATCCTTGTGAAACAGCCATCACTTCACTTGTAGTTGGAGCCTTGTAGGTTCTGTGCATCCATTCCTTAACAAGTGACAATAGCAATGGGGTGACCGCCGGTCTCCAGAGGTTGGGTGGCACTGCACATACACTTAGGAATTGAAATTGATGTGCTACATTGCTGTAGAGCTAAAAGAAACGATGAATCTATGGATAAAAAGAGGTGGGTTCTGTCTAGCAAAAATACATAATGAAGGGCTAGGGAGAAATATGGAAGAGCTGTACCAGCCTGAAACTATTCTAAATATCTAGTAAAATCAATTTTACTAATTTTTTAGCGAAAAGGATCCGATCGCCTCTAGTTTTTTTTTTTTGGAAAGAAAATGACAGGAGCTCTGCCTTACATTAAAGAAGATTATCAGGGATACAGTAGAGAGTTCGAAATATACACTCCGTAACAGCTTATGAAATGAGGACAATCAACAACCGAAATTGGCGGAAGACCTAAACGGATTTTGCGCCTATTCCAAACCCAAAGCATGACCCCTGGAGGGTCAGCTTTTCAACCGGGAGAGTCTATGGTGGAATAGGAAACGCCTTCACCAATCTATAGATTTGGTGTGTGTACTGCCCACCCTTCGATTGCGGATGTCACTACCGCGGCGCTAGCGACGGAGTCGACGGTTCTGTACTGATTACTGAAGATCGCCTCTAGTTGCTTTGCTATGTGTAGTTAACTAGCTATGAGCAACCAATACATGGTTTTCTTTAACAATATGTAGGGGCATGAAAATTCATTCAATCCATGGATGCACAGCACCAACTGCACAACTAGCCTATATGGAAACAACAATATCCAATAGATGCTTCTTGAAATTTACTAGAGAGAGACAGGCACTAGCAACGTGCAGGCATTGGGTTCTGGATTCGCCTGCTGGATGAGGCAAATCTACCAGCGGTCGCCGGGTCGAAATCTGAGGTTTCTTTTATCCTTTACACGGGGAAAAGGATCGGGCGCTTTACGACGTGGTGAAAACCACACCCACTCTGAAGCTCTCTCACCCGGTGAGTCCAATAGATATTTCGTACCTGTACTGTTGGACATACGCATCCGGATCTCTCTCTCTCTCTCTCCGCCTCTGCCTCTGGGACGTTGGTGACGACGACTTGACCAAGCAATCAAGCATATATGGAGCATCGTCCATGGAAAAGTGCGGTTGCTTTGGTACGTCCGTGACTAGGGGTGGCAATGGGGACCCGTTCGATCCGCGAAATTCTTCTATTAGGGAAGGGTATGGGAAGAAATCGCCTCATGGAGATAAACGGAGAAAATTATTCCGTCGTCGAGGATGGCGGGACGGGACAGGAATTTTTTTCTCGGGGACCCGGCAGGATCCAAATTTAGTTTAGTCCAATTTAGTTATTAGATTACAAACATAATAACATATTCTCTAGCCCATCATATTCACATTTTCATAAACGGGACAATATAATCTTAAATGAATGTATGCATTCTTTTTTCCTTGTCTGTTGATATGATTTTAGAGTTAAAATAGCTATAAGAGCTCTTCTCTTGTGTGAAATTTTTCAGGGATGGGTCCTCGACGGGCCCCGATACCTTAACGGGGATGGGGACGGGATTTTTCCCGAGACGGGAACGACGGGGCGGAAAATTTTGGATCGAGACGGGACGGGAGGCACTCTCGCGGAATGGCCCGCTACCCCCTATCCGTGACCCGTCGGAAAGGAAAAGATGACTAGGCGGATCCAGCGAACTTATCCACCGGGTATATAGAATCATCGGCCATTAGAAATTTTAGGCAGATGCGCACGGCAAATGCCACATATGTGATAATGATATCCGCGTTCCAATTCTTGGGAGGATCGTGCCCGGCCGGCTGACCATTATCGGTATCAGATGGCCGACGGACCAACCGCCGGCCGCATCATCTTGGAAAGAAGGTTCGCGTATAATTCAGTCATAGCGCACCTGTACAACGTACTCAATTTTTTAAATAATGAAACCTAGGGGTCCATACGCATTCAGTGATGAAAAGGAAGAGGGGAATTGGCACTCCAAGATTGGAAGATATCTTGGAAGAATCAGAGAAGCGGTGCACATTAAAGATAAGGAGGAGGAGGAGGAGGAGGACGAACCTTTTCATCAACCGCCCTCTCCGTGTAAACAAACACTGTTGTGAACACTCACCAGAGGCGGTCGGTTGTCCATCGCTCACCGTCCGTCCGTCCGTCTGCTCGGGTGAAAGAACTTCGGCGCCGCTGACATCGTGCGGTCGACCTGACGTAAGGCCTGGACGGGTGGATCTGGGCCGGAGATGGGGAAGAAACATTCCTACTGGTGTGTTTGTGGTGGACAATAATTTAGGTGGGCTTGTCTCCAGTAGGGCCGGTGCAGCGGGTGGATTTGGGCCGGAGACGGGGAAAATCGACTAGATTGGTCCAATCTACGGAATCTACATTCGAAAATCGTTCGTATTGGTTCGAAATTATCAGATGCATTTTCACCTCGATCTATAGTAGTATATGTTCACACAATAATACAATTACATAGCTACACAACTACTGATCTAATTGTTTAGGTTGCTAATCTACTATAGTTTCAAAATATAATCTAAAAGGCTAAAAAAACTCACATTCAAAATGTGATCCTCTTTTCTTCTCCTTTTCTTCGCCCCTTTTCCTCTAATCTTCCCTTCCTCTTCTCTCTTCTCCTTTTCTTTCCTCCTTTCATCTTTCTCTCTTGGTTGAAATGATGACAGAACCGGCCTTGTCGATTTTTTAAGCGTTGCCTTCTCTCACCATTCGAAATGACGACAAAAGATGTAGAGGTCTATATCTCCATTTGAAACGGTGACAGAGGGCACGGAGACCAATACCATCGTTTCAATTGATGATTCGTTTACTCTACCACCATTTGAAATGTGTGAAGGTGGTGTAGATACTCACACGGCCCTCTGTCGTTGGTCCAAATAGCGACAGAGTCCCTATCGTCATTTGAAATGACGACATAATAAATATAGTTATTTTAATTGGCGATAGAGCATCTGTCACTGACATAGGTCTATTTCTGTCAATTTTTCAATGTATTATTTCTGCAAAAAAAATTAAATATATATTACTTAAAAAAATCTCTTTTCCCTTTCATTTACCATTTTCTTTGCATGGACCCGCACAGCAGCGATGACGTGCTCTACTCCAAACCGGTGGCGCTGAGTAAGACCGCCCACGCAGCGGCCAGCGGGCCGTCGCAGCGGTTCTTGAGCGGCGACTACTGAGGCTCCAGTAGCTCCGGCTCCGTCGCTGCGCCGCAGATTTTTTTACCAAAGTTCTTCGTAAAAGGTTACGAATTGCCGACCGAAATATAATTCAATGTAGTACTAGCATAAAGCTGTGTTGTTTTAAGATCTTGCTACCAATATAATCATGCCCGAAGGACAATGATTTAGCAAATTAGTCAATAATTGAAGCCATCATTCTTTGAAAAATGTGTACTAGCATAAATCTGTGTTGTTTTAATTACAACAATTTGATTTAGTTCTCGAGGATTAACCGGTGTGATTGAGAAGCTTATAGATTGGTAGAGGCGTAGAGCATAAGCAGTTTGAGAATAAGTTAGTTAAATAAAAGCGAGGACCTTTTCGCTTGGGATATAATCATGCCATCTCATGAATAGTTGTAGAATTGGAGTTGAATGGAATGCTATTTATTTCCATTGCACTTAGCACTTAATTTCGATGTAATCTACCATGTGCCCTAATATTTATTAGCATTCATGCGTTATTTGTTTCTCTCGCCACCCTATCTATTAATATGTTTTTGAAAGAAAAACATTACATGTGTTTCAACCTTAGTTATGGCTTGCATTTACGATACTTTTACTCGCTAAAGTATGTAAGTTGTAACTTAATCTAGCATATTACAAAGATGGAAAACTTTGAAGGCGGAAGAATGATATGGGATTACTATCGGTTGTAAAGCTTTTTACTATTTTATTTACGAATGAACTCGCTCTTTTGCATTGGTGGAATTGGTTTATACAACATAGTTCATTGGAACCCAAGGATATACCAACCTCTTTCCCCATATTATATTGTTAAGTTCTTTAGGACGATAGGTAGACATGTGGATTGCTCTAGGAGGATACTTCTTTCCATGACGGGTTAGTTACTACCAACCTCCTTGAGGGGGCTTAATTTTGTTTTTCCTCATACTTTTATTAAGTTTAGCTTCCACTTTACGGTGAGTGAAGCTATGTTTGCCGACCTTGGTCATTTTACAAGTGCATCTGTCGGGGTAAGTTGAGCTAGTGATGACCTTCTAGTCATTGTTACTTTCTACATTGGGAAATTCACACTTCTTTGGATAGATCCTTTTAGTTTCTATAGTTAGATTTGATGGTGCGATCTTTGGGTTGCATGGCAATGCGAAATGCCATGAGAAAATAAATTTGGAAAAATAGTTTGTCAATGTTCCATTAAAAAAGCAAGAAAGCTCATGTACCAAACAATCTTTATCCGAAAAGAGATTTATTTAACTGCCTTATTTTAAACGGGTGACAAACCCAAAAGGAGCCTAGTTGAGTTCTTTGTTGTGGATCAAGATGTTGCTTGCATCGGATGTTCTTGTGATGAGTTGATGACCTATTCGGTTCTGTCATTCTGATGTTGGGTATTGAGATTTCCTACTCGATTTTAGATATGGTTCTCTTTTTAGTAATTATCGCTTATAATTTATGTTTTCTTAAACTATGCCCTTACAAGATTGGGTATTGAGATTTCCTTCGGATTTCTATGGTTCTCTTTTTAGTAATTATCGCTATAATTTATGCTTTAAACTATGCACCGCCTTTTCTCGGCAAGCCTTTTCTCTTGAACTTGTTTGTCATTGAAATATAAACTTGGTTTTTCCTTGTTGCATCTTTATCCGTGCTATGATTGCTAAATGGTTCTTGTTGCTAATCCAAAGAGAAAAATTCATGCAAAGTTGATAAGGCTAAATCTTCGTGAGTTGCTTCTATGTCCTCTGCAATTTGCGTGTATACAAAAATGTTCTTTCCTTAGTGCTACTTTTTTTGGACATTGTCAAGTTTCCTAGTGCTAAAATTGACATTGTTATATGACTTGGTTGCTCTCGATCGAGATGAGCACTACTTCTTAAGGGAGCTCCATGGATGGATCGATGGCCGTAAGTGTATTATTCTTATTCATTTTCTGTAAAACGACATCGTGCTCGTCTGACCTGAGAAGTAAGGCCTGTGCAGCGGGTGGATCTGGGCCGGAGACGGGGAAGAAACATTCCTACCGCTGTGTTTGTGGTGGACAATAATTTAGGTGGGCTTGTCTCCAGTAGGGCCGGTGCAGCGGGTGGATTGGGCCTTGATGGGGAAAATCGACTAGAATGGGCCAATCTGCGGAATCTATATTCGAAAATCGTTCGAATTGGTTCGAAATTATCAGATGCATTTTCACCTCGATCTATAGTACTATATGTCCACACAATAATACAATTATATAGCTACACAACTACTGATCTAATTGTTTGGGTTGCTAATCTACAATAGTTTCAAAATATAATCTAAAAGGCTAAAAAACTCACATTCAAAATGTGATCCTCTTTTCTTCTCCTTTTCTTCCCCGTTTCCTCTACCCTTCCCTTCCTCTCCTCTCTTCTCCTTTTCTTTCCTCCTTTCATCTTCCTCTCTTGGTTGAAATGATGACAGAACCGGCCTTGTCGATTTTTTAAGTGTTGCCTTCTCTCACCATTCGAAATGATGACAGAGGATGTAGAGGTCTATATCTCCATTTGAAACGGCGACAGAGGGCGCGGGGATCAATACAATCGTTTCAATTGATGATTCGTTTACTCTACCACCATTTGAAATGTGTGAAGGTGGTGTAGATACCCACGCGGCCCTCTGTCGTTGGTCCAAATAGCGACAGAATCCCTATCATCATTTGAAATGACGACATAATAAATGTAGTTATTTTAATTGGCGATAGAGCATCTGTCACCGACATAGGTCTATTTCTGTCAATTTTTCAATGTATTATTTCTGCAAAAAAAATTAAATATATATTACTTAAAAAATCTCTTTTCCTTTCATTTACCATTTTCTTTGCATGGACCCGACACGCGATGCGTGCTCTACTCCAAACCGGTGGCGAGGGTGAGCAGGTCGGGTAATACCAGGCCAGATTCCGATCGACGAAAATTCTACGAAAATTCGGATACGGATCTGGTATTTGTTTGTCGGGTCGGATCACGGTAATTCGGATACTTTTGTTTCGGATCTGGTCGGATCGGAATGCGAATCATAAATACCGGATTTTGGTCGGATCTGAATGCGGATAATTTTAAAATCGGAATACTGGTTCATGGTCAAGCCAAGTGACAAGTCACCCATTGCCCTTTGCGTGCCCATTAGCAATTTAGCATTAGAAAGTAGAAACCCTACCCTAATCTATTCCCATCCGAGCCATCCGAGGAGTCCCGACTCCCAACTCCGCTCCGGCGTCTCGCGACTCGATCCGCTCCGCTCGCCGCCCACAGAGCCACCGTCGGTCCATCTCCGTCGCCCGCCGCATCTTGAGCTCGTCCAAGTGCTCCGCTCGGCGGGTTCTCCTCGTCTGGGAGTCGTCGCACCACCACCTGCGGCCCATCCGCCGACGTCCCAGGGTGCGCGCCTGCCGGAGAAGAAGGCCAAGCGGCGCTCTATCCGCGCAAGCTCAAGGACCTCAGAACAGCCTCCTCCGGCGCTTGCGGCCTCCTCAACTCCATCTTCGCAGAAGCGCTGCGCGCGCCGCCAGCGTGCATGCGAGTCCACATGCTCGGCGCGTCCTCGTACTGCGCTCTGCCTGAGTAAGAGCGCCGTCCGCGAGCGGCAGCGGGACCGTGCGGTTCTTGGCAGCGACTCTGAGGCTCCGTAGCTCCGGCTCCGTCGCCCGCCGCATTTCAAAGTTCTTGAAAAGGTTACGAGATTGCGGCGAAATATAATTCAATGTAGTACTAGCATAAAGCGTGTTGTTTTAAGATCTTGGCCAATATAATCATGCCGATGGACAATGATTTAGCAAATTAGTCAATAATTGAAGCCATCATTCTTTGAAAAATGTGTACTAGCATAAAGCGTGTTGTTTTAATTACAACAATTTGATTTAGTTCTCGAGGATTAAGCGGTGTGATTGAGAAGCTTATAGATTGGTAGGCGTAGAGCATAAGCAGTTTGAGAATAAGTTAGTTAAATAAAAGGCGGGGACCTTTTGGTTGGGATATAATCATGCCATCTCATGAATAGTTGTAGAATTGGAGTTGAATGGAATGCTATTTATTTCCATTGCACTTAGCACTTAATTTCGATGTAATCTACCATGTGCCCTAATATTTATTAGCATTCATGCGTTATTTGTTTCTCGCCACCCTATCTATTAATATGTTTTTGAAAGAAAAACATTACATGTGTTTCAACCTTAGTTATGGCTTGCATTTACGATACTTTTACGCTAAAGTATGTAAGTTGTAACTTAATCTAGCATGTTCTGACATGGAAAACTTTGAAGGCGAAGAATGATATGGGATTACTATCGGTTGTAAAGCTTTTTACTATTTTATTTCGAATGAACTCGGCTCTTTTGCATTGGTGGAATTGGTTTATACAACATAGTTCATTGGAACCCAAGGATATACCAACCTCTTTCCCCATATTATATTGTTAAGTTCTTTAGGGCGATAGGTAGACATGGTGGATTGCTCTAGGAGGATACTTCTTTCCATGACAGGTTAGTTACTACCAACCTCCCTGAGGGGGCTTAATTTTGTTTTTCCTCATACTTTTATTAAGTTTCGTTTCCACTTTACGGTGAGTGAAGCTATGTTTGCCGACCTTGGTCATTTTACAAGTGCATCTCGTCGGGTAAGTTGAGCTAGTGATGACCTTCTAGTTTACTTTCTACATTGGGAAATTCACACTTCTTTGGATAGATCCTTTTAGTTTCTATAGTTAGATTTGATGGTGCGATCTTTGGGGTTGCATGGCAATGCGACCATGAGAAAAATAAATTTGGAAAAATAGTTTGTCAATGTTCCATTAAAAAAGCGATAAAGCTCATGTACCAAACAATCTTTATCTGAAAGAGATTTATTTAACTGCCTATTTTAAGCGGGTGACAAACCCAAAAGGAGCCTAGTTGAGTTCTTTGTTGTGGATCAAGATGTTGCTTGCATCGGATGTTCTTGTGATGAGTTGATGACCTATTCGGTTACGTGTCATTACGATGATTGGGTATTGAGATTTCATACGGATTTTAGATATGGTTCTCTTTTTAGTAATTATCGTTATAATTTATGTTTTCTTAAACTATGCCCTTACGTATTGGGTATTGAGATTTCCTTCGGATTTGAGATATGGTTCTCTTTTAGTAATTATCGGTTATAATTTATGCTTTCTTAAACTATACGCCTTTTACGGCAAGCCTTTTCTCTTGAACTTGTTTGTCATTGAAATATAAACTTGGTTTTTCCTTGTTGCATCTTTATACGTGCTATGATTGCTAAATGGTTCTTTGCTAATCCAGTAGAAAAATTCATGCGAGTTGATAAGGCTAAATCTTGGAGTTGCTTCTATGTCCTCGGCAATTTGCGGTATACAAAAATGTTCTTTCCTTAGTGCTACTTTTTTTGGACATTGTCAAGTTTCCTAGTGCTAAAATTGACATTGTTATCTGACTTGGTTCCACCATTCCTGTACGGCCATGTTAGAGAACCCGGAAACTCTGCAGCCACTATAGTTTAAAAATCAACAAAAATCGCTCGAAAATATCAAACCGGCTTAATAAAATATAACCGTTGATAAACAGGTTTAATTCAGAAAATTAAAAAATTTTGTGCATAGAAAACCAGGCGAAAATTAATGGAAACTACTAAAAATCAATTTCCGAATTGTTTCACTTAGTTTGCCAATATTTTAAAGAAAACCGGTCGAAAATCAATTGGTTTTCAAATTTTTTGACCACTAAATTTGAAAAAATTAATTTAAAATGATTTGATCTCTAACGATTTTAGGATAAAACGGCCTGATATTTCCGCCCGATCCGGGACCAGATCCGGATACTTGAATCCGAATCCGGGATAGGATCCGGAGCATCCAATATCCGATAAATCCGGAACGGGATCCGGATATTCGGATTTTTTCTATTCGGATATCCGGATTTTTCCTATTCAGATATCGGATCGGATATTCAAATATCAACAAGGTCCAGCCCATTTTCACTATGTTTTTTTCATGTCAGTCCATTTATATTAACAATTAGTTGGTTCTATTGATTCTTAAGTAGCATATTCTTTCTATGACATTTATTGAGTTTGATTGATATATAATTTGTTATTATAGTCATGTATTTATATAGTTTTAATTCAATATATATTACTCTATATATGTGAATTATCTGTTTTAATTTGAATCCGTCACATATTCGTACTTTATATCCGCTAGCCCATATCCGATTTCAAATCTAAAAAAATATAAATTAAAATATATAAAAAAATATTCACCTATATCTAACCTGTTTTCACCGCTAAACGATTTACAAAACCGGCAAAAGACGATTTCGAGCTCGGTATCGTAAACCTGGCAGCCACAGACACCTCCGCGAGCCCCAGCCTGCGTGTCAGAGATGGGATAACACCAATCAACGATGAGAACGATGCGGCCACGACTCGGAGGATAGACCATACTATGACGCGTGTACCACAGCTTAGTGATTACTCATTGCCCTATCCGAAAAACAGATCAGCTCGCGATCCCAATACCCACCCAACTAACCACTGCGAATACGTGTTACAGTCACTGGCAGTTGGGTCCCACGTACATGCTACCCCACATGCCTGGGTGACCACGAACCATGGGGTTGGTCCGTTTCTTTACCTGCCGTGCGTGGACTGTGACGCGGACAGGGCCCATACTGTAGCAGAAGCTGGGCCCACGTCGCCCACTGGGCCGTGAGGTCTATAAAGACCTGTTCCACCTGCCATTTCTGTTCTCTTTCCATCTTTCCCTACGCTTCTCTTCGTCTCGCGACTCGCGAGCGATTTAGATAAGGGCTAGGGTTTCTACTTTCCGGGAGAAGCCGCCGCCATGACGGAGGCCAGCGGCGATGGGGAGCACTACTCGCGGCTGATCCGCGATATCTGCGCGCTTCTCGTCACCGTCATCTCCCCACCGTCGCCTCCGCGGCAGCAGCGGCCGACTTCGGCGGGGATGTCGCCGGCGGCTGTGGCGTCTATGCTTCTGGGCGCGTCGATGGCGCTGATGCTGTGCGGGTCGGTGACGTTCGCCATCGGCCTCCTGCTCATGCCGTGGGTCGCCGGACTCGCCCTGCTCTTCGGTTTCGCCGGTGCCGTCTCCACCCTCTCCTCCGGGTTCTTTGGCAAGCTCGCCGGCCTCCCCTGCAAAGGCGGCGGCCCGATAAGCCCTGTTCCGGATAAGTTTGTAGTAGTAGCATAGCGTCGATTTGATTTGTTCCGGAATTAGACGTAATACCTGTAAAAACGCGTCCTTTTGTTGTACGTTTGAGTCGGAAGAGATCATTTTGGCTGTTGATTGCAGGATGCGTCCAACGGATGCAACGATTACTCGTTTGTTCCATGTCGATAATGTTGTGCGCAGATTTTTTTAGATGAAGGAAGATTTTATTAATTTTTAAGGACATTACATCAAGATGATACAAGTCTTTAAACTTCCCGCCTCTGCTAACAAAAAGACACGCTTTTAAACAAAACAAAAAGGAAAAAGAGCGAAGAGAAGCCTTGATTGCTACCAAATGGATCGTAGAAGCTCCCTTTTCATTGTATTGCTTAGCGAAAACATCATCGTAAATCTTCTCGCACAGAAGCAATCCGGACCTACTGGATTTTCAACGTTAAAGGCCACAATCCAAGCGATCCTTGGATTTCCAACATTCTGGCGCCACCACCAAGAATACCATGACTATTTGAATCATTCGCCCCCAAAATCTTAAACGCGATCACGGACTCCATACCGCCCATGAGCACCAACTTGAAATCTTGGGGGCGAAGACCACCACGAGCGAGACAAATGGACCACCATAGTTGCGACCATTAAATCGATCGCCACTAGCAACCGTTCACCGCCATGATCGCTTTAAATTGATTCTTAAAGCATCGCCGCCAATATCCTCGCACATCCAGTTGCACATCGCCGAGATTGGACTCAGAACAAGGCCAAGATTGCTTTGCAGAGGATCGAATTTGCCTCCGAAAAAGCAGCCGAACATCTCCGCGACAAATGCATCTTCTCCAAATTTGAAGAAGAAAGACGATTCCTTACACAATCCAACTCACCCTGCGAATTGCACCTCCTTTCATCCGAAACAGATTTCCCAAGGAAGGTCATCCGAAAGGAACGAAAGCACGACCGCCATAGCGTCGCCTCAACCAGGACGAATCACCCTTCACTCTTCGCTCAAAATCATCAAGAAATTAGCAATCTCAATTTAATCAAGATGGAATCATAACGATCCAAACGAAGCGCCACGATCCAAACGATCACCATCATGTTGTGCGCAGATGCCATCATGTTCTGCTTCTTTCTTCGATGAGCAATCAATAATTGTGTCCTGTTTCTTATTAAATGGCAAGGAAAAAACAATGTTGTTCTAGAGGTTATGGAGAAACCTAGATTTTGATAGTAACATTATGCTCACTTATGATAACACTATCGATTATTTCAAAGCCGGATTCTTATCTTACTTACGATAAAAATGAGACATTTTGTTGGTGTTTATGCCCAAATCACATTTTCTCGTCAGGCTCATATATTGAAAATAACTATATTAATCTTAATCATTATCTTCAAGCAATATATTTAATGTATACATATAGAAAATATTAAATAAATATAGATATTTATTAGAGGATATAAAAAACATCACTAAAAGCCCTGTTTGGCGGGATTCAACTTCACCAGATGTGAAGTCAAAATTGTAGCTTCACCAGATTCATGAAGTAGAAGTCTGTGAGTACATTAAGAGCTTTTTGGTAGAGCTCAGATTCGAGTTTTACGAATTCAAACTTGTAGGCTAAAATAAAGTGAATTAAGTTTATATTTTGGTCTAAAATATAAATAAGATGATCTATCTAAACACTCTTAATGTACTCACACTCCACTTCATGAATCGGTGAAGTTAAATTTTCAACTTCACCTTTCTTCGAATCGGAGAAGTCAATCCTTGCCAAACAGCCTAAGAGTGTTTAGAAGGATCATCCTGCTTACATTTTAGACTAAAAATATAAACTTAATTCACTTTATTTTGGCCTACAAGTTTCAGATTTCAGATGAAGCTAGAATCTCCTCTTCCCCATATTATATTGTTAAGTTCTTTAGGACGATAGGTAGACATGGCTCGGATTGCTCTAGGAGGGATACTTTTTCCATGACAAAGTTAGTTACTACCAACCTCCCGCAGGGGGCTTAATTTTGTTTTTCCTCATACTTTTATTAAGTTTCGCTTTCCACTTTACAGTGAGTGAAGCTAATGTTTGCCGAACCTTGGTCATTTTACAAGTGCATCCGCAGGTAAGTTGAGCTAGTGATGACCTTCTAGTCAGTATTTTCTACATTGGGAAATTCACACTTGCCGGATAGATCCTTTTAGTTTCTATAGTTAGATTTGATGGTGCAGGAGTGGGGTTGCATGGCAATGCAAATGATGAGAAAATAAATTTGGAAAAATAGTTTGTCAATGTTCCATTAAAAAAGCAAGAAAGCTCATGTACCAAACAATCTTTATCTCAAAAGAGATTTATTTAACTCCATTTATTTTAAACGCGGGTGACAAACCCAAAAGGAGCCTAGTTGAGTTCTTTGTTGTGGATCAAGATGTTGCTTGCATCGATGTTCTTGTGATGAGTTGATGACCTATTCGGTTCTCTGGTCATTACAGTGATTGGGTATTGAGATTTCCTCGGATTTTAGATATGGTTCTCTTTTTAGTAATTATCGCTTATAATTTATGTTTTCTTAAACTATGCCCTACAAGATTGGGTATTGAGATTTCTTCCTGATTTCGTGATATGGTTCTTTTTAGTAATTATCGCTATAATTTATGCTTTCTTAAACTATGCCTCGCTTTTTCGCAAGCCTTTTCTCTTGAACTTGTTTGTTCTGCTGGAAATATAAACTTGGTTTTTCCTTGTTGCATCTTTATCTCTGCTATGATTGCTAAATGGTTGCTTGTTGCTAATCCAAGAGAAAAATTCATGCAAAGGATAAGGCTAAATCTTCGTGAGTTGCTTCTATGTCCCTGGCAATTTGGTGTATACAAAATGTTCTTTCCTTAGTGCTACTTTTTTTGGACATTGTCAAGTTTCCTAGTGCTAAAATTGACATTGTTATACAACTTTGCTTGCTCTCTCGATCGATGAGCACTATTTTAGGAGCTCCATGGATGGATCTAGAATCGGTAAGTGTATTATTCTTATTCATTTTCTGTAAAATCATCATCATTGATATATAAACATATGCTTCATATATATTATATAAATATATGCAAGTTTTATATATGTGCTTTGATTCTAGATAGTTTATGCGCAATATCCGACTAAGCAATTCAGTATCCAGATTGTATCCGTCTCGATAATATCCCAGATCCGCTTTTCTACCCGCTCAGAATAATTCCAGATCCAGATCCAGATCCTACCCGATTTTTCACTACTCCGTGATCCAGATCCGAAAAATAATTAGGTAGGATACGGATGACCTACTACTCCGATCCAGATCCGACCCGCTTTTACTTTATCGGTGGCTCCACCATTCCAGTACGGCCATGTTGGAGAACCCAAAACTCGCAGCCACTATAGTTTAAAAATCAATAAAAATCGCTCGAAAATATCAAACCGCTTAATAAAATATAACCGTTGATAAACAGGTTTAATTCAGAAAATTAAAAATTAAAAAATTTTGTGTATAGAAAACCGGGCGAAAATTAATGGAAACTACTAAAAATCAATTTCCGAATTGTTTCACTTAGTTTGCCAATATTTTAAAGAAAACCGGTCGAAAATCAATTGGTTTTCAAATTTTTTGACCACTAAATTTGAAAAAATTAATTTAAAAATGATTTGATCTCTAACGATTTTAGGGATAAAAACGGGTCGGATATTTCCACCGATCCGGGACCAGATCCGGATACTTGAATCCGAATCCGGGATAGGATCCGGAGCATCCAATATCCGATAAATCCGGAACGGGATCCGGATATTCGATTTTTCTATTCGGATATCCGATTTTTCCTATTCGAGATATCGGATCGGATATTCAAATATCAACAAGGTCCAAATTCCATTTTCACTATGTTTTTTCCATGTCGATCCATTTATATTAACAATTAGTTGGTTCTATTGATTCTTAAGTAGCATATTCTTTCTATGACATTTATTGAGTTTGATTGATATATAATTTGTTATTATAGTCATGTATTTATATAGTTTTAATTCAATATATATTACTCTATGTATGCGTGAATTATCTGTTTTCGATCCGAATCCGTCACATATTCGTATTATATCCGTGATCCCGCTAAGCCCATATCCGATTTCAAATCTAAAAAAAATATAAATTAAAATATATAAAAAAAATATTCACCTATATCTAACCTGTTTTCACCGCTAAACGATTTACAAAACCGGTAAAAGACGATTTCGAGCTCGGTATCGTAAACCTGGGAGCCACAGGCACCTCCGCGAACCCCAGCCTGCTTGTCAGAGATGGGATAACACCAATCAACGATGAGATTGAGAACGATGCGGCCACGACTCGCAGGATAGACCATACTATGACGCGTGTACCACAGCTTAGTGATTATTCATTGCCCTATCCGGAAAACCGATCAACTCGCGATCCCAATACCCACCCAACTAACCACTGCGAATACGTGTTACGGTCACTGGCAGTTGGGTCCCACGTACATGCTACCCCACATGCCTGGGTGACGTCGAGCTAGGCCTTGGCGTTCGGTTTAACCGAAAAATTCGGTTTCGGTTTTCGATTTATTTGAAAATTCGGTTATTCTAAAACTAAAACCGAATTATGTTTGAAAATTTCAGAATCGACACTTCGCTTAACCGATAGTTCGGTTTCAGCCTTGGTTTTAACCGAATTAATCAACTTAGCTAAGCGATAGAATAAAAATGTAGAATGTATAATTGAATGAACAAAGATTCAAATCCAACATGCGTGTTGTTTTCTAAGCAACATATATACAACAACAACACTACAACATGTAATGAACATATTACAATCTAATAATATGAGGGACCGAGAGCTCGAAGTCGCTAACTTGCTTCGCTATCTCCGCCCACTTGTGTCGCAAGATCTCATGTTGTGCGCAGATGCCATCATGTTCTGCTTCTTTCTTCGATGAGCAATCAATAATTGTGTCCTGTTTCTTATTAAATGGCAAGGAAAAAACAATGTTGTTCTAGAGGTTATGGAGAAACCTAGATTTTGATAGTAACATTATGCTCACTTATGATAACACTATCGATTATTTCAAAGCCGGATTCTTATCTTACTTACGATAAAAATGAGACATTTTGTTGGTGTTTGCGCCCAAATCACATTTTCCTCGTCAGGGGCTCATATATTGAAAATAACTATATTAATCTTAATCATTATCTTCAAGCAATATATTTAATGTATACATATAGAAAATATTAAATAAATATAGATATTTATTAGAGGATATAAAAAAACATCACTAAAAGCCTGTTTGGCGGGGATTCAACTTCACCAGATTGTGAAGCTGAAAATTGTAGCTTCACCAGATTCATGAAGTAGAAGCTGTGAGTACATTAAGAGTTTGTTTGGTAGAGCTCAGATTCGACTATTTTCGAAATCTGAAACTTGTAGTAAAATAAAGTGAATTAAGTTTATATTTTTGGTCTAAAATATAAATAAGATGATCTATCTAAACACTCTTAATGTACTCACGGCTCGACTTCATGAATCAGGTGAAGTTAAAATTTTCACCAGATTCTCGAATCCGAGAAGTTGAATCCTTGCCAAATGTGCCCTAAGAGTGTTTAGAAGGATCATCCTGTTTACATTTTAGACTAAAAATATAAACTTAATTCACTTTATTTTGGCCTACAAGTTTCAGATTTCAGATGAAGCTAGAATCTAGAGCTTTACCAAACATGCCCTAATTTGTACGACACCCTCTATATTTACGTATAAGATCAATAAAAAAATACGTACTGCAAGCGCCGCGAGGGAGTTCTGGTCTGCTACGCTAACTTGTCTCCTTGCGGTGACAGGTGTGTGCGAAAGTCACGGGAGTGTTGAGTGCGTTCATTACGAGTCTTTGGTTGCTTGTAAGAATCTTGTATGGTATGAGTGGATGTAGTCTTAATTTTTAATGTAGTTGTTTGATTTTCTGTACGTTAGAGAAATTTGGCCTAGCTCGTGTACTGTTGCATCCAGCGTCCTGGCTTGCAAAAACGCATTCTTCGGCCTTCTCTCGCGTCCAGTTCGCCAGATGTAGCTCGCGCTTGCCTCGGAGTTGGCGAAGCTACCTCGGCTCTCCGCTTGCTTGTTGGCTTCGGTGGCGTCTAGGGTTCCTTCGCTCGCTCGCGTCTAGGGTCCCTCCAGTAGCCTCCTCCACTCGAGTCCCTCTGGTCGCCTCATCCACTTGAGCTCTTCGGAACCATCCTTCTCCCAAGCCATCACGACCAATTCTTGGAGCTTCGCCATTAATGTCCTCTTCAAGGTCAATCTCACCTTCTATCTGCGCTTCTCGATCAAATTCGTTTGATGTTGGATCAAAGGAAGGCGATTTGGCATTCCCGTCGCTCTGTAAGGTGCTTCAGTTGCCCTCATCTCAATTGCGGAAGTAGTGGCGTATGAGACGTAATAAAATTATGATGTGGCGAATTCTTTAGTATAAATTAATAATTTTATATGAAATCAAAGTTATTCATACACCGATAAGAATGAACAAAACTAGTTTGCTAAATAGATTGATCACAATATTATAAAGCATAAAGATGCAAAAGGAAGACAAAAACGCGTGCAAGAAAATACTACTTACATCTCAAAGCGTGAAATTGCATTTGACGAAGTTTTCATCTTCTCAAAATGCTTCTTAATTTCATCAATATGAAGTCCTTTAAATATGTCTCGCTCGATGTAGCACACCATTAAGTCATTAAGCCAATCATCGGATATCTTGTTACGCAAATCATTCTTAATAATCTTCATAGTAGAAGACCCTTTCAACCGATGTTGTTGCCCGGTAGTAGATATCTAGATCGATCCTAACACATTGCACACATATCTAATTATAAATTAAATTACCTTTCATTTTAGATATCCGCCCTTTAACACGTTTGATGACGTTGGTACTTTCGACGGCTGGCGAGGCCGGCCAAGATTATGCAGAGAGGTTATATCGGTTTCGTGGCTGCCGCAATGACAGAGGAATAGATGTGCTCAGGCCTCGCGTTGCTTGATCGCCGCAATGGTTCTTCCCTTGAAGTTGAACAGACGTGCGGCGAGAATTGAGGAATAGATGTGCTCTTCGCGAACTTTTGGTCGGCAATGACGACGGCTGATCGGCGAGATGGAAGAGGAATGTATATGCATTCTCGCAAGAGGCTACACGCAGCAGCCTTTTTGTGTTAGCGCATAATGGGCGCGGCCGATAAAGTTCGCGCCGCTCGGTCGAGTGATTTGGTTTGGCTTTGCCCACGTTGATCATCCACCATCACTTGCAATTTACTAGCTAATCCGCATCGATCATGGGTGAATGAATATTTGTTTGCCGGATCTACGACGCATTCATGCATGCATCGACGCTCTCGGCCTCCATGCGAGACACTACGGCTAGGTCCGTAGTCGCCGAGCTTGCGGACCACCCTCCGCCTACGATTGCCGACACTTGGAGAATCTAGCGTTGGTTCGAAAGGGCAATTTCGGGATGGGGAAATGCTCCAAGGATTCGATGCTGCCACGTTGCCTCCATCATCGGGCCCAGATGCAGTGGGTGAGGAAGATGAATGTATTGAAAATTTCTTCGGGCAGCTTTGGAGCATACTTGTGTGTAGGGCATTTGGTTCTAGGGTTCAGACGGCGTGAGGTGCGCGCGTGTCTGATCCAGAAAAAATTGCTAGTATCGGGGGACTTCTCGGTGGTAGATTGCTTCCCTGCCTCTTCCCACGACTACTTCTCCCCTAATCCTCGGTCCCTAAGCTTCGCTAAGGATTTTTGTGGAAGAGGAAAAGGTGATTCATCTTTGTCGAGATTTCGAAGATGTCGGATCGTGGATGGAATCAATGGGGGAGAGGTGGAGGTGGGGGTTTCGGGCGTGGATGGCGTCCTCCGCCGCCGTTCAGAGGTTTGAGAAATCAGAGGGATCGTCACCAGCAAGGGCTTCATCCGCAATGGTTTCCTCCAATCCAGGCTCCGATTCGTCCACCCCAAGTTTTGCATCAACAAAATCAGAGTCTGGCAGAAAATGTTACTAATCAGCGGGTTGGTGTGAATCAATCTAAAGGTATTACTCCTGATGCTCCAATTGGGTCTGATTCACAATATGTTAACTCGATCTGCTACAACTGTGGAGAACCCGGTCATTTGGTTGGTAGTTGTAGGAATCCTAAATTGTGTTTCATCTGTGAAGAACCAAACCACCAAGTTGATAATTGCCCTATTCGTATGCAAGCTCATTTCCCTGCTAAATATATTGGTAGTGCTGCTAATGGGCTCGGTTTCTTCTATCTTGAAGTCCCAAAATCCAATCGGTGTGCGGCTTTCAGATTTAACAATTGTGGTATACTGACTATAGACCAGGGAGAAATTAATTTGGCTGAACTTGAGAAAAATCTAGCTGATATCTTTGATCCTAAACGGCCTTGGCAAATTCGGTAGTTAGAGTCTTTTAGATTCCTGGTTCGTTTTCCTCCACATAAGAAAGTTACTGATCTGGCTCTTCTTCCTAGTTTCAATTTAACTAAACTTGGAGTTACAGTTTATATTGAAACTTGGAAGGGGGAAACTGATATTTTTGAAGAGCTTCAGGAAACTTGGGTTCAAATTAGAGGTGTCCCACCTAAATGGTGTACTTGAAAGGTTTTTGATCAAATTGCTTCATATTTTGGTTTATTACTCAATGTGGATTGGACTGGTTTATTCAAGAGTTTCTATGAGGTGGCTCGGATTCATATTGCGTGTAGAGATCCTACTAAGATTCCACAACGCAAAGATTAATGGGTGCTAAAAAGATATTGTTCTTGATTAACCTGTTGGTTGAAAAGAATGAAACCTCTGGTCCAGCTGAAGAAGGTGGTAAGGATGATGGTAATGACGATAATGATGATGGGTTTGATGATTTTGATGATGAAATTAAGAAACAGGAGGATAAAAGTGATGGCATGGTTACTGATTAGAACATTGAGGTGACTGGGATTAAAAATACTGGTTCTTCTGGTTAGATTGACTAGTGGTTCTGATGTTGCAGACCATAAGGGAAGAGCTGTTGGTTTGAAAGGCTTTAATGCTTTAGATGTTGAGGAAAATGAGGTGACTGGATCTGATATGAGTGAAAAGAAAACCTGGGTTCAAATGCTGCAGAAAATATGAGTAAGGCTTACAAAAAAGATGTGATTGATGATGAGAAATGTTTTGGACTGCTTAAGGATTTAGAAATGGTGGGATCAGATGAGGAGTGGGATGAAATCATGGAGGGAAGCTCAGATGTGCCAGACCTCTTGAATGGGATGGGAACGGTGCAAGGTGAATAGCTATATGATTCTGATGGTCTGACATTGAAGTGTTTTGGTGGGATCAGGGAACTCCAGCAAGATGATATCCTTCAAAAGAGTGAGATTACGGGTGAGCTAACTGGCAGTGCTCAAGTAGATGATGTGATCAAGTCTTCTGAAGGTAATCTGAAGAACAAAAGGCTGAAACAATGGGGCCCAATTCCCAGCAAAAGAAGAAGCAAAAGGCTTGCAGATCAAGGTAAACCTATTCTGCAGAAAGTTCAAGAATTGATGCAGGTTAAAAATCTGGAGAACTACCCCAAGCCGAAAGGTACATCATGTCAAAGTATTTTTGATTCATTTACTGTCCAAGAGCTACATGATTTAGCTGAGAAAGTTGATTTATCAATGGGTAGTTCTGAATTAGAGAAAAATGATAATGTTTTGTTTTGTAAAGAATTTGATGTGGCGTAATGATAAAATATGTTAATAGTGTCTTTGTGGGAGACGGTAATAATGAAATTACTGAAAATGCCAAGTTGGGTTTTGAGTCTTATGATGAAAAGGACAATGCTCAGGGTATCTCACCAGAACCCCTGAAGGAGGTTGAGGTGGAGACTGAGTTATTGGAATGGACTGTGGTTGGGAAAAATAGACGGGGCAAGCACCCTAGGAAAGGTAGAGGATCATGAGAGGGTTTTTTGGAATGTTAGAGGGTTAGTCAACCTGGAAAGACCCAGTGTTTAATAGATTTGATTCAAAACAGTAAGGTAGATTTTGTAGGTCTTCAAGAGACCAAGAAAGAAAACTTCAGTAGTTTTTTTCTTAATGCTATTGGTGGTTCAAAAGAATTTAATTGGCATTGGATGCCAAAAAATCTTCTGCAGGAGGAATTTTGGTTGGGCTAAATGTGGATTTAATGGATATTTTGAGTGTGGAAGTGAAAGCCTTTTCTGTTCAATGCTTGATTAAATCCAATCTGATGGATTTTGTTTGGAGGCTTGTTGTAGTGTATGGGTCTCCTTATAGTGAAGGTAAACAGGCATTTATTTCTGAGCTTCATGAGATTTTCATTGAGGATAATCATACTCCTATTATTTTAGGAGGTGATTTTAATTTAGTTAGATCTCAAGCTGATAAGAGTAATGGTAGAGTTGATAGCAAATGATGTAGTATGTTTAATGAATGGATTGACCTGTGGGGTCTTATGGAATTGCTGTTGGCTGGTCGTCACTTCACTTGGTCTAATAATCAAGAGAATCCTATCATGTCGGTGATAGATAGAATTTTTTGTAATACTTCTTTCGATGAGCGTTTCCCGCTAGCTATCGCTTCTCCACTAGCCAGGATTTGTAGTGACCATACTCCTATTCTGTGGGATTCAGGGGATGGTGCACCCGTGGTAATAGTAGTTATAAATTTGAGAAATGGTGGCTGCTTCATGAGAGTTTCACTGAGATTGTTTGTAAGTCTTGGAAGAATCTAGTTAAAGGGAAAATGGCTATTGATATTTGGCAAGCTAAAGTTAGGAATATCAGAAAGATAACTAAAGGGTGGAGTTGTAATATTGAGGCTAACATTAAGAGAAAGAAAAATTACTTCTAGACGAGTATGTTGCATTAGATGTGAAGTTTGAATCTAGAATCCTTTCGGATACAGAAAAATCTAGATTGGTGTTTGTTAAAAAAGAGCTCGAGAACTTTTGGGCTATGGAAGAAATCAAATCCAAACAAAGGGCTAGAGATAGATGGGTGAAAGGAGATAGGAACACTAAGTATTTCCATGTTGTTACTAATCAGAGGCGTAGGAAGAATTTTATTTCTGTTTTAGATGGGCCGATGGGGCCGACTAATGATACTAATGAGATGCTTAATATTGCTTGTGATTACTATAAAACTTTGTTCGGTTTTGAAGCTAATCTGAATATAAGTATCAATGATCAGTTCTTTGATGTGGATGAGAAAATTTCGGTTGAAGAAAACTTAGCTTTAGAAGCCCCTTTTTCTGAAGAAGAGATTAGAAGAGCACTTGAGTCGTATTCCGATGGGGCGCTGGGCAGATGGTCTTCCTTTCTTATTCTATCAAAAATTTGGAATTTGGTCAAAAATGACTTACTCAATCTTTTTAGAGATCTGGAAAAGGGTGTGCTGGACTTATATCGGCTTAATTTTGCTATGATCTCGTTGATTCCTAAGGAGAATAATGCTAGGAATATTAAGCAATTTAGACCTATCACCGTTGAATTGTAGTTATAAAATCATTACTAAAGTGCTTACAAATAGGCTTAGTCCGGTTTGTAACAGGATCATCTCCCAAAATCAAACTGCTTTTTTGAAGAATAGATATATTCTTGAGAGTGTGGTCACTGCTGATGAGATTATTCATTCAATTCATCAAAACAAAGTGAAAGGTATTGTTCTTAAGTTGGATTTAGAGAAAGCCTATGATAAAGTTAATTGGAATTTTTAATAGATATTTTGAATAAATAGGGTTTTGGGAACAAATGGCAAGGTTGGATTTATTCTTTGTTACAGAAAGGGTCAGTGGGGATCAAAATTAATAATGAGGAAAGTGAATTCTTTCAAACAGGTAAGCGTTTGAGACAGGGAGATCCGTTGTCGCCCATTTTTTTAATTTGATTGCTGATATTTTCACTAGAATTTTGCAGAAGGCTGTTTCTAATGGTTTATTAGAACGGTTTTGTAGCGATTTTTGTCCTGGGGGTGTTATTAGCTTGCAATATGCTGATGATACTCTTCTTTTTATTAAGAATGATGAGAGAGTGGTTGTTCATCTGAAATGGTTCCTTCTGGTTTTGAGCTTATGTCTGGTTTGAGAATTAATTTTCATAAATATGAGTTGATTCCTTGGGCTGTGATGAGAATGAGATTGATCGATATGCCAAGGTTCTTGGCTACAAAATTGCTTCTTTCCCCCTTAAATATCTGGGTATTCCTCTCCATTATGACAAGATTAAGAGGAAGATTTGCAACCTTTGGTTGACAAGGTTTTGAAAAGAATTGCAGGTTGGAGAGGCAAATTACTCTCTTATGGTGGGCGGTTAACTCTTATTAAGACCTAGCTTGTTTAGCATTCCAATGTACTTGCTGTCTTTTTTCAAATTTCCTAAATGGGCTCTTGATATTCTTAATTTGCATATGGCTAATTGTTTCTGGAATGACTATGAAGGTCATAATAAGCTTCATTTAGCTAATTGGCATTTAGTTTGCATGAAAAAGGAATATGGTGGGCTTGGTATTCCTAATGTTAGAGATTTAAACCTGTGTCTGCTAGCTTCTTGGATTAAAAGGTTGTATGCTAATGATAACAAGTTATGGGTTGATTTGGTTATATTCAAATACAAGACTGAGAATCCTAATTTTTTTGCTTGCCACACCGAGCATGCGTCTGTTTTTTGGAAAGGGGTTATTTGGGCGGCTCAGGCTACTAAATTTGGTTACAGGTGGTCTGTGAGAAATGGGAAAAGAGTCAGATTTTAGGAAGACATTTGGTTTGGTGTGTCTTACTTAGCAATTCAGTTTTAGGATCTTTATACTCTAGTTAATGAAAAAGGTTGCTCGATAGCTGAAATTTGGGATGGGTCTAATGTCAGATGTACCTTTAGAAGGTCCTTTTCATAAAATTTGATGATTAGGTGGTTTGAGTTAGAGGAGGTGGCTAAGAGTATCAATTTTTCTGATGAGGAGGATTCTTTGGTTTGGCAGTATTCTAGCAAGGGTGTTTTCTTGGTTAAGTCTCTTTATGCTATTATCAATTTTAGGGGGGTTGTCCCGGTCTTTATTCCTACAATTTGGAAGCTTATTGTTCCCCCTAAGGTTCAGATTTTCCTGTGGCTGCTTTCTCATAATAAAATTATGACTAAAGACAACTTGTTGAAGAGATGAATTGATAAAGGGAGTGCTTGCTATTGTTGCAATGAGGTTGAATCGGATAATCATATTTTCTTTGAGTGTGTTGTTGCTAAAAATGTGTGGGTGTTAATTTCGGATTTCTTTGAAGTGAATATTGGTGCCAATTTCGAATCTGTAGCTCGTTTTTGGTTAAGCAATTCAAAGAATGGTGCCCTCAACACGATCTGTGCTGCTTCCCTGTGGAGTATTTGGAAAGTTAGAAATAACATGATTTTTCGCTTGCTAGACTGGTCAAATGTAAAAATCATTTGAAGAAGGATGTTTGCATTCCTAAAAGATTGGAGTCCTCTCAGACACGGAAGGGTGGCGGCGGTGGAATTGTTCTGCAAAAGTTTGGAGTCAAGCATCCAGGCGCCACTACCGCACTGGATTTTGTGGTGACGCACTGAAGTAGTGTTCCGGATTTTCTAATGTTTTTGGTAGTTTGTTGCTATGTGTTGAGAGTTGGGCTGATGTGTTTTGTGGCAAGGATGAAGTTTATGGGGGTGGTTATGTAATCTGATTGTGTGCTTCTGGTTATACCCCCTAAGATGTTAGTTGTGGTGGTTTCCAAGATAATGTATGGGCTTTAAACTGGACTCGCTTAGTTTCTTCAATGGAACTGGAGCATCAGTTTTGATGTCTTTTGATCTAAAAAAAATCACGACCAATTCCTCCCGCAAGTTCCGCATCGATTCCCCAACTAGCGTCTGCAGCCAGCCTAAGATGGTACGATTTCATTTCCTGTGAGTTGCTCGTTTTCTTGTTTTGGTAAGATAAATTGGAGTAATTGATGATTTGCCCTCATTTACTTTTGATAAATTTTGGTGAGGTGTCGAATCTCTAGTAGCTCTCGTGCAGAACGGCTAGACCTGTTTCAATTTGTGGTTGGATTGTTAGTTAGTTCTTACTTCGCCCCGTAAAGTTAGGGATCTCTGGGCAATTTCTCGTATGCTAAGAAAATTTCCTGATTTTCTTGTGCTTTTTTGTGCATACCTTTGCCGTCAATTTTGTAATTACTTCCATTTGTTTTCAGTTTAAATTAAAAGAAATTTGGTAACTCTGTATGGTCTTCTGAAGACCTCCTCTCCCTTTCTTACAAATTGGTGTAATTTTCCAAAGCTCTTTGAAGACTTGTTGTAATTTGTTAAGCCCTAGGTCCCAACCAACCCTCCGGTCTCTATCTTTTCTTTTCTTTTTGTGTGTGTGTTGTAAAGACCATTAATCAGAAGTTGTGATGTTCAAATTTTTCGTAGACATCATGGCAATTCGAATCAGCTAACAATGGTACAACTTTACATAGGTTCTCTGATTTCTGGTCGGAGTGATGAATTCGAGACCAGTAGTCCTCATCTTCCTCCTGCTTGTGCTCATTATCACATCACAGTTTGAGTGGAAGCAGCAGATTGGCGAGGCTGAGGCGAATCCAGCAGCTACACGCCGGAGGCAACAAGCACTGATCCAAAGGGAAGATGCTATTAAAGAGAAAGTGAGCACCTGGCATTCTTGTTAAATTACTCACTTTAGGTTGATTTTAGGGCACACCAACATTCTAATTCGTTGAAAATGAGTTGCCTTTTTTGGTCAGAAGCACCACAATTTATTGATAATATTTGTTCCACTAGTTTATGTTCTGAAGAAATTGGTTTTTTCATACTGTACCTCTATGGAACTTTGAGCACAGATATTGAAACCACCACTGGGTGTGTTTGGCAGCGCTTCAGCTTTACCAGATTCGTGAATCTAGTGAAGCTAAAAATTCTAGCTTCACCAGATTCGTGAAGCTGAAGCTATGAGTACATTAAGAGTATTTAGATGGATCATCTTGTTTACATTTTAGACCAAAAATATAAACTTAATTCACTTTATTTTAGCCTACAAGTTTCAGAGCTCAGGTAAAGCTGGAATCTGGAGCTCTACCAAACAGGCCCTAAAAGTGTACTGTATGGAATCTGATAGAAACATGTGAGTTTGTTAGTTCTATTTCCTGTATTTCATTTCGTCTGGTCTACGTATCCATCTGATTTTTTTTCCTGAAACAGCAAAAGCATTGCTCCTTTATATATTTCTTAGCTGCTTACTTTGTATGTAAACCCTAGCTAGTATTATAGTCATAACTGGCTGAAGCTTTCACTGTGGGCTGAAGATCTACAACTTAGTGAATTGTAGAGCATGATAGTTAGCTGTCCGAAAATAGTCTTGAACGCTCTTTTGTCTATATCCTTTATCTCTAATTTATACAAAACGGAGTTCTACAGAGCATTTGCATTAATATTCACTTTCTAGCTAGAGGGATATGAGGTAGAAAGCCTTTCCTGCAACATTTACTGATTCTGTAACTGCTATTTTCCCTGTCTTGCATTTGATTACATGAGTTTTTTGTAACTTTTTTTAACCTTAAAAAAATTGTAATTATGTTTTGTAACTGTGGTTTTCGATCTTACCATCGCGGTTCGAGATTCAAAACCGCTCGGTAAACCGGTCTAATTAAAAATAAAAAATTCAAAAAATTCAAAAAAATTATACATTGAAAACCGCTCAAAAACCGTTTTTAAGAAACATTCAATTGGTCGGTTGGTTTTCAGTGGAAATCAAGTGGTTTCTCGTGAAAAACCGCGTGGTTTCTCGCAAAAAACCAAACAGTTTTCAATTTTTTAAAATTTTTATTTCTTAACCCTTGGATTTTTTACGGTATTTGAGTGTTTTTTACGGGTTTTCGCATTTTGAATTTCGTACGATTTTTTCAAAAACAGTTTCTAAAACCCTGTTGGAAACTGGTTCATAGGCATTTGTCAAGCCCACAAGGCCAACTTGCATCCTCACTCAGATCCATCACACCACACCTACCGACCATCCCCAATCCCAAATCCAGTTCCATGTGTTTCTCCTCAATTTCCGATCCAATTAGGACAAGAGAGCGCACCTAAGGCATCCGATGGTTAAAGATAATTGTTCTCTATAGTAAGGCCCTATTTGTTTCAAATGGGATTAGGAAAGCAATTTTAAAAACTAGATTGTAAAAATTTGGATTGTTAAAAAGCTAGAGATTGAAAAGCTCATGATTGTTTGGTAACTCAGATTATAGTTGGGGGTAATGGTGGGTAATTTTAGTTGAAGTTGGGGAAAGTTGAGGAAAGGTGGGCAATGGTGGGTAATTTTATTGAAGTTGGATGGGCATTGTGGTCTTTGCAAAAAAAAGTTTGAGAAGAGTGGATTGTGGGATTGCTATAATCCGCCTCCAGATTGTTATAATCTAGATTAAAAGTTCTTGTTTGTTGCCTTCTAGCTATTAAAAGTCTTTCCACAATCCCCATTTGAAACAAATAAGGCCTAAGATTCATGTCATCTATATACCATACTATAGTAAACCCTCGAATGGTGAATTTATATAGATGTCTATAACTATTTTTAATTAATAGAGTGCTCTCTCTCTTTCTTTATTTAATTAATAGACAATCTATTAGTCTATAGATAGCAGTATTCTCTCTTTTCATTTAATTCTTTGCACATGGGATAGACATCGATATGACTTCTTATAGATAGTATTTGCGCACCATTACGGATGCCCTAAGGTTTGAGGAGCCAACAGCCGACATCGGCGCAGAAGCTGGGGAGGGGGCACCCGGCGGTCGGCGCCGTGTTAGGACCTGGAGCGGCGCAGTCGTGCAGGCGCTCAGACGCGGCCGAGAAGAGAAGGGGGGGCTAGATCTGGATCTGGATCACCTCAGGGGGTCCAGGCTCGGGGCCTCGGGGAGCAGCTGCCTTTTGGCAACGAGTGCGAGGGAGGAGACTAGGAGAGCGGAGGAGCTGCGGGCTGGGTGGGGCCGTCGAGCGAGTGGCCGCTGCGCCGACCGGCCGCTAGGCACTAGCGACAGCCAGCCTCGGCTAGATCTGAAGCCTGGACCGACGATTGGAAGAGACGCCTCCGCAGCAGCCAGCAGAGACAGCCGACTAGTATAAATGGGTAACAATAACACTAACATTACCAGTGAAAGAGTCTAAGGAGTATTGAGTATATTGTACTGGTAGTATTAAGGTATATATGAGATGACTAAAAACTAATCGACTATGGAGTAGGGGAGAGATTTGGCTGTGTGATATCGAATTCGTTGGTAATTTATGGATTGATATTTTAATTCGTGTGGTTCATAAAATTAACACGAATCGATAAATTCTTTACCTTAGTGACACTCCCAGCCATTTTTCACAATTTCAAAATTTTCTAAATAATTTTTACACTGTAGCTACCGTGGCTTCCCCGTATTACCCCTGCTCCTTCCCCCGTCTCCTTCCCTTCCACCCGTGCCTCTCTCTCTCTCGGAGAAGCCAGAAGGAGTTTCTTACGTGGAAACGTAGCATAAACAGAAGCAAAGAAACGGAGTGTTTACCCGTGCCTCTCTCTCTCTCTCTCTGGGAGAAGCCAGAAGGAGTTTCTTACGTGGAAACGTAGCATAAACAGAAGCAAAGAAAAGGAGTGTTTACCTAATCTTGTTTGGTCCATACAATTGGAAGTGAAACAACAGAAAAGGAAAAGAAAATCAATTGATAGCCTACAGAAGTAGAGAAAGTAGTCTCGCCATCTTCCCTTTGCTATCTCCGCTTTATCTCGTGTACTCTTGCTGTGAACTGATCATTATATCTTGTCTTGTAAAATTTCAAAAGAATAGATGGATAGTACACACAGATGGAGAAGGGAACTGCAACAACTGATACATGGAGGATGGATGGATTGGGGGCGGATCAAACAAACAATCGGTACAAGTCCGGTGTGCAGGCAACATATATACTGGACTGGAGGAGTGTGTGTTGGTGGTGAGGCAGGTAAGGAAAGGGAGTAGTGGACCTGACCTGGATCTTGTACTTGGCGAAGAGTCCGAAGCGCTCGAAGAAGAGTGAGGGGAGGCCGGAGAGGAAGAAGACGCTCTCGTGCAAGAGGAAGGTGACCACGGTGGCCAGCTGGAACTCGCTGAAGTTTCCAATGAGGCACTGCATTCAGCCCCGTCCCAACAAAAAGATGAGGAAGGAAGATCTGTCAGGATCGAGACGTACAGGCAGGGAGATAGAGAGATTCGGGGGCGGCGGAGTCGCATGGGTACTTGCCAGGCGGACTCGAGGACGGACGCCGCCATTGTGGGCTCCGCGCCGGAGAAGGGAAGAGGGGAGATTCTCGTCTCGCCTGTATCTTGCTGGCCTCCCTCAACTGGACTCGACAGCCTCACCCGAGAGAGATTTGGCTGTCTGTGTACCCTAGCTGCAGATGAGAGTGAGCAGAGAGCTTTGAACGGGAGGAAATAGGAAGGAGACGGACGTTAACAGGGGATCGAGCAGGGTAAAACGGAAAAACCATAGCAGCTACAGTACGAAAATTATTTGGAAAATTTTGAAATTGTGAAAAATGACCTAGAGTATCACTAGAGGCAAAGAATTCGTTGGTTCGTGTCAATTTTATGAACAGTACGAATTGGAGTGTCAATCCGTGAATTGCCAACGAATTCGGTGTCGCACAGCCAAATCTCTCGGAGTTGGGGAGCTCGGCACTGGTAGCTCGCTATTTTGCTATTACAGTAAATTAGTAATAGTCAATCTGTTGTTGGTAATATACTCAAATACTCAATACAAATGTACAGTAGTATGTTTCTTTCATTTTGATTGTTCATAATAATTTATAAGTTATTATTGTATCATTAATTTTGCAAATTTTGATATACAGATCGTTTTGGATTGGACGCATATTCATGTGTTTTTATATGCCTTTCCAATTAGTGAGGTACTTTCATTATTTTTTTTGCTGTTTTCTATTTTTTTTGTTTATGTATGAATTTTAATTGTACAACACTATATTTATTATGCTTGTTTCAATTCAGTTTAGTTCTCGGAGGCTTTAAGTCCACCTTTTATTTTTCATCCTGACTTCGCCACTATTCAGGTGTGCTGTCTGAAACTGATGGACGATGAGCAGCTTTACATCTTGATGTGCTATGCAGACAGAATGTGGCATTTTCCGTCATAGTACTAGCACAAGTTAGGCAGTAAAGTTTAATTTCACAAACTCATCTGTCCGCTCGAGCAGTACCTGAACGCTTGGTGCTCCGGGACTACAGGATAAATCAACCTGAGTGTTTGGTTGGTGCTCCTGAAATACTCTGGATAGAAGAAGTATTTTTTTTTGTAATCTCAATTTGATTAGTTCATTACAGCACAGTAATGTTTTGCCTCAGGCCTTTTTTTAAGCTCAGTATTTCTCATTCTAGCTTCGTAAAATTAGCGTTCTGCCCTTAGCGAGGCATTGCATGTACTGATTAATATTATTTCTCATGCGGTTATGTGATGTTATACTGTTCTTGAATCTTGATTATTTAATTTTATGCGCAACTCTCATATGAGGTGACGTTTACTAGCTTTTACAAGTTCACAACTACTCTTTTCATCGGCCACTTGCATGTGCATAAACTGAAAATGTTAGTATGCGTTGACCTATGCGGCTCTGCCTTCTTTTTTCATGGAGAGCAGCTTGAAGATTTACTAATACCTCCATTACCCGTTGATTGTTGAAGGCCCAATCTTGTCCGAATTGGTTGAGATGTACTGTGTGTGGCATTCGATCAGAATATAGAGCAGCAGGGTCAGATGGAAGCCTCATCTGTTTGTGCATTGTTCCCTGCAACGTCCTCTGTTCTGAACAAATTAACACTCGTCCTCCCTTCTTTTATGCCGATTACTTGATGTAAGTGTTAGAAGTGTAATCCGAATTCGTTTTGGATTCATTTCCTTCTCTATCTTAAATCTAATTCTACGTGAAGTCTGTTGTATATAACTTTAAATATGTACATATAGTCCATAGGACAAGGTAACAGAAGAGAAAAGAGAGTTATTGTAAACATCTTCTTATACAGTGATATTTGCCTTTGTGCATGTGTGGTTTTTTCGAAAGGATTTTTCACGTTAAATTTGTATCTTCCATGGCTATATTTTTGCTATGCGTTATTCGTAACAGTAATTATGTGATATTTTAGCCTTGAGTTCTTCGTCTGTTTCCCAAGCAATCATGCAATCCTTGTATTCAAAAGAACTACTTGGACATGTCAATCTGAAGGCCAAAACTGTAATTTTTTAAGCTGCTAGCCAGCCTCCACAGTTCCGCTGCCATCCCTCACCCTTGTAGTTTTTCCTCTCTAGAAACCCTTTTGCCTTACAACTTTACAACTGCACGTCTACAAGTGATTGACATGTCAGGAAGCATCTGTAAAAGTGAAATAGAGGCAAGCCGAAGGGAGGAGGCAGCCGCCCAAAAACGCGAAGCCTTTAAGCTTTTGCAAGTATCATATACACATAAGGTTTCCCGTACATACATCCTACACATCAATTAACAAAAGTCATGAAAAATTTTAAAACAAAATTGTAGATGTACTTCATAGATTACTCTACCTATGTATAAAATTATATATTCAAATTCATTATATATTGAAACTTGCAAAAATTTTCTCTTTTTTGTAACTCTCGATATATAATAAATTTTATCTTGAAACTTAATACATAGGTAGAGTAATCTATGAAGTATATCTATAATTTTTTTCAGAATTTTTTGTGACTTTTATTAGTTGATGTACACATATATATATAAAAATCCTGTGTACACAAAATACGTTGCCTTTCTACTAAGCTTATATTACTCTCTCTAGCTTTTGCCTCTTTCCTTTCGCCAAAACTAACGCAAAAGACCCCCTACCTAGCCGGAGCCCCGTTCACACTGTAAAGCCAAAAATAAATAAATAAATAAACATGTGTACGTCTGGTTTTTCTCTTCCTTAGCCCACAAGCAGAGCATGCATTCCTTTCTTCTCCATCGGTACAGCTATTATTAAGCAAACCTCTCTACATATGCATCGTCTACACTACATGCACCACATTGTGTCGATCTAACTTGCTGAGTCCATAGATACACACGCACAACACAAGATAGTGCGCAGCTAGAGTTTCCAAGAAGAGTTGGGCAGAGGCAGAAAGGTGAGGTGTTCGTCGTTCGTTGTAGTAGCAAAACAAGGATATGAGCTGGGGCATGCCGCCTCCCCCGGGCACGGACTGGGGTCCGATCATCGTGGCGGTGATCCTGTTCGTGGTGCTGTCGCCGGGTCTGCTGTTCCAGCTGCCGGCGAGGGCGAGGGTGGTGGAGTTCGGCAACATGGCCACCAGCGGCATCGCCATCCTCGTCCACGCCATCATCTTCTTCTGCCTCCTCACCGTCTTCGTCGTCGCCATCGGCATACACGTATACGGTGCTTAGCTAGTTAATTAGCTTAATGATCAGCTTTTTTTTTCTCTTCCTTTCTTTTCAGATGGTTCTTTCGTCCCCCGTGTTTGCTTGTTTAATTTGGTCGGTTGTAACACGAAACTGAAGAAGCAGTATATAAAGCTCTTGAACGAGGAATTACTCACTTATTACTCTCTACGCCTTTACAGTCACTGAACATAAATTTGGCTTCTGTTCTGGACTTCTGGGAGTTCTTACATTTTTATTTTCTGTTGCGAAGGATGATGTGCATATGCATGTGTTGTCGGAATACATCGCCCGGTAATTCACTACAAAAGCAGGGAAAAATTAGTGGGCCAAAACCCACAATTTGAATAAAACTACAATTTAAGCTAAATTAAAACAAACCGTCAATTTAGTTCACGAATTTAACTCGATCAATTTAATCAATTAAATTAAGTGGGTACCACAATTTAAATTAAATTAGTGGATTCTTGAAAAAACCCACAATTTAGCAGTTAAATTAAATAGAAATGAAAATACCCACAATTTAACGAGTTAATTTAGTAAATGGGTAAAACCCACAATTTAATTAAATTAGGTGAAATTTGAACAATTTAGCTATTAAATTAAATTGTAATTTGGAAAACCACAATTTAGCTGTAAATTAGTGAAATTGAAAAACCACAATTTAACACTTAAATTAAATGGTGAATAAAACCCACAATTTAATCTATTAAATTAAATTGGGTTTCTATATTAATTTATCGACCATTATACAAAAAATATATATATATATCACGGTATTTGACCACCCATCCACTTGTATTTCATTGATGAACATATTTAACTCGCTCAAATGAAGTTAGCCTTCTTCTAAATTTGGATCATAATAGAAACAACGAACTTAGTCAAATGAACTCATTTTTCTTGTAATTTTGCAAGTTTAAAGAATTTTCTCACTAGTCACTCTTGAACAATGCAAGGATGCCAAGAGTTAATTGGGTATGACAGAGAGAAAATGACTTGGGTCTAAGCGCATAGCAGTCTGACGGGCGGAGCTCACTCAAGCGAAGTTAACCTTCTTCTAAATTTGGATCATAATTCAACAAAAACTAAGTCACCGAAATATACAAAATTTGGCGTAACCTCTCTAGTAAATAGGACATCCACTCGTGGACACAAAAAAAGCGGCCGCTTTCAACACTAAGCACATTGAGAAAGAGACAACAATCATCTGCAGCTCAAAAATATGATTAGTGTAAGAGCAAAAGGAAAGCTTGATTTTGACACATGGTATCATAATGGGACAAGAAAGGCTACTAGCCTACTACCATGAATTATTTTGATGCTCTGGAGCACTTGGAAGACCATATCTTTATTTCAAGGAAAAGTTGGTTCCATCATACTCAAAAGATATACACATTAAAAGAGTCAGTAAAGCGTATCTGTTGCTCACAAAGCTCGAACTCTGATGAAACCTAAAGCTTTGATCCACAGACCACTTAATATTTGTTTCTCTTGCATCACATAAGCGGGACAATATATACTCCACGATACATATGAGCGGGATAAAAAGCAGAAACCCTTATTTTTACGATGAAACGACCAAAGATGGATCGCTAACTTGGAGTTTGAGTGGCTCATGGATAACCGCATTCATTGCTTGACCATTTCCTTGGCGAGCTAAATCCATCGATCTGAAAGTAGAACAAGTGAAGTATCTTGCACATCTTCGAGAATAGCTCCTTGCATGGCCTAGGAACGGCACTTTCTTCCCTAAGGACCGGTCTTAGCAAGTTTCTCCTAGACACGTCTATGGACTTCATATCGCCTTTTTAGCCGCTTCTATGGATGAGAGAACCACCACTTGTGAAGAAGTAGTAGTGAAACACTATTCAGTTTTCCTCGCTAACCTCCCTCTGCAGCAGATCAAAATTTTGTCGAAATTGTCGATTACAATTTATAAGCGTGAACTAAACAGCAATTATGGCTAATTACTACTCTTAACAAATAATAGCTATAATTGGAGGTGAAAATGACCATACATCTTGATAATTATGAGAATTTTAGTCCTTGAATTAACGTGATGCCTCTAATCTCATCAATTATTTGCATGCAATAAGATAGATAAATTTATGTATAAAGATATGTGGAAAGGAATCATATAGCATAAAATAAATTTTTAATTGACCTCGAAGAAATACCTCAAAGCCTTGATTCATCATTAGGAGGCGGTAGCAAGTGCTCATTAGCCTAAATAGTTCCTCGTACTCTTGATCTTTGACAACATACTCCGGCATCTTTGGTCCAACAAAATACAATGCAAGAGCACGATGGGGCCAAGTGCGAATGAGACAATAGCATTTGCCATGTATTCTTCAACCGTTGGCACATATTGGCTCCTCTGCCATTCTGCCTCGGTAATCATAGACCTCAATGTGAAGGATCAAACATCTCTCCAAAGTGGATCAGTTGTAGTAGGCGTCTGCAGTCCACATCATTTTCACGATAACTAACCTATAGAAAGAGAAAATATGACAAGCTAAGATGCTTTCCAGAACTACAACGCAACAAGAAGCATGCATGTAGAATTATATATACCATGCAAGAGATTCTCCTTATGTGTTTCAAGTGCTTGCTCATGTGAAGGCGAAGAGCCTCCTCGTGGTCTTGATGCGATTTGTTCTACAACTCCTTGTGTAAGCATGTGTTTGACACGAATCTACATAGTTTTGCAAGAAAATTACTTGTTTATGATGCAAGATGAAGATAGTATGAAGCTAACAATATGAGGTACCACTAGACTTACATAGTCGAATAATTGTAATCTGACACACAAGATGAAAGTTGCCTATCTCTACCAAAGCCGTCCACACTCCTAAAAGAATGTATGATCATGAAACAACTTAAATTCAAATGCTAACCACTTGGAATTTACATAGCCTATCAAAGTTTCATTATCGATTAAATTCAACTATAAAAGTGCAGCCATCGTGAAAAATCTACTACCTCATTTGGCAAATCAAACTAAGTCACGAAATGTACAAAATTTAAGATAACCTCTCTAGTAAATAGGACATCCACTCGTGAGACAAAAAAATATTTGCAGTTATATTATATATATCAATCTCTCAAACCGAGAAGGAGACATTCTACGGATCCTAAGATAATCAATCACACATCCAACGGTAATTTGTAAACTACACAATGACGTACAACACATTACAACCGCAAAACACACATAAAACTTTGGAGCAGCCTTGACTACATAAAATGAATGTTGTATGCTTTAATCAACAAACCTTGGGTTGCAACAAATGTGCAAAACACTTCTATATTTCAAGGAATTAGCCACAAAGACACCTGAGTTTGTATCTTTGAGTCACTCTCTTAAGCTTTAAAAGAGCCTCATTTTTAAGTGAATGGCTCTCCTTACACCCATCTTAGTTCACCATCATCACCTCTGCGAAGGAAAAAAAACAATTTGCTGAATAAAGATATAAAACACAAAGTTGTTGAGTTAGCACATTGTTCATATGCTACTGGATAAATAAGGCTGCATCCCCGAGACAAGTTTCTTTTTATTGACAAATGAACTCCATCCAGTTGTTAAAAGATGCTCCCTATGCGCTTTGGCTCGGCTCGAGAAAGGCTCGAGCCGCTTGTTGGCTTCTGAGCGAATACATATAATCTGATCATGCAGACATAGGTAATAGAGTTGAGTTCAGCTGTGTGCTAAACTGCTAATCGGTTGTATGTGCAAAGCTGCGAGATGCATAATGGGTTAAATCCATTGGTTTGTTTTTGGTCAAACAAAAACATCTACTCATCCTATGCATAGTTGGTGTTTTTATCTATTCGATCCCTTTAGTACCTTACGAAAAAAGGATTAGGTGCATCTGAAAAGCGCATGATTTGAACAAAAATGGTAGAAAACAAACTGTACATACGAAACCGGTGGCTTGTAATATCCAACCCAAGCAACATCAAGAAAACTAAGCCAGTGCGCAAAGCAAGTTGCAAGCAGTTGCTTTCAAGATACAATGTGGTATGCAAAGAAAAGTAAGAAAGGTCTTGAGATTCAAGACACAACAACGAAGTGCTTTCTTAAGCGCTTTCATTGACATGTACAAGTACAAGCTGGGAGAGAAGTGCCAATAAACAAGTAGTCTTTGTGGTGAGAAATCAATGTTAAGTCGAGAAGAAGCAACATATATATTTGTTTCCCCATTGGGCCCGATATAACAGCTAGAATGATCCTATGAAATGAACAATGAAACAAAATTACCCAATCAAGTTTTAAGTATGGAAATTGCTAGAATGATCCTATGTATGGAAATTGCTTCTATACCAATACAAGCAACCACATCGAGACAAATTTATTATTACGGATTTTTTATAAGAAAAAAAAAAGAATGTTGCACAAAACAAATCAAGTTTTAAGTCTTGAAACTTTTGCAATCTCCATGGTAAACTCGAATCAACGAGAATATGCTTTCATCTATTGTTATTTGAATTGAATGGAACTCGGCCCAACAAAAACTAAGTCACGAAATATACAAAATTTGGCATGACCTCTCTAGTAAATAGGACATCCACTCGTGAGACAAAAAATATTTGCATTTATAATATATATATCAATCTCTCAAACCAAAAGAAGACATTCTAGCAGATCCTTAGATAATCAATCACACATCCAACGGCAATTTGTAAACTACACAATGATTCCACTCGAGAATATAACATATTCTGATCCTTCTTAGTGGTTTCTTCTTTTGTCTTCTTTGGTTTCGCAATTGCAGACTCCATAATCTTCATCATCACTCCGTAGAATTCACCTTAAAAAGCTCGATTATTTTATTAGGACCTCACGCTGCAAGAGAAGACAAAAAACCATATGAGATAAGCTGTTCAAATGCATGCACCAAAGGCAAAGAATAAAGACACGTTAATAAGTATAGCATAAATATCATCATATTTTCACAACCCTATAGTAACGACAAAATACAAAAGAGCAACAATTCTTTTAGCATCCATCTTGATTTATCCACTCGAATTCAAAAGGAAGTAGATCGGCATTAATTTAGATAGGGAAACATTGTACTCCTCCATAGCCCACCATACACATAGATCAAAGAAACACTAAATCTAAGAAAAAAGTTAATGTTATTGGACCTGCATGCCCTTATTAAATGGCACACTACAACTAATCATCCACTTTTTCATGCAATAAATTTTAGCGAGGACACAATTAAACACAACGCAGCAGCGAGTTCATGGAATACACATCGGTCCACTTAGGAAGCTGACGAAGAGAAAAGTGATAATTTTGTAAATATTGATGAGTAGCATGAGGCTATTGAATGGAAAATTGTGAGGTTTCTAACCTTTCTAGCCACATCCATCCCAAGAGATCATCACGTGGATCTTGCAAAATTAAAAGTTCATAAATGCACCTTCTCAAGCGGGTAACCAAAGTAGATACTTTATTTATATTCTTTCTGTGGGGGTATTTACTATTAGTTAGGTTTAGTTCCTCATGTACTCAATATATTTTTGGCTTTTGGCCCACCATTATTACTACGGTATAGTCCTATGTTCCTAACACCTTACACTACTATTTTTTAGTATTATTTCACAAAAATAGCTAAACACCAATTGACAAATAGAATATTTTAATGACAGATTATCTAAAGAGAAATTTTTAAAACACAGTTCTCGTATAACCAAGAGACTTGGCCGTTTTACAACTTCCTTTGAATCTCTTTCCACCCTCCGGCTCACTCATCACGTATCCAAGTGTACCTATGAAGCCATATGAAGGAAAAGCCGTTTTTAAAACACAGTTACGTATAACCAAGAAAACGAACAACTTTTCAATATGAATAGACTAAAATTGTATACCGCTCAGGGCCAACAATACGGCTGGATCTCCGGATGCAATAAGGCAGATTCTGAAAGCTATTACGAGCAAACTGCTCCAACTTTGAAAGTAAGAATTGCAAATCTGAGATCACACAGGGTCCTTAGCGAAGCCGACAACTACACAAAGAAAAAGAACATGCTAAAATAGGACTATCTTAAATATATGGCGACTTACATCATGTATCCACGTTATCTTTTGATGTCATGAAAATGATACTGAGCGATAGCCCAAATACAAATTAACTCACACTTACACTTTGCTAACACCGAAAAAGTGAAAATTGCAATGATATAGTTGTATTATACTATCATAACATGCAATGTACTATGGAGAGCTAATAAAAGCACGCAGTCACGAGATAAACCCATGAGCAGCTAAACTCCAAACATGGTCGGTAGCAAAATGAGAAAGGCACCAAATGAACAAGAAATCAAGAAATTACTAGAAGCATGAGCATACGGTAGATTCAAATCTTATCGGCGGAAGTTGGAGACCAACTTTTCAAAATCCACCTGCGAGAAAATAATCACATTTGGTAATCGATAGCTACTATCATTGATATTGCGGGAAAATAGTTTGACTTGCGTTAAGAAAGGCGCTAGCGAAAAATAGAAGGCAAGATGACATTACATAAGCACAGTAAGAGGTTTCTTGTTTGCCAAGGCGACATAGCATCCATGATCTACTGACACCCTTTAGCGAGGTCAACGAGATCATAAGTTGCGAGCGATCGACTAGTACCGGACCTACAAATAGGTGTGTAACACATTCATTCATTGAGGAATACATGTACACTACAACAACAACAACCACCACCACCACCTCAAAATCTATAAAGCTTATCAAGGTTCTTTTCAGCGATAAAATAGTTCTAAAGCTTATCAAGGTTCTTTTCAGCGATAAAATAGTTCTCTTGCTAGGCCCATTCTAACCTTGGATCTTATCATGTGTCATAACCTTGGAAGGATTTAATTACGTTGATCTACATCTTGGGTTCTAGACTTAGCCCTATGTTGGTTAAGAAGCTACTAGCCGGTAGGTTTAGTTTTAGAAATATCTATTGATTTGTATGCAGTGACCTTATCATTAGCTCCATATTTGAAAGTGGACTAGAAAAGATACTTCTCGAACAACACTGTTGAACATAAATATCTCGGATTCAACAAACTTCTTTCTTGTAAAGAATGTAAATCTTCATTCGCTAATTATCCAATTATTGGGAGTGAAGATTCTCTGGCTTCGAATCAGAATTTGTGTAAAGTACATCTTGTTTGCATGCAAGCATACATTAAGCTACACATAGGTACAAATGTTTTCCCCAAGTTCTCTTTCCTTCTTACTTTATTAAATGTCTCAGTCAAAACACAAAAGAACATTTAGGACCAATGGCATGCTGCAGTATCCCTCTAAGCAGATACTAGTCTACTACTAGACAAATCACCCTATTGTTAACATCTTAGCCCCTACCCTTTCATGTTGCAATCGTCCCCATTTTACGGAATCAACATTTTTCTCATCTATGGTCTATAACTCGGAATGCATTTGTAAACTAGGGATAATGGCTTACTTGGTGAAAAAGGTCCTTGAGTGTAGCTTGACCCGGTAGATCAAGAGACATACTCGTCTTGGTACACATGCAATCAAATAGGTTTTCTAATCTAGGCGTGTTTGTCTTTGTTTAGTTGTTTTGAAATTTTCAATGCATGTTCTCATTAGCAATAATCATGTTTAGTAGAATGAGCAATTATTTATTGAAGGTATACACACATTGTTCTCTTGATGAAATATTTGATCAACTAAAGTAGGTATCTTGATCAATACCGGAAATTATAATCAAATACTTTAATCCAGATGTTTGCATGTTGGTTTTAGATTCACTTTTGTTTATAGGAGACAATAGAATTGGTCTCTTATTAATTTTTTTGACAGCACTATTTTGCCATGATAACAATTTCCAATTAGTAATCGCATCTCGAGATGAGCGTTCTTGAATATTATGTAACCCTAATTCAATATGTGAGTGATTGTGTGTAATTTTTTGTACCTAGCAAGAATCAACTTAACTGTAAGAATAGCTAAATTCAATTATTTATGTTCCCTTCCTAATATAGGAGCCTTGGAAATACCACAAAAGAATATTAACATCTGTGGTGACATACTAGCAAGTCATGTAGTCTCTTGAAGGTAGCTCGCCCTAAGAGTCAAGAGCCAAGAAGCATTCAGGCATTTAAATCGGCGGTGGCCTTGAGAGTAATTGGGTTTTTTTGTAGACATCCATTCGGGACGGCGCTGTTCTATGCTAGAAGGAATAATAGGATGTCATGGGCGAGTGATCCAGGATCGAGGTAAGGCGCAACCGCTCGCGCCGCTCCTCGATAAATTCAGTTTTTAGCCGTTTAATTAAATCGTGGGTATTGTATAAACCCACGAATTTAAATATATAAATTGCGAATTTAGTTAAAACGTGGGTTTTTACAAATCGGCAATTTAAATATATAAATTAGTGGGTTTTTTTTGCCCTCGCAATTTAAAAACCCACGAATTTTCACTTGTTTCTTGTAGACATCCATTCGGCGTTTTGTTCTATTAGAAGGGAATAATAGGATGTAAGTGATCGGCCTTAGCAACCGCGTCGCTCCTCGCGGCAACCGTCGGCAAAGGCGGCGTCGACCTCCGCTCGGATGGGCGTCTCCGCCGCGACCTCTCGGATCCCGTCTCGCTCCAGGGTCCCGTCTTCGCTGGCTTGTGGACTTGCCCCCCTGGTGGGCAGACTTCATCGACCGGCCTCGTCACGTTCAAACTCCCCTCTGTTGATCGCGTCACCTGCTGCTCCTTCAGCCGAGGCGTCGTCTGCAATACCGGTACCTATGGAAACCTCGCCTCCGCCGTGTGCACCGGCCCTATCAGGCGACCCTCAGCTTCTCTACGATGGCTGCGACCTCCTCACTATCCCCGCCCGGGTTCTGGGAGAGCCCCTAAGGCCGGACCTTTGGTCTGACCCCATGCGGCTTGAATCGTCACTTCCTCCAGCTCCTCTGCCTGTCGTCACCTCCCCCTCGGTGCAGCAAGATGACGTCTCGGCTTTCGCTTGCCTGGATATTGCAGTCTCCTCTGCTGCTGACAATCGCCCTGTGCAATCCTTCCTGCAGAATGTCTTCCCTCATCCTGTGCCGCCGCTGCTCCCCTCGCCTATCTGTGAGGCCCCTCGGGTGGGTGGTACCCCAGCTGCAAGCGGCCCACGACGCAGCCAGCGTTTGGCCGCCAAGCCTGCTGGAGTTCCAACCGCAAAGATGGCGCAAGAACTACTCGCACGTCGTCTCGGTTTCTGTTCTCCATCGGCAAAGAAGGTCCCGCCTCAAGCTCTGCAGAAGTTCATCTCCATGTTCGACGAGCCTCTCTCCACCGACTCCATTGCTGCTTTAAAGGCCATCTGCCGCCTCGACGAGCCCACCCTGGAGCTCATGAAAGTTCTCCAACCTCTACATGAGGACGAGCTGCCGCTGGCCACTGCCTCCGCACGGGACTCCCCTGCGGCCACCTAGTGCTCGCTGCCTTAGTCATTTCGTCAGTTGCTTTTGCGTCACAACAGTTTACAGGAGTCCAAGCTTCAAAGTGCGGACCAGTCCACCATCCTCCAGATTGGCGGCCAACACCTCTCCTCGTTTTCCCTTCTCCCTGCGCTGGGCACCAGAGGGGGAATCCTTCTGCTATGGGATGATGCAAAAGTTCGGGTGTCAAACCCCGTTGCCCGTGCCTACTCCCTCTCTGCAAACGTTTCTCTTCTATCGGATGAAACCTCTTTTCTGCTCACCACGGTCTACGGCCCCTCTGCCGATCACGACAAGTTGGCCTTCTTGGAGGAGCTTGTTGCTACGGCCCCAGCCTCTCCATCTCCCTGGCTTCTGCTCGGTGATTTCAACCTCATCTTTGAGGCTCGTGACAAAAACAACTCCAACATCAACCATCGCCTCATGCGCCGATTCCGCACCGCCATCGACCGATGCGCGCTACGTGATATTCCTCTGCAGAACAGGCGATTCACTTGGAGTAATGACAGGCAAAACCCCACCTTAGTCAAGCTAGACAGAGTTTTTTGCAACCACGAATGGGACATCCTCTTCTCCAACCATACGCTACAAGCTTTACCTTCTTCCATGTCGGATCACTGCCCGCTGTTGCTAGCAAGCAACAACGGAGTTCGCAAATCCTGGGCCTTCAAATTCGAGAGCTTCTGGACGCGCATTCCGGGCTTCCAACAAGTTGTTCAGAATGCGTGGACTTGCGAGCCTCAGCTGCAACCCGACCCCTCTAAGCGGATCGCACAAAAGCTTCGGGCAACCGCATCGGCCCTTCGCACGTGGAGCCAAGCCCTTTTCAGCGACGCCACTCAGCAATTCCAGATGGCTAGCGCCTTAATTTTAAGACTGGATGTTGCCCAAGAGTTCAGACTTCTATCCCCTGACGAGTTGGCCCTCCGTCGCGCACTAAAAGTCAGGGTGATGGGTCTGGCGGTTGTCGAAAGAGCGCGGAAAAGACAGACCTCCAGGGTAACTTGGCTTAAGGAGGGAGACGCAAATACCCGTTTTTTCCACTTAAAAGCTAATGGTCGTCGCCGAAAAAATTTCATCTCGTCCCTCCAGGCTTCATGGGGCACGGCAACTCTTCATTCGACAAAGAGCGATTCGTTTGACTACTTCAAACAACTCACGAACGAAAAGCGCACGCACCTCGACATCTCCTGGTCCAACTTTAGCCTTCCGTCAGTTCCCCTCGACGATCTTCAAGCCCCATTCACCGAGGATGAGGTGCTGCGGGCTGTCCAACTTCTGCCTTCTGACAAGGCTCCTGGGCCAGACGGGTTCTCGGCTGCCTTCTATAAGCATTGTTGGGAAACGGTTAAACACGACATAATGGCTGTTTTCCATGCTCTCCACAACGGATATTTAAACAACATGGCACCAATCAACAGCGCCTCGACTGTGCTCATTCCAAAGAAAGAGGGTGTGGGTGCGCCTGGAGACTTCTGGCCCATCGGTCTCATCCACTCGGCCTCAAAGATCTGACTAAAGTGCTTGCTCGCTTTGTCCCCCCACTTAGACTCCTTAGAGCATCTCCAAGTGAGCCCTAAACCAGTCCTAAACCTTAAAATAGGGACTTTAGTAAAAATACAGTCCAACAGGGCCCTAATCCAACCCCTAAAATTAGGAGGCCCCTAAATTTGCCTCCTCGGCCCCAATTCCTCAGGAGCCCCTAAACCAAATTTCCTAAACCTTAAAATATGGAGTTAAGTGAAGGATGGCTTGCATTAGTTCGCCGCAATTGGCGTGTCTTTCTTGGATGAGTTGCAATCTGTTGCATTTGCATCTCTTTGTTGAAAATTTTGAAAATTTTAAATTTAAATTTTAAATATCATGTTTTGAAAATTTTAAATTTAAATTTTAAATATCATGTTTTTAAATTGTAAATGTTAATATGCATATGTTTTATGTATTACAAATATTTTTGATTGAATTTTAGTGGTCTCAAATGAAGATTATACATAGCGGATATGTCAAAATAGGAGAAAAAAGTAAAATAGAAATTTGAGATTTAGGGATGTTCTTTGGACTTGTGCTCTGAAAACAGGGCCCTCAAAAATAGGGGGAGTCCCTAAATCTAAAATAGGGGCCCTGTTTTAGGGGCTCTTGCTGGAGATGCTCTTATATCTTCATCGCAAACGGCGTTCATCAAAGGACGTTGCATTCAGGAAAACTTCTTAGCCGTCCGTAGTCACGCGCGTCACTACAACAAAACGCGTACCCCGATCCTCATGCTCAAACTTGACATCACCAAAGCTTTTGACTCTGTATCTTGGGAATATCTTCTGAACCTTCTTCAAGCTCGGGGTTTCGGCGCTCAATGGCGTCGATGGATCTCAACCCTCCTCGCAACCTCCTCCTCAACTGTGTTGCTCAATGGGTGCCCGGGGCCTCAAATCCTGCACCAACGCGGCCTCCGGCAGGGTGACCCTCTATCACCATTCCTCTTCATCCTGGCTATCGATACGCTACAATACCTCCTCGCCAAGGCTGCCAACGACGGTATCCTATCACCACTCACGGGATCCATGTCGCCAAGATCGCCGTTCCTCTCTGCCGACAGCGGTCATTTTCCTCAACCCGGTGAGAGAGGCTGAAGCCGTCATCGACATCCTACAAAGATTTGGAGAAACCTCTGGCCTACGGGTCAACATGCAGAAAAGCTCCATTGCCGCCATTCAGTGTCAAAGCATTGACATCCAGGCTATTCTTCAACCGTTCCCAGGTGTGACCGCCCAGTTTCCGACCAAATATTTGGGAATGCCTCTGGCTCTTGGACGCCTTCGTCACGTTCACTTGCAACCCACCTTGGATAAGATCGCTCGGCGCCTTGCGGGATGGCAGTCTAAGCACCTTTCCATCGTGGCGACTCACGCCACAAAAATCGTGCTCACCTCCATCCCAATCTATATTCTCTCGGCGCTAAGAACTCCAAAAAATTCTTTCAGACATTGACAAGATGAGGCGGTTTTTTAGGCGGGGCATGCAACAACAAGACGGAAACGCAAGGTGCGATGGCAAAAGTCTGCCGGCCATTTTCCTTCGGTGGGCTTGGAGTGCTTGATTTAGACCGGCTGGCGCGGGCGCTCAGGCTGCGATGGCTATGGTTCAAATACTCCAACCCACATCGGCCATGGACTTGTCTTGCTCTTCCCTGCGACCAAACGGACCAGCAGCTCTTCATGACCGCCACTAAATTCATCATCGGAAACGGTGAACTCACACCCTTCTGGACCGCTAGATGGTTGCATGGCAGAGCGCCCTGCGAGGTTGCGCCGCTACTCTTCGCTCATGCTAGACGGAAATCGAGATCTGTCGCGAACGCCCTTCAGAATAACAATTGGATAGGCGACATCCGACATCATCTCACCCCGGCTCTTCTCTTCGAATTTGTCAGACTTTGGCCCATCATCCAATTGGTTCCTCTTCAAACGCACTTGGAGGACGAGATTACGTGGGTCCCCGCTTCTGGAGGGACTTACTCTGCCAGATCTGCGTACCGTCTACAATTCACTGGATGCATCCCTAGCACCTTCCAGGACACAATTTGGTCGGCCTGGGCCCCGCAGCGTATCAAGATCTTCTTTTGGCTTGCCCAAAGAAACCGCCTCGATCGGGCTGGCAACGGCCACTGTGGGTCGCCAAATCAAGATTTCTCACATGTCTTTGCGGAACCTTGAGACGGCCTCCCATCTCTTCCTTCACTGCGAGGAAGCCCTCCGTATGTGGGCTTTGGTTGCGACATGTATCCGGGTGCCGTCCCTCCATCCTGACCGATGGGACCACGGGGTGGATCTTCATCAGTGGTGCCTACAACGCATATCCTCATGTACGGGGCATAGAAAAGGCTTCAAATCAATCATCATCCTAACCTGCTGGCATTGGTGGAAGGAACGAAACAACAGAATCTTCCGACAGGAACGGGCGACCCATAACCAAATCCTCCAACTAATCAAGGACGATGCGGCCTCCTGGGCCAGTGCAGGAGCGTCGAAGCTTCAGTCTCTCCTCACTAGCCTCTTGTGAAGGACTCCTTCTCCCCTCCCCCCCCCTCTCTTTTCCTTCTTCCTTTTATCTCTCCGGTCCCTTGGGTGCGATCTCCTCACCTTGTAATCTAATTCCTGTATTTTAACGACTCTCTTCTTCTTCTTCTAATATAACCGCGGCGGTTGCCGCTTTAAAAAAAAATGATCAAATTAGCATCAAATAAGTGATCAGATTTTTTTGAGAAAATATCCATCTTGCTCCTATCAAAATCAGGGTCCACATGTCAGTCCCTTTTTCAATCTCCACACTCCTCCCACTTGCCTCTCTCTTCTCTCTCAAGCCACCACCTCTTAATGCTCCCCTATCGCCTCTCTGGTAGCAGATTCTGTTGGTTATGATCTTAGCTAATCGCTAGATCTGATTTTTCTAGCTTGGCCCACACACACGTGTTGATCGGGAGCGCCCAAAACCAATTTAGTTCGGCCCTGTTAGCTAGCGCAAGAATAAAAGGAGAGAGGCCGGCCGGCACTCGATTTGTTAAGCTAGTTCTTGAGTTCTGCCTCTACCCGAAAAAAAACATCCAATCTAAGTCTTGCGTTTTAAGCTAACGAAGACATAGACCACCGCCAAAGAGGATCTCGGTGCTACGCATCTACATCAACTCGCTCTTCTTCACCGACGCTCAAACACCACTGACACTGAACCCTAATGACTACTGCATCTTCACCTGACCAGCATCTAATTACTCTTTTCCGCATTATTATTTTGCGATCATGATTTAAGTTGGATCTTGTATTAGTTTAACCCAAAAGCTTACATTTGCTATCGGAGCAACTAGCCTAAATTTTGATCCGGATTAGTCCTTGTTTTGGCTCGGTCTTAGCCTTGCTCTTGTCGGATTAAGCGTTGGTTTATGTTCTTTTGGCTTGGGTAGCATAGAGGAGGGGGAAAAAGACTAGATCCAAACCGTAATCCTCATTGCATCCCCAAAATCTTGGTTTCGCGACTCGACGAGACAAACTCTATATGTTTTCTCTCTCTAAATTTCTTGTGTCAATGAGTGTGTGCGATGTCACTAATAAGCGAAAGAGAAGTTTAAATGATGAAACTTCATCGAAATTGTGGTACTGTCATTTAGGCCACATTTCAAATGGGGGAATGGAGCGTCTCATTAAGAAAGAGATACTCCATCCATTAGACTTCTCTGACTCAGACCATTGCATTGACTATATTAAGGGGAAATATGTAAAGTAAATTAAGAAAGGAGCCACACGAAATACAAGAATATTAGAATTAATCCGTACTGACATTTGTGGACCATTTCCTGTAACTTCAGTGGATGTGTATAATTCCTTTATTATATTCACTAATGATTTCTCCCATTATGGTTATATTTTCCCCATTCGTGATCGATCTGAATCACTTGATAAATTTAAAATATTCAAGGCTGAAATAGAAAATCAGCTGTCGACGATCGGAATCGCCTGACCACAAATATGAAGGAGGGGTTAGTTAGATCGAGGGACCCGGAAACGAGCTTTGCTCAACGTCGGAACTTGCTGGGCGCGGTGTTGGTCGAAGCTAGGCGGCAACGAGTGTGACACGGAGAATTATACTGGTTCGAGCCCCCTGTGAGGGTAACAGCTCTACTCCAGTCTTGCCCTGAGGCGGAGGTTTTCACTATTCTTGAGTACAATGGGGGGATTACAGTCTAAGCTCGAGCTTGACGACAATGGCCACTGTCCTATAGCTCGTGCTCGGTGTGGTGTATACGCTGTATCGCCGCCTGTCGACCCTTCTTCTGGGACCTTATATCCTCCCCGAGCTGCTCAGAACGATCAAGAGAAATTGCCGGAGTGATGGCCTCGTGTGCACTGGAGGTGGGCTGCAACCGTCCCGGATATGTCGCCCATGTCCGCCTTGACTCCGCTTTCCCAGGCCTTGGGAACTGCCAAGCAAGCGCACGTCCTGGAACCCAAGGGAAACCGTCCCGAGCAAGAGCCGGCCTCGCGCCTCCTGAGCCCAAGGTCGTGCGGGTGGTCGAGCTCTTGGTCAAGGCAGGCCCTAGGCCGAGGCGGGCTCTAGGTCGAGGTCGACAGCTCCGAGCTGGGGGCCTCTGCTGACCAAGCTTTTGACCGTACGAGGGTCTCCCAATCCTCGTCATCAGCATAATTTAAAAATTAAGATAGTCAGATCAGATCGAGGAGGAGAATATTATGGGAGACACGCTCCCTGTGGACAAATTTCAGATCTATTTGCTAAGTTTCTTTTAAAAAATAGCATAATAGCCTAATATTCAACACCTAGTGAACCTCAGCAAAATAGAGTAGCTAGCAAAATAGAGTAGCTGAAAGACGCAACCGTACCCTTATAGATATGGTGCGTAGCATGATGAGTTACTCCAGTTTACCAGTTGGCTTGTGGATGGAAGCGTTAAAGACAATCGCATATGCTTAATCGGGTTCTCAGTAAATCAGTACCTAATACACCTTATGAATTATGGACTAGGCAAAAATCAAGTTTGAAATACTTACGTGTGTGGGGTTGTCCTACCGAAGTTAAAATCTTTAATCCTCATATTGAAAAATTAGATCCTAAAACAGTAAATTGCCATGTTATTGGATATCCTGAAAGATCTAAGGAGCATCGATTTTATTGTCCAGATCGCATCACTAAGTTTGTAGAAACCCAACTTGTTGTATTCTTATAGAATGATGAAATCAGTGGGAGCTCTGAGGCTAGGAAAATAGATCTTGGGGAGATTCGGACTTATGTATCATTACCGATAATTCAAGAGACTATTCTTCCTATACCTCATATAATTACAGCTCCAACTGAGAATCCTAGAGTTGAGCCTCCACCTGAGGATTCTGGGATTAATAGTACAACACCTAATGATGAGTCTCAATAACCCCTTGTGATAACTAATGTACCACTAAGGAGATCACAGCAGGACAGAAAGTTTACCATCCCGAATGACTATGTCTATACATGAATAAAGATGTAACTGACGTAGAGAAGGAAGACGATCCTAACCCATTTAAGGAGGCTATAATGACTAAGAATTCATCCAAGTGGCTTGAGGCCATGCAGGATAAAATAAAGTCTATGAGCATTAACGACGTCTGGGATCTAGTAGAAATTTCTGATGGAGTTAAAAAACAATAGGCTGTAGATAGGTCTACAAAACTAAACATGACTCTAAGAAAAATATCGAAAGATTTAAAACAAGGCTTGTAGCAAAAGGGTTTACACCAAGAGAGGGGATTGATTATGTTGATACTTTCTCTCCTGTCTCAAAGAAAGATTCACTAAGAATAGTCACAGCGTTTGTTACTCATTATGATTTAGAGCTACATTAGATGGATGTTAAAACTGCATTTCTTAATGGTGACTTGCATGAGAATATTTACATGGCTTAACCGGAAGGTTTTGTCATGGAAAACAAGGAACATATGGGGTGTAGACTTAATAAGTCCATCTATGGATTAAAACAAACATATAGACAATGGTACCTTAGGTTCGATGAGACCATAAGAAATTTTGGGTTCAAAAAAAATAAAGTAGGCAATTGCATATATATTAAGACTAAGAGGAGCAAATTTACTATCTTAATACTTTATGTGGATGATAACTTATTAGCTAGCGTCGATAAGAATATGGTGTATGAGACCAAGAGATTTCTTTCCACTAACTTTGATATGAAGGATCTTGGTGATACCTCTTATGTTTTGGGCATTGAGATTCACCGAGATAGATCCAAAGGGGTATTAGGCTTATCCCAAAAGGCATACATTGACAGAGTACTTAAAAGATTTAATATGCATAATTGCTTTGCCACGCCCGCTCCTATTGTTAAGGGCGATAAGTTTTGAACATTCCAAAGTTCAAGGAATCATTTAGATGCTGATCAGATAAATGGGATTCCTTACGCTTCAGCTGTCGGAAGCATTATGTATGCTCAAGTTTGTACTTGCCCTGATTTAGCATTCGTAACCGGGATGCTTGGCAGGTATCAATCTAATCCAGGGTTGGACCACTGGAAAGCCGTTAAAAAAGTTTTGCGTTATATGTAAGGCACTAAGCATTTCATGCTTATATATAAGAAGTTTGATGCCCTTGAGGTTATGGGTTATTCAAACACTGACTTTGCAGGTTGTGTTGATACTAAGAAATCCATATTAGGTCATATCTTCACACTTGCGGGAGGAGCCATTTCATAAAAAAGCTCCAAACAATGGCTTATTGCATCATCTATATACAATGCAGGCTGAATTTGTGGCATGCTATGAGACTATTGGGCAGGCTGTATGGCTTAAGAACTTTATCCCGGAATTAAGAGTAGTAGACAACATATCTAAACAACTACCTATATATTACGATAATTTAGCCGCATTTTTCTATTCAAGTAACAACAAGTTAAATAGTGCTACCAAACACATTGTCATTAAGTATCATAATGTGAAAGATAGAATTCATAATCAGACAATTGATGTTAAGCATACAAGTACTAAGTCTATACTTACGGATCCACCTACTAAAGTCTTACCACCCAATCTCTTTCAAGAGTATGTTGCCAGTATGGGTTTATTAGAAAGTCTCTAATTCTGGAAATGAAGACCATAAGTATAAAATCAACTCCCGTTAAGAATAAGTGAATAGTATGGACTTATGATATTAGCCTTCGATTAAGTGGGAGAATGTTGTTTATGATCTTGGCTAATTGCCAGATCCGATTTTTCTGGCTTGGCCCACACACGCGCATTGATCCGGAGTGCCCAAAACCAATTTGGTTCGGTCCCGTTAGCTAGCACAAGAATAAAAGGGGAGAGGCCTACGCTTGATTTGTTAAGCCAGTTCATGAGTTCTGCCTCTACTAAAAAAACATCCGATCTAAGTCTTGCGTTTAAGCTAACGAAGACCTAGACCACCGCCGACGAGGATCTCGGTGCTACGCATCTACATCGGCTTGCTCTTCTTCACCGACACTCAAACACCACCGGCACTGAACCCTAATGGCTACTGCATCTTCACCGGATCAACATCTAATTACTCTTTTCCACATTATTATTTTGTGACCATGATTTAGGCTGGATCTTGTATTAGTTTAACCTGAAAGCTTATAGATTCATGTGATTCTTGTCCCGCACGGTGGGTAGGAGCGGAGCCGTCGAAAGGCGGATTTGGTCACTCAATTTAGCCCTTTCTCAAGCATCCTCAAATACCACCATAAGTCGATTAGATCAGATTGGTCCGACTCCAACCTAGTCCAATGCAATTAGTATTAGACAAATGGGCATAGAAATACATGAACTCCTGTACGTAATGTGATTCAGAGGTGATACGACGGCACACAAGCCGTAGCCCATGAGAGAGATAGGAGGAAGATGGATAATTTTGTTTTTTTTATAGCACACTTCACAACACACTGAAAGTAGAAACTCAGTGGTATTAGCATGGAAGGAAATACTTTTTGGGTGACATATATCCAAAAATCACGGTAGCCTTCGACGAGATAGAAGGAATTTCTTTTTGAATTCTGGGGATGCAGCAGTATCCAGGTCGCGTGAAATCGAAACCCGTTGTTTCCGTGCTTATTTTCGGTTCGCGCACAGCCGTACAAGCACAAGCCGTACGAACGCTACCCAGGCACAGCACAAGGCAACGAAATGGGCGTTGCCAATTCGCCACCGTGTCGCCGCTCTCCGCCTCACGTTTTGAACTGACCCCACCCGCCAGTCATCCACGTGGACCACTGAGTCAACTGCGTGCGGCAGCGGTGTACAATGCGTCGGGTGCACGCAGCACATCCAACCTTTTGTTTCGTGGGCCTCAGAAAGGGAGCTCCAAATTGATTCGCCTTTCCCTACGAGTACAGCTAAGAATCCAATAAAAAACTCCATTGGCCGAAATCAATTAGCCGCAACCTTCGCTCCGGTCTGCCCCCACCCCATCGATTCGGAGCTCCCGGATCGAGGGACGACTCCTCGCCGCCGCCGCAGCTGTCGGCCGACTCCCCGGATCAGCGCCGCTGCCGATCGGACGCCCTTCCTTTTCCTGCGGCGGCTGGAGATGGACGGCGGCGGAGGGGCGCACGGCTCCCGGAGGAGCATCTCCTCGTCCTCCGGATCCAGGAGGAGGGGGGCGCCGGCGGGGAACGGCCACGACGCTGCCGGCAGGAGGTCCTCCGCCTCCATCTCCCGAACCTCGTCGTACGGACTCATTGCATCGCCTTGTTGATTTGTTACTACGTTGTTACTGTTGCTGTTAGATTGGGCGATGGTCTCTGGATTGCATGGGATTTTTTAAGCGTTGGCCTTGTGGAGCGTGATGAAAGTTAGGTCGTTTTAGGGGGATAGCTTTCTGGTCTCGCTTTGTTTGCTACTTAGGCTAGATTTGATTCAATTTGATGCAATCGCGGTAGCTTAGGACATCTTGATCAGTGTTAGATATAGCAATAAGGTTGCTTCATTTTGCAACAGAAAGTGTTAAATCCCGTCGATTGTGAATCAACGATGTGCGTATGCATGGCTTTGGATGCTTTTGAATTTATGTTACGTAAGGTAGACACATTTCATTAGGAAGCAAGCTTAGCTCCAAAACAACAAAGATTGCCGTTAAATTGGGCTTCGTGAACCGTGGTTGTGCTGCAAAATGAATAAAACCAAGTTCCATGATAGGGGTTATAGCTGAAAATTGCTGCCTCATGCAATTTTCCTTAGGCCAATGACTGGGGAGAGAACCGTGAAGAGGCTGAGATTGTCCAAGGCGTTGACGATACCGGATCACACAACTGTGTTTGAGGCTTGTCGGAGGATGGCCGCACGCAGAGTCGACGCTGTGTTGCTGACGGACTCCAATGCTTTGCTCTGTGGGATCCTTACCGACAAGGTGACGGAGATGTTTCTTCACTTCATCTGCTCCAGATGCTGGCTGGTGGACTCTTCATTTCTCACAATCTGCTGCCTTTTGTCGACTCGAATCAGGATATAACCACAAGGGTGATTGCTTGCGAATTGAAGCTAGAGGAGACACCAGTTTCAAAGGTCATGACTAGAAACCCTCTCTTTGTTCTTTCTGACACTCTTGCGGTTGAGGCATTGCAGAAGATGGTGCAAGGTGTGTGTATGTCCCAACAGTATTTGCCATATCTTCTTAGCAGTTTTCTTAATGTTACCTGAAAAAAATATCATTTGATTCCAGGTAAGTTCAGACATTTACCTGTTGTGGAGAATGGAGAAGTCATTGCACTGCTGGACATAGCCAAGTGCCTATATGATGCTATTGCGCGAATGGAAAGGGCAGCTGAGAAAGGAAAAGCAATTGCTGCTGCTGTTGAGGGTGTAGAAAAACACTGGGGAACATCTGTATCTGGTTTGTTTTTCTTTTCCTTTTTTGGCATCTGACTTCACCCTACTCTTTTTTTACGTTTGTTCTGTATTGGTTACTTACCTTTGGGTTGGCTTTGCACAGCTTTATAGTGCCATTTTAATCTTCTTCCTCATTTACTTGATAGGTCCTAATACTTTTATCGAAACTCTACGAGAGAGAATGTTTAGACCGTCACTGTCCACCATTATTTCTGAGAATTCAAAGTAGGTAATATCCTATCTTTTTTAAATAAGTACCTTTAGCATTTGAAGAATTAAATTGCCATTTTAAACGTATGTACTTATGAGCTGACCTCAACTTCTTAGAGTGGTCACTGTTGCACCTACTGACACAGTGTTGACAGCATCTAAAAAGATGCTTGAACTAAAAGTAAGTGCAGCAGTTGTAGCAATAGAAAACAAGCCTGGGGGAATTCTGACGTGAGTATCTTTTCTCATTGTAATTATACCAAAGTTCATTTCTACACTGGGGTGGGTCTGAAAACTACTTTTATCTCTTCTGCATCAGTTCTAGAGATATCTTGATGCGTGTTATAGCCCTAAATCTTCCTCCCGAGTCTACTACAGTTGAGAAGGTAAATGAGTTGCAATATAGTTAGTTTCACGTTCTTTCATCTATTTGCCTTTTGTTTTTATTTTCCCCCCTTCATCTATGATGTGGTCATGACTGAAACTCCTTTCTGCAGGTCATGACTCAGAGCCCTGAATGTGCCACAGTTGACACTCCAATACTCGATGCCCTTCATACAATGCATGATGGGAAGTTTTTACATTTGCCTGTTTTAGACAGGGGTACGCCTGTGAATTGCTATTAAATTAGATCTAATTGAATTATTTTGGAGTGCTATTTAATGGTGAATATATGTTATCTCTGTCCAGATGGAAATGTTGTAACTGTTGTTGATGTCCTTCACATCACTCATGCTGCAATTGCAACGGTGAGAGACAATATCCTTCCCACTGAATCTAGCTTGAAAAAGTTTGCCAATCCTTTGTGTACACAAACTCTGGGCCTACTCTGGTGTGTGTACTTTTGGATGTGTAATTACGAACATTTGTTGACAATACGAAAATGCTGAGTGGATGCATTGTAACTTGTTGCAAACTGCAAGATATACAAGTCATATGGGCCATTAGGTAGTGTAGCTTGTGGGCTGAAATTGCTAGAACCGAGCCTTGCATCTCTAATTGTTGCATTGTATCCAGGTCGGAAACAGTGGAGCAGCTGGATCTGAGGCTACATCTGCTATGATGCAGAGGTTCTGGGATTCAGCAATGTCCATTGGACCTCTTGATGATGACGATGACTCCAGAAGGTTAGCATCTCTTTCGCATCTTATCATTCTGGTGACACGGTTGTGTGTGACTAATTTTCTTGGCATTTTCTCAGTGAAGGGTCAACAAAAGTGGCATCTGAGACAACAGATATAGGAAGATCAGCCTTTTATCCGGCTTCTGGTTTATCAAGTACTTTTGGGTTCAAGATTCAGGACAAACAAAGCAGGATGCACAGATTTAACTGTGGTATGCATTCGCATCTTAATTTCATGTCAACAAGGAATTATTTTACCAATATCCTTTCTGCCTTTTTATGCCCAGTGATTTATATTGCATTCTGAGTTTCATGTGTGACATGTTTCAAATTTCAGAAACGAACAGCTTGACAGACCTGATAACTTGCATTCTACAGAGAGTTGGCAATGACATTGATAGAAAGAACCTACCGCAAATTTTGGTACTGGCCAAACTCCCTCCTCAATATGTATCGATACCCATGCCAGTATGACAATTTTCTGAAGGTCTGTTTTCTTTCGTGATGCCATTTCACAGTATGAAGATGAGGATCATGATAAGGTCATACTCTCATCAGACAGTGACCTTGTAGCTGCTGTGGACCATGCAAGACAAATCGGTTGGAAGGTAGGTAGTTATTTTTGGGTAAAGATGTTTTTTTTCCTCCCTGCCAAGTGTTGCTTTTCTACACTCGCCTGCAGAGTTTAAGGTTGCACCTGGATTATGCTGGTGTTGGCCGCCGGAAGAGAGGGGGCGGTTCTGCGGATTTCGAGTATGCTGGAAGGGATGCGTGGGCTTCCGCATACAGCGCCGTTGCCGCTGGGGCGGCTCTCGTCGCAGGCCTTGGCGTGATGGCGTACCTGAAGAGAGCAGGCGCGTAGCCTGCAGGCACGACAGTGAGCACGCTTTCTTCTTGATGATACAAATGTCACTACATCGATCGAAATGACTAGAATTGCTGTGTGATTAATTCTTGTGAGAAAATCTGTAATAATGTCACGGCAGTGGATGACCACCCTGGCCTACATATATATATGTTCATACACGGTGCTGATCAAGTTTTGGTGGTTAAAGTCTGAGTTCTCCATGATTGCCAAAGCACAGGAGTGACATGAGTTGTGGTGGAGCTGCAAGCATCAGTAAATATGTAATCCACCGACTCTATCTCTATATAGGGACGAATCCGAACTCATCACTTATTATTTTCTTTATATATTGGGTATTTTTTTATACAAAAGATCAATCTAATAAAGAGATAAAACAGAATTTCCTCTCTACATTGTGTGTGCTCCTGTTCTTGTTCTTGTGATTTTGTTAGTACACTGTTGATTGATCGCGGATAAACGATTACGTTTTACAACATTTATTAGAGCATCTCCAGTAGAGCCTCTAAACTAGCCCCTAAACCTTAAAATAGGGACTTTAGTAAAAAATACAGGTCCAAAGAGGCCCTAATCCAAATTTCTTAAAATTAGGAGGCCCTAAATTTGCCTCCTCACCCTAATTCTCGTGAGCCCTAAACTTTAAAATAGGGAGTTAAGTGAAGGATGGCTTGCATTAGTTCGCCGCAATTGGCGTGTCTTTCTTTGGATGAGTTGCAACTGTTTCATCTGCATCACACTCTCGAAAATTTTGAAAATTTTAAATTTAAATTTTAAATATCATGTTTTGAAAATTTTAAATTTAAATTGTAAATATCATGTTTTTAAATTGTAAATGTTAATATGCTTATGTTTTATGTATTACAAATATTTTTGATTGAATTTTAGTGGTGTCAAATGAAGATTATACATAGCGGATATGTCAAAATAGGAGAAAAAAGTAAAATAGAAATTTGAGATTTAGGGATGTTCTTTGGACTTGTGCTCTGAAAATAGGATCCCAAAAAATAGGGGGAGTCCCTAAATCCAAAATAGAGACCCTGTTTTAGGAGCCCTTGCTGGAGATGCTCTTACACAACTAACTACACAAGTCCTCAACGATGCCATGCGCTACGGCTAGCTCTCCTTTGACATTGGCATTCATTTCGGTGGTGTGCACTCTGACGAGGTGTAACATCTTAATTTTCTTGTTTTTTTGGGTGTAATTTAGACCTCAAAAAAATTCACCAATCTTCCTCGCTAAATAAAGCTTAATTGATACTTTCATAAAAACAAAAAAAATTAATATGATTAAATCCAATGCTAACAATCATCAAAATTGTTTTATTCGGGCTCCTGTGTTTGAAAGTATTTTCTAGATTTTTTTTGGGATTTTTTGAGTGTATTTGTTATTTTATTTGTGCTCTTTTGATTTTTGATATTTTCTAAAATAGAAAACTAATTCAAATGCTGAAAGGTCTTTGGGTAGAGACTCCCTGCCCTCGTTTCGCAGATGCTTCCTCTCCGCATGCACCATGCGGCCCACGATCTCACCGTGCCACTGATTGGTGGGCCCAACTTGTCAGTCGACATTACAAATGTAAGGGGAGCTCAAACCACGAATCTACACCGTGCCCCGTCACCACTGAAGCCCTAACCCCAGCACTCTGATTGTTTTATTGTCGCCTTGGATTTGGAGATCGAAGTTGTGCCGCCATCAAACTTCGTCGCTATTGGTGAGCCCTAGACCTTGTTGTCGTCTTTGTCAACTTCACCGTGTCGTCCTCTACCTCGCCCACCACTCAAATTCAACCATAGCCCGCCGGATCTATGCTGTCCTCAAAGCCTACAACACCATCGCTTCGAGTTTGCCGCCGTTCGTATTTGTCAACTATAGTTTTCTACATGCCGCCCATTGAGTTCCTCATCCTCTCCTCTCTCTATTGTGTTGCTTTGCGTTGCTAGAATTGATGTTGTCCGTTGTTGTTGGAATTGTGCTACCGTCTATAGTCGACCCTAGGTCTCGGTGTGCCACTGCCGCCGATGTCAATTGCCGCATCACTACCTGTCAATAGCCGTGTGCTAGCCTATTTACCGCCGCATGTGTGACACGTCACCATGTGTGGGTTTGTTTAAATGTGATTAGTATACTTAGCCATGCAACTAGTTACTAATATCATTTTGAACTTGCAAACTCATACATGACTAAGTGATTATGAAATATCTTTTCGAAAGGGGTGTGTCATATGTTGTCATCAGATGATAGTATGTGCTGCACTTTAACAAACAGGATTAGAAAAATGATTGGGACTGGGGCAAGTACAAGAGTTGGTGACAAGCTGTGTGCGGTGGATATGTGTCAAAAATTGTTTAATTATGTATTAATCTATGTGTATGGATAGCACTTTTGATAGTTTTGCCCTAGTCAATTAAAGACAACTTTGTGCATAATTGAATTGAGCCACATCGTACAACTATATATCTGAAATGGGACATGCCTAGCTTAGTATGTCACAGTCTCATCACTAGCAACCTCAGGATGAAGGTTAGGCTGTGTGCTTAGGTGGAAGGTGTGGTCTCATGTGTTGAGCTGCATCTTAGACGGATCCTATTCTTTAATTCAATGGTGTGTTGAGCTGCATCTTAGACGGATCCTATTCTTTAATTCAATGGTGTGTTGAAAGCATCTAGACCCCTAATTTATCTTGGTTTTGGTAATTAATGACAATCATGATTAAGGGACTAATATTTCCTTTGAGTATGTTTGAAAATAGGTTAGTCCTAGATATGAAAAACGATGAAGTACGAAAATGAAGCTAAAGAAAATCAATGCATCAAACTAAAGAGACAAGGTATGAAATTAATGACCTTTTCATAGCTTTTACCGATCTCAAAGTATTGGAGAAAGATCGGATTGCTAAAATAGATGTCATACTATTAAAAGGGACTCTTGATTAGTAGGTTGATGTGTTTTAAGTAAAAAATGGCTCAATCAATGCTCATAAAATGATTATCTTTAATTGAGACAAAAAGAAAAATTGAAATCCCTCTTGGGTAGACATGGACCAACACTACCGCCCATGGTAGTACGGTACTACCGACCAGAGCGGCAGTACCGGCCCCAGGCCCGATACTTATATTACAGAGAAGGGTGCTATTTGTCCAGTGCCTAGTTGGCACTACTGCCCCCATGGGGCAGTACTGTCGTTTGGCCAGCACTACCGACCATGTGAAGGCGGTACTGCCGCTCGACTGGTAATACTGGCCCTAGGGGTGGTAGTCTTTTTCTAGAGGGGTGTTTTTGAAGTTAGCTCGGCCAACACTATCGACCCTAGATGGGCGGTACTGCCGCTTGGCTAGCACTACCGCCCTAGCATGGGTGGTAGTACCGATCTGAGGGTAACGGCTAGTCTGTCAGTGCATTTAATGCCCACAGTTGACCGTTGGACCTAAGACCGGCAGTATCGGCCCTAGATGGGCGACAGTGCCGGCCACCCTGAATTTTTTAAGGGTTTGGTAGCAACAGCTAAGAGAATTGATGAGGGCTATAAATACACCCCCATATGCATCATAGAGGCTCTCTTGGACTCCTATTGTATGTTCTTGAGCTCTAGTGTGCATCTTTTCTACTAAATTGCATTAAATTCACATTTGAGTGGTGGTTGAGTGAAAATCAAGTGAGAGCATTAAATTGAGCCATTTTGACACTTGATTCACCTCAAGCGACTGTCAAAGTTTATTACTCTTGGAGGTTGCCGCCTCCTAGACGACTTGGATGCATTTATGCGTGGTGAGTTTCTCGACGAAGATTGTGAGAAGCCCCGGCAAGTTGCGAAGGTCAAAGTTCACTACAAGGATGGATATTTTCCCCGAGTGTTTTCCACACTCGGGATAGGGGATAAAACACTCGGGATACCCTATCCCGAGTGGGCACACTCGGTGTAGTGCACTCGGTGTTATTTTATCGGGAAAAGTTGGCTATGCTGAGTGTACTCTCGGGGAAAAAAATCTATATCTAAGTGCACTCTCGGGATAGCGCTAGGATTGAGGATCGCCTCCGTGGTAGACAGGGTAGCGACACGTCAACATCTATGCCGAGTGCACTCTCGGGATAGGGCGTAGCCGTCTATGCCGAGTGCACTCTTGGGATAGGGTGTAGCCGTCTATGCCGAGTGCACTCTCGGGATAGGTACCAGACCCTGACCACAAAACAGCCAGCCCAAATTATCAATTCACATCCACAATTCAATAATAACATTTCAAGCCACAATTCACAATTCAATAATAACAATTCACATCCACATTATCAAGCCACAATTCAATAATAACAATTCACATCCACATTTCACAATTCACATTTCAAGCCACAATTCAATAATAACAATTCACATCCACATTATCAAACTACAATTCACATAACGGCCACAATTCACATCCAGCCAGCCACAATATAACATTTCAATAATACAGATCCACAATATCAATTCACATTATACGTTAAACCAATATAACGAAAAAACAACGCCATCACCCATCCACAAAACATAACTCCATCGCACATTCACATACAATGCACATATCACAAATATTTTTACATGACTCCAACATATTCGCATGTGCACATATCACAAACGAAGTCCAAAATTCAACAAGTCCAAAGTTCAACAAACGAAGTCCACATACACAAAGCATAAAAAGTTGTACATATCACATCCATACCAAATCTAAAACCACTCCTCGAGGGCTAGATGAATCCAATTAGCTTCTGTCCCTTGTTTCTTCATCCCCTGCACATTACATTTCAAGAATAAAACATATTATATCATATCCATTCAATACAAGGTTACATATTTATAGAAAAGACATATAAGTTAAACGTATTCGCACACACGATATATCCATACATAACATTAAGTAAGGCAAATTTTTTGAATGGCAAGTCATCAACCAAATCAGATATGATTACTCACCTGGAGATGCAAACCAGTCTATATCATGATTTGGAATCCCAACATTATCTTCACCCGATAAGGCAACCCCTGGACTATTCCTCGATGATTGTTCAATGTTAATACCATGATGAGAGTTTTGGGTATCCTAAGCAGAAATTTCAATTTAGTATCTATAATGCATAGTTTCATATATCTACCCAACATGGAGTTATATACATACCTCTTGTCTCGGTTGATGTTGAGGCGTCGAAAATGCATTGAAGTTAAAGTTCAATACAGGCGGTGGAAGAGGTGGATTTCCTGAAGAGGTTGCTAGAGCATAATCTTGCCAACAAGAATGTTACCATTTGACTACTATGAACATCTCAAGTTTAACACAAATGTCAATTACTTTTTTACCTACATCCACTGTGCCATGGCCGTGAATCCCGTATGCATAGCATTCCGCATATCTCAGTTCTCATCCCGCACGCTCGCAAGCTCACGTCTCAACTCTTCATCGCTTTGTCTCAGAGAAGAAGAAGCATTGCTTGAAGTGCCAAATGGGGCGTAAGTCAAGCGCACATTCCTATCATCAAATGCACCATCAAGAAGCGATAACGCCATGAGGCTTCCCACCAGATTCGGTACATCAATTGTGCATCAAAATCCCCATGCACTCAATTAACATCAGTCCATGCCTTTCTTGGTATGCATCTCGACATTTCACCGAAAGGTATGAAAACATTGAAATGCCACAACTATTCTGAAAAACAAAATTAGCTACGTGTTAGTGTTAGTGCTACGCACCAAGTTCATCGGACATGTGGGTTGGTGACAGGTGGAATCTCAAAACCCTCAAAGTTTTCCATGTCTTGCATCGAAACCCTCCATGAACAAAGATAAGCCTCTAAAGGTGTCACAGGTCTTCGAAACCTCCTCTCCTGCAACAACACAAGGAAAATGTATTAAGTCCGAGTGTCAAAAATGATGGTTTGAAAATACAGACTTTCTATTACCATTTTCTACTGGGTTCGACTAATAGAACTAGATCCACCTCGGTTCACCCTTGCCCCTGAAGTGGCACGAAGATTCCGCTTCATTTCACTTACACGCTGCCATGCTGGATCACACCATTGTGTAATGAGATGCCCCAAGCCTCGCCATCGATCCATACTGAGTTTGACTTGGTTATACTCAAAGCAGAAGTGAGAAACAATGGATTCTCTCTTGTGTCAATGTCTTCATCTTCACACACATCCTTGTAGTACATGGTCACAAATTGCTACTCGAGTGTTGTACATTAGTCGCCAAAGATGGTATTGGCAAGCCACCTCTAAAGTTGCCTCCCATCTCGCCCTAGTGTCATTCGAGTAACCTTCACCTTCAGGATATGTGTACCGAGCCTGCATTCCATAGACTTATAAAGAACATAACAAGTAAAGAACATAACAAGTCTACCAATGTTATATTTGCAAATAACTTACATGGAAATCTTTCTTCACCCGATCTGCCATTGTATTACCCGCTTCACCAACAGCATACCAATGTCTCCATTTTGTAGCTGCTACGATAGCTGGAAGACTCAATGTCATATCTTGCACAGTTTATGGATAGTGATAGCGCAACAAAGGCTGCAACACAGTGTTTGGTCCACGTGGCCTCCCGACAAATACAATATGTTTCTATTGCCTAGAACCATATTCAAGATGGCAAGATTATATGGATGTGAGAATTAATTACATGATGACATATAGCAAAAGTTACCTTTTTCCTACTGATACTATCACCTCCCTCCCTGCAGGCGTGGGAGGAAGTGGAGGGATTGAATTTTGCCCCCGTGACTTGCGGACTGCAAGATTTGCATCTGCCTGAACTTCTTCTTCCCCTGTGTAGTCAGGATCCTCAGCCTGTATTTCCTCTTCCTCAGTGTATGCTTCCTCTTCCTCTGCAGCATGTGCTTCCTCTTGTGTAGCCTGTCTAGATGAGGATGCCCTACGTTCAGATCACTTTAGTTTTTGCAAGAAGTTTTTCTTCAACTTATGCCTGCATTAGTTGAAATGTTAATAACAGATCATATATGCAATAAAATCAATAATGTAATGAAAAAACATAAGTATAATGTAATTAAAATCAATATTGTACCATATCATCTATTCATTGTCCTCATCATAATCTGGTTCACTAGCATTAGAGCTAGAATCAGTGAAGGCATCAGAATCACACTCTTCATCTGAATGAGATTCTACTTCTACACTAGTACAAACATTCCGTAATATTGTAAGATCTTTCTCATTGCATAATCTGGTTCACTAGTATTAGAGCTAGAATCAGTGAAGGCAAGGGACGCTCCGGCTACGGCGGCTGCGGCAGACGCGGACGGAGCGGCAGCTGGTCACAACACGTGGGATTGAGCTCGGTTTGATTGAGGAGTCGGGCTGGATGAGGATGGCCGAACCAGTAAATTAGCCTTACCTACCCCGAGTGCACTCTCGAATCAGTCAAGACACATCCTGACCGTCCACGTGAATCGATGGCTAAGATGTGCTAATGGACTTAACTGTAGACCTCCATGCCGAGTGCCCTCTTGGGCTAGATAGCAGCCCTATGTCAAGTGCCCTCTCGGGCTAGAGGGTGGTTGCCCAAGCACAGCGACGCGCCTAGGGTTTGCCCATATGCCGAGTGTACTCTCGGATCATTCAAGACACATCCTGGCCGTCCACTTGAATCGACGGCTGAGATGTGCTAATGGACTTAATTGTAGACCTTTCTGCCGAGTGCCCTCTCGGGCTAGATGGCAGCCCTATGTCGAGTGCCCTCTCGGGCTAGAGGGTGGTTGCCCAAGCACAGCGACGCGCCTAGGGTTTGCCCATATGCCGAGTGTACTGTCGGATCAGTCAAGACACATCCTGGCCGTCCACTTGAATCGACGGCTAAGATGTGCTAATGGACTTAACTGTAGACCTCTGTGCCGAGTGCCCTCTCGGGCTAGATGGCAGTCCTATGTCGAGTGCCCTCTCGGGCAGTCGGGCTAGAGGGTGGTTGCCCAAGCACAGCGACGCGCCTAGGGTTTGCCCATATGCCGAGTGTACTGTCGGATTAGTCAAGACACATCCTGGCCGTCCACTTGAATCGACGGCTAAGATGTGCTAATGGACTTAACTGTAGATCTCTGTGCCGAGTGCCCTCTCGGGCTAGATGGCAGCCCTATGCCGAGTGCCCTCTCGGGCTAGAGGGTGGTTGCCCTAGCACAGCGACGCGCCTAGGGTTTGCCCATATGCCGAGTGCACTCTCGGATCAGTCAAGACACATCCTGGCCGTCCACTTGAATCGACGACTGAGATGTGCTAATGGACTTAACTGTAGACCTTTGTGCCGAGTGTCCTCTCGGGCTAGATGGCAGCCCTATGTCGAGTGCCCTCTCGGGCTAGAGGAGACTTCTTTTTTTCCTTGTAAAGCTTTGGTCTTTCTTTTGGAAAAGGTGGTTAGTTTTTTACTTATTTTCTGCCACATGTGGAGGCCCCCCCTATGGACACCACTAGTTTTCCAACATTGTGAACCAGTAAATTCGCCCTACCTACACCGAGTGCCTACTCGGGATAGAGTGCATTGCCTTTGCTGACATGGCAACTGGTAGTCTATGCCGAGTGTGCCCTCGCATTATTTTGGCCTACGTGGACGAAAACATCATATTTCGAGTGCACTCTCGGAATAGATATTGTATATTGCGAGTGCACACTCGGGATAGAGTTCTTTGTCCGAGAGGTGACTAAAACGAGAGAACACTCGGCATAGGTTGATCTACTCCGAGTGTGCACTCGGTTTGTTATTTTCACACTCGCCCCAAAACTGGATTCTTGTAGTGGTTCACCTACCTGGAGTGGGAAAGAACTAGCTTAGTGATCGAGGAAGGCTAAAGAGGTTGGAGCCTACTTGAAGTTGTTCAAGTCACCTCAGCGTGGATTAGGGGAGAACGACAAATCTCCGAGACCACGGAATAAATTTGTGTCTCATTCTCTTATGGTTTGCATTCATCATTCTTATGCTAAACCTATAATCCTAACAATTTGAATATTACTTGTGCTTAGAATTATTTCCTGCTCATACTTAAATTGCTAGAGTGCTTAGTGATCACTAGAAAAGTTGGTTGTAAATTGTCTTAATTGTAATTCTAACTTAGTGATTTTATTAATTGCAAGTAGTGCCAAAAAATTTAGAAACATCTTATTCACCCCCCTCTAGTCGGTTATCCTTGATCCTACATGTGCTCTTGGGAATAGCCTATCGGGTCAAAGCTCGCTAGGAGGGCAGGTTGGTGTCATGATATTTCAGAGAGGCTTTGTTTTGATATTCTTCAATCAAGTTGATTGTATCTTATGGGGAAAGTGTACAGTGATAGTATAGTGTAAAACTATTGGAATAGTCGTGTTTCTAGTTATGGATAATGATGAGGAATTTCACTCGATGGTTAGATTTTATAAAATAGAATTGAGGAAGTTAGCTATGTGAAAGAAATGATTTAGGTTGTGAGAATCTTTGTTAAATTCTCAAGAAATTCACACTATTATTTTTATTTATTTTACTTATGTTTGTAATCTATGTAATGTATTTAATTGCAAGAGATTGTTTTATACAAAGTGAACCATATAAGACATATGTGGCAATAAGATGCATATAGTTACTTAGAATTGCATTCTGTGTACAACTTGTTGAGTACTCTATAAGCTAACTCTTACAACAAACATCACTCAGTTAGAGAAGTAGTAGAACTGACTAGTGCGATATATACGTAGAGTTTGGGTTTACATGTTCCATCCCGACTCAATGTATGGTAGACAGGCAAGGCGGTACAGGCTGGCAGAAAAATGCTCCCACGTAGGATGCATCCTATCATATGTTTCAGTGCACTCCAGCAGAAACGACATGAGCCCAATGTAGTGCGTGCAGTACTATATAGGTACGATTACTGATGAGTCACTGTCTCACTGCACCCAACCATAGTGGTGGATCCAGGATTTCCGGAATGGGTGTTTGAAGTTATAAAAATATTGTTTAATATAAAATATAAAGATTCACAATAGTAAAAGAAAGTTAAGTACAAGTTGTTGTTAATAGAGATAACATCTAAAATAATTTAGAGATTTATGAATTGGGGATTTCAAATCTATATACTTTCTCTCTATTTTTGAATGCTCTACATGCTACATTTAAAAAAACCATGATGCACTGTTACAAATTAATACAACGTTGATAGAGTTGTGAATTGGGGATTTTAGATTCGGGAATTGAGAATTAAATTCATTTGTGTGGTTGTTCATGCCGAATGCTCAGTTGTTACCTGCTATTTTAGCAGCGCGACCTGCCCACCGGCTGTCGCCAGTGTCCCACTGTCCATCCCTGACTCGATACTCGCGCAGCACAGGGCTGCTCTGTAACACGCCACATGCTACTCCTTGCCCTACCAAACACTGTCGCCTTGACCTGTTAACCATCGTTGGCGTTGCACTTTCCATTCCCGAGTCAGTGCTAGCTGCGGTCATAGGGGCTACGGCTATCCTGCCACGCATCGTTGCGCCACTACCTACCCTAATGCCTTCGCCTATTCACCAATGCCGATGCCTGCTCGATGCTCATCTGCTGCCCTACTCCCTACCGGCTTGCACCTACCCCATAGCTCTTGTCTATTATTGTCAGGTTGCCGCCTACATCGTCGTCACCGAGAGAGCATGAAGGTGTCAGGAATGAAGGGATAGTTGGTGCTGGACTGGAGGAATGGAGGAAGACAGACCTTAGCAAATAGGCCGCGTAGAGAAGATTGGAAGAGAAAATGGGTGGGACAGATTGAAATGATCTTGAACGTTGAAATACGTATTTTGAAGCCCACTTAATAATATATACATCTAATATACTAGCCGTGTAGAGAAGATTGAGAGAGAGAATAGGTAGGACAAATTGAAATGAATTTGAAGGTTGAAATACGTATTTTTAAGTCTACTTAATAATACATACATCTAATATACTTGCTATATACTCATTTTTTTTAAAAAAAATTAGGTATACATCTATGGCAACATATCCTGTGCACACAGGCCTTCCCGTGTACACACCATGCACACCAACTAACAAAAGTCACGAAAAATTCTGAAAAAAATGTAGATGTACTTCATAGATTGCTCTACCTATGTATAAAATTGTAGGTTCAAATTCATTATATATCAAAGAGTTACAGAGTTTAAACTTGTCGAATTTTCTTTTTGTAATTTTATATATAATGAATTTGATCTTGAAATTTCATACATAGGTAGGGAAATCTATGAAGTACATCTACAATTTTTTTCAGAATTTTTCATAACTTTTGTTAGTTGGTGTGCACGGTGTGTACACGGGAAGGCCTGTGTGCACAGGATACGTTGCCATACATCTATACACCATATCCCTGTACTCTGGATGCCCGTACCTAGCCAGGCCAGCCATCCAGCGTCGGTGCTGGCCTAGCTCTTGCGTCCGTCTGGTCCGAGGAATTCGCTAGCTAGACGGCCGGCTCCCAGATCCAATAACACCGCACATGTGATGGCTGGCACGACTAAGGATGCGTTTGGCAGGGCTCTAGCTCCACCAAATCTGTGGATCTGGTGGAGCTGGGTATTCCTAGCTTCACCAGATCCGTGGAGCTAGAGCTGTGAGTGCATTCAGAGCATTTAGATGGATCATCTTGTTTGCATTTTAGATCAAAAATATAAACTTAATTCACTTTATTTTAGCCTACAAGTTTCAGATCTCAGGTGAAGCTGGGATCTGGAGCTTTACCAAATAAGTCCTAAATCAAGTCATCACGCGCTGATGCCGAGCAGGAGCAGGCTGGACCGGAGGGGACGACGGACCACCTCAGCAGCGCCACACGACCGAAGCCTTCCCTTCCCAAGTCTATCAAATATTTTTTTACGAATTTAGCTTTCTTGAGTTTGCCACTTCTATAGCCCATATGTATTTTTTTTACAAATTTAACCTCTTTTTAAATATAATTATAAAAATAACCTTATTCAAGGGACACCTTCCACACTCTCACATCGTGGAAACGCTTACCGCGCTTTGAGAGCTCAGCAAGCTACCGATCTCCTAGAACGCGGTAGACACTTTCTTGGTAAGGGAGCGTAGAATGTGGCACATGTCCTATACTCATGCTTTTACAGTAAGGAATAAGACTGTTTTTTAATTTCGTTCCAAGGATAATTAGTGGTGGCCTCACCGTACCGTACATGCGCCTTGGCCGATAGAGCGTCTTGTGTGACGTCTTGGCGTGCATCTTGTGTGCCATGCAACGCAGATGGCGAGCTGAATTCTTTGAAGCCTTGGGCCAAAAACTAAGCGGCAATAACTAACGCTAAATACTACCCACACTGAGATACAACAAAAACACTACACAAACGCACAATTAAAAATAAATTTGAATTATATGCTTAACATTTCAATAAAATAGATAAATTTTGTCAAAACAATATAACGCGGTGGAGTGGTAGAAAACTTAATACCTAATTAAGGAAGGTTTGGTGCATCCGACACTATCATATTTTCAACTTGAGCCTGTAAAAGAGAAAATTGCACATGTAAATTAGGCGCACAAAACTACGAAGATAACTATTAAGGCAAATTGCATCAAATTGACAATGGCTTCGACCTCTTCATCATGTATTTCTATTGCATCAAATTGAGTTCAATCAATTAACCACGAAATGTATAAATTGTTCAAATCAATATACTCGAATCTAGCATCAGTGCATAAGCATAACCAAAACTATCCTTTTCAGTTTTTCATATAGTAACAACTAACAAATAGCAAGTAATACTGGAGCAATACAATCAATAATCATTCAACTGAATTATCAACTATCAAATATCAAATATCAATTATCAACATTCAACTGAATTATCAATTATCAAATTATCAACATTCAACTGAATTATCAATTATCAACTGAAAAACTAACGAGTCTTTTGATCAAACAATAGAGGCATCAAAATCAAGTGATCAACTCATCAAGCAATACCAGAGCAGCTGAAAAGGAGCACTGGACTCACTTGAGCAGCCCAAGCCAGCTAGAGCCTAGAGGGCAGAGGCCAGACCGGCGTGGCGACTGGCACCAGAGGGTAGAGGCTGGCCGAGGCACTCATCAGGCCCAGAACTCATCCATGGCAGCTGCGGAATTTGAGTCCGGTGTTCGACGAGGTTATGTGCGTCTTTAATATAATCTCATGTGATAATATGCACAAATACAAATTCAAATATTTGTGTTTGCTAATTGCTATCCAAGAAGCTAAGGGAATGGTCGTGTCCAAAATATATACTTGTATCCAAAGCACGGGGAAATAAAAATGAATGAAGCATGCATGCACTGGCTAGTACGTACAAAGGTTGATTATTTTTACATGCAAATACTACCTTTCCTATTCGATTCCCGGCCTCATGTTCGTTTGAGCCCTCGGCTTAAAAAAAAGTTTCGCATTTTGATCCTTTTATAAATTATGAACAGGCTCTTTCGCGATTTTTTTATGAGAAGAAGATATTTTCCCCTAAAATCGCGTTTGGGTTCCTCGTGCGTCATTTTACGGAAAAAAACTCCCGTTAAATTCAAATCGCGAACAAGCCCTTTTCTAATTTTTAAGGATAGCGGACAGATCCAAAAACATAACAAACAGGTCCTTACTCCTTACGTCTAGGTCCTTTCTCCGTTTTTTCCGGGAAAAAATGTTTTCGTTGCCATAAATATTTGTGCAGCTCTATCTCTAGACTTTTTTCCCACCTCGATTTCCCATCTCGATCTCTGATATTTTTTAAAACATGTATTATTACTCATTGAACGCGTAGAGTGTTAGACTCGACAAAAGAATGTTGTCATCTCTAATAATTTTTCGCCCTTTTCTCTCTAGACTTTTTCCCCACCGAGGTTTTCCAGCTCGGTCTCCAATATTTTACAAATAATTCGTCGAAAGAGATATTTCTACAACTCTATCTCTCTATTTTTTTCCTCGTTTCACTTATTATTTCGACGATTTAAAAAATAAAACGCCGCAAAAAAAAATTCTACGAAAAAACGACATACGTGGCGTGTTACGTCGCGAAAAATATTGTGTTCTTTCAGCCGTTTCGCTCATTATTTCGACAATTTAAAAAATAAAACGCCGCCGAAAAAAAAAATTTCCTACGAAAAAACGACAAACGCGACGTGTTACGTCGTGAAAAATTTTCTAGTTAATTCAATGCTTGTGTGCTGTCTATTGCATACATGCATACGTACCAGCAGTCATCTCAGAAGTCGATTACACTCACAAGTCGATTACATGCGTACAGCCAATGCAACTACGAGTAGAAATCAGGGGCGGACCCAAGAAAAAATTATAGGTGGAGCAGATTTAAAGTAGTATTAAAACGCCAAAAAGAATGCAATGTACGTACCAACAATAGTACTATTAAAGAAACATACATAAAGAAACAATTCAGTTCTAAGTTAGATTCAGTTCTAAGCAAAAAGCACAGAACTTCTAACTTCAAATGCTAATCCACATCCAACAAATGCTTTCATCAGGAGTTAAGGACGATAGGATTTACCGACTTCACAAGTCGCTCAACTAGTCAAATCTGATGTCGCATTGCATGCGCCTCAAGCAGATGGGCTCGTCTCGTCGGCCTCGACGCTCGGCCGTCGGGCGATGGCACCACCGCCCACTCCACCGGAAGGCGGAAGCGCAAGAGATCGGAATCGTCTTGTGGGCTATGGCCAAAGGAGTATTGTCATGCAAGCAATGGCAGACAAGAAGCTGAAGTGCCCAACGTTTCTTGCTTAGTGCAACGTTCCAACTTCCAAATATATTGGGTCTATACATATGCAGTATATACAACATACCTTGACCTTGTAAATTGTAGGTGGGGCAGCAGCCCAAGCTGCCCCACCGTTGGGTCCGCCCCTGGTAGAAATAATATATCTGGATGCGATACAGCCGCAATTATTAGAGATAATATCTGAGACTTATAAATACTTGTTCCGTTACTCACTCCGTTTCTAAATAGATGATGTTATAGGATTTTATATTTGAACCAAGATATATATAGAAATAGCTAAATTATTCTTCTTCATTAGCTCATTTATTACTCTTGAATAGTATAGAGTACTCTATTCAATAGTAATAAATAACATTGGAAATAATGAATAGATAAGGATACGCGAAGAAAAAAACAGTTAAATCCATCTTGAAATTGTAAAATCACACGTCTTTAGAAATAATATTTAAAAGCTAAAACTACAAATATCCAGGGGACAGAAAGAATATTAATCTCTATCCAAAAAGAGCCCGGCTCTAGTGCAGGGCTCCCTAGTCCCTACATACATCACTTGCAGCGCCAATAAAAACATGCCATATGTACCATTTAACTGAGAGCATCTAACACATCAAAGTTGATGCGATATTCTCTTTCCCTACCGCTAGACAACTGAATAAATGCTCTTTTGGATCGTCCCCGGTTCGTTGCGGGAGGCTGAAAGCACCGAAGCAAACGTGGGCATGCCAGCCAATGGAAGAGCTGGCGCCGATGGTCCAGAGCTAGGATGTGAACGGCCATTGTTGGATCGCCGAAATATATCGAAAGATTCCACGCGCATGAGCTTGGCTTGCCATGGATCCCTAGCTGCAAATTGGCAGGATCGGATGTGCCGCACTTTGCAATAATGCACAGCGGTCCTCTCCGAGCGTGCCAGTTTTGACGACTAAGCACAGCACGGTGGTCGCCGAGGTTAGGCGGCACAACGTCCGAAGCAGAGCTAAGTAAGGTGTTCTCTAATGTCAAGACATTACCATGACATGACATTTTTAGGAATGTATAGCTGAACTCCTTGTTCTCTGCATAGTAGGAGCATAGTTGCACTGGGCCACTGGCTCACCAGAGCCTCGCGAACTCCTCGAGTACGATCTAGTGACCAGACGCAGACGGTTGATGGCGGCAGTGCAATGTCAATGAATGCAAGCCGTACCATTGATCCTTAGCTTTCAAGCTTAATTTGTACAATCAAATCAGAGTCAATGGTGAGATTTGATAGCCCGAAGATTACAGAAGTGGAGGATAGAGACTAGATATTCCGTTTCCTCCCATGGTATGCGGATGGATATGTACGTATACATGACGCGGTGTTAATGTAGCTGTTCCTCCGTTAATTTTCCCTAATTGATTGGGACACGTAGCACATTTTTATTGGAATTTTCCCTAATTGATTGGGACACGTAGCACATTTTTATTGGCCCTACATGTTATTATATGCAGGGAGCCCTGCATCAGAACCAAACTCAGGCTTAACACAAGCTAACCCAAACGATGAGATATTGCCGGACGGACGGCTCGCGTAACCGTAACGGCGCCGAGGTCCACGTCGCCCTAGCTAGCTCTATCTGTAAATAAAAGGCATAGCCTGCCATCTACATGGAGGGCACGCACAGACAGTCAACACGTATGCACAACCCCTACGGCCTCACGCCCACGCACGCAGTCTTTGGTCCTCGCGTTAGTTCCACTGGGTAGAAAAGCGCGCTACGCTGCGCCGGTTGAATTTCGATAGCATGCGCTCGGAAAAATAAATTTTTTTTATTTTCGCAAAACCACCAACCGTTAAAAATAGTCCGGGGAAAAAGGGGAAAATTATCGACATTTTTTGGTTTTTTTGTTGCGCTTTGTTAAAAAAATAGGTCGTTAGGACCCACCGCGAATCCGCATGGACGAAAACATTGTTTCCATTTTTTGGGTGACGAAAATATTTTTCCGGTTTTTTGTTGCGTTTGCTAAAAAAATGGGTCGTTAGGACCCACCGTCGAATCCACGGGGACGATATAAATCATGACGAATCTACATTTTTTAAAAAACCCGCATCACGATCCGCTGGCAAATACATAAGTTGCTATAAAACTCGATGAATCTGCGTTTTTTGGTGGCGAAAACATTTTTCCGGTTTTTGGGTGGCGAAAAATTTTTTCCGGTTTTCGATGGCGAAAACATTTTTTCGGAAAACGGAGAAAGGACTCGAACGTAAGAAGCGAGGACCCGATGTTATTTTTTGGACCCGTTCGCTATCCCGAAAAATTAGAAAAGGGCTTGTTCGCGATTTGAAACTAACGGGAGGCTTTTCCGTAAAAATACCGGTCCAGGGACCCAAACGCGAAGTGAAAAAAATATCTTTGTCTCTTAGGAAATCGCACAGGGACCTATCCGTAATTTCGGAGAAACGGAAGGACCTTTTCGCAAAATCGCCGGCTGACACGTGGGTGGGCAGCATGGTTGAGGCCGAAATCTTCTGGGAATAAGGGATTTATTATTTGGTTCAAGGTAAATGGATGGAAAAGATGGGGGTTGTTTAGTCCGACAGCGGTGCGGTGAAATTATTAAGTTTATATTTGATTGAAAGGATAAAAGATAGATATGATAAGTTAAATTTTTATTTGTTCAGGGAGGTGAGAGTTGGAGGGTAGATAAGATAAGTGTTCATATATTCAATCATCGGATCATTCCTCTCACGAAAATGAACCTAGCAATGAAGTCTAATGCAAAGCTTTCATCTACAAAGAAAGCCCAGCAACACCTAGAAAAAAAGCTAGGGCTGCTCCCTGCAGGTGCAGATTTGGATGATGAAGCCCTCCAGCAATATCTTCAGCTATTTGACAAGCCACTCTCGGATGAAATGATCAAGGCCTTCTCGGAGGTGGCAGGGCTAGGAAAAAACAATGACACTCTGTAGGCCACAGGTGCAGCACCTTGGGAGGTTCCAGCCGCATGAGGAGGCTCCAGGATTAGGGATTGCAATGGGTACCCGAAACCCGATACCCGATGGGTATTTACTCTATTAGGATGCAAATATGGTTCAATAATCATACCCGTGGGTACGTTAATGGGAGAAAACCCGCACCCATCGGTATGACGGCACGGCACGGGTACTTCCACCCGCACTGCTACCCATTTACCCGATTAAGTGGGAGCGGCCTAAGCCTGTGCCCAGTTGACGAGTGACGACTAGACTCTAAAGTCCAAATCTCCAATTCGCCTCAAAAACTAGACTCCAAAAGTCCAAAATCCAAATCTCCAATTCAAGAGAGAGTGTCTCCAATCTCGGGATCATCAATAAAGTGTTCTTGAAGTTTTTGAAACTCCCGTCCTAAAAAATCTCGGTAACTATTATTGATATTCTTTATTCTTGAAGTCTGAAGCTAGGTTAATTCTAAATATCATGGTCTTCCGCAATGCTTTTTTTTCCTCAACATTCGGATACCCAATTTCATTGCCGAAGCGAAGATCATAGGCGATGCAATATTACTTATATTCTGATTCTACTTCCTTTACTCATCAACGTCAGGTGAAGAGCTATTGGCTAAAATTGTGTTCACTAAATTAACGGGTATGGGTGACCCGGCGGGTGAAAAGGACCCGGCGGGTATGGGTATGAGGAAGAAGTTCTACCTGTGGTCGGGTACGGGTAAATTAACGGGTGATTTTTTATCTAACGGGTACGGATATGGGTAGCCGATACCCGACGGGTATGTACCCATTGCCATCCCTATCCAGGATTGCTTCAATCGTAGTGTTTACGATGTCCCCTGTAGTGTTATCATGCCTTCCAGTTTAGCGAGTCTTTTGTGCTGCTATCGTTGTCTTACGTCTTTTGGAGTTAAGTGGTTGTCTCTTAGAAGGGTTAAAATTTGTAAACTGGGATCCAGATTTCCCTGTCGCATCCACGATAAGTACCAGTTGTCCCATGCTAGGCTGCAACTAAGGCCCTTTCTGTTCATCCTAGCTTGTTCAGCTTTGTTCTCCAATGCAACCTCCTTGCTGTCAAATTGTTCTTCTCTATCTTCTCCTTATCCTCGAGCTGGGTGCTCTCAGGAAATAACAGGGGAGCATTCTCAGGATTTAACAGGGGAGCATTCGCCCATGCAGGTAGTTCTACTTGCTTCTACCAGGGGTCGACAGGTCTTCACAGGGAATCATGTCATCTTAGGGTCCGCTGCGCTCTTGCCATCTCATGACCCGCAGTGATCCGGCTCCCCCTAAGATCAACACCTGGTCTCGGCCCAGATCTTCCACATCCGTTAGTCCAACCAGAGCCACAACCAAGATCCTGACCCAACTCAACCCAAAAGACTAGTCTGATGGGTGAGAGATGCCTCCACCTTTTAAGTTGTGCTCCCCCATCACCAATATCTGATGTGGGACTAAACCCAACAATCTCCCCCATCACACATCGGACCCTTGTCCCTATACCGTGTGATCTTCTAGAGACGTTCCGGGTTTCAGACCATGGCTCTGATACCACTTCTTAGGGTCCGCTGCGCTCTTGTCATCTCATGGCCCGCAGTGATCCGGCTCCCCCCAAGACCAACACCTGGTCTCGGCCCAGGTCTTCCACATCCATTAGCCCAACTAGAGCCACAACCAAGGTTCTGGCCCAACTCAACCCAAAAGACTAGTCTGATGGGTGAGAGATACCTCCACCTTTTAAGTTGTGCTCCCCCATCACCAATATCCGATGTGGGACTAAACCCAACATGTCACAGGTCGACGTTAGGCTGCTAAGCTGAAATGTTTGAGGATGTAATTCCTTGGCAAAGAGAGCGGCCATCAAAGAGTTGGTTCGAGATTCCAGAGCAACCATTGTGTGTCTGCAAGAAACAAAAATGCAGTTTATTCAGGAATCCATGATAACACAGATGCTAGGGAGTAATTTCAAAGAAAACTATTGTTTCCTCCCTGCTCAAGGCACTAGGGGAGGAATTCTATTGGCAGTCTCAACAGATCATTTCCAAATGAGCGACGTCCTAGCAGGGACATGGACTTTATCTGCTTCCATACAGATGAATGACGGAACCAAATGGTCTTGTTCAGTGGTATATGGACCGCAGCTTGACAATGAAAAGCTGTTGTTCTTGCAGGAAGTTGAGAATCTAAAGGCCCAAATGCGCAGTCATTGGCTCATAGTTGGGGATTTCAACATGATTCTCCAAGCAGTTGATAAAAGCAATGGCATCCTCAACAGGAGAATGATGGGAGCTTTTAGAGCGGCCATTGAAGAAGCAGAGCTAAAGGAGATCAAGATAAATGGAAGGAGTTTTACTTGGACAAGCGACAGAGTGAACTCCACCTTAACAAGAATTGACAGAATGTTTGCCTCCAAAGAATGGGATCTCCTCTTTCCCAGGTGCCACCTACAAGCTCTATCATCGTTGGTGTCCGACCATTGCCCCCTTCTATTGCTAGGAGCCGTCTCAACTCCAAGATTCTCCGGTTTCAAGTTTGAGTCCTTCTGGACGAGAATGCCAGATTTTCTCCAGGTAGTTTAGACGACATGGTCCAAACCGGTTTGAGCGCAGGACGCCCTTCTTAGGCTGCACATAAAACAGGCCAGAACGGCTAAGGCTCTAAGGGCGTGGAGTAGGCAAAAGATAGGGGATATAGGGCTACAGTTCGCAGTGGCCAGCGAGCTAATTTTTTAGCTCAATAAGGCGGAGGAAAGAAGGAAGCTATTCATGCTAGAAAGGAGCCTTCGAGGCAGCTTGCGCATCAGGCTCCTAGGCCTAGCGGCAATCAACAGAATGCGCCTACGACAGCGTTCTCGTTTGACTTCATCAGGGATGGGGATGCAAACACAAAAAATTTCCACATGAGGGTTAATGCGCGCAGGCGAAAGAATCATATTCAATCAATTGACACAGATATGGGGATCCTTGAAAATCAACAGGATAAACATCAGGAACTTTACCACTTCTTCTTCAGTCAACTAGGAACCAAGGTCCAGAGGCAGAATACATTCCAATGGGACGCCTTGCAAATGGAAGCTCATGACCTGCAGGTGCTAGAAGAGCCTTTCCGGTTGGAAGAGGTCGAGAAGGTCATATACTCGCTTCCTCCCGAAAAGGCTCCGAGGCTTAGATGGCTTCATAGGTGAATTCTACAGGAAAGGTTGGATGATCATTCAGGAAGACATGATATATGGAGGCAATCCACCAATTGTATGACCTCAGGGGCAGCTATTTCCATCTATTAAACTCGGCAAACATTTTATTGCTACCCAAAAAGCGGGCTGCATCAAGGATTACTGATTACAGGCCTATCAGCCTCATTCATAGCGTTGGCAAAATTTTCTCCAAGCTTTTGGCCAACAGGCTGGCTAAGGTTCTCCATCAGCTTGTATCCAACTCCCAGTCAGCTTTCATCAAGGGCAAATCTATCCAAGACAACTTCCTTTATGTCCATAACTTAACCAAGGAATTGCGCAGGAAAAGGATTCCATCCATTCTTCTCAAACTCGATATATCAAGGCTTTTGACTCAGTCAGCTGGGAATATCTCTTCGAGCTAATGCAAAAATTAGTATTTGGATAACGCTGGAGAGATTGGATAGCGCTAATCCTAGCATCCTCGTCATCGAAAGTCCTCCTTAATGGGATGCCCGGGCAAAAGATAAAACATAGAAGAGGTCTGCGCCAGGGAGACCCTCTATCTCCAATGCTATTTATCCTAGCCATTGATCCTTTGCAAAGGATCATCGCTAAAGTAGGGATGGACATGCTGATAGCACCTTTGCCCACTAGTGCTGCCTCCCTTCAAACATCTCTATTCGCAGATGATGTGGCCATTTTTCTCCAGCCGTCCTCACAAGATTTCCATGCCATAGGTCGCTCTTGTCTCTATTTGCTGGAGCCACAGGACATTAGACAAACGTTCAAAAATCTGAAATATACCCCATCAGATGTGATGGAATAGATCTATCAGAGATACTCCAGGGCTTCCCAGCTCAGATGAGGGCCTTCCCATATAGGTACCTAGGGTTGCCATTGCATCCCATAAAGCTTACAAAGGTGGACTTTCAACCAATCATTGATAAAGCAGGTGCAAGGTTAGCAGGTTAGAAAGGACAATTGCTCTCTAGGGCGGCTAGGCTAATTCTGGCAGACACAGTTCTCACGGCCTTAGCCACTTACCATATATCGGTTCTGCCACTATCCAAGTGGGCAACCAAAAAATTAGACAGGATAAGGAGGAACTTCATCTGGAGGGGGGAGGATCAATGTGCAAGTGGCCATTGTCTGGTAAGCTGGAAAAAGGTATGCAAGCCAAAAAACCTAGGGGGACTAGGATTAAAAGACCTTAAATGATTTGGTTGTGCCCTTCGACTGCGTTAGCTATGGCACGAGTGGAAAAGCTGCCAGAGGCCTTGGGTTGGATTGGATACGCCGTGTAATTCTACAGACAGGTGCCTCTTTCGTGCAAGCACGACCATCATTCTAGGTGATGGGAGGACAGCCAGATTCTGTACCTCGCCTTGGTTTAATGGAGTCTCCCCAAAGGAGATGGAGCCACATTGTTTTTGCCTAGTTCGGGAAAAGGCGGCATCGGTGCATGACAAGATCCATAATAATAGATGGATCACATCGCTAAGAAGGATCAGCAACGAGACGCAGTTGTACGAATTCTTTGGGTTGTGGTAGGTTAACCTTCATCAGGACACTACGGACGATATAATATGGAAATGGACGCCAAATCAAGAATACTCCGCAAAATCAGCATATTTAGTCCAGTTTCAAGGGGCAGTACCAGACCACACCTACTTGACAATCTGGAAGACCAAAGTGGAAAGTAAGTGTAAATTTTTCACATGGATATTTATGCAGGATAGGGTTCCCACAGCAGATAGATTAGCAGCTAAAGGATGGCCGCACTGCGAGTGCTGCCCTCTATGTGGTTTAGAGGCCGAATCGGCAATACACCTTCTTCTTTTATGCCCCTTCACAAAACAGATTTGGAGGAAGGTCTTCTCATGGTTACGCTTAGACCCTCCGATTCCCCAACCAGGGGTAAGGGGTTCGCTTTGGTGGAGCATCGCCCGAAAAAAGATGCCAACGCACCGTCGCAGATAATTTGATGGAATTCTTATCTACACCTTCTGGAATTTATGGAGGGAAAGGAACTCAAGAATTTTTGACAACTTATACCGATCTATCCAGGCCGTCTTTTATAACATCACACAAGACGTTTGCACTCGAAATATGGCTTTTCCGACCCAACTTGTGGCAATTTTTCCTTAATTGGCCAAAGAGCTTGTTCAACAACAGGGTCAAACCGTAGGGAAGTGCAGACAGCAAGGAAAAGTTTTCGGAAGGGAGGCGGGGAAAAGAAACCAATGCATGCAATAAAGAACAGGGAAGAAATTTCTACCAACCTGGCTTCAAGCTCTCTAAAGTATGAAAACAGGGCACCCATGGGGAGGCAGGGAATGAAGGCTGTTGGCCAGTGAATGGATGATAGATTTATTAGGTAAGCTTTAGTGGAGAAAATATTTGACACGACCAAGCGCGGAAGAGTTTCATCCTGACAAAAGGAGGTCGAGAGTCCAATTTTTTCTGGCAAATATGGACAAATATTGAGTTCCAAGACAGCTCCTAAATCTTTCTAGGCAACTCCTTGGTAATCAGCACAAAATAAAGTGGATGCTATGTGTTTCTGCGATTCGTTTTTTCTTTTATCAACAGGATCCCAAAGAAAGATAGCCAAGTGATGGGGAGGTTGTTGATGAGGGCATGGCTCACCAAGTCGCGGCGTGGAAGGCGATGATGATGTACTTCGATGCCAGGTTCCCTCCTCCATTTTTTTGCCACCGGTGCTGAGCAAAATAATCACCTGATACATCGGCACTAGAGAGAAGTCTACTCTGGTTGTGTCTGTCCTCTTTGTTAGAAGATTTCAAGTAGTAAGGCAAAGATGCAGTTGCCGTTTAAGCACCGGAGGTTCAGAGAATGGTCAGATTCCGGTCCAACAAGTTTAAACCTGCAAGTAACAGGCTAAACAACACAGATGCTTAGAGGTTGACATGAGTTTTAATGGAATCAAATGCATCATCACATCAGGAACCTGTTAGCTTCCCAGTGATGGTTCATTCATATCAGAGTGAAGAGTATGTATGCATGAGCAGTAAATAGCATGTGCTCTTTTCCCTAAGGGTTTCTGTACCTTTTATTATACGACTCTCCGACTCAGGCTCCTTGTAAGAACCTGTTTCTTATCTCCCTTTAATGAATGGTAGAGCTCTTGCCGCTTTTTCAATATATATGTATGTATGTATGTATGTATGTATGTATGTATGTATGTATGTATGTATGTATATTGTTTCTTGACTGTTTTTATCCATCTGATCTATCGAATTAAACAACAAGATGAATATAAAAAGGTAAATTATCCTATCAAATTTACCCTTTACCCTTCAACCAGACGGAAAGCAACCAAGGGAAAATCGACAAGAAATGCTCGTTCCTTCAGGACCTGTATGTCTCCTTATTCATCCGCGTGCACCAGCACCATGCTGAAATCTGCGATACTTTTGTTAATTTGATAGTCTCTTACCGTTTGATCTCGTTGGATGAGAATAAAATTCTTCAAAGCAAATGGCTGCCACTGCAGATCAATTCAACAATTGCGCGATATCAGGCCCAAACAGCATGGCTACAAAGCAGCTGGGAAGTTAAGCCACAACAGAAGCACCCCCAAAAGCTGCAGCTGCTGACGAGGAGATTTTCAGCTGTAGTTTCGCTTAACCACCTCCTACCTCGGTCGCTCTGCCTTCTCGACCTCTGCCACCCAACCTCGCAGCCTCCACGTCACCTCCCCACTCGGACGCCGTTGTACTTCGCTATGTTGTTACATCCCCGTTCGGTTGGTCCCTAAAAGCTACAGCTGCAACAGCCAGTTTGCCAAATAGCATAACAAGAAAAGCCACAACCACCAGCTACAGCTACTTTACAGTCCAAGAAACCAAAAGTAGCTTTTCAGTCTAGCCACAGCTCCCCAAACAGGCCCTTAGAATCAGCTATTTATCTACTCGAGCACGACACATATTCTTATTAATGTAAGACTGGCTATAGATTGAAATGATTATAGCATATGTTCTTCCGATGAGATAGAAATGACTATGGAATTAACACAAGCGCGGTATGGATTCTCCCGATATGACAAAACTAACTACGAAGTCCATAATTTTTATTCCTGATTGGCCTAACCGACTATGGCTCTAAGCAAACCAATACATCTCGATACAAAAATATCACATTTATATTGCATTTCCCCTCAAATGGGAGCAAGGTTACCTTAAAGCTTCAAAGCAAGTATCACCCATTGCATCATTTGCACATTGTTAGTTGCAAGGCTAAGGTGTTGAGTCTACATAATTTTCACCTATCGACACCATGATTGGGTGTCAATAATAGAAAAATGATCACTTTATCGTATACCTTACCGTATGTCTAAGAATGACGAGGTTAGATGAAATTATGATCTAGTGTCGATAAGACAAGTTCACTACTTCATCAACATATCCCAAATAGATGAGATTGGACACTTCGTTACTGATAAGGTAAAGGAGACACACGTGTCTATGCCCGATGAAGAAAAGCATACACATAATTAGGCATCGACAAGACAAAAGCCATCTTCTTCGTCGATAAACCCTATCTGCGAATCGACGCAACAACAATGTACCGTGATTGACATTGTGAAACAAAGCTACCGCATCCTCACCACCTACATCTAAATCAACCGACATGATACATGTATATAGACGGGAAACATAAAATCAAAGACGATGGCCACAACACAGCTTAATCGGAGATATCATATAGGCTTATCCTACAAATATAATTAACCAGCCGTTATGCAAAGACATTTGAAATCAGTGAAACTATGTAATCTCCGATCAGATACTCATTAAGCATAGACATAAAAGGCAATAAAATAAACTCCTACGATAGCACGCAATATTTTTGATATTTAATACTGAATTAATGACGTCATACATCATCTCATGTGGGCAAAACTTATTGACAAGACGTAGGCTCTCTAGAGCAGTTAGTTTTCCACACACACCATCTCCAAGAAGATGCATGCTTTTAATACGATCCATTATTGTTGCGTAGTACCAATCGCTACTTATGTCAGTCATAGTGGGAGTTTTAATGAGGTGATATATCAATAAAAATGATGATATGGCAAAGAAATTATAAGGAGATAAAGGAGACGAGTTTCATCTGGTTGAAACCGAGTGTACACCGTTTCCAACATATTGGAAACCGAATGAAACTGCACTGAGAGCGCATCGTTTCATCCCACGTACTGAAACCGAATGAAAATGCATCAAATAGAACATTTGACCATAACACCATATAACAATTAAATGCTATGACTAGTCTATGAAGCCGTGAAATGAAATTGTGCATTGGGTTTCATAAAATAAAACTGTGCATTAGGAGGCCTTGTTTCATTTATCAACCCAAACCCCTTTAGATGATATGGCACTCCTAGAAACCGTGAAATGAAACTTGCTACTGGGAATGGCCTTAGGGCATGTACACATCAGTCTCTGATGACACCAACTGACACCTCAGCGATGCCATGGCTGTGAGGCAGATGCCATACTCTCCTTGGGCAAGATGTCGACGTGGCGCAGCTAACACCACCTCCCAACCGCCTTAGCGACTATGAGAAGCTTTAGACTCTGTTTGTTTGTACTTTTTCATCGGTTTAAAAGTTAAAAAGTTAAAACCTAAACAAACGAATAGCTTTTTATCTGCACTTTTTAAAAGTCATAAGCCTCCATACAATTAAAAGCCAAAAGCCACTAGAGAGATTTTTTTGGCTTATTGATGGTTAGTTTTAGGGTATGTTTGTTTAGGCTTGAGCTTATTTGACTTCTAGACCTCTATAAGCCATAAACCAAAATAAATAAAGATTTTTTCAAATGACGGAGAGAAAAAGCTCCAACCTAATTTGCACTACGCTGAGAAGTAAGAAAACGATGCTTCTAAATTTGGCGAGTTCAAAATCCCACTTCACTGTACCTTTACAACTTAACTATTATTTACTTAAAAATTGTCATTCTCATCCGCCCAAAGAGCCAAATAAACTTTTTCCAAATCCAACAATTTCTCCTCCGCGACCAAATTAAACAAACACAACCTTAAACTAATAACACTAAAGTTAGATAAAATTACCCACCTCTATCACATACAAAAGCCATTAGTTTTTAAGTTGTTTAAGTAAAAAAAAACTGACTTTAAGCTATAAATAAAAAAGTCTAGACCTAAATAAACAGAGCCTTAATAACCTTGAACAAGCGAATATTCCCAAAAATTCCTAGAACAAAACATAGATTAATCTTACCGAACACGGAAAAGGACTCGTCATCATGTAACACAAAGTCAAATGCAAGGTCCACATGATGTTATAGATTGTCCGGAGAATAACAAGGTTTAGGAGTTAACCATCGCGGAGGTTATATAAATCCAAAGGATGTGGGCGTACTGGAGTCTGGTGTAAGGGAGAACGAATTAATGGAGGCAGAACAAAAGCTAGTCCCTTTCGAGTGATACATTATTGAATGGATGAAATGCTATCGGGAGAGAGGAAATGAGGAATAGTCTGTATATTCAACTCTGAAAGTTTACCGACAACTGGACACATCACGCGGATTTTGGGTCGATGTGGCCTCTCCGCACGCAGTGATGTCACACGCGCGAGAGCACCGTGTGTATGACTGGTTTGCGCGTGAGCCATATCATCCGCGCGGCTAACTCAGTAATATATCTCAAGTAATTAGTTATACCGTTTAGACGCTAATAGCCGCGTAGCCTAGTGGTAAGAGCTCTCGCGCCTGTGCCAGCGATCTGGCTTCAAGTCTGACGCACGAGCAACACGTGGTGCGGTCGTAGGCTGACGCGTGGTGTCTATTTTTTTTGTCAAGACCCTCAAGAATTTTAGAAATTAAATAAGTCCTTTTTTCAGAAAGGCTCTAAAATTCCTAAAATTCTTTTGTCCCCGCACTGCCCCTACAAAAATTCTGAAATTAGTATGTTTTTTTGGCAAAAAGACCCCATGAATTTTTGAAATTAAATATAGGTCCCTTTTTTTTCCGAAAAAGCCCTAAAAAATCCCAAACTTCATTTTTTCCAGCACAATCCCTTCAAAAATTCTGAAATTACGTCCATAGCCTCTTTTTTTCCCGAGAAGACCCCTAAAAAAGTTTGTAGTTTTTTGTATTAGCCACGTGATTTTCACCCACTGAACATATGACAGCTGGCGTGGCATATACCGCGTCCACGCATCTAGCGCATATTCAAAGGTGTGTTATATGATGGCTAAGTCACACTTCAACACCTCACTGTGACATTTTGTACGCTTCCGCTGAAGAATCTGACATATTATATGAGTTGGTACACCATGTGCCTGAAACTGATTTTTTTTTTCAGGCTTGTTTTCTTGGCAACAGCCATCTGGGGCTCAGGGCACTGGGCAGGCATTCTCGAGTCTTACAAAACAATATATAATTGATTGGCGTACTTGTTGGAGCAGATATGCTAATGCTCTCTCTGAAAGCATCATGCACCAGCTCTGCCTTTTGGGCTGTAAACTGCAATTACAACATTATTCTATACCAGCTTGCGTGTTGCATCATATATACTACCGTATATAAACTTCGGAGCTTTCCGGGACGCTCAGCGAGCCACGTCGCCGTTTTGCAGTCGTGTCGACGTGCTGGCCCTCCGCGTCGCGCGCACGCACAGGAAAAACGAGCGCCGTTCGTACGGCGTGAAAATCGTTGAGCCACGTCGCCTGCTTTTTTCATGCCGTTGCTTAGCTTAAGTGATTAATTGCGTCGATTGGAATTGAACGGCGGCGCGGCGCAGTGGTAAAGCACGCGCGTTGCCATCGATAGGTCGCGCGTTCGAGCCCGCTCGCGCGCGATTACGCCAGGTTTTTCCCGGCCGACGCGTGTTGCCGTCGTTCGGCGGGGGCCCACGAGCGACGCGCGTTTTTTTTTGCGCGCGGCGTGTGTTTATTTTGGCGCGAGGGCTTGCAAAATTTCGAAAATTACGTAGAAGTCCTTTTAAGTCCAGGATTTTATGAAAAGGCCCTCCTTTTTCTACGAAAAGGACTTTGAAGCTTCCGGATTTAGCCTGAACAGTTCTCGGACTTTTAGAAAATTACGTGTTAGTCTGTTTTTATGTATTTTAGGCCTTTTTAGTGAACTTTTTCCTCAGGTGCACAAGGATGTGTTGGTTGTTTGTTTGCAGGAAGCCTCTGAAACTTCCAGAATTTACTTTTAACGTGTTTTCCTGTGCAAAGAACACGTTGTGGCGCGGCATGCGCTGCGCCCACGTGTCTAGTTGTTCTGAATTCCTAAAGGAACATGTGTCATGTCATGTGTGCCATTATAGTACCGGGCTTGGTGTTACTATCTGTGCAACAGATTAGTAGAGGTTATTAAAAATGACACATTTTGATACCAGTCGCGCCCTTTCCCCTCTTTCTCGCGCGTTCATGTTTCTTCATTCCTCCTCTCCTGTCTCTCTATATCTACTGCTACTATCAATTAGTAATAGCATCTGTTGAGTGTTTTCTTATCCCAAACGAACAATAAATTAGCGAGTGGTAGAGCTGATACCCATCAGACACTACCGCCTGGCGACTCGGCCATTGACCCCAGGCGGTCTCACCGCACGAGTTCTTGGATTCTCGCTGGATTCATTTGGGGTCGCGAATTCGTCGGACGAGCTCGATGCAGCAGAAAGGTGAGGGCGAATTCCTACATGCCTTGTTCCAAAGCTGCAATCTTTTGCTGTTTTATGTGCGATTCCGCTGCTAAGTTTGGTTACGAAGAGCCGGGTGGGGCGGGGTGGGATGGGGTTGGGGCCGGCTGAAAGGTGCCTCCTTTGATCCAGAGACGCAACTAATTGGCCTTTTTCTTTGTGTTCTTGGGGGTCAGGCAAGGTTTAATCAAACTGTTAGTCTCGAATGGTACTACTCCCTCTCTATCCCTGTTAGTCAGTGTGGTTGCTGTTAAACAATGACTTGATTCGGGTGAAGCCTTTCTTTAGGGTGTTTTAGGGATTGTCAAATTGCTCATGCTCAATTCAGTGGCAAGCGATGACTGGCGTCTCTCTTGTCAGGCAGCCATTACAGAGCAGTAAATAGGTGCATGAATTTGTTGCCGAATCCATCTATATTACATAATTCATGGTTCATGATTCATCGAGTACTTTGGAATTATGATCACTTGAGCTATTATGTGTTCTGAATTCTGCCATTAACACTGGTTGGCAAACGTTGTTACATTTTGCTTTACCTTTTAGGCTTCGATATACAAAAGCTACAACAGGAAGTGAAGGCCAGGTGGTTAAAGCCTAAAGAAGTTCTGCAGATATTACAGAATCATGAGCCCTCCATGGTTGTACATAAAACCCCTCATAAGCCACCAAGTAATAAAAGCTGCCTTTGGTTTTAGCTTGTGAGAAATCTAATTCAAGCTTGCGCTTTCTTGCTTTAGCCCTTAGTGTGATTAACCAAGTTGATTCTGAAATTGCAGGTGGTTCTTGGTTTCTTTTCAACCGTAGAGTACTTCGGTGCTTCCGACATGATGGATATGAATGGAGAAAAAAGAAGAATGGGAAGAACATTGCTGAAGCCCATGAGCGCCTCAAGGTTTGTTCAATTTTCATATTTTGTTGAACAGTCATGTTCAGTCATGTTCGCATCTAGTTTAAAGATTTTTCTAAAGTAAATAGAGTTGATGTATTAATCATAATATGCATTGGCGGTGATCATCTTGGCAAGCCAATAAACTATTGGGATATTTGTTGTTAGGACTGAATTGGATGAAGTGGATAGCAATGGATATTTAGCATATTGACTATTGAGACGTGCAGTTAATACGCTTTCTCTGTTGACACTGGAAATTTCAGGTTGATAAGGTGGAGGCACTGAATTGCTACTATGCTCATGCAGACAAAAATCCTAGATTTCAGAGGCGCATATATTGGATGCTTGATCCGTAAGAACTCTACTTTTGTAGTGGGGAATAATGTATGCTTTCAAATTTTGAAAGGCTTCACAGACTTTTCTTGTTTTCTGGGTCTTTGTAAGTCTCGAGTTTTTCTCCTTAGAACATGACCAATAGAAACTTTGTTTGCATCATGGTTATTAAGTCGGTAATTCGAGTCGATTCGTGAAGGGACCAACTTGCCGACTAGTCGACTAGTCATGGGCTACTTGTTGACTTGCCAGCATACCACCCTTGGATGATAGCAAATTAAATAGAGCATGAAATAAATAAGACTTCAATAAATTCAGAGCATGTTACCTCATTGTTTGTATAGTTGAATTGTTGAAGTATGAAGAATTCAAAAGCTAGTTCCCACGCTGGTTGAAGAAGCACCAAATCCTTGTAATTACATGCAGATTTATAGACATAAATACATATACATTAAATCACTATGGATTTAAGAAGCAATTTACTTAATTACTAGTATATTCCTTGTAGCTGTAGCATGTTCATCCACATGTGGTCTTTTGTTCTCAACATGAACTTTGTAAGATACATATTAACAGCAAAAAAAAATTAAGCATAATAGAGCAAACGTGAATCAAACAACATTCCAGAATGAATTAACGACAATAGAGTTCCAAATGGAAATTAAACCAACATGATAGAAGTTCAAGAGGCAAAAGCATAAAGTAAAAATCCATCAATCATCACAATCACCACACAAGAGTCACTTAAATGTCATCCAGGTCAAGGCCATTCAACTCCAAATGAATCATTTGAGTTTCCACCAACACCACCCTCATGAGGACTAGTTGGTGGAGAGACACCTAAATCATCCTCCACTTCATCATCAGCCATGAACTACTCCTCCTTTTCCTCTCCATCTTCACTTTCAACTTCATCTTCACTGTTGTGATCTAGGTCATCCCTTGCAGGGTGGCGGGAATAAGTGATAGGCCCACCATGAGCTTTCCTTGGAAGATTGTGACCTTGAAGAGCACTTGAAGCACCAGCATCATCATCAACATGACTCCACACAAGATCATCCCCAATATCACCATGAACTTTTTCATTGCTATTGTCAATCCATTTATTGTACCACCGGAACTCTTCTAGGGTCAATGGGTTACCATTGCTACCTACCTCACACAGCTTTTGAAACCTAGCTGCCATTTTTCGGTTGTATTGATTGTACACTAAAGTATTCAACCTGTGGTGTTTTAACTGGTTCCTTTTTTGGTATGGATCTGCATTGCCAAAGGAAAATATCACGCCCTACTAAAAAATAAAGACATGATGATATGAACAATTTAATAGTAATAGTTACTTGTAAACTCAAAGGTATTCCAATTGTGCTCACACCTAGAGGCTGAACAACAAAGACCAATTATACGCTTTGCAAATGATTGGAGCTCATGAGCAAGGCCACCATACGTAGACCACCAAAGAACTAAATAGAACATATGCATGGTGATCTACGGTAGAACTAAGAGCTTTCAACTTTCAAGTATGAAGAATTGGAAAGACATAAAATATGTTAGAACTTAGAGGACTCTTTTTTTTTTGAAAGAGCAGCAAGAGAATTGCTGCGTAATTTATTAAGAAGAAGGAAGGCAGATGTGGGTCCTGTTTTTAAAGGGGAAAACCGGACCCGTGAAAAAACCTTACAGACAAGAAGCGCTACCCGAATAGCTCCACTAAAATAACCACTCTAATGAAGCTGACGACAACTAAACAAAACAAAACCACTAAACAAAACCACAAAACTAATAAACGAAAGAAGGAAAAAGGACCACTTAGAAGGCGTGCCGCAAACATCCGGCTATCCCGCCGGTTTCAATGAGAAAGCAAAAACTTTGTTAAGCACTGCATCTTTGATCGCTGTGGCCACTTGCTCTGGCGTTCTGGCGATCCCTTGGAAAATGCGTTGGTTTCTCTCTAGCCAAAGGTTCCACCGTATAAATTAGAAACCGTCAAATCCGTCTTCTTGTTTTATCAAATTGGGCTCTCATCCTTCTCCACCACTTGTATATTGATCCGCTATGCTTTATGTTCTGACACCGGTCCAACTTCCCCCATCGTAAGAGAAGGCTCCATACCTGCCTAACGAAAGAGCAGTCTTTGCAGATATGAGCTGGAGTTTCCTGCGACGTGTTGCAAAAACTGCAAGTGGCATTACACGGCCACCCCTTCTTTAGTAGGTTGTCCGCTGTTAAAATTTTGTTGTGGATCAACGTCCATGCGAAGAAACGACATTTAGGTTCAACTTTCGCCTTCCATATCGGGCACAACTTCATCTTGCAGTAAACATTTTGGAATTGCACCATGTATGCACTTTTTGTTGTGTATTGTCCATGAGCCGTCCAGCGCCAGATTATTTGGTCTTCCCTGCTTTCATCTCTACTGATTCGACGTATTGCCTCGAAGAGCGCTACAAATTCTTTGATTTCGCTTTCTGAGTTCCCCGGCTTGCAGAACCGGATCCAGTAATTATTTTGCAGTGCTTGGTGGACTGTGACGTTCTTTCTTTTCGCTATCTGGAAAAGGCTCGGGGCAATGTAGATTGGTGCTTTCCCCTCAATCCAACTTGATCTCCAAAAATCGGCCAATTTACCATTTCCCACCGTGACAACCGTTGAAGCATTGAAGAGAGCAATATCAGTTTTGTCACATGGCAGGTCTAACCCCGTCCAGGCCCGCTCATTGTTCTTCCATCTAAACCATAGCCAACGAAGTCTCAGCGCTCTGCCGAAGCGTTCCAGGTCAGTGATACCAAGTCCCCCTTTGCTTTTAGGTAGACAGGTGACCTTCTACTTGATCAAGCAGTGTCCCCCGCTACAATTTGCCGGTTCTTTTCCTCTCCAAAGAAACCCACGTCTAAGTTTATCGATGCATCGAATTAGCCACTTTTGTGTTGGGAAGACCGTCATATGGTATATCGATTGGGATGTTAACACCGACTTAACAAGGGTCTCTCTTCCGGCCGTTGAAAGAAGTTTCCCTTTCCAACCTGCGAGCCTATTACTTATTTTATGAATCAAAGGTTGAATTTCAATCCTTCTCAACTGCCTAAAGTGTAATGGTAGGCCGAGGTACCTCCCTGGAAAGGATGATAGTTTCCCGGGGAAGACATTCAACAATTCTTGCAATAGTTCCTCCTGGCATCTGACAGGATAGATTTCTGTTTTGGTGACGTTAATCTTTAGCCCTGAGCACCTTCCAAAAATGTCCAGAATTCGGCTAAGGGCTAGGAGTTCGTCACGATCTGCATTAAGAAATATTCCAGCGTCATCTGCGTAGAGTGAGCATCGCGATCTAGCGGTATGGAAAATCTGGGATCGAGGATTTCGCTATTCGCTGCTAACTCGAGCATCCTTTGTAGCGGGTCAATTGCCAGGATGAAAAGAAGGGGAGATAAAGGATCCCCCTGCCGAACCCCGCGCGCATGTTTTATTGTGAGTGTGGGTTGGTCGTTGATCAAGATCTTTGAAGATGAGGTCCGCAGAATTGCGGCGACCCACTCACGCCAGATACGACCAAAGCCTAAAGCTTGAAGTACTTCAAGGAGATAAGCCCAATTTAGCGAATCGAAGGCTTTTGAGATATCCAGCTTGATGAATAGGGCCGGCGTTCTGTCTTTGTGTAGTTGGCGGATTACTCTTTGGACATATAAGAAGTTATCATGGATGCATCTCTTCTTTATGAAAGCGTTCTGTGCGACTGATACCAATTCATCTAGCTTGGGCGCAAGCCTGTTTGCCAGGATTTTGGTTACTATTTTCATGAAGCTATTTATAAGGCTGATTGGCCTGAAACATTCCAATCTATCCGCATTCTCTATTTTTGGCAGGAGGACTATGTGTGCTTCATTTAGCTTGTGAAGATTTTCATGACGGAGATTAAGGAAGTCCCTAATTGCTTCCACCAGATCGGTTTTGATGATGTGGAGACATGTTTTATAGAATAGCCCAATAAATCCGTCCGGTCCTGGTGCTTTCTGAGACGGAAGTTCCTGAATGGTACTGGTCACTTCATCTTCAGTGATATCGGTCTGTAGATCACTGAGGTTCCTCGCATTGTAACCCAAGAAGTCCCAATTGAGAGCTTTGTCCTTAGTCCCATGTTCACCCAATACCCTTGAGAAGTATTGGAAGGCTTCATTTAGTTTGTCCTGTTGCCCAAACATCATTCTGTCTTCACTTTGTAGGACACGGATCAGATTTCTCCGCCTCCTTGAGCTAGCAATGAGGTGGAAAAAACGAGTGTTGGAGTCTCCCAATTTGATTTTTGTTATTCTGGAATATTGTCTCGCTCTGGATTTCTGAATTGTTGCAAGGCCGAGAAGTCTATCTTTGAGACATTTCCACAGATCAAGTTCGCTTTGCGTTAAGGGACGTCTTTCTTGCGAGCATTCAAGAATGGTGAGTGTTACTTGTATGAGAGCCGTTTGAATTGCTATGTTCGAAAACGTTTTTCTCCTCCAACTCTTTAGCGCTTTAGCAGTTCTGTTCATTTTGACGTGGAACTTTAATATGGAATCCAATGTGTGAACCGGCTGCGCCCAGGCTTGAGCCACTGTTTCCTGGACTCTTTTTTGTTATTCCTTGATTGCCATTGGAGTTAAAAAGACACGGCCTGTCTTACTCATATATTGATCAGCTTGCCTATTGATCTTGTCTAGAAGATCATCATCGGTGACCATCTCAACCTACTAACTTCTCTTTTATCATTTTTCTGCAATTCATAAAACCTATTTGGATTCAAGAACAATGCAGCACCATATAACTTCTACTCCATTTAGTCTTTCCACCTCTTGTCGATGATTTTGTTCACCTTCTCTAGTAAATTTTCCCTGCTTTCAAAAGTTGTATTGATCTTCCTAGCAGAATCCATGGTTGTAGCATCGTCTGCCATTGCTGGCCTCTCATCACCGTCGGTGATCCTCAACACAATGAGAAGAGGTCATGATGCTTTAATGTAGTCTTGCACGGTATTCCAAAACTAAATAGAAAGCATAATTTTTGCCACTTTTTTCCTACTTTATGTGCTTGCCAATTTGTACCTATTCCAATCAATATCATCACTAACAAAGAGACACCTCAAAGCTTGCTTGTGCTTAAACAAACTCTGCAAAGTAAGGAATGATGTAGCAAATCGAGTAGCCACTGGTCTCACAAGATCCCCTCCTTCCCTCTCCATTGCATCAGGAGGCCTCCCATGCCGGTAAATAAACATGGTCACCCATCTTGCGTTTGCAATGCACTTCTTGAACGCTGGAATCTCTCCAATGCCCCCGAACATAAGGTTCAAGCAGTGGGCATCACAAGGGTTACAAAATAAGGTAGGAATCTTCTGCATTAGAATTTTTCCTACTGCCTTGAAGTTAGCCCCATTATCCATGACAATCTGAACAACATAATCCCTTCCAATTTCATCAATTTTTTCCTCAAGCAACCTTGCTAACAACTGTGCATCAGCTAACACATTCGATGCATTAACAATAGACAAAAAGAAAGTTCCATCGGGATTGTTCACAAGGAAATCAAGTATCTTCCTCTCCTATCAGTTCATATATCAGACATGAGCGTGCAACCGAATTCAGCCTAAGCTAACGCATGCTTCTCTATCAACACATCTGTCTTCTTCTTAGACTTCTCAAGCAGTGGTAGCCTCAAGTCATGAAAAGTTGGCGACCTATATCCAGGACCATATTGCCCCACAGACTCAAGCAAAACCTCCTATGTCCTTGATGTTAGACAGTATCCTAGTTGCTTTATATAAGAGATTGCTAGTTGTCTTGTATAGAGATTGCTAGTCTTGTATAGATATTGCCTTATATAGGCTTTCCTTCTGTACCTTCATGTACATGTATATATACTGGTTTATTGGCCTCATGTTCACAAGTGCTATTCATAACATGGTATCAGAGCTATAGGTTCTAGGGTTAGGGCTTACTGGCATTTGCACTTGTGCCTTTTTTCCAACGTCTTTTCTCGTCGTCTTTTGGTTGCCTGACTGCTGACCTCCACCGCCTTCATCGCATGTTGTCATCATCCATCGCCACCAGCCTAGCTTCCACTGGGCAACCTTGTTGGCAATACCTCCTCCCGGTGGACGCCGCCTCCAGAACCCGTCGCTCCGGCCGAGGTGCGCACCTCGGCTGTCGTTCCCGCCTTGGCCACCTGGCCTTGTCTTCGGCACTGATCGGCCTTGCTACACCCTTCTATGCGGCCACCTTCAAGCCGCCCACTTCGGCCCGACCGACCCCACCGCCTCGGCCACACGTGCTGCCATCACGGCGGCCCGTGCGTCCTTCGGCTTGACACGCGCCGCTCGGCCTCTAGCCACCGACGGCCAGCCGCCCCTCTGGCTCCCACATCGACGCTGTCTCCGGCTGCTCGCGCCCTCTGGCGTCGTCTTTGGAGACGTCACCGGCTGACAATTGCCCAGAGCTCATGCATGCCCGACGCACGGAGACCGCCTGACTGATCGGATTACAATTCGCTCGGTTTGTTCCTTTTAACAGGTTTTGGGTTCCGGCTTTAGGTATAAAGACCAAAAAAATCAAAAAAGAAAAAGAAAAAAAATCATGTCATCGTCTTCAAGCTCTTCCTCGGGCACTCTCTGTTCCTTATTGCTCGGTCATCTTTGATGGTCTTAATTATCGAGACTAGGTTCTACATATGCGCCTTCACATGCGAGGTTAGCGTCTTTGGGAGTTTCTCACTGGTGAACTATCTCGTCCGCCTAGCCATGCTCTCCCCGCTACGCCTGTTATTCTCAAGGAGGATGATGATGCTACTTGACAGAAGGTGTTTGATGATCATAATGATGTTGTTGAGTCTTTTTAGACTCAATTCGCAGCAAACAAGATGTGGATTGACGAGGATGCTCGTGCTTCCGCTATTTTGGTTGCTAGTATAGAGGTGCATCTCACTAGAGATGTGATTGCTTTATCTTTGGTACAGCTGATGTGGGCGCATCTTCGTGACTGCTATGAGTCTGTTGGCGATTCTTTGTACCTTGCTGTTGTGCGACAGGAGCAGTCGCTGTAGCAAGGTGATTATACCGTCGATGAGTTCTATGTGCAGTGTCCTCGGTGTGGCGTCAGCTTGATTCTCTTGGATCAGAGGTGTGCAACACTTATCAGTGCTATTAGCATCAGCTCTCTCATCTAAAGCTTCGCCGCATCTACGACTTCTTGACACGTCTTCGAGCTGAATTTGAGCAGATTCATACCCAGCTGCTTGCTCGTCACCCTCGTGTGACTCTGTTGGAGGCCCTTGCAGCTATTCACACTAAGGAGACTCACCTTCATGGTGCGGGTCTGCTGGTATCTCCCTCAGTCTTGGCGGTGCCTTGTACTACTCCATCAGTGGCGCCTACTCCAATGATGGCTATTGGGGGTGGAGGGTTTCACTGCACCTACTACAACAAGAATGGATGTGTGGAGCAGTTCTATTACCGGAAGAAGGATCTTGTTCGTTGAGTTGGAAACCCTTCTAAGGGCATTAGACTCTTGGGTGCCTCTCCTCAGTGGACTTCTGTTGGTTCTGACTCCACTAAGGAGATTCTTACGCTGCTACATCGCATGGTAGCCTCTACACCGACAGGTTCTACTGGTCTGCTACTCAGTCTTCCTGTGAGAGAACACCTTCCTCCTCATCAGGTATCACACCATGGATTCTTGACACTAGAGCTTTTTTCATATGATAACTGATCCCACAAGTCTCCATTCCATTAGTTCTCTTGTTGCTCCTATCACTGTGCAGACCGCAGATGGTACTTCTCTTTCTATTGGAGGACGAGACACTTTTTTGTCTTCCTCTTTTCATGTTCTTGCTGTTTCTCATGTTCCCAAACTGACTATGCAACTCATATCCACTGGCTAGCTCACTGATCATGGCTATCGTGTTATCCTTGTTTCTGACTCTTGTTGTGTTCAGGATCGCCACACGGGATCGCTGGTTGGTACTAGCCCTCGCCGCTATGACTCTCAGCGTCTCTGAAAGCTTGACTAGCTGCTTCCTTCCATTTCCCCTGCCAGTCTCTTAGTCTCCTCCACTGCTTTCGCCTCCGTTGCATCTTCTACCGGGTCGTTTGCTCAGTGGCATCACCGTTTAGGACATTTTTGTGGGGTCACGTCTGTCTTCTTAGTTCATCGTGGCTTTTTAGGATCTGTGTCTGGTGATAACTTTTTTAGATTGTGCGTGTTGTATGCTTGGTAAACAGCTACAACTCCCCTATCCTTCTAGTGAGTCTGTATCTCAGCATCCCTTTGATCTTGTTCATTCTAAATAATATGTTTTTTATAGATGATTTCTCTCATCACACCTAGATATACTTTATGCCTTCACGTAGTGAGGTTGTATCCATCTATAAGAATTTTACCATCATGATCCGTACTCAATTTGATTCTCTCATTCGTGTTCTTCTTGCTAACTCGGCAAGAGAATATCTGTCAGGAGCCCTTCGTACTTTTCTTACTACATAGGGCATTCTTTCTCAGTTTTACTATCTTGGTGCTCATGCTTAGAATGATGTAGCTGAGCACAAGCATCGTCATTTTCTTGAGATAGCTCGTGCTCTTCTACTTGCTTCCATTGTTCACCTCACTTCTGGGCTAAGACTGTTTCCATTACCACTTACTTGATTAATATTCAGCGTTCTTCTGCTCTTTAGGATGGGATTCTAGTGGAGCGTCTTTGTGGCATGCCTCTTGATTATTCTAATCTTCATTTCTTTGGATGTGTGCGCTATGTCCTCCTTGCACCTCGTGAACGCACCAAGCTGGCCGCTCAGTTTGTTGAGTGTGTTTTTCTAGGCTATAGTGCTGAGCATAAGGGATATCGCCGTTGGGATCCTGTTGGTCGACGAATGCGGATCTCTAAGGATGTTACTTTTGACAAGTCTTGTCCCTTCTACTCTCGTCCTTCTTCTACTTCAGCATCACTTGTCAAGTCACTTTCTTTCCTGACTTTTTCTGATACTCCAGTTATCACTTTTCCTTCTCCACGGTTAGCGTTTCCATCGCCGGTCTCTCCATAGGAGTCTTCACCTTCGGTGCCTCCTTCAGATGTTTCTTCTGACATTGTTCCTTCTTATCCTCTATACTGCAGTTGTCGTCCGCGAGTTGAGGATTCTTCTGGTGTACCATCTTCTTTTGATGTGTCATATTCTCCTGTTGAGTCACCTTCTTCAGTGCCATCTCCTCGCCATGCTCTTCGCAATCGTCAGTCTATTGGGCATCCTGAGCGCCTTGGCTTTGCTGGTACAGTTCTTGCCGAGCCGACTTCTTACCATGATGTTATTCATTAGGAATGGCAACAGCGATGGCAGAGGAGCTTGCTGCCCTTGAGCGCACTGGCACGTGCGATCTTGTGCCCCTTCCTCCACATGTCTGTTCCATTACATGCAAGTGGGCCTGTAAGGTTAAGACTCGCTCTGATGGTTCTCTTGAGAACTACAAGGCCCGTTTCGTGTCATTGCTCCTATAGCTCATATGATCATTGCTCGTACACTTCTTGATGTGGTTTCTGTTCGTGAGTGGTCTATCTCTTAGCTTGATGTCAAGAATACCTTTCTTAATGGTGAGCTACGTGAGGTCTTTCTGCAGCCACCATTGGGGTATTATGTTCCTGAAGACATGGTTTATCGGTTTTGTCGCTCTCTTTATGGGCTCAAGTAAGCTCCTCGTGCCTAGTTTGAGCGTTTTTCTTCTGTGGTCACTGCTGCTATCTTTTCTGCTGGTGCTCATGGTTCTGTGCTCTTTGTCCACACTTCACCTCGTGGACGGACTCTTTTTCTTCTATATTTTGATGACATGATCATAACTGGAGATGATTCTCAGTATATTGCCTTTGTGAAGGTACATCTTGATGAGCAGTTTCTACACCTGAGGGCTTCTTTCTATTCCAAGGGAAGTATAATCAGGATCTTCTTGATCGTGTTTCTCTCACTAATCAGCGCATAGCTGAGACTCCTATGGAGCTCAACGTTCATCTTCGACCTACTAATGGTGAACCTCTTTAGAATCTTACTCGTTTTTGCCATCTTGTTGAGAGTTTTGTTTACCTTGTTGTCAGTTGTCCTAACATTTCATATTCAGTACATATCTCGAGTCAGTTTGTTTCTGCTCCCACTCAGCTCCACTATAGTCATCTTCTTTGTGTTCTACTATATCTTCGTGGAAATATCTCTCGTCGTCTTTTCTTTCCTCGCTCCAGCTCATTCCAGCTCTAGGCATACTCCGATGCTACTTGAGCTAGTGATCACTCTGATCATCGGTCTCTTTCTGCTTATTGTGTTTTTCTTGATGGTTCTCTCATTAATTGGAAGACTAAGAAGCAGATAACAGTTTCTCGTTCGAGTGCTAAGGCTGAGTTGCAAGCTATGGCTCTGTAAGGATTTTTGTGTTTTTGTTTCTACACCTACTTCTTTTTTATCTGATGGTACAGGTGCTATTAGCATTGCTCGAGATCCAGTGAAGTATGAGCTCACTAAACATATTGGTGTTGATGCTTCCTACATGCGGTCACAGGTACAGGATCAGGTTGTGGCTCTTCAGTATTGCCTTCAGAGCTTCAGTTGGCAGACTTCTTCACGAAGACACAGACTAGAGCTCAACACAGCTCTTATCTCTCTAAATTCAGTGTTGTTGATCCACTATGAGTTTGAGGGGGGTGTTAAACAGTATCCTAGTTGCCTTATATAAGAGATTGCTAGTTGCTTTGCATAGAGATTGCTAGCCTTGTATAGATATTGCCTTATATAGGCTTTCCTTCTATACGCTTATGTACATGTATATATACTAGCCATTGGCCTCATGTTCAATATGTTAGATTAGCTATATGTATAAGGGTTTATTTGCTCATTTCCATTTACCTTGGTTGATGTATTTCTAGACCATTGGGGCCCATAATGAACAGTGAGCTGCATTCTCTATTGTCTAACATGGTATCAGAAGACTAGGGTTAGGGTTTACCTCCATTGCAGCCGCCGCCGCCTCTCCGGCTCATTGCCGTGAGTCATCGCCGCCACCGAAGTCCCGGCGCTTTCCTCTCCGTCGCGCCTTGAGCTTCATCGCGCGCCATCGCTCTCCTTCATGGCCGCCTTTGACTCGTCATTGCCTCCGGCTCCGTCGCCGCTTTCTCTCCACCGCCTCTCGGCCGCTGGTGTCTGCAGCGCCTCCTCCGCTGATGTTCGCCTTGGCAGCGCCTCGCGTCTTCGCTGCGCCCGCTCGCTCAAACCACTGCGCCGCCGGCGCGCCGTCTTGCCCTGCCCCTCGCGCCATGTCTCCCATCGAAGGCGCGCCTCTTCTCCGGCGTGGTTTGCAGGGGCTGCTCTCCGGGCGTGGTCTCACGTCCACTTCTACTCCCTCCAGGTGCGGCCACTAACCACCCACCGGCCGGTTCTTTGCTACCGGTGGTGGCCGATCGCTTCTCCCGGCTTTGTTCCTCATCGAGCATCCGCCTCTACCGCACGCTGGCTCTACTTTGCAGTCATGGCAGCCCCTCCTCGTGTTGGTGGACCAGTCGCACTTCCGCAGATCCAGTTCAACGGCACCAACTTCCGCGAGTGGTCCGTCTTACCACTGACATTGCCTCCGGTTCCGGTGCAGCCCCAACCCGGTGCTGACCATGCCGCGGTGCAGGCCTACGAGTGTGCTCTTGACGCCTACACCGCCGCCTTTCAACTCCTAGAGGACTGGCGTGCTTCGGAGGCTCGTCTTGTCGCCGCCTCATTGGCGGCATCGATCGACCTCGCGCTTGCGTGGTCAACTTTGGATTCTGCTGTGTGATGTGGGAGTATGTGCGGGCCAGATACCGGTAGAGCAACCAGTTCTCTACACCTCCCTTCTCCGCTTGGCCGAGACTCTCCAAAGAACAGATTCCACTGTGGATGACTTATCGTCGGTTGATGGCGTGTACCGTCACTCGGCGCTTTGGAGCCTCTACGACACTTCACGTGGCGGTGTGTTCGCCGGGGATCATCGTCTTTGGGCTTCGGGTCTTCGAGTTCCTCGCTAAACCCCGCCACTCCATGCTCGGCTTTTGGCCCTTCGCCACTCCGTCCATGGTGGAGGTCTGGCGACGCAGCGTCGCGAGAGAGACACTCTTCGTGGCTATCGGCGTATTTCGCCTGACAAGATCCCGTCAATGAACAGAGTAGCTACTCCCTGGACGGAAGATATGGTTCGGTAGAGGGCATCTTCATGGCTGGAAACCCTAATGTCTCTCAACGATGGATCTGGGAATTGGCAAACCAGTGGGCACCACGATTTACCCAGGTTCGGGCCCCCAAGCCTGGGTAATAGCCCTACGTCCTGCTAGCTCTTTGTTGAGGAATGGAGGAAGTGTTTACAAGGGTTCTTCTATGTCTGCTTCAGTCGATCAACTGATCCCCCCCTTTCCCCATGCACCAAGGCGCCCTTATATAGACGGGCCAGCCTGGGCAAGGGAGAAGGTGGCGCTATACTTATCTACAACACATTAATTACACCCATCATTCTAGCTTCCACGTCGACCCACGACTCATTTATTACATGCGCCTCCGTGGCCTTGTCCTTCGAACCTCATTTAATGTCGGTGAGAGGCCTCGCCATCCGCTTGAGCAGGGCGCCCTGCGACGGGTTGGTAAGAGGTGTCGAGGGTGAGTAAATCGTCGTGTCGAAAGAATCCTTTACATTAATGACCCCGACACGAGGTGCGGGAGAAACTTCGAGGCGGCCTTCCTTCATTCCTTTGGTTGCCTTCATGGCTCGACAAGGGGTCGAGACGCCCGCCCACTCATCGTCGCTTCATAGGCCACGTGGGCGCTTCGCCCGGCAGCGGCGTGCGACCGCCAGTCGCCGCCGAGGTCGCGTGGGCTTCTCGCCCAGCGGCGTGGTCGCCCATTGCCGCCAGTACCACGTGGGCGCTTCGCCCGGCGAAAGCGTGACCGCCAGTTGCCGCCGAGGTCGTGGGCTTCCGCCCGTGGCGGTAGCGTGTGCCAGTTGCCGCCAGTGTGCCACGGTCGCTTCGCCCGTGGCGAAGCGTAACCGTCATTGCTTTCGCCAGTGCGTGTGGGCTTCTCGCCCGCCCGCCAGTACCCGTGGACGCTCGCCCGTAGCGGCGTATCGCCAGTTGCCGCCGCCGAGGCGCGTGGGCTTCTCGCCCGGCGAGCGGCGTGTCGCTTCATTACCGCCAGGTACCACGTCGTTGCTTCGCCCGGCGCGGTATGCGTAACCGCCAGTTGCTCGCCGAGGTCACGTGGGCTTCGCCCGGCGAAAGGCGTGGTCGCTGGTTGCCGCCAGGTGCCACATGGGCCTTCGCTGGCGAGTAGGGCGTGATCGCCAGTTGCTTTCGCCGAAACCCGTGGGCTTGTTGGGCGAGCCACTCCTTGGGCCAATTACTGCGGTGGAAAGGTACCGGTGCAAAGTACACCGACGATGGCGTTCTCTCCTCGCTTTGTGACCGTCTTTGGCGTTTGGAGGTTCTCTCTCGATCACACACTGCCTCTTCTCGCTCTCGCTCTCCCCCTGCGGAGGTTCTGATCGCGGGGTCTCTCGGCGCTTCTACACCGACAAACTCGGTGACTCGCTGCAACTACTGCAAGAAGACTGGCCACACCATTCAGCAGTGTCGGAGGCGTCTTCAGAAGGTAGGTACCACTTCTGGGAGTACCTCCAGTACCACCGGCAGCACTAGGGCCAGTCGTGCTCCTGATTGGGTTCAGGCCTTGACTCAGCGACTTGATCGCATGGAGCTTCGCTTGGACTCCAGGTTCCCCACAGCCTTTTCTGCCACGGCTAGCCAGGCTCCCTCTACTGCCTCAGGTATCTGGGTACCTTGATTCCGGAGCTTCTTTCCATATGACACCAGATCCAACTCACCTTGGTTCCTTGAAGTCTCCGGTCACTCCTGTGTCCGTCAGGACGGCTGATGGTACACTTCTCTCAGTTGTTGGACAGGGCACTCTTCACACGTCTTCCTTTTGTGTTCCTTCTGTTTCTCATGTGCCCTATCTTACTATGCAGCTGATCTCTGTTGGTCAGCTCTCTGACCTTGGTTTTCGTATTACTCTGAAAACTGACTCTTGCTCTATTCAGGCTTGCAGCACAGGGACGCTAGTTGGTTCTGGCCGGCGGACCCGTGAATCCCCACGCTTGTGGGAACTCGACTGGCTTCGTCTTCCTTCCGCTTCCGCTTCCACGTCTACCTCCCTCAGCCAGTCGTCTACCGCTCCAGATGCCGCTGCCTTCGCCACTACCACCTTCGTCAGTTTTGCTCAGTGGCATCATCGTTTGGGTCACATGTTAGAGTCCTGTTTGTCTTCATTGATGAGTCGTGGTGTTCTTGGGAAGGTCTTTCATGATTCCTCCTTCCTGTCGGATCAGAAGCAGCAAACAACTCAATTGCCATATCCTAGTAGTGATTCTGTATCGAGTCGTCCTTTTGATTTAGTACACTCAGATGTTTGGAGACCGACCCCCTTCGTTTCGAAAGGGGGTCATCGTTTGTATATCATTTTCATTGATGATTATTCTCGTTTCACCTGGATTTACTTTCTTAAGTCTCGTGATCAGGTATTAGCTGCCTATCAGGCTTTCTCGACCATGGTTCATACTCAGTTCGACTCACCCATTTGGGTGTTTGTACGACTTCTGTTGGCAAGTACACATCTCTTCGCTCTCCGTCAGTTTCTTCTTGATCAGGGCACCCTTCCTCAGTACTCGTGCACTCCTGCACCTATTTCGGTTCCTCCTGCACCTACTTCGGTTCCTCCTGTATCACCTTCTCGGACACCTTCTCTTCTTCTTGTTCGACCTCCTATTCGTTTTCACTACTCTTGTCGGACTCCTTCCTCCTCGGATCCTTCTCCCTCTTCGGCTCCTCCTTCTGCTTTGGATCCTGCCCCTTCTTCCCCACGATACACTCTTCGTGATAGAAGCACGATTTCCCATCTGCGCGACACGGATTTTACTCGCTCATCATCACCTCCTCTGAGCTCGCCTCTTCTTCGCGATCTTGTTGCTCATCTGAGTGGCGATCTGCGATGGTGAGAGCTTCTTTGCTCTTAGCGCGACTGGTACTTGGGATCTTGTCCTTTGTCCCTCCATCGTCACCCCGATCACATGCAAGTGGGTCTATAAGACCAAGACTCGCTCAGACGGTTCCCTTGAGCGCCACAAGGTGCGCCTTGTCGCTCGTGGTTTTCAGCAGGAGTACGGCCGTGACTACGGCAAGTCGTGGCGTATTTTTTTCATTTATCTTGCTGATTACAGGATCAAATCGGCTATCACATTATGAACCAACTTGAACCCAGCGTTCGTGTGTGTTTGAGTCGATCAATCCGTCGTCACATTTTTCAACGCAACAATAGGTTTGCATGCTAGTTATGTAGAATTTTTTTCTTCTCCTTTTGAAGGGAGACTCATGGAGGAACTTATGAGCAGTCCATCACTACATGTAGTATTCCATTTGTTCTTGTGCTATAGAGGATCTCCTGTTTACAAGTTATTCATGCCTATGACCCCAGGTATTTGTGTTACTTTGACCATCCATCCGTCTGAGACATTCCCAAGAACTAGAAACCATCCTGGATTATGCACCAATTCCTTGTAGATATATTATTATTTATAGTATTTTGTGATGTGTTGTGAGAGAGTAGATATCTAAAAAGTTAAAAAACTGTACTTCATTACGAGTTCCAATTAGATGCTGCATTTCCTGAAATAATAAATTTCAGGCACTGATGGTATTATAAATTATTATGACTTCATCTGCTGTTAGTTATGATCTGCTGATTTTTACAAAATTAAATCTCGTTTGTCCGTGTTTAAAAATCAATTTGCATCATAATGAGACAATTAATCTTTGCAGGGCTTATGACCACATTGTTCTTGTCCATTACAGAGATGTCCCGGAGGTTTGTCTCTCTGTTTTACCTTCCTTTTGTCACAGCACATCTGTACTTCTGATGCTTAACCAATTAGGATGAGTAAATAAATAACTTTGGTTTACTAGCCACAGATATCTATCTACTCCAACAGTCAGAAATCTTTGAACATATCAGATTAATTAATTACTGACATGAAGCATCAGTGAAATTGAACTTGACATCTATATATCTACAAACAACAGGTCGGGGTCAGGCACCTCCTTCCTTTATAGAGCTAGGAATTCCCATATTAATCTGTAAAAAAGAAAAAACCTAGAAATTCTCTCATTAATCGAGAGTAAAAAAAGAGAAAGATCTAAATCACTTATTTTGGTGGGGCCTAGGTTATAATGGTGTAGATTAATCACATGTACATATGTAATATGTTACACTTACAGTACTATACCAAATATAATAACTATGTTTAATCAAAAGCATTAGAATTGTATAGCAAATACAACTATATCTCCAAATCTATCTGCACAATCGCGCGGGTATTTCGGCGTGTTGTATTGACTCTCCACTTGTTAACTCACCTGTCAAGCTAGTGCACATTATTGTAGTGATTGAAGCCACCACATTTTTTTATTCTGTCCTGTGCCTCACCATTAATTTGTTGATTGATTATCAGAGCAGCATTTCAGTATCAGGACTAAACGATTCATCAACATCCAATCAGAATGGCAGCGTTAGTAGAGCTGAAGAACACAGTTCACCCGGGTTGACTTGTGAGTTAATTGCACCATGTCTCAATTCGTGCAGCCCAGGATCCGCAGAAGAAGTTAGTTCCCAGATTGGGAACATAAACAATGAAACAAATAATACTAGTCAATCCTGCTGTATTCAACATTGTAATCAGGCAGCCCTGCGGAAGCTTAAAATGCAGTTGAGTCTGGAAGACAATGAACATCGTGATGTTAACACCAAAGAGGTTCTGTCAAATAATGAGCCTATTCTTGCGCATGGGATTCGGAGTGAAGTACCAGACACTCGTAGAAATCTTGTAGATATCGTTAATGGACTGGAGTTTAGTGAAGACAATCACACTGAAGAAACTGGAACCCATTCTTATCCCAATGCTATTGATGTCCTGAAAAATTCAGGTGCACTAATCTCGTATCAGAATACTCCATGCATCCCAATTCTTTCATTGCTAATTAATGGCTGAGATATAGTGGAAATCTTTCTAAGATTTGGCAACTTTTGCGTGTCTTCTTGATCAGATACATGGTTGGAGGAGGATCAACTTGAAGCTATTCTGCATTCAGCTTCTATGACAGTGACTGAAAACCAATGGTTCCATATTCATGAGGTTTCTCCAGAATGGGCATTTTGTTCTGAAAGTACAAAGGTATCATATGGAGCTAGAAGTTGATCTTCTGAATTAAATTACCACATCTTGCTTTCTTCTTTTCTATTGGTAAGATATTGAACCATGTGGGCATGTTGGCATGAGGCATTTGCATTAATATATACGCTATAATGATCAGAGTGTGCATGATGCCTGAGTTCATCTGTTGCCTCAATGGCAAAAGGCTTGTCCATTAGGTTAATTCTATGTTTAAGGCAGACAATTTCTGATGTGCTATTACAACAATTGATTGGAGACCTATAAAAATGTAATGCAGGTTATGATTGCAGGAGAATTTCTTTGCAATCCCTCCAACAGTTCATGGGCAATACTATTTGGTGATGTTGAGGTACCTGTGGAAATTGTTCAGCAAGGTGTCATCCGTTGCCATACTCCATTCCTTGATGCTGGAAAGGTGAGAATGTGCATGATTGATGGGAATGGAAAATCATGCAGTGAAGCAAGAGAATTTGAATTCCGTGAGAAGCCTACCAAAAATATGATTGATGGCAATGGGAAATCCTGCAATGGAGCACGAGAATTAGAATTCCATCAGAAACCTACCAAAAGCAGTGATGAGCTGTTGTTGCTTCTCAACTATGTGCAGATGCTTTTTGCTGGTCATTGTTGTGAACTATTTTCAAAGTTCAGGTTGACACCCCCAAATCTTGAGTGTGGATTCCATGTTAACCCCTCGGAGATCAAGAAGAAAACATGTGAGCAACTGAACCATGAGAACACAGTAAATTCTGTCATGGAAGTACTGCTTAACGACAAGTTCAAAGATTGGCTATCATCCAAATGTGAACAGAATAGTGAAGGAAATCAATTGCTTCCTAAGCAATACCATGGTGTTATACATACAATTGCTGCCTTGGGATACGACTGGGCTTTGAAACCACTTCTTAGGTCCTATGTGCCTATAAACTACCGTGATGCAAATGGATGGACTGCTCTGCATTGGGCTGCGCGATTCGGCAGGTATTAATAATCTGAGCAGTGCTTCAATATTTTCTCTCTTAATACAAGTTGTACAAATCTTTGAGCAAGCGAAGGGATAACTAATCATCATCTACTCTTTATTCATGCTTTAATATTTGTGCAAGTGTTAAAATGAAAAGCATGGAAGCACCTCTCAAATAATCTATCCAGTGCATGCAAAGAAAATATGCAAACTTTTCTCATGTATCTTCCTGTTCTTGCAACAAAATGCAAAATGTTCCATGCGGTAATTTAAGCAACTGACCTTTTGTTTCCTAGCTTCATCTAATATCCTCCTGACTTCGGCCTAATATAAAACTAACAGAGAAGAGATGGTGGTTGTTCTTCTTGCTGCTGGCGCTGCAGCTGGTGCACTTTCAGACCCAACATCCGAAGATCCTGCTGCCAAAACACCTGCTTCAATAGCTTCTGCATATGGCTTCAAGGGCCTTTCTGCATTCCTTTCAGAAGCAGAACTAACAAGTCATCTTCATTCTCTGGAATCAAAAGAAAATAGGGATGGCAGAGACTATACTTGTGGAGATGTTGTATCTAGCGCTGTGGATAGAATATCAGACAAATACGCCCATGTGCATGGCGGAACTGATGATCAGCTTGCACTTAAGGATTCCCTAGGAGCTGTCCGAAATGCCGTTCAAGCTGCTGGGCGAATACAAGCCGCCTTCCGTGTGTTTTCCTTCAGAAAGAAGCAAGAAGAAATGGCTTTTCAGAACAAAGATAGTCACATCTTGTCCATTCGTGCAGCAAGTGCTACTTCACGTGCTATGCTTGAGAGAGCTGCATTATCTATCCAGAAGAACTTCAGGTGCTTGAAAAAACGAAAAGAATTTCTGAAAATGCGAAAATATGTCATCACGATACAGGTAATTCTTCATAAGATATGCCTACAATGATGTTATAGGCATATGTTCAAAGTAATTACAATATGCACCTTTTGCATTCTTTGGTTGGAGCCTTGAAGATTTTGTAGAGCTGATAAGCTAGTCCTCTCTTTATCCTGATAGGCGCGGGTCAGAGCTCACCAAGAAAGAAATAAGTACAAGGAATTACTTCGAAGTGCTGGCATCCTTGAGAAGGTCATGCTAAGATGGTTCCGAAAGGGTGTTGGTTTGCGAGGATTCAATTCCATGGCAATGCCAATTGATGCAGAGGAGGAAGAAGACATTGTCAAGGTTTTCCGGAAGCAAAGAGTGGAAACAGCTCTCAACGAAGCTGTTTCGAGGGTCTCATCTATCACTGATTGTCCTATTGCAAGACAGCAGTACCGAAGGATGCTTGAAAAATACCAACAAGCAAAGGTGAGACTATGGTCTTGTTTGTTTAGGTTTAGATTTATTGGCTTATAGCTTAAAGTCAGTTTTTAGATTTAAACAGCTTAAAAGCTAACGGCTTTATACGCGGTAGAGGTGGATAATTTTACCATAACTTTAGTAGTATTAATAAACCAATCCTCAAAAAGCAAAAAAAAAAAAAAAAAAAAAGGCCCTCTTCAGCGGCTTTTAGTTTTTAGTTATATGGAGGCTTATGGGTTTTGTATCCATTTGTTTAGGCTTTAGCTTTTAAGCGAGTGAAAAAGCTCAAACAAACAGGACAACTATGGATCCATTGAAGGTGTTTCGATTTAAAACTTGCATTAGCGTATTTGAGAGAGAAAATTCGGTCCATGTATCAAGCAATTTTTGCAAGGAAATTTTACCTTATTGCTCGCTTGGACTCATTGAAATGGTTTTCCCATCACAGGATGACCATGGAAAGTAGCAACTCTGCTAGCAACTGGTGTTAAGACAGTAATTAGTCAGCACGTGTTGCCACAGTGTGAAGGCGTAGCACTAGTCAGCCGCTATTCATGTGTCCTCCGTTATTAAATAAATGATATGGACAGCAGTTGGCTGCGTGTAAAGCCTTGGTGATCGACTGGGCAGTGGATCCTATAAAAACAGAATAATATATCGGTGATCCAGTATCATCACCAATTCATGCTGAAAATGTTGTTTCCATGTACAAGAAAACGCCCTGTGCAAGAGCTGACTTGGCAAAGATTTAGAAAGGTGTAAGGTCTTTGTATATGATGAAGCTTCAAGAGCCTAGATACCAACGTAGATGAAGCCAACTGCTTATTGTATTGCGATGTATGTACCATCTTCACATTTGTTAGCCTTGTATAATGACCATAAATGTATGATAAATTTTAGTAAGGAGCTCCGTTCCTAATGAGAAGTACTCCATCTTTTGGACATGTAGTGATGAATGGTCATTTAAATTTTCACTCCTTTAATGTATTATGATTCAGTACCAAAAAAAAAAATCTATCAAAGCACAAGATAATATGATCCTGATGTAGGCCAGTGAAACAGTGGCACTCCAGCAGTTTATTCCAGCTTTTGATCCTTTCTCCAGCTTCCAATGGATAGCATAGGTTTCGGATATTATAAGAAATTACCAACAGGATCATAACCAAATAGGCAGTCGTGAATGAGTGGTGTAAGCACTGGACGAACACAAGGAGACTCCATTGCTGGAGGAAGCAGCACGAGATTAGACTGTGGTAACCACTAACATTAGTTTAGCTCCAAAGAAAGGGCGTCACTCTGGACCTTTTTTTTTTTTTTGATAAGGAAGCATTTTTTTGATAAGGGCGTCACTCTGGACCTTGGAGACGATAAACATAATGCATCAGTTGGGTACCATCGCTATGCTCCGGATCACATATTAAACAAGGGAAACCACGACACCAAGGCAAAGCCATTTCATCAGAAAGACATCACAAAAGCCATACCGACAGGAAGTATTCGGTAGAATATTTAGCTGGTAAGAGAACCAACAGCAGGAGAAACTTCAGGACAAGGACAGGCAAGAACACAGCTGAGACAATGACGGCACTATTTTGTAGAGAGAGAAAAAGCTTCATCTTTGAATGCGTGATTTACAGCTTCGACACACCGCGCAAAAAACACATTCAAATATACCAAGAAATGCCTGCACAAACCACCAACACCTAATATGTACAACAGAAAATTCCCGGGAAAAAAGAGGAAGGAAAATTTTTCCCTCCTTACATTTATATTACAAAGGTAGAGGACATCTGCCAAATCGACATCTGCAGTTAGTGAATGCAGCTGGCCTTTTTACACGCCTTGACTTCGAGAGAGCGTTGAATAAATTGCTGCACATGCATCTTGTTTTCAAGAAATTCTACACTTATTTTGCTCTCGGTTAGATGGTGTGCCAAGAAATAGAACATGGGCGGTCTCATCTCCAGCTTTTTGAGCTTCATACCTGAAAGAAATGAGAAAATTCATGACATTAGGCCTGAAGGATTCCATGAACTTAAAATAATCTCGACAGCAGAGCTTGCTTTAAGAAAATGCCATAGTTCTTTAGAACCACTACAAACAAACTTAAGCAAAAGAAGGGTCCTAAGATAATTTTTAAGCTTTGTGGACCTAACAATCACCTATCAGCGCTATTTTGATTCTTAAATATCCATTTGAAACACCACAAGACAATTTTTTATCTCACAAACAAAGCCATCTGAAACAGTTTTACCTAATCGCAGGCCTCATACCGGTATTATGTTATGTCGGACATGAGCCCTGAAATTTGCCATTTTCCATGCTACTTTCTAACAATGCTGAACAACACTGATGTAGAAACTAAATGATATCCTATAAAGATATGAACCAACAGTTGTTGCTACTCATTGTAAAGTGCACCAGCACATACATTGAATTACAGAACCAAGCAAAATCAGAGAAAAATTTATTTTCAAGACAAACCAAGATTTCTAGTCTATGCATCGTAGAAACATTGCAGATATACAATAGTAAACATGGGGGAAAGACAACCCCAGAAATTAGAGAAGAGCTTACTCTCGGGAACACTGCAGCTTCAACAAAATCCTGTGCCATGATGAGTGAACCATGTGACAACATCCTCTGCTAATGTACACTCCATATAGACCTACCTATTGAACTTGGTCATGATTTTGGAAAAATCTAGCTACTTCTCTGTACAACTGCTCCCCTTCAAATGGCTTAAAGACATAGCCATCCATTTCACTTTTTAGGCACTTCTCATGTGTTGCCTGGATAACATCTGCTGTCATGGCCAATATCGGAGTTCTCCACCTCTGGATATTAGCACATTCTGGTGGCGCTTCTCCACGTTCTATTCGCTCATTTAGATCTCTTTCCATCACTCTAATCTTTTTAGTGGCTTCAAATCTGAGAAAAAGTACCAGATGCATGATAAAATTTAAACAATCTATGAGATGACAGATTAGTACTGAAAGAAAACTTGAGCAGCCACAGAAAAAACTTACCCATCCATTTCTGGCATCTGTATGTCCATGAAACAAGCATCAAAATTGTGAGGTGGTTTTAGATATGTGATTGCTTTCTTCCCACTCTCTGCACAAGTAACTTCTGCACCATACTTCTTGAGAGCACCAGCAGCAACTTTAAGGTTCACAACATTGTCATCAACCACAATGATTTGCTTGTTCTGGAGAAGGCTACCCAATGTTGAATTGCCAACCACTCCATTCCTGCAATGCACTTTAGCTACCCCACCCAATGCTCGCTGTAGTGAGACCTCAAGCATGCTTGCACGAAGTGGCTTCATGATTACATTCAAGTTATGCTCCCTGGATATATGTGAATTGCACTTGATAGAACTTGTAGGGTTCTCCAAAAGAAAGAACTTTGGAGAGTCTAACTGATCCTTGTTCCTCAATTTGCTAACCAAAAGAGGCATGGAATGAGATTCCTTCAGCCAGGTTTCCTGTTCAATCAGCACTAGCTTTGCAATCAGTGATCCACAATTCATTTTAGGAATAACTTGATTTAGGTCAGTAGTCAATTCTGTTTGAACTCCAAGTCTTTGCAAATGGTACTTGGTAACTTTGGCACGGACCGGCCTATGATCAACCACAAATGCATTGATCCCTTTGAACTCTGATGATTGGTTCTCATTGCCATTCGAGCGTGCCCTCATAAGCACAGCAGTGAAGGTGAAAGTAGAACCAACATGGGGTTTGCTTACAAACCCAATCTCTCCCTTCATGAGATTAACCAAGCACTTGCTAATGCTTAATCCGATGCCAGTGCCCCCATGGATGCGGGCAACGGATGGACCAACCTGCATGAAAGGGGTGAATATGCGGGATTGGGCTTCAAACGGGATGCCGTCACCAGTATCTTCAACAGATATTATCAACCTTATTGAGTCAGATGTGACGGGCGTAAAAGCTATCTCAGATGAGTGTAATTCCCTAATGAAAAGTCCAAAGTTCTCCCAACTATGCCTCCTGTTGGCCACTGGGAAGCCACTTAAGGTGTTCGCATTTGGAGTTCCCGTCTCCACCTCTAAACAACTCATGACCTCTTCGACGAGATGAACTGTCAAGTAGATATGCCCTCTCCCTGTGAACTGTGGAAAATAGAAGTTGTCAGTCAACAAATAATAGAATGCATAAAAATGAAAATATATAATACACCGATTCATATTTCCAATTGTGCTATTCATGAATAGCAATTTTCTTACTTTTATGGAGTTCCCCATGAGATTTGTAATGATTTGCCTCATCCTACCAGGATCACCAATAAGTGTTTGTGGAACTTGGTCAGAGACATAGACTGCCAACTGCTCTTGCAGTACATCACGACAAAATCATTAAAAATGGAAGCAAAGTAAACCCCTTGTAACAAAATTAAACAAAAAATGTGGTGCATGAATCTACCATTTGCTTACCTCCAGTCCTTTCTCCTGAGCTTTTCCACTGAAGAGAGACAAAATGTCATCACAAAGTGTTCTAAGATCAAAGGGCACAGCCTCGAGCTCAAGTTTGCCAGACTCAATCTTTGCCTGATCAAGAACCTCATTTATGAGAGATACTAAAGCTTTTCCACTAGCTTGGGCGGTTCTCACATAGTCTTGCTGTGTTGTGTCCAAATCAGTATCCATGAGCATTTGGAGCATTCCTAAAAAAAAGGAGAAATCATTTAAATCCCATCACTCTAAATAACAAAGAACAATACATTATGGATTAGATTGACTAAGCACTCACCTAAAACACCATTCATTGGAGTTCTGATCTCATGTGAAACAGTAGCCAAGAACTGTACCAAGCAAAAATGACATGGAATTAGGTGCTGTTTTCACTTGGACAAGACATTATGAGTTGTAAAAAAATTACTCACCTGTGACTTGGCAACATCTGCATCTTCCGCTTGCTTCTTGAGCACCATCATCTTTTGATAATCATCTTCAACTTTGGCAATACGATTGACAGTAGCATAAAATATGTAAGCAGTCAGCGAAGCAATCAGAAAAGTTCCAGATGATGATGTATATGCCAGCCATGGCCTTGGTGGCCTTTGCATGAACCTGTTGAACAAAAATAGAAATAGATCACATGGACAGTTTTTTTTAAAAAAAAAGGAACAAGGAACGTCACATGAACACTGTCTGAATGCATTCCAGTTTCAGGATTCATAAAAAGGGAGAGCAGCCAAACAATCACCTGCAATGCATCTCGTGTCTTCTTGATGGATCGCCAAAGTTGAGCATACTGACACGATGCATGTCACTGCCTGTATCATTCGAACCATACATACTGATCTTCTCATTAGTAGTATCATACACGTTCACCATGATGGATTGCTTCCCCGCAAGCTGATGAAGCAACTTATCAACAAGTGCTTCTATATCAAATATGCCACCTAAATAGCTGTTTGCAAGCCAAAAAAAAAAGATCAGTTAGGATTCTGCAGCGAAACCTCTGGTTGGAATAGCAGGCTCATGCATGTAGACCTTACCCGATAGCAGCTTGGATGCGCTCCTGTGGCCTCACATTTGCAGGAAGCTCAGACTTGTACACCGTGTATGTCGAGATCACCCCGAGCCGATTATTCAGTAGCTTAAAAGGAGCAGTTAGAACACCCTTCCCGGATTTTCTGGCTCGTAGTATGTTTTCGCGATCCTCCTGTTGAAGCAAAGCAGACACCCCTTTTAACATTGACAACCAGACAATATTTTCAAGAAATTACTATGAACGAAACATCGTAACTCCGAATCAACAGTTATTTTCCGAAGTTGAAAAAAGCCAAGATAACAAGGAACCACACTGTAAGATAGTAAGAATTTTGTCCCATCATGGTTAAAACACTAGCAACAGGCCCGAGCTGTGAAACCACATGGCAAGCTCCAAAGACTGCAGCTTTTTACGGCGCTAGACTAAAAGATCAAAATCTTGACAGGAAAAAAAAACACCGATGAGATATGCTGAAACAGATCATCACTCACATTCCCGGAGAGCATATCGAAGGAGACGACATGCTTGTAGGCGTCCTGCGCGAAGATGACGGGGGCGTACTCCTCGGCGGGCTCGCGGATCTCCCCGGCGGCGGCGTCCCCTGGCCCCGGCGATGGCTTCTTGGACGAGTACATCTTCTTGATGCTCCACCCTTGCTGCCGCTCGAACTGCTCCCGCTCGGCGTGCGTCACCCGCACCGCGTACGCCACCCCGCTCGTCAGTGGCCGCTCGAATGCCGTCCTCTCGGCGTACCTCGCGAACGTCATCTGCAACCGGAGGGGCCATCCACCGTCATTCATGGTGCGTGGTTAATTACCCACGAATCGAAAACGCAGAGCAAGAAAAGATTGCGCCTTTAAGTTACAAGCACAGGTACCTGGTCGATGGCGGATGGGTTCTTGGAGTGGTGGAAGGTGGAGACGAGGATGGCGAGGGCCTGGAGGTGGTTCATGCTGACGTTGAACTGGTCCTGGAGCATGCGGGCGCGCTCGTCGCACATGCTGGCCAGCGACTCCCGGCGCTTCTCGACGGCCTGGGAGTCCATGAACCAATAGATCCACCCGGAGACGAGCAACCAGAAAACGAACCAGAGCAGCAGCAGCCAGCGCCACCACGTCTCTCGCACCCGCGACCCCAGGTAGTGGCTGCACACGTGGCTCCGCAGCGACTTGGCCGACAGCTTCTCCGGCAGCGGCATCGGCAGCAGCAGCCGCACCCTGTCCAGCCCCAGCCCCAGGAAGCCCAGCCCGGCCGCCGCGCCCTTCCCCTCCATCCCTGCTCCTCCTTGACGGGCTCTTCTCCAACGAGCACCGGTCATTCGGTTACATCGCCGGCGAGGACGCTCCCCTGCTCTCGCTTCCTCTCTCGTGGCGCATGCGTAGCAGCACAGGATGACCGGGAGAGAAGCCGGAGCCCGGAGCCGGAGACACACGTACACGAGGCAGCAAATCAATCGATGCCGAGCTGTAGCAGCGCCACCCGCACTGTTGCCTTCAATTCAATGCCCAAAAAGGGGCAAACACCCACAAATTTTCCTTCTCCCCTTGCTCCTCTCTCTTCCTTTCCCTCTGCCCCTTGTTTCTGCTCTTGTTTCTTGCTGCTCTGCCTTTCAAGAACCCGGCTGCATGTTACCTCTCCAAGAAACAGCCAGCCAGCAAATCTTGGAAGCGTTTGACCAAGAAGGAGATAGAGAGATAGCCAGATGAGAAGAGAAGAGCGACAGCAACAGGAACGGCTGCAAAGCAAAGCAGCCACAACTATCTCAAGCTGACCTCAACTAGAGCAGCTAGAAGGAACAGGAAGCTAGCTTAGGTAGAAGAGATGGAGAGAAAAAGGAACAAACTAGAGACGGGAAAGGATTGGGGAGGGAAGGAAGGAGATTGGGTTGATTTGAGCAGAGGAGGGAGGAGAAAAGCAGGTGAGGAGAGGTTGGAGTGGAGGTGGAAAAGGAGAAAAGGGGAGAGTAACAGAGCGGCGGAGCAGCAGCAGCAGCGGGGCGGGGATTGGGAAGGAAGAGGACTGGTGGGAGGTGGCACCAATCACAACAGTGGGAGAGGCCAGCACGCAAGTGGCTCCCGGGCCTCTCTACTTGTCTTTACGAGCCTACCTTCTCTCCCCCCCTCCTCCTCCTCCTCCTAATCTAAGCCTTAGCTTTTCCATTATCTTATTTTTTAATATCGTACTTTTTCTAAATAAAATTATAAACCTAGCCTCCACCAAGGAATTTGCCTCTCGCGCTCCAGATAGCTCCTAAGCTCGCCGGTCACGGCAAGCCGTTGCTCTCGCGTTGTGTCAAACTGCTCCCACGCTCCTTGCTACTTGCCTACCACGCTTCCCGCGATGTGGAAGGGGGGCTAGATTTTAATCAAGAGGAGGCTAGATTTGAAAGAAAAGGTAATGGGGACTAGAAAAGTGATCACTTCTAATTTTTATAGCACCTCACAAGTTCTTCTTTAAATCGGATCTTCTTTCGAATAAATTTACAAAAATACCTCTCTTTTCGACCACAGAAGGCATGGTGCCAACTGTCGTGTCTAAAGAGCTCGGTCTATTTTCATGTTTGCAGTAGGCAGGCCGATTGCGGTAGCGATGCCGGGTCCATTTTGTTGCCGTGCTCCCCTAGATAGGAAGGAGCTCACGCTCTCGGCCCCACGCTCGACAGGTTTCCTACCCAGCTACTCATGCTCAGCAACTACAAAAAAGCTACCAAGTTCATCGGACGCGACAGCCGAGCCGTGTCTTACGTGGTCAAGAAGGGGGCATATTTGCAAATCTATTCCGAAAGAGGCTAAATTAAAAAAAAAGTGTTTGCGAGAGGGCTAAAAAGGGGAAGGGCTCCCTAATCTCAGGCCACCCGAAACAAAAGGGGGAAAAACCACAAAAGGAATACTAGTGCTTGGTATGTTGTGTTTAAGCCTTTTATTAGGTGCTTTAATGGGCAGGGTGCGATTTATTATGTCTACAATGTGTTTTTAGGGTGTACTGTTTCATTGAAAAAGCATGTGCTCTGATTTATGCTTACGTCGACTGAAATAGGAAAAGAATGCACTTGCGCTTACATACGATTTTGTAACCACAGCACCTACGAACGTATATTGAGAGGTGCTTTCGTACTTTTCTTTTTAACAATTACATAAATATTAAAATATAAATGAATGGTAGGTAGGGATTACTTACCCCTTCATTTGCTTTAAAATTTGTGCAACTTGTATGAGGGAAAACATTAAACACTGCTCTCCTATATCACCGTTCTGTTTATCTAACCGCGAACTTACCACGTATCATTAGTTTTCTATGCCTGACTTAAATCTCTGCATTTACTCGCAAAGATTCAAGGGATGGACGATGTAGACAAAGCGATAAACCCTTGTGACGAGCTGGGTTTGGGTAAAGCCAATTTGGTGGATGAGATGACGAGGAATGATAAGGCCAAGTTGTTGTCTTCCTCCTCCGGAGGGGGAGAAGAAGACGGAGGAGATCACTCGCCGGCTCCTCTCTCCTCTCACTGGCTCGCTAGCTAGCTGCCCACTGCACTGTACCGCTGCCCTCTCCTCCTCCTCCTCCTCGTCTATACTTCTCTAGGGTTCCGGTCCTGGGATGCATGCAGATGCAGTGCGCTCTCTTCCCCATCCTCTGCTCGCTTGCTTTGTTTCCTAGCTAAGCTGCTTTGGACTCTTGCTATCCCCCAATTATATGAGAGAGGATGCATGCTTTGCTTTGCTTGGTCTTGATGATGATGTGCGAGTGAGATGAAAGAGAAACGGCAGTAATTCTAACCTCAGAGCTCAGCTCACCGCCGATGGTTTTTTTTTCACAAGGATCGCCTGCATGCAGTCATTCGATGGTGATATGTGCGGATAAATGAAAACCTAGCGTACATTCTTCATCCAAGGACGGAAGCTATCGTATCAGTTCACACGTAAAACAGTGTAATTTCGACAGAAATGTGTAGGAAAATCCGGCGTTCCAAACAGGGAACTTAAAAGAACTATTAGGCTAGACAAGTTCAATCGATCGGGGGACTAAACATGCCAAATCTCTCTCATTTGTATTTAATCCGAAAAGAAAGTCTCATTTGTACTAGTTATAACCAGTGATTTAAATAACCTGTTATAGCTTCGTGATAGTTTTTCAGACGTAAAACGTTACACAATTGAATAAAATTTTATAAACACGGCTACAACTGCTATAGCCGCTATATTATCCTTTATTTCTGCTATTTTTGTAGCCGCAATAGTTCTGCTATGATACATGTATTAATTATCTTTCTATTTCTAAACGTTAATTGTGTTTTGTTCATGATCTTCTTCTTTTATCATATTTGTCATACTTAAATTGAATTAATTTGTCTCCTACAAATAATAAATATTAGTTAAAATCCAAATGCATATCCTAAATTGACTAATATATAACAACCATAACATGTAATCCAAATTTAAATATAGTTTGTTATATGTAAATTACCGATATCACACACTTGAAATAGTAAAAAATATTTACATTATAGTAAACCATGATATATAGCATAACTTCCGTAATAGCCTCCATAACCGTGTCGTGCTTTCATATCTTTGTCGTGACGGACCGCGAATCACAATTAAAATCCTTGGATATAAAACCATCCGTTCACTTAAATGTTGGGACATGCTTTCTCTTCATTGAAATGCCCTGGCCCAAACACAGGCAGGCATGTGCACAGCAATAACAACAGTCTCTTTGTATTGTACCGCGCATGTGGAAGGAAAATGCACGCGACAAGAACCAACGTTTTTTTTTTTGGGGGTTGCTGTGTTGGACTAGCGGTTAACATTGAAAGCGTCATGCATTTAACGACGACGCTGCCAGAAGATTTACCAGGCCGTTGTTAAACAACAGAGGCATTTTTCCCCTGTAAGCTGTTCATTTCACGCTCGTGATGACACTGTGCGCTTGCAGTCGGAAAAGAAGCGCGGATTAAAACTGACTAACCATTACGTTTCCAAAAAGATCCATACACTAAGATTTGTTCTTGTTCAATGCAGCTGGTCGATCGAGATTATCCTATGAGCCGGTGTCCGTCCAACGGCAACGTCTAAACACGTCAAGACAAGAAAGAAATAATCAGAGTATATTAATACTTGTTTATAAGATTTATCTTTTTTAAATATAGAGCGTATTTTATATTCTAATACTAAATTAGTATGATGTTTTCTCTATACGTCTAATAAACATCTACATTTATTTTTATTCTCTTCATGTATGCATTAGGGACAGTGCTTAGTGATAATAATTAGAGGCAATTTTCAGTGTCTTCTTTATCTATGCATAAAGAAAAATATATATATATTTTATAAACTTAGACCGCGAAAGTACTTTATACTCATGGAAAAGCTTGTGAATTCTGATGCCATTGTCGACAACTATTTCAGCATTCTAATTTCTATAGATAAGGCGCCCACCCATTATAGCTTGTCAACTGCGGTCTCACCAAGCCAGCCAGCATGTGGAATCCAAGCTTCCATGTCTATGATGATACTTAAGGGCTTTTCTCTGTGCAAATAAATACTACCAACCAGTACCACTAACTACGTGGCACTTCGGGGCAAGGATGGTTGGAGTGTATATACACTGTAGTCTGCAGAGTTTTTTTTTAATAATACATTTTTTTTCAAAATTTCAAAAATATACCACGGAAATAAAATTACGTAAATATACCCTTGTCGCCCGTTGGTTGGGCGACAGGAGGCCACGTCGCACAATCGATAGGCGACAAAGCGCCACGTCTACTTTGTCCCGGCGCTGTTAAACGCGTTGATCGTGCGACGTGGCTTCCTGTCGCTCGTTAGTTGGGCAATATTTATGCAAAAAAAATTTCCATGTATATTTTTGAAATTTTGAAAAAAAAAATGTATTATTAAAAAAAAATCATAGTCTGCACTGTCCATGATTTTATTGGTCGAGGATCGTCCGATCCCGCTATCGACGGTCCAGATGAGGCTCCGACCTTACTCTCCCTCCGCTAGATGCAACGGCCGGCAAAGTGCACAGTCATCACAAGAAAAAGGAAAAAAAAAAAGCTGCGGCCGATGGATCCGATCGAGCCAGACTTTTGCAGGGCTTAATTGCAAGCCCTGCGCATGATAGGACGGACACTGTTGCATTAACCTCCCTTAAGTACTCCTACTCCTCTACCTGTGCTGTTTGACGAGACCGGGTTAACTCCTATTGGCCCCGTAACTACGATCTACTGCTGCTTCTAGCCCACTGTGCTGTAAGGTCTGGTAAAAAAAAGGGCACTGTAATTACAGTGGGGGTTAATTTGCCATTAGTACCCTCTTCCTCGCGCCTCACTCTTTAATTTAAGGAGCATTTAAATGCACATGTGGAACGACCCATCTTGTTGAGGAGAGGAAGGCTGCCTAGAGCATGCACGTTTAAATTGATGCGATCCACGTTTAAATTTGATGCGATGGTGGTGGTAGACCGAATCGACACGGTTACAATATTACGGAAGTATTTTTTGAGAATAATCTGTACATATGATTTTTATGTATTTGAATTAAATTTTTAAAAAGAAATTAACAGTTAAAGTTTTGAAAGCTTAACTACATATATGTTCAAAACGATAACTACTTGTGATTGAAGAGAGTACTACAAGAAGAAGAAGATGCGTATTAGGTTTGGACGCTAATTGACCGTCCGCTTGGAACACGGGAAATTCGCTTACGTTTTGCAAACATCGCTCAGAAGAAACAGTGTAATTCTCATGTGTACCTTATGGAATTTCTGATTCCTAGACAGGGCTTAGATCAATCTGCACAGTGTTTTTGGACCACATCTCAAAGGCCGAAATTCAAAATTTTGGCGAGATTTCAGAATTTAGACGAAATTGAAATAGCAAATTTGAAATCCGGAAATTTTGAGGCCGAGAAAACCAAAATTTCAGCAAGATTGAACCGGCTGTGAAATGGTCTCCCGAGGCTAGAAAAAATTAGGGAAAATATGAAAAAAAATCATGCGAGCATTAAAAACACTAAAGTTAGAAATTTCGGCAGCATTTTGACTGATTTTCGGATTCTGTTACATTTGGCAAGTGAAAGCAAGAACTACATTACCAGGAATCAGGAACACCTAATACTATCATGAAGTAGGGCATTTCTGATGGATCCCACCCTTTTTGCTTATCCTTCTCTTCAAGTTGTTTTTCTTTGTGCAACTGGGCTAGCCATGCACTAGTACTCTTCTTTCTATCCCTCTGGAATCTGTATGCATGCGTGTCAAAAATCATGATGTATGGTCTGTAGAATGGCGAGCTCCCAGATTCCAAAAGGTACGAGAGCATCGTATATATCCAGTGTGAACGCAAGTGGCATTGAAAAGACTACGTACTGGAAGCTAGTTCGATTTGAAATACTATATATCAACTCGCAACATAAAAATGCAAGTTAGGGTTTAGAGTTTAAGGTCAAGATCTATCGTTTAAGACTAAAGTTCACGTTAGAGTTTAGGATTAGGGTTACATAATTTGTATGTGTATTTTTTTTTACAAAATTTTCACATATATTCACTACTACAAAAAACCACATTACAGACGGTTCATTAAAGACATCATGAGCGGTTTTGTGAACCGCTCATATCAAAAATCGATGATAACAATAGATCATCACAGACGGGTTACGAACCGTCGGTAACAATTAACATCACAGACGGTTCTAACTTAGAACCGCTGCATGATAAAACTCTCTCACAGCGGTTCTAGGCTAGAACCAAATGCGTGATGAGCCCTTATCACAGACGGTTCTAAGTTAGAACCGTCTGTAATAAGTCATCGCACACTGTTCTTACTGGTAATTTAAAAATACTAAATTAGGGGAGATTTCACCCATCTTAATACTACTAATACTACCCAGTCCCTAATTACTAGGCGTCTGGTCTTCCCAGACATTTTTAACACCACATATGTGGTCTTCCCGGGAGGTCACCCATCCTATTACTACTCTCGTCTAAGCACGCTTAACTTCAGAGTTCTTATAAGATCCAGTATTTTAGTGGTGGTATGATAACATCTGACATATTATGCCTCCTCATCCTTTTAACCCGTGAAGTACCGAACACCGATTTCCAATTATTTCAAATTAGCAAACTATGGAGGTAATTAGCAAAATTTAAAGCTTTCAAATTTATTTTCCATACTTTTGACTATTAATGATGCTTGCAATATATATGCTCTTACTATTCACGGAACTTGTAAAAACACCATAACTTTTGACTTCGTACCTTCGATTTTGGTGTTCTTGAGCTTTCGGAATCATCACACGATGAGCTCTCGATTATATTCTTTTGGGCACCGATTCTAGTTTGCAAATAAGAAATCCAAGCACTTTTGTTAAAATGTTCATAACTTTTGACTCGTAACTCCGATCAGGCGTTCTTTGGCTCGTTTGAAAGATAACGAAAAGTAGTACCCGAATTTCATAAGTCGTCAAAATCAGATGGTCGGATCCTGCTGGTTTGTCTTGAGTCGTCTTGTGACGAATTCCAAAAAAGGTCGTTTAGGGCCTCAAAACGGCCTCCAAGTTTTGAATCTGTTTGGTAGTTTTTTAATTATTGCAAATGGAATATTAGTTCCAATTATTTCAAATATAATATTATTTAATTTTAATTCTTTCAAATTAGAAGGCAAGAGAGGTAATTATCAATATTTAAAATTTTCTATTTTTATTATTTGTGACGGTTTCAAATTAAAACTGTCAGGATGTAGTGAACATCACGAGCGCTTTTAGCTAGAACCGCCTGTGGTGTTCACCTCATTACAGACGGTTTTATATTACAACCGCCTCGTGATGTAAGAAATATTACGACGGTTTCTAAATATAACCGTCTGTAATGACTCTCAGATATTACAGAGCGGTTGTGTTATATAACCGTCAGTGATTTCCTGACGGTTTTACTTAGAAACCGCTCGTAATGAGTCTTGTAGCTATCACGACGGTCATATTTAGAAACCGTCGTGATATTTCTTGCATCACGCATTTACCGCAATATAAAACCGTCATGATATCTACATCGACGGTTTGAGTACATAACCGTGCAGGATATTCCATATCACGATTTATTTTGAAAAACCGTCTGTGATCGTGCGTCTGATATAAGCCTCGCTGTAGTAGTGATTCATTATAAAAGTATTACAATTCTCTAAAAAAATTTGGTGCGAAATTCAGTACAAAAAAATCAAAACCTGTCCAAAAAATCATCAAATCCGATCCGACAGACCGAAATTTTGGCAAAATTAACCGAAATTTCGCTAAGATTTCCTGAAAATACTATAACAATTTGATTTTTTAAAAAATTTATTCACCGAGATTTGAAATCTCGGTCCTGCCGAAATCCTAAATCTCAACCAAAATTTTCAAAATTTCACCGAGACCATAAAGCTCGATTGTGATGAACTGCCTGCCTCGGAAGAAAGAAGGGAGTAGAAAGTAACGTGAGTGGAATCATGGATGCTTTTTGCATAGGAGTTGCTTTGCTCCCCCAATTATATGCATCCGTATGCACGCACCTTGCATTATCCTGTTCCTGTTTGCTTAGCTTGCTGCCCTTCTTTTCCTTTCCTTTTCTTTTTCCCCTTTTGCCCGGACCAAGTGGCGGTACTAATTTGCACACTTCCTCGGCCTGATAGCTCTGCCCCTTCATGCCGATACTCTTGCGAGCCTGTCTCTTCATTTCTGTACCGGATAGAATAGAATAGATAGACAGATGAGGGAGGGATGGATAGATACCCCTCTCCCTGCCTTCTTTTTCCTTTTCTTTTGGGCAGGATGGGTGGAATCACTTCTGTTAAAGAATAAATTGCCATTGTCCAAATCCACTGCAAGCATATACTGGTATAGGCTAACTAGTCACCCCCACACACACACTATATATATATACACACACATACATATGCCAAAATGAGCAATGGTGCTCCTAAGATGCAGCCGCTGCAAGTGCAATGGCAGTGAAAAAGGTGCTATACTACTAACATGACAGCACAAATCATTTGATAATTATTAACATGACAGCATAAATCATTTGACAAGACATGAGGAGGGGGGTGAAAGACAAAGTTTTTTCAAGCAAGTACAGTAGCTAGTGCACGATTTTTTCTTTTTTAGTTGAATTGATCTACACGATTTTAGTCAGAGCCTGCGCCGACTGTAATATACAGTGTACTGCTTTTGGCAGTTGGCACAAGACATGAACATACGCTGCAATCAATGCGGGGGCTGTCAGAGAGACAACGGCGAGAACACGGTGACCTAAAACAAAACAAAACAAAAAATAAAGGAACAAAAATAAAAGGATAAGCATGCAAGAGGTTGATGTGTGATGCCACGATTGTGCGCTGCTGATGTGATAACACAGCAGATTAAACTAAACGAGAACAAAAGAAAATTTTGAGGAACATTCAAGCATGGGCAAGATGCTAAAAATGGGAACGAACAAACATTAAAGACAGCCGGCTAGCTTCATGTCCATTTAAAATTGGCGATCGCTCGATACCATGCACGTCAAATTCAATTCCTTGAACGTACGAACCGCGTATAGTTTATGGGCGTACCTTGGACAAATACGCAGCTTTTTCTTATATCTATTAATTGCCTTGGAAGGCATTTAAACAGCAATATATAGTTCCAGCAGCGACAGGGGTTAGGCCATCATCAACAGTATTTCTTAAACCTGAATCCTTATATTGTTGTATACAGAATTTCTTAAAAAAATTCTTTCCCTATATCTCTTCTCTCTCCGACAGTATTCTCTAAATCTCATTCTCTATTTTCTCTATCCTATATTATAATGATATTTCATAATCGCCATACGAGCAACGTTTATTTTTTAGAGGGGAAAATTCGAACAACTATTTTTAAATACGAACATTTAAAATTTAAAATTTATCCTCACAGAAATTTAAAATTCGAACGGCTATTTTTAAATACGGAAATTTAAAATTTAAAATGTGAAACTAGAACTCTCAAATTTACATCAATAAACTGCTATCATTAACTCATCATGTGTTTAACTGTCAACAAGAAGCTCTTTTCATTCTGGACATATTGTGATTTAACGGTCAACCATTAACCAACATAATGAACAAACTACTTTGGCTACAACTTACCTGTCCCTTTACCTTTCACAGCAAAAAATGAGAAAGAACAAATGAAATATGAATGACATCCCAAAAAGATGTAGTCCATAACCTAAAGATTGAGGGACAAACTGAATGATTCGAAGCAAAAGAAACAACCTTAGTTCAACTTAACATATTACATCTTGTAGCTATTATGTCGCTCTATAAGCTCATGTAGTACTATTTTTGTGGCTCAGTGCAGCGACTTAGATCAATGCCTATAATTCTCTCCTCCTCGACCATTTTCTTGAATTCAAGTTCATTTTTCATTAATTCAAGTCTCTCTTTCTCTTGCTCAATTTTCACTTGTTCTTGTGCATACAGTCGTTCATATCGCTCATCTTTCTTCCTCTTTTTCATAATCTCAAGCTCCCTCTTTTCTTTTCTAAAATTTTCTAATGCTTCCATATAAAGATTTACTATTGGAGCAACTTCTTTACCTCGACGTAATCGTTCTTTCGCCGCCTTATGTCTAATTGGACTACTTAAGTGATTATTTTCTGCACTAGGATGGTCCTCATCAAGATGAATTGCATTGGAGCTAACAGGACTGGAAGATCACGGACTTCCACTACTTGATGTCTTTTGCTTCTTTTGAGATAAGCGAGAACACCACTTAGAATGGTGTTGCAAAACATTCCTACTTGATGTCTTTTGCTTCTTTTGAGATGCAAGAACGAATGGTGTTGCAAAACATTCCAGCAATGCAAGAACGTAAACGACCGCCCTTCCTCCTGGTACAGAATTTTAGCTTGCATAATCTATACAACTATACAAACAACAATATAAGCAAACCATCTACAAATAGGAAAGTTATATAGATTATGGACCAACCTTGTCTTGCTCAGTTAACCTGCTTTGATTTCGACGCTCAATACGATCATGACACCCACAAAATTTGTTCACTGCTTCTTGAATAACAAACCATCGATGTGTAAGCGAAGCATGTGAATGATCTGAGGTAAAAGTCTTGTTCTCATGGAAGTAGTCATGTATTCTTCTTCAGTAAGTGGCACGGGATTGTTGGTTTCCTTGTATTGCATCGATACTAACGTTAAGCCACGCAGACACTAATAAATTATCTTTGTTCTTGGAGAAATTTTTTGATCTTCTATTATTTGGTCTTATTTGAGGACTATCCGTATACACTGGAGATGGTTGCGAACCAATTTGGCTTTCATATGGAGAAGTTTCAGAACCATCCCAATTGAATACATCCTCTCTCTCGCTCAATAGGTTAATATAGAAGCCATCTGTTATTCTTACTTCTGCCAACAACAACATTTCTTAAGTTAAGAAACAACATTATAATATATTATCAAGTCTTAACTAGTCTTAACAATATCCATGAACATTACAATATCTGAACAAGTCTTAACATTAATACAGGACTAGAACACTCCCGAATCATCACTATCAATGTCGATACCTCATCTTCACAGTATTGTCTATCATCACATTTACCCTCATCATCACTCTGGTAGTCACAAGAAAGACACAAATCAAGGTCTACTTCATCTCCTGTAGGCTCTACTTCATCTCTTTGCATCAGTTTATGTGACTGTATGGCAACCTGCTCTAGGTTATAAGTTATAGCTTCAATGTCAATCACAAAGCTATTGAGTTCATTACCACATGAACATGTGTTATTAGGACTAAGGGCCTGTTTATTTTAGCTTTGGATTCTCTAAAAGCTGATTCTGGATTGTAGTTGTAGAGAAACTGATTCTTCAAAAGCTGGAATCCAAAAGCACATATGAAGTGAATTGTGGATTCTAGTGTATATAGGTGGGCTGGATTGTGATAATCAGATTCTAGAATCTGACTGTTTGTTTTTTATTCTGCTTTTGGAGCTAGAATCTAGAATCAAAAGCTAAAGCAAACATGCCCTAAAATTGTCTTTTGCAATTTTGTTAAGATCAGATACGATGCACTCTATTTGTTTTACTGTCCACGCCAAGGCTTTACTGAGTTTCTCCAGATTCTTTTCCTTCTACATATATTACAAATATGTAATGAGTTGTATGGTGGAACATGTCAAAGGCACTAGCCTAAAATTCCTATCATAAATAACAACACAGGTATTAGATATGTGTGTCTAATACAACATTGATGAGGCTGCCTCCATAAAAACACTCAAAAATGTGCACCTACTAAAAAACGACAACAGAGATGAAAATGTGCACCCAACATTTCACAAAGGAACCAGATGAAAATATGCCACATGAATCATATGATATATACTAATATACCCGTCTATGCATGTATCCAAACAATCCAATGCATTTTTATCATGAACTACTATAATGCAATTTAGACTAAAAGTTCCAGAAGAGCACAATTGCCAACTACCTAGGCATCGGCATTAGATAAGAAGCCTCACATATTGGCATTATGGAATCAAACCACTATATTTCTTAACGAATTAAAACTTCCTTCAGAATTCTTCTTTTCATTAATAGGAACGACAAGCTAAAGTTATTTTTTCTTAATAGGAATGACAAGCTAAAGTTATATTTCTTTTTCATTAACAGGAACGACAACCTTAGCTGAAGTAACCTGCTAAAGACATCTCAGCGGAAGCCTCAACTCACCCTAAGATAAATATATTTTTCCCCCAAAACATGCCACCCTTAGCTGAAGTAACTTGCAAGGCCATCTGCTTAGTGCTTAAAGCCCTTCTCATAGCATAGTAGTAACCACCCGGACACTATCCGAACTCACTGAAGGCTACATCCCAATAATCATTTGAATCCAACTTCAATTAGGTACTAAGCTTGCAAGATATCTACAAGCACTTTAGGTATACTTGTATGGATGTTCTCCTTAGATCCTCGAGTTCATGGACTTAAATAGAACACCTGTGAAGGTTCAATGTTGTATTGTGCCAATTTATTTCAACAAAAAATGAGTCTAAACAAGTCACAGCAAGAGAAAGTACATTTTGTTTTTTATAATAAGAATTACCAGAGCAAAACATACAAGGCACTTATAGATAGAACCTGTTACTCATGCAAGATACAGCATTAAAATTTAACAACATGCAGGTTTGAGCTTTTTCCTGATTCCACCAAGGGACACATATCAATATGACAACACAAATGCAAACATTGCAATAATTAACTGCATTGCACAATACAAAGTATAACTATCCTAGTTGCATTTTGTTAGGCAAAATGATATGAGCCAAGCTACAAGAATTAAAAAACAAAAGGTTATCTTATTTCAGAATTCAAAGATCACTGAAGACACAAAAGCAACCTGGAATATGCAAGGATTATCAAGAAACTGACAAGAACATCCATGATTATCAAGAAATTGACAAGAAAATCCATGATTATCAAGAAACTGATAAGAAGAAGCTCTTATCATTCTAGATATGTTGTGATTTAGCAATCAACCAGCATTTCTGCATCAACTTATCTGTCCCTCTACCTCACTCAACAAACGACACTCTGCATCAAAGCTCCCGGATTTCTACGCATTTCTACGCGAGTGGAGACTAGACACACAAAAGCATTACTCCTAATGCTGAGTTCAACAAAAAAGTTAATGCTGAGTTCAACAAGAAACTTGAGACCAGCCACGGATTCAAGAGCAATCCAGTGCAATATCGACTTCATACCTTAAATCTATTAGTACTTAGGGTTCATATCTTGCGGATCTGGTCGAAGAGGAAGACGGTGACGCGGATCGGGTCGAGGACGATGAGGACCACATCGATGCAGACCGCGTTGAGGGCGAAGTCGTGTGGGCCTCTTCGTGCACAGGATGAAGCGGCGACTGTGTCGAGGACGACGGCAATGCAGACCGGGTCGAGGGCGAAGTTGCGTGGGCCTCTTCGTGCACGGGACAAAGCGGCGACTGTGTCGAGGACGACGGCGATGCAGACCGGGTCGAGGGCGAAGTTGTGTGGGCCTCTTCGTGCACGGGACGAAGTGGCGACTGTGTCGAGGACGACGGCGATGCAAACTGGGTTGAGGGCGAAGTTGCGTGGGCCTCTTCACACGTGGGATGGAGCGGCGACCGAGATGAGGACGATGGGGACGACAGCGATGCAGACCGGGTGCTCGCCTCCTCCAGGATCCAAGCGGGCACGGGAGGGATCAGCTGTTGGGTTCCTTCATGATGAGGAAGGGAGAGAGCAACTTGAGATTTTATGATTCTCTCTCCTATCGTTAAAAATAGCGAACGCGATAGGGCATCTATTGGAGGCTTCGGTTTCTAGTGTTGTGCTTCGTGTTCCCTATTTTTTCCAATGAGGAACGGGATAAGGAAGCTCTTGGAGCTGCCCTTAGCATACTCTCTTCAAATTAATCATTGTCACCTTATCTTATTTCAACCTGTTAATCCCTTGGGATTTAGAAGGGTCCCGATCCAAGCGTTTCTTAGCTTAACGGAAGCGTGCCTCTTAATTTGCTTAATTTGAAACATAAAGTCAATGACACATATATCCACATCGACACGTCGTAGTTGCAGAGCTGGATCAGCGTCGCAGTCAACCTCATGTTTCTTGTAAGATCGTGAGAGTCCGATAGAGCACTTGCCTTGACACGTCACACGTGTAAATCTTAAAGATATTCACCATGTACCCCCGCCGATCTATCTAATTCCTAGTATTAGTCAGTTTAGGAGAAATATCACCTGTAAACAAAACTTACAGCGAGCGAGACGAGGAATAGCATGAGAATTTCGCTGAACTTATACAGGAGCTAACTGTTCCTGCACAGCATGACATGTGTTGTTCTTCTGGCTTTTTTGCGCCCCCCCCCCCCCCCCCCTTCTCTCTCAATGGGTGTGCGTGCCTGACGAAGAGGGAGATAAAAAAAAAAGAGACAGAAAAGTATTATCTTTTTCTTTGTGCTGTGACATGATGCGCACAAAAGGTGACGATCGATGCACGTACGTGCTGTAGATTGATTGTTGCTGCCTTCTGTCTAACCATTGGATCGTCCACCGCACAGGGTCAAGGGATAGATTTGGTGCGTGCGTCGCGAATGAGTTGAGTGCAGGATGCATATTCCCATCCTGATGACTTCAATCCATCGCGAAATGACGTCGCTGCCTCCTCCTCTGGGCATGAGACGTATTGCTTCTTTGGCCTCGCCGCCTCTCTCTCTCTCTCTCTCTCTCTCGCCGGTCTCTTCGGCAATGAGGCACGACGTCGCGAAGCCGCGCTGTCTCTAACCATGACCGCACCGCACCGCCCCTCTGTATGTAATGTTGCTTGGGTGCTCGTGATGAGCGCGAGCGAGCGAGCAGGACAAAGAGACGGGTTTGTTTGAGTGGCTTGTATTAATGCTTTAGTTTTGAATAAGATTGTGGACAGATAAGATTCATCACCGTTGCCAAGGTCCTTTCCCACCTGATCAATACAAGCCTACTCAGAAAAGGCATATCATAACCTACATAAAGTCTGAAGATTTTCGGCTTTCTTCGTGCTCCACGTCGCCTTTTGCTACAGTAAAACACTCTGCCGTGCGTACGGCACGCAAGTCGTTGAGCCACGTCGCCCCATCGCTCACCCGCTTGCTCGGCTTATATATTTTAACGCCGTTACCTTTCAACAACACTCGCGAGGCGCGGTGGTTAGACGGCTCGCTCTCGTGCCTTCAGTCACGGGTTCGAGTCCGCTTGCTGAGCCCGCGCTTTTTTTGCGTGCATGACGTGTGGCTCACCACGGGCAAGGCGTGGCGTGGCTTCCGCCTTTTTTTTTTCGAAGAGGCTCTCCAAAGTTTCGAAAATCGTATTTAGGTTCCTCTTTTCCCGAAAACCCCTGAAAATCCGAAATTTCGGTTTTTTTTTGCCAGGTGCCCCTAGATAAGCCCTCCAAAGTTTCAAAATTGTATTTAGGTCCCTTTTTTTTACGGGAAAGGCCCTGGAAAATCCGAAATTTCGGTTTTTTGCTGGGTTCCCCTATATCCCGCTTGTTTTTTTTTTTTGCAAAGAAGCCCCTGTAGGTTTCGAAAATCACAGCTAGGTCACTTTTTCCCGAGAAAGATCCTAAAAAATCTATGTTTTTCCTCCCAAAAAGCCCTCTAGATTTCTCAAATAGATTTTTTGGGATTATAGCTTAATACACCGCAGATCCCTTTTTTGCAAAAGAGAGCCAAAAAAATAATGTTACAGATTAGTGTTTTATTGTCTGGAACGGACCCCAAAACTTCCGTTCTTTAGCAAGGAGGGGCTCCAAAATTTCTTAAAATTACATATTAGTTCTTTTTTTAAAGCCCACGAAATTACTCTAGTGCCCTGGAAATTCCCTAGGATTATGAGATAGCTTAATTTTTTTTTGCGCCCCATTTTTTTGTGGAGAGTCACTCAGGTGTTTGCGCAAACCCTCCGAAACTTCCGAAAATTATTTTTATCACGCTGTTTTCTGTTTTCGTCCAAAAAGGGAGCAAAAACACATTGTTGACCGTTTTTCCCTTAGAAATTCTCTTGGATTACGAGATAGCCTTTTTTTTCCTAGAAGATCCCTCGAGACTTCTTTCGTTCGTTTTTTGGCACCCCATTCTTTGCGGAGAAACACTCAAATGTTTACCCAAACCCTCCAAAGCCTGCGAAGATTATTTTTAGCACAACGTTTTGTGCAGGGAGGTCATTTTATTTTATTTTTTCGTGTTTAGGTCACTAAAAAAATGCGTAATCACGCGTAGGTACTTTTCGTGTTTTTTTACGAAAAGGACCTTCTGGTTCAGAATAATCGCGAATCTTTCGTGAAAGGACCCTAAATAGATACCAAAAAAAGAGAAAAATCGTAGATCTTTCGTGATCCTTCCCACGGTTTTTTTACGAAAAGAACCTTCTGGTTTAAAAAAAATCGCGGATCTTTCGTGAAAGAACCCTAAATAAATACCGAAAAAGAGCATATTTACGTTTGGATCATTCCAGCTATTTTTCGCGAAAAAGACCTTTCGATTTAACGCAATCGTGTATCCTTCGTGAGAGGATCCCAGATGGAAGCGAAAAAAAAACGTGGTTGCATTTGTGTTCTTTCAGCCGTTTCATGCATTTTCTCGACGAATTTTAAAAAACACCGTTGAAAAAAATGAAATTATTTCTGCGAAAAAACAACGCGCGCGGCGTGTCACACCGCGAAAACTATCCTAGTGCATCCTATAATGAAAATTTGAACTTCTAACAATCTTAAGCTAGATTCAGTATTAACTGTGAGCACTATCCAAAGAAGAAAGAACGTAAGATTTTTTCAGTTATACTACAAATCACGGGCCGCTTGCTTACTTCCCCAAACAATTGAACAAGTAATTCCTTTCGACTGCGATAAAAGGGCAGAAGTAACTCTAATATAAATCACCGGAAATCATCACATGATTTCTTCTTAATTACTAACAAAAAACCTGATGGATCATCACTGTCGTCATCCTTTGCTCCCATCGTCCCATATGCATAATTCTACCTCGTTTTTAGGTTTGATATAAATGTTGGGGATGAGGGGTTGATGGGGCTGCTTGATAATTACTTCAAAATCAACCCTCAACTCATCCTAGTGAAAGGCATCAACCCTGTGGACGGTTGCAGATGCCTCCACGTGGGCTCTCCATGGATGCTCGCCACCCACTCACCTTCCGACGTGTGGCACCTCTGCCCCCAATGGATTCACTGATCCCGCTGCGCCTCCTGACCCTGTGTCCATCACTGTGGCTTCGAGGTCAGTCGACAATGACAAGGACTGAGCAGTGCCTATCTTACGCGGCCGACCAGTCTAGCTCTTTTTCTTCTTCTTCTTCTCCTCTTAATTTCTCCTTCTATTCCAATGAATGTGAATCGAGCAAATGGATAGATAATACGCCCTATCATGCAAGCAGCTAGCCTTAATGCGCCCAGCATCCATCCATGGTTGCTTTCTTCTTTGTTTCTTTCGCGCCAATTGCAGTGATGATTGAATTCCTTGCAAGGCATTTAATTACGAGCGGCCAATGATGTTAATTGTTCCACATGCCGCAAGAATAATCCACCAAATTGCTGATGTATGTTGTAGTATCTGTTCTGGCTATAGATGTGAGCATTTAGCTTCCTTTAACGTAGATGCATGCTGGCCGCTTTACCACTGATGGTGATGTCCATTGCTAAGCATTGGCATCATTTACTTTAAGCTTTGTACTGAAATGTTTCTAGAAAATGATAAAAAAAAGTTTAGGGACATTAATTGATTTAAACATTCTTGGCCTCCAAAAGTTAGATATACGGAACAACATCTAGAATCCTTTATATCTGCTGGTACGTACGTTATATTTTTTAGTAAATCAAGTTGTTTTTCTACTCTCTCCGTCCTGATATAAATGTCATTTTACCGAGATGTTCTTGAATATATATTTTTTTTACAATCTCTGCTTACAAATTTCCTAAATGTTACTGCAAACCATGAAAGCGTGGCTACAATATTATTAGCCTTGGAACACTGCCACATTTTTATCGTTCCTTTGTCTTAACTTTGACTCTTTGAGTACACCTCTATTTTAAGTTTTGAGCTTTATTCCCTCTAAGCTAAATTAATGTATCTCCAATTAACTGATGATCTATAGTATTATTAGGCTACAACATTGATCCCCAACCTCCACTACTCTTTTTTCCTCCATCTAAGAAGTGGTGCTTGGGGCTTTTTCTTTGTGTGGGGCCAAGTGGTTGGGTGTGTCGGAAGTTGGAACCAAATTTGAGGAGGAAGCAACACTAAAATTAAAGCAACAAGGAAACCCTGTGCTTTAACATAACAAAACTCGGGCCTTGCCTTTCATGATGTTTAGGTTTAGCTAATACTATGTGTCTTTGCCCACTAATTATCAATTAGCCCATCCCCTTTGCTTTTAAGAGGTTGATGCTAAAAAGCATTTAGGGACCTCACTCCCAAGAAAGCCCTTTTAATTAGTGTTCATCATCTTCATAATCCCCTGAGCTCCCATATATACTTATTGTTGCTTTCGCATGCATGCATGAGGATACCTGTAGGCTACCCCATTTGATCCGCAATCAAGACATCTAGTTAATCCCAAGACCAATGGCTAGCTAGGGCTTATAGTAGTATATTGATCTCGGCAATGGGCATGTCTTTTTTGGTTGGCTCTCGGCATAGCCACCATAGAGGTGGGCATCGTGGTCGGGTCGGGCGGTTCAACACGGGCCCATCGTGCTTCGGTCGAAATCGTCTTAGGGCGAAATGGCCCGTCGTGCGGTCGTCGTGGGGCCAAGACCGGCCGACTCATCTTCAGCGAGCCCAAGCACGGTCCATTTAACCGTGCTGTTTACGTCACGTCTTGTGTCCAGTACCCCCATTTATACTATTGCGACGAGAGGAAAAGGCTCAAGACACATGAAGTTGATTGTAAAAATACGCCTTTATAAACTATTAGTAGTATTATCGTAAAATAGAAAGATGTTATTTAATTCTTGGTTCAAATGTGAATGTATCATTATCATGTGAATGTTGCATTTTGCTATCACCGAAATCTCCTTTTCGGGTCAAGTGTAGGTGAAGTTTGGTTAGACTTCATTTATACCCTAACATTTCAAATTTTTCAAGCTTTAATAGTTCATAAATTCTAGTGTTCTTGATTGCTTGGACCTCGGGTCCTTGTGCCTCTTTTCGCTTAAGATTTGAGCCCGATCATTTCCAAGATCCGAGCTTGGGAGTTCTTAGAGCAAAGAAAGAATGTGTCTTTCCAGTCGACGGCGTCTGCGTAGCCGTCTTAAGGTAGAAAGACGGCATCGCCCAAATGGTCGGGCGGGCCGTGCCGCCCATCGTGTCGCATTTTTGAGCCAATGACACGTTAAGCCTCTGATGTCGGGCGGCCGCGCCTGCCTTTAACGTCTTCGGCGGAAGCTTGGACCGTGCCGTGCCCTCCGTGCCTCGGGCCGGCCCACTGAGGCACGGCCCATATGCCCAAGTCTAGCCACCAAGCACAGTCAAAAGCACGGCACAGCATGAATGATGGACCCCGTCGAGTCTAGAAACTCGGTATAATGGGCGGCACTACACAACACAACCGACTGGACTGTGCTTAGGGTCGGCCTAGCATGAAGCAATCATTTCGTAAAATATATCCTATCTAAAGCCCAGTTCATCATCAACTATCTTACCTCAACAGCTCAGCCCATCATAAATACTACCTCTACTATTTGCCTCCTACTATGACCTATTCGGCACAATCACCATCTCCTTGTACCTCTCATCTCTCTCTCTCTCTCATCTCGCCCTCCTCCACCTTTGCTTCCTCTCCGCATTGCCACTCCCCCTACCTCCACACGCTGACACGCCATCCCTTCCTCTTCGCTCCCAGCAGAACCTCGCTGTCGTCGTCTTCGTTGTTCCTCGTCTATAGTTGAGGATTAAAAAATAGATTTTTTTCTAATTAATATGTACTCGCAAGAATTGCTCAAGACCAAATGTACATATATGCGTGTCTTATTAATGTATAGTTTGTACCATTTGCCTTTGGCTCGATAGTGTTCGGTCGGATTTAAAATGCTCATGTTGGCCGGGTTAATGAATGGAATATTGGAATCCACTGGATTGCTAGGATTAAAGAACACGTCGTGAGAGAAGTTGGATTAAGTACGTACGTGCCTTAATGTCCAAGTGACAGAGATGTAAAGCATACTTTGGGCGGGCATTCCTCTCCAAATATGACACGTGTTTATAATAGATTACTTGCATTACCCTCCCACTATAATAGACTTAAGAATGTTCCTTCAATCACGTAACTTGCAATAAACTAGCTAGATGGTCTAGCTTACTGCTGCCGAGAATTAGTATTACGTAATTTTTTTCCCACTCTCCAAGTTAGGCTTACTTTCATGGCATGATGATGTGATGTCCAAAAGATAATAGTATGAAAGCAACAGGAGGCGACATCAAAGAGAAGGGAGACTAATTTTAATCTTCATTCTATTTTTAAGTGACCCACAAACAGATCACATCATTTCTACACTTGGTATTTTAGTTTTTTTTATCCCACCCCTGTCGTCAAAAGCACTGGATAGAAAAAAAACCGGATAAGACTAGGCCAGGTGCGCCGCAAATTAAACCCAATTAAGATGATCCTAAATCCTAATCCTTGGGCATAATAAAGATGAAAGCAGGCACCATTACACAGTGGATGCCAGCATTATTAGGACACATACATGTTTCAGGGAAAAAAAATATTAGGGTTCCGAAAAAGTGATCCGGAGGATGATGGTGTGCACAATTACAGGACAGATGGAAACTACTATATTGTACCCACTTGTAATCAGGCTGTCTCTAAATATCTTATCTATTAAGCGTGGAAGGTTTGCCGGCCTCCCAGCGCGTCCCGTACATATCTTGCGTCGCGACTGTCCGATCAGAATCCTACGCTCCTGGATCTTGCGCCGCCACCGGATCGCGCGGATCTCAGCAAACGGCCCAGATTGATCCTCCCACTCCCACGCCCGCACTAAAACCCTAGCGCGTGCTGTTCCGCGTCTCCCTCGCTGCGCTCGGCCACCCGTCGTGCCGCCTCGCCGCTCCGCCCGGCCAGCCGGCAGGCGAAGAATCGCCCGCTTCGTCGGTCGTCATCCTCGCTTTGTCGCAGGGCCCTCCTGGTTCTCGCTATTCCCCGTCGAGTCCATCGTGCGTAGGGCCGAGCCCCGTACGCTTCGTAGTTCTCGCGTCGATCGTGCTCGGCCGCGTCGGGCGTCCCCGTGGTCCTTCACGGCGCCGTTTGGTTCGGGGTCTCCGCCCGACGGCATTTGGTGTGGTCTGATCATCGATTCCCCCTTGCCTCGCAGCTCCTCGCGTGCTCCGTCCGCAGCCTGTGCGAGCCGCTCGGCCTGCTCCCATACGGCCACCGACGGGAGGCCCTACATGGGGCCCAACTATCGGCACCCTTCGCCCGGATCTGATCCTCCTCCATCCCCGCACGACAACAAGCACGAGATTTTCCTGTGAGCTCCTCACTCTTTTGTGCCCGGGGTTCTTGCTTCTGTGTTCCATTGGTGAGCGCCGGGGCGCTGGCAGAATGATTGTCTACTTGAACTCTTTCTTTCGGTGGCTTTAGTCAAGGCTTTGTTAATGTGGTGATTTTGTTTTTGCACAGTAAGATTCAGAGGATCATTGCTGTTGTTTTCCCACATGAAAGTTGGGGTTTGATATGCCTAATTCTTCTTTGGTTAGCCTTTGATTAGTGGGATGGTTGCGTGTGTATGCGTCGCTCGAATAGTTGCTTGCTTATGCTAGCCTGTGACATGAAACCATGAGGCTTTCCTTTGATGAATCGAACGACCTGATTTGATGCCATCCACTTGTGTCATATTCTGAGGGTGAAATGTTAATATGTGCATTCTGTTAGTCATCTTGTTCATGTTGTCTCGACGAATTCATTTTAAATGCCTCTAGAGAACAGACAAAGAACCTGGAATCTGACCAAGATCATATTTATAGGTAGCCACTATGATTTATCATTATTTTTCTGGTACTTTACCAGATAGGGAAAATATTTTATCGTTTCATGTTTGAAGTTGTATCCTATCCAACACATTCTATCAAAACATTCAAGCTTAAATCAATCAATGAGAAGCTACCGCATGCAAATTGTGCTTATTGTGTGATGTTATCTTTGATGTGCATCTGTGAAATTTCACAGTAGGACACTATCAAAAGCGAAGGATATTCTATTTTCCCTCAAGACCTTCCGCCACCTCTCGGTCCTACCAAAGGTTACCCAAAGGTGCATACTAGGATTTAATTAATCTTACAAGTTCTGACATCGAGAACTGATAACTAATATTGCCGAGATTCTCGAGTTTGTTTTATTTGTCATATGCCAAGATGTGACATGAGTGTGTCACATTTTCACATATTTTCAGTGTTGCATGCAGACCCTAAGTCCTGTTCTAATAATTTTTTCTTGTCTATTGTATGCCTCAAAGTACTTTAGATGTTAAGCTCCTACACACATTAGCATTTCCCAATAGGAGCCGCGAGTCAGAACTGAGTCCTTCCTTTGCTTTATCTTGCTGATCATTGCAGGAAGCAATGCTATGACAAACTTGCTAATGTTCAAGGCGGTTGAAGAAAAGGTCAAGAAGAAAGTAGAGAAGAAGGCCACGATTTTAGACGTTTTGAATATGAATCATAACAAAGCTTCCTATGTTTCTTCTGCCCAGACCTATGATCCATGATCGTATCACCCAAGCAAATATTAAGTGGAGAGACTGGGGCTCGCAAGACATCGAGCGCTAAAATGCTTATGCAATATCTTGCTTTCATGGGTGGTAAAGCTCAAGCTGAAGGAAGGTCAATGTGATAGCAAATACTGGAGGTGTGTTTTTCAGTGGCACTTTGCATTGTTTTTTTTGGGTGGTAGCACAGGCACTATTGGTAACCTAAACACCACAAGAAAGTGGTGCCCGTGGGTTAGAGTATAATAATAATGAATTAGTTAGCACCTCAGGCACTTCATTTTTCTGGAATATCTATTTATCGTACTATGAAGTATGTTCTCTTTCTAGGGTGAAGAAACAATATATATCCTTAACACATTTTTGTAATGTACCGCTTGTCATCACAAATCCAACCTCGTTTCTTGAGGCGTTTGGCAATGCAAAAACAATCATGATTAATAATTCAAGGTAACAAACCTAAATGCGGTGCAGTAATCCTCCTTTACCTTTTAAGTGGTTATTAGTTTACTTATACAACTTCTACATTATATCGTCATAGCAATTTGTCTTTACACTTTACCTTTCCTGATTTTACAGTCGTTTTGGCAAATTTGTAGAGATTCAATTTCATGGTAATGAGAAGATTTCGGGAGCCACTATAAGGACTTATCTTCTGGAAATATCTGACCCAGAAAGAAATTGTCACTTCTTTTACGTGTAGTATGAATCATAACGAAGCTCCCTATGTTTCTTCTGCCCGGACTTATGATCCATGATTGTATCAGCCAAGCAATATTAGTAAGTGGAGCGACTGGAGCTTGCAAGGCAGAGAGCTAAAATGCTTACGCAATATCTTGCTTTAATGGGTGGTAAAGCTCAAGCTGAAGGAAGGTCAAGGTCAAAAATGAATACTACAGGTGCTTTTTTGAGTGGCACTTTGCATTGTTTTTTTGGGTGGTACCATGGTAGCATAGGCACTATTGGCAACCAAACACCATAAAAAGGTTGTGCCCCTAGGTTAGAATATAATAATCGTGAATTAGTTAGCACCTCAGGCACTTTTTTTTTCTGGAATATCTATTTATCATACTATGAAAGATATTCTCTTTCTAGGGTTAAGAAATAGTCTATATCATTGACGCATTTTTGTAATGTACCTGCTTGTCTGTCACAGTCCACCCTATCATTGCTATCGTTGTCTTGCTAATACTTATGTGTTCCTGCACCTTCTTCGTGTATTGTTCCTCAAGAGACTTTGTGAGGATTTGATCAGGCAACTAAAATTATTCTGGATGAGTCCTATGAGAGGGTGTACTCTACAAAGGTTAGGCTACCCCCAAACTCACGGACTTCTTTGTGCTCTTCTTTACTTGATATTGGAAACACATTCTTTTATTTGGCAACATGGAAAATTCCGCATTACCCTGTAGCTCAATACTTGGTTTGGATTTGGATGTTTCGCCGAGTTCCATGTCCCGGCATCGTAGGTCACATCGTTTTGGTCACATATCGATATGTCGACAAGATAATTCCAGTGCATACCCTCTAATAATTTGACAAGTCTCACTATGCTCCCCACTTCATGAAATCATTACCTTACTAATTTTTGGAAGTTGCCGTTTGGTTGTATAGTTACTCTATTGTGTTCTGTTGCGGTCCGTTAGATTAGCACCATTAGTTGTTCACCATTTTTGCTTGCTTACTCGGTGAATCAGATGGCATTCTCTTGTGAAACTTTTGTCTTTGATTTGCTTTGCAGATGCTCTCATCAATTCAATGGATTCTAATATTGGAATTCTTTGTTAATGCATGCATTACCTTTAGGACTTAACCGCACAACCTATTGCTAATACGTTTAGCTAATTATTACCTGCAGGTTAAGGATGTTAGATGGAGCTCCAGCTAGGAGGCCTTGAAATGGAAATGAGTCTTGGTCAACTATTTTCCCAGTCAATTTAATAGCCAACTCGGTAATGGAGTTGACATCCGTCAGCCTCCCAAGTGAATAGCTAAGTTGAAGAAGCAAGTTAAGCGCCCAAAAGAAATTTTTAGTGCAAATACCGTCACTCCGATTTCACTTGAATCTCTATATAACGACCTCAATTTCAGGTGTGTCCTTGCTCTATCTTGCACAATGCAGGTCGCAAAATATGGATGTCAATGTATAAAACTCAAGATAGATGAAAATGTACCCAACATTATCAGATTTGCTGTCTAATCTAATGTGCTGCCTTAAATCATGATTTTTTTTCAGAGAGATGCTTATTCCAGTCCAACAAGTTCTGTCCTAGAAACGAATGTACTATGTCTAGAGTAGCATGAATGATATACCCTATTGTCTCTTATTTGTCGAATGACTTGACCTGTGTTAGATTGAAGTTGATATCGTTGTTCCATTTGAAATTTTGAGGTTATGTAAGCACATCCGTACCTCATTGTTCTGTAATGGTTTGGGTTTTTGCCCAGCTCATGCTTTCAGCTTTTCTTTGTTTCCTTCTCAGTGTAGTTCTTGTTTGCCTCGCAAGCACCGCCTGTGAGGCCCTTCTGTGCTGCTGCCCTTACCCAGAGCTTGCAAGGTTAGTTAGATCCTTCTAAGGATCTATGGTCTTTCCTTAGATGCTAACAATGGAACTTCAGGCAATAGATACCGAAAAGCGAAACGAGAGAGCAAACAGACTAACATCATTCGTTTTATAGAAGCTTGATCCATTTGTTGCCCCATTTCGTAGTTTCCCTGAGGTGCAGTTTTAGATTTTCTCTAGACTTCACAAGCTGAGCAGCGACCAAGGTGTGTATTGTTCTTGATCCTTTCTTTTTTGTATGTCTTCAAGTTCAATTACCATATACACATATGCTACTTTATTTTGCCAAGGTCGTATTTCTAAAATGTTTTTTCCTTTGCAGGAGATTGCAGAGAGTAAAGTTCCTTCTTTACAAACACAATCCTTGTCTACTTCTATGTGTTTTTCAGTTGGCCTTTTTGTTGTATATTCTTTTAGTATTGGTTAAGATCACAACTCATGTTAGAAGTGCAGTAGATTGATAAAGAGAGCAGGTTACTAAATAGACTTAATATTGATCTAGCTATCTTCATACATGTAGCCTGCATAAATTGCTTGTTTATTCACTGTGATTACCATTTTCTACAAGCTCCGGTAGAGAAATTCAAGTCTGCATGGATGATTTACAAGTATTGTGTTCCTTTAAATGATGTTTTTTGCTATGCTGTGAGTAAATGACCCTATGATGTGCGCCGATCTTGCAATACACATAATCAGTTAAATACCACCATATTTCCATTGCTCCTTGAAGCTGTTAGATCTACTTCTCGAAATACCAAAGGTAATAATTTGCTTTTCCATATCTACGTGCCATTGAAGTATAAGGAGTCTGAACATTTTGCTCTTCGACCTTAGTAAATAAGGAGATTGTCTTCCTTGATGCTTCTATTCTAATTTATGTAAGCAAATAAAACATCGATGAAATATGGCTATCTAATGCAGCAATGTCTTTCCTTTTGCTATGATCATATGTTTTTTTCCATGTTCTACTTAAATTAGTTCTACCATTTATTATTGATCAGTCACACGTTTTCTTGCTGAGAATGCAACTTGGGATGACAAACCAGGATTTATTGCTATGATCATATGTTTTTTCCATGTTCTACTTAAATTAGTTCTACCGTTTATTATTGATCAGTCACACGTATTCTTGCTGAGAATGCAACTTGCGATGACAAACCAGGATTTAATTTGATTATGTTTCTTGCTTAATTTCGATTTTACTAAACTTCTCTACGATTTTTTTTGTGCTTTCTTCTTTGGAGTGGAAGGTTGGTATATGCTACAAGAATAGTATTTCCCATGCTAAAATGGTCATATACCTATTTATGTTCACTTTTTGCTAAATTGTTCATGGAGGTGCCCCTCTGGTTTCCTTTTCGTCGATTGTTTCTTTTTCAATGTAGGAACTTCTTTAGTTAGTATGCCAGAATAGTAGAAATAAAAATTGTTTATTTAGTTTGGTAGGACATAAACTATTAGTATGTACATGATTAGTGTATCTTTGACTTTCTGTAGACATTATGGTCTTGAAAGAATTCATGCTCTTTAGTCTTCAGCTGGTATTGTCAGCCATTGTACATGTTTTTGGAATTTGACAGATCAAATAGTAAGCATGTTGCTATTGTTGTTAGTAGGTATTTTCTACTCTTATTATACCTTTTGGTTATGCTTTTTACAAGCCAGCTCCTGCCTTTTAATGCTTATCATCTTTGATTCGTTTTCGCTATTTAGATTTACCGAATCCCATTAGCTGCAACAACAATATAACATTATAGCTTTATGTTTTATTTGCTTTTTGTTTCTATAGGACAAACAAAGGATAGTTACAAATGTAGGTAAACAATGCATTTCGCTTCAGTAGGAGGACTTTACATTTTCGGTGATGTGTGCCTTATTATTACTGCAATATGCATTATTAGTCTTGGTAGATCTTCCATATGCATTCTATTACCATTTTTACTCTTCTGTATTAGGGTTGGAAATACTATGAGATTTTCCTCTTCTTATTTTTGTCGATAAGGAATTTCTTACCATGTGCAAACCGAACATTTCTGATTTGTTCTGTTGCCTATATGTCAATTACTCTTTTTGTTTGATATCTATTAGTCTGCTTGTCTAATGTAGAATAGATATAGATATTTTGATATTGTACAATTGTTTATCTATTTTGCTTCCCGAACACTTAAATGCATCAAAACCAGCCACACGCAGCGTAGCGCGTGAAACCTACCTAGTTAATGTAACGCATGAGCTAATAAACAAGAAATGTGCTTCTATGGGTATCTTTTTAAAAGTTGAATAAATATTAAAATATAAATAAAAGAGTAGACAATGATTATTTAACTCTTCGTTTGTTTAAAGATTTGTGTAATTTTATTGAGAGGAGGTGCATAGAAGCACAATTAATTTGTTAGTTAAGCTCTCCCGTGTGGAAACAGAACCGTACGTGTGGCGACGTTGCCAAGCAATAGCATTGCCGTCCTCTGAACCGGGGTCAACCTAAGCGAAGTACATGTGCAACACAACACGTTAGCCTAGCCCTCTCAAGATCCTCAATCTCAGGGCAGATTGCTCTCTCTCTCTCTCTCTCTCTCTCTCTCTCTCTCGGTGTACATATGTGTGTGTGTGTGTTTGCCCTAGCTAGCTTGCACTCGATAGATCTCCATGAACTTTGATTCGATGCATGTACAGCACAGGGTCATGCAATGGTAATAATAAAACGAAAGGGATTGGGGATGTGGAGATGCAGATGGAGATAGGGGAAAAGAGAAGCTAGCTAGGTTGGGAGTGAGGGCCCCCTCCACTCACCTCGTTGCTCCCTTGGCCTTTTTATCTTGTGTGGTGAACAGAGACAAGCCACCTAAAGATGGGGAAGAGTTGGACCATTAGGTCAGGAAGCTTTCAGCGTTTGATTTGTGCAGCCATCCCCCTCAAAGCCCCCCTCTTATCACTGGTTCACAGCCAAAAAGGCTCAGAGATAGAGAAGTAGAAGGAAAAAGAATTATGTGTATATATATCAACACTAGACTATCGACAATAAAGCAATGATGGAAAGGACCAAACAAGCTTCTTAACCTACTCCTCTCGCTAGCTTTCCCTTTGATTGGCGTAGAATCATATATATGCTCTCTCTCCCTGCTGCCTCTTCGTCTTCTTATCACGTACGGTTGCATTGCATGTTGAAACTGCTACCCTGGTGAAGTAAATGGTCAGTGATCCGGCATCGCTACAAGCGTCTCGTCAAACCTGCTTGGGGACCTACACGCAATGCGAGATGATAGCCCTGCCCCGGCTCTACCGCGGCAGCAGAAAAGACTACCGCGGCACAGGTTTGGCAGCGCACCGATCAACAGGCAGCAGCACAGCCGAGCAGCAATCAGCAGGCGTGTGCCTGCTCCTTGCCTCGCATGGTCGACGATGAAGAAAAGGAAGGATGCTAGGGGCGCCGGCAGCTGCACATCAGCACATGGACTTAGCCTGATGATGTACCGACGCGGACGATGCAAGAACGAAGGGCAAGAGCAATAAGGCAACCTAGGCTTGACGGTGGCAATCGAGCTCGAGGAGAGGTCGCTGGTGGCAGTGGCGGCCCAGCGACGGAGACGTCCCTGGCGGCGCTCGAATCGACGGTGGCGACGACGATCGCGCCCGCGAGGCGAAAGAGTCCGGAAAGGGCGGCGAAGGAGGCGGCACTGGGGGAGCTGAGGCGACTCGGTGGCCCGCCGGGAATGACGCCGGAGGACGGTGACGCGGCACGAAAGCGACAACGGTGTGGACAGAGCTAGGGCCGGCGGCAGCACAGGAAGGGTTGGGAACCCTACTGTTCCCCTGTATGCTACAGAGTTGGGCTGCATGGGCCTCGCCTCGCTGATTTGGCCAGGAGGTTGTCCTCCTTTCCATTTTTAGTTTACATTCGCATTTCGATATTATCTGGAGATGACAGGTGATTCAGGAATATGGTGTGGGATATTGGCATTTTTTGTAAGGGAAAAAATATTCACAAGATCGTTTCCTTTATCTCGTAACCTCAGATTTCAGGGTGTTACAATTGGGCTAGCTACATGTTATTTCCTCCTGTCTCTCCACATGGAATGGCACTGGGCGACGGGGGGACCTTTCCTTGGGAGTCCTCTGCAAACTCATGGTGAAAAGAAGCAGCAGCCTGCGCCTACTCCAAACAAATGCACCGCGCGTCTGGAGCAAAAGGATTAAAATGGCCTACGTTTGTGCAAGCAAATCCAACTGCTATATATATTCAGACAAGATGCAATGCAGCTTACAATCAAGAGAACTTTCTGTCTACACGCATTACAGCGCTACACACCGTTGTCCACAACTAGTTGAATCAGCAAAAAAGGGTTTACAACACGTACGAGTGATTAACTTAATTACGTACAGAGTTTGGCATTGCATACATGATGGCGTGTTTGGTGACTAGCTAGTGCAGATAGGGTTAAAGAATTATATATTCTCGGGAGGGAGGGAACTAGCGGCATGCTTGTCGGCCATTGGATAAATTAAGAACGCGAGACATGTTTGGTTTTGATTACCCGAGGGAGGCTAGCTATACTATATTGCGGTCAATTGCACGCCTGCCTCCCCACAATTTAGGCGGTTTGGAGATTCCTCATCCCTATCAGTTTCGCCCCAAACAAACGACCAATCGTCCAACCGCATTAGCTAGGGAAACGCAAACTAAACACATGCCATCTTCGACAAAACGTACTACTCGATCCTTGTAACAGCAAACAGTGCTAGCTTGTCTCATAAATGGGGGCAACACTAGCTAGCTAATTACGCTAGTAGTACTCCCTCCGTTTTTTTCTAACTTTGATGTGTATTTTAACTTTGCGCAAGGATTAAGGTTGCGTTGAAATTAAGAAAGATACAAGCAAAAATAACTTAGATGCCCCCACTTAATTGTCTTAGAAGATGAAAGATGTACTTTGTGTGGATGGTAATGAATAAATGCATATGGATGAGAGAAAATAAATAGGGGTATAAAAGGAAAGGTCTCATTAAATCTATATGCAAACTTTACATTTGTAAATAAGCACTACAGGAAAACAGTAATTTTTCATCGGCCAATTATAATTTAAATCGGCCAAATTGGGGTTTACATTTATAATTGTTTTTTCTCGTCGACTAGAATACTACCGATTTAAATATGTTTAATTTAAATAAGCATCAAATTATGCCGATTTAAAAGACATTGTTTTTCGCACAACAAGAAAAGCCGATGAAAATGTAAAGGTTTAAATCGGCCAAAGGTATAAGCCGATGAAAATGTAAATTTTTTTGGCTAAATTAAAAGCCGATGGAAAAAAATAAATTTAAATCGGCTTCATTGTGGAACGAAAATAAAAACCTAATACTTACTTAACCAATGACTCTTCATTACACGCTTGCTCACTTTGCCTCAAACGCCTAACGCGCCCTTGCCGCCTTCTTGCCTCTCTCCTTGACTCTGATGCCCGCTCACGCCTCCCCGTCGCCGGTCTCCTTGTCTCCTGACTCTCTGCTCGCTCATGCGCCTTGCCGCCACTCTCGTCGCCACTCGTCGCCGCCTAGGTCGCCGCCCGTGCCGCGCCCCATCTCCTCGCGCCCGATGCGCCTGCACGGTGAGTCCGATCCTTGCGATTAGTGCGGCGAGCTATAGGGTTTTTCTATCGGATGGTTTGAACTTTTGGTATGATGTAAGTTCAACCTTCATTAGTTATGGTTTTGGTGTTAATGACAAATCTAATATTGAGATTATCCATTAATGTGATTTTGTTATTAATGACAAATCTATCCATTAATGTGATTTTGTTATTAATGACAAATATTATATCGAGACTAACTTGTTTATTTAGAATATCCTTGATTAGTCTCATCGTATTGAAAAATGGAAAACCCAAGGTATGTATGCGTATTCATTCTAGTATTAGTTGCATACTTTGGATTCAAGTTAAAGTATGAATGTCCCCATTATATTAACCACAAACGTGCATCATGTTTCCCAATCCACACATTACATGGATGCACATACTTAGGGGGAGTTTGTAGTTTAACTTGAAAGCCTCTTTGTATTGATCTAATTCTTATTGACACATATAAGGATCAAGACAAAGAAACTAAATCCTTGAGTATATGTTTGAATTGCCTAGTTATAAGTATACTCATGGTAATATAGGATATACTCCAATACGATCAAATTAGATATGTGCATATTATGTCCAAGTCAATTATATCTATGCACATATACATGTGTGGTGTATTCTATAGTTGATGATTTAGAGTAATGATCATTTCCATATAATTTACATATAATGGATCATTACTTTTCATCAACATGAGTATATGAAAACTTGTGTAGTTAATATATACTCATATCAATTTAAATGATAATTTAAATTGAGTTCATTTGTCTTGATAACCATTAAAGAACATTTTATCATGTGTTGATGGTGTTCCTTGATTAATTAAGGACAAATGAATAGCTCTTAAGTATAATAAAGCATGAGTTGCATTATTGTACTTAAGACACAATTAAATCATTCAAATTGATTTAGGTTGTGCTCAATTGATCTAAAGGCATCCATTATGTGTTAAGGAGTGCAAGAGATAATTGAGACAATCCGTGCATCTTGGACTAACTATTTTATGAGTTGTGATTGAGTTAGGTCCAAAGATGAATGAGATGATTGAGAACGGGATAAAGACGGCATCATGAGGTGATGGGCGTCAAGAGAAGATCCCGAAGACAAAGAGAAGAATCGAGTGATGATCCCGGGGGAGTATCAAAGTGATGATCATAAAGACCCCAAAGGGGATTGCTTGCGTACGGCGGCGAAGGTATAATTAGATAGGCTAAGGACTTTGTAGTCTTTGAGTCTAAGGTTTTTATCGCCGTACTATTAAGAGGAGTTGATTCCTAGTTTGAGCTTCATCATGTGTTGATGATCTCAATCCGCGTTCACTCAAAGCTCAAATCATATCTTGATTTGGTTTTTGCAAAAAGTTAACCATTTGGCATGTGTTGCGAATGGGTTGAATTTATGCTTGGTTGTTATTGGTTTATGCTCTGATTTGCATGTGTTGCAAAGAGGAAGAGCTTTTGCATTTGGTTTTCGCATTATGCTTTGATTTGCATGTGTTGCAAATAAGATAAGCTAATGCGTTGGCTTTTGCGTGAAGTTCACCTTTGCATGTGTTGCATTAGTTGAAGCTTCATGTTTTGGTTTCGCAAAACAATCTTTATAAAACCTTGGTGTTGCTTGGAGCTAAGTTTTGCATGTGTTGCAAAAGGAGAGAGCTCAAGCATGATTCGGTGTTTGTGTGTTTGTATGGAGCTAGAGGCTTGCATGTGTTGCGAGTAAAGAGCTCATACGTGTGATTTGGTTTTAGTTGATGTTTGGTTTTGGTGTTGCATGGAACTAGAGAATTGCATATGTTGCAATTAGAGAGTTCATGCATCTTGATTTGATGTTGTTTGGAGCTAGACTTTTGCATGTGTTGCAAAGAGTAGTGCTCAAGCATGAAATGTGTTTATTGTGTTGTTTGCAAGTTCGTTGTGCGAATAAAACTGAGGTTTATGAGTCCGGAATTCCGAGAGCATGTGAATAGGGCTAGCAACGGGTGTTGGCAAGTTGACTGGGTCTCGTGTTGACCTTCACATGGTTAGGGGGATTAATCTTATAAACTCGAGTTTAATTTGCTTAATACGTTTTGCAAATAGTCTTTGAGTTGATTGCGAAATGCGTTTTTGCAATTTGGTTGAAATTCTTTGAGCATGAGCTAAGTTGGTGCGAATGTGTTTTGCACGTGTGTATGATCATGTGTTGATCATCCTTGTGGCTCAAAGAATGGGTTTCGGTTTTCGGAGAAATGGATTTTTGGAGTTAAATCTGGTTTTTTCTCCGAGGCTCAAGACTACCAAGAAGATGCAGGCGGTAGTACATGAAAGTCTTGATACTACCTTCTTGATACTCTAGGGCCTAAGCCGCCGATAGCGTTTTAGCGAGAAAGTGTTTTGTTTGGTGGGCAAGGCGGCACTACTATCGATGTGGGAGCGGTAGTCTGCGTGTCTTGATCTACTAGCCCTTAGAGGGCGGTAGTACGGCCGATGACCGTTAGCCGACCGTTGAGACTACAGGCGGTACTCTGCCCTTAGAGGCTGTAGTACCGCACTTTTCAAGCTCGCCCTTTTGCCCCCAAACGGCTAGTTTTCTTGTGGGGGGCTATAAATACCCCCTTGGGGGGCTTGGGGCACAGGTTGGCTGTGTGTGGGAGTTGTTTGCATGTGTTGCTCTTCTCCATTTGCTTCTTAAGCTTAAGTGTGAGCACTAATTGCATGTGTTGCAATTAGGGAGTGGTTTGAGAGCCTCTTGTGCATGTGTTGCACTTGAGTGAGGCCTTGTGCATGTGTTGCACTTGGTGATCACCGGGAGCGCATTCGTTGTGCTCGGTGAAGTTCAAGTGAAGGAGCGGCTTGTTACTCTTGGAGGTTGCCGACTCCTAGATTCTAGCGAGGCGTCGTCTTGTGAGCTCTTGAGGTGTGAGAAGCCCCGGCAAGTTTGTGAAGGTTCGGGTTGAGCCTACGCGCAAGCGTGAAAAACCACGACTAGTGGAAAGAGGCGGGTGCTCGAGCGGGAGCCGGTCCAAGTGTGGGCTTGCCTCAACGTGGACTAGGGAGAAGCAAGTCTCCGAACACCACGGAAAAATATCGGTTGTCTCTTGTCTCTTTACATTCAAGTATTTACCTTTTGCATATTTATCAATTGCTTGAATGTATTAGAATTGCTTAGTATTAATTGATTGTTCGATTTAGCAATTCTAGTATAGAGACTTAATTTAGTTAGTGCACTAGTGAGTAGGGGTGGAAAAATAGCTCAAGGCTCGCGGCTCGGCTCGGCTCGGCTCGGTGCATCAACGAGCCGAGCCCGAGCTCTCCGTCTGCTCGGTGCTACATGAGCGAGGCCGAGTCAGGCCGCTGGCATGCTGCTCGTTGGCTTGTTAGGCTCGGTAAAATTCAGATATTCGAATCACTTTCACTAATCACTAATCATTAATCGATTATCCAAATTACATGAGGCTTAATTTTAATACAAAATTAGCCACAACCCACAGACATTCAATCGGCTTGGTATTCATACAGTCATATTGAACAAGGAACATACAATGAACATACTTGAGAGTTGACGCAATGAGGCGGGCCCACATGCCAGGCGGCTCACGAGCCGGCTTGGCTCGGCTCGAGACTCGACCGAGCCCGAGCCGAGCCCGGTTTTCAGCTCGACAAAGACAATGAGCCGAGCTCGGCTCGGCCCGCAAACTGACGAGCTCGGTCGAGCCGAGCCGAGCTCGGCTCGGCTCGGCTCGATTCCACCTCTACTAGTGAGCCTAGTTGATTTAGGCTTTAATTGTCAAAACCTATTTATCTCTTCCGCATATATCTTTGATTAGGTTTTGACATAGGGGTGTATTAGAGCGAATTGTTTAGTGAGCGATTAATTTCGTAAAACGCCTATTCACCCCCCTCTAGGCGCATCCTCGACCCTACATATGATTGATTAGTATGAGTATACTTTTTATTAGCACTTGTTAATATACCATTTCTCAGCTGTCATTGGAGTTTTTTTAGAAAGAGGAAGCTCAAGAATGAACTGTTCCCTTTTTTCGGATGAGCAATGGTCCAATGCAGGCCCTTGGCATGTTAAAGGACCTTGCCAAAAAGGCAATTAATCGACTAGAACATGTGAACACATAATTCCATCTGGTCAACATGAGAGTTTGGACAATTTGGTGAAACAAACAGTAAGATTAATTTCTAAACTTTCACAAAGCGGCCTGAGAGTTTGGACAACTTGGTGAATTAATCAATGGGTATTTCTACACTTCCACACAATTCTTAATTTCCTTATGATTGCCGATGATACATGCAGATTTTCCTATCTATTATTTTATCTCGAATATGCATAAAAAACAATGCCTGTACATTTCATTCATGTGAAACCAAGCAGACCAATCCCACAAAATATGCGTCTGTCATTGTTTAAAGAATGATTTTGAACATGTCTAGTAAGTTGATTGCTTTATAATGATGAAAATGTTGCTAAGTTTTGTCATGCGTAGGTTTCCTTTTGATTGATTATATATTCTCATTGTGATTGATATTATAACTGCTTTCTTGTTTGTCTGCTAAGTGGATGACCTCTACTTCTAGAGAGGTCATGCCGAATTTTTCTTAGTTTCGGTAGCTTAGTTTTAAGTCGGTTTAAAGAGTATATGTAGCTAAATTGTACTTATATGTTCCAGATGCTAACATATCATATGCATAGACCTTTCGGGTGGACATAGATTCTGATTCCTGTTTCGGTTTATGAGCATGATTAGTTTCATTACATTATTGTTTTGATTATGTATTCAATGCACGATTAGTGTCGGTAAGCCTATCGTCACCTGTTCGAACGAGCAGCCGACTCACATGTACATGTGAGGTGTGTTGTTCCGAATTGTCCCATTTTGGACACTTCGAGAATGGATGCGAGCATTGGATTTATAATGAGAATCAGTCCGAACAAAAGTTCGGCACAATCGATTGTTCTCCGATGCACCAAAAGCGGGCGTGCAATCGGAGAACAATGGGTTATGCTTCGAAATTTTGTTCTGACTGATCTCGCTATAACCGCTTTGGTGTTCATTCTTGGGTGGGTTTAGGATCTATCTTTCCCAATAGAGCTCGTTAGCAACCATACCACACTGGGTGATTGATCTTGTTGCTCGTTTTTAGCGTCCATAATGGGTGATGATCGGAGATGGATGTACGATGGTTGGAGTAAGACTGGGGCACATTCAAAAGAATGGGGGGTCAAGACACAGGCGTTCATGGACAATGCATTCACAGGGGCCGCAGGTGGTGTTGTAAAGTGCCCTTGTAACAAGTGTCGAAATTTTGCTCGTCATGTTAAGCTGGATGTGGAATGTCACCTGTGCAAGTTTGGTTTTATGCCCGACTATATGATATGGTACGAGCATGGTGAGGCCTGACCCATTGAGACAGAACCATGAGGATGAAGATAGGATGGATGAGATGGTGAATGATATTGGTAGGGATTTTGAGGTTAATTCGAAAGAAGAGCTCGGGCGGAGGTTCAAAGGTTCTATAGCCTCCTTTCGGCCTCGGAAGAGCAATTGCATGATTCCACCAACGTGATCGTCCTAGCGGCCGTGACGCGACTCATGTCAATAAAGTCAAAATATAACTTTTCAAACAACTGCTACAACGATCTGGTCCAATTGATCATTGATATTCTTCCGCTGAACCATAAGATGCCGAAGGACATGTACCAGTCGAAGAAGCTGTTGTCCGGCCTTGGGAAGAAGTATGAGAAGATTGATGTTTGTGAAGATAATTGCATGTTGTTCTGGAAGGAATATGCCAACGAACCTTGATGTCTATTCTGCAACAAATCTAGATATGTTGAGGTGTTAAATGATGAGGGGATAACGGTGACGACAAATGTCGCGGTGAAACAGCTTCGGTACATGCCAATCACACCCAGGCTTAAAAGGTTATACTTATCTAAAAAAACAGCTAGGCACATGAGGTGGCATAAAGAAGGTATCCGTGGTACTGAGGGAGTGATGGTGCATCCATCAGATGCCGAGGCTTGGAAGGCATTGGACCGCTTCGACCCCGATTTTGCAAGGGACCCTAGGAATGTTCGCATAGGGTTGGCGACAGATGGGTTCACACCTTTTAGCACAAGTGCCATCCTGTACTCTTGTTGGCCGGTTTTTATTATGCGGTACAACCTACCACCTGCGTTATGCATGAAAGATGAGTACGTGTTTCTAGCCCTTGTCATCTGGGTCCAGATCATCCCGGAAACACCTTAATATGTTCATGCAACCGTTAATCGAAGAGTTGAAGGAGTTGTGGATAGGGGTAGAAGCGTGTGCCTACTGTAAAGTAAACTTTACCTTGCGTGTTGCATACCTGTGGTCGGTCCATGATTTGCCTGCATATGGCATATGGGCCGGATGGAGTGTTCATAGTCGACTTTGTTGTCCCATATGTATGGCTGGCTCAGATGCATTCCGGTTACCATATGGTGGAAAGTTCTGCTTCTTTGATTGCTATCGACGGTTCCTTCCGCATAATCACCCTTTTAGGAGACTAATTAATTCATTCAGGAAGAATACTATTATTACAAAGGGCCCGCCAAAATGTTTGACCGGTGCCGAGATAGCTGCCTCTCACAGTCAACTCGTACCAAAAGATGACGGGTTTGAAGGTTTCAAAAACGAGCACAACTGGACTCATATTTGTGCAATATGGAGTCTCCCTTATGCGAAAGCATTAATTCTTATGCACAATGTAGACGTTATGCACCAAGAGCGTAATGTCGCAGAAAGCATAATAAGCATGTGCTTTGATTTCAAAGACAAAACAAAAGACAATATTAAGGCACGAAGAGACTTAGTCGAGATTTGTGATCGACCGGCGCTGGAGGTCGTATAAGATTCAGGAGGACGAATAGCCAGGCCACGAGCTCCATATTGTCTTAAACCTCAAGAGAAGAAAGAAGTGCTCAAGTGGATAAAAACTATCAAATTTCCAGATGGTTATGCAGCTAACCTAAGGCGTGCGGTGAATATCAGCACCAGGAAGCTAAATGGTCTTAAGAGCCACGATTACCACATCATCATGGAAAGACTTCTCCCTGTAATGTTTCGTGGCTACTTCAAGGATGAATTGTGGAGAATGTTCGCGGAGCTTAGTTTTTTCTATAGGCAGTTATGTGCTAAAGAAATCACGAAGAAGATGATGCAAAAGTTGAAGAAAGAAATACCGGTGCTTGTATGCAAGATGGAACAGGTATTTCCACCAGGTTTTATGAACGTCATGCAACATCTCTTGGTACATTTGCCTTACGAAGCGGAGGTTGGTGGACCTGTGCAGTACAGGTGGATGTATAGCACAGAAAGAGGCCTGAAAAAGATTAGGGCATCCGTACAATTAATGCATATAGATCCTATTTTTGATGACTTAAATTGTTGCTGTAGGAGAGATACCGCTTACAGGGCAATGATGTCCCTGCCAATGTAGAGAGGGCGCATAAAGTGTTCAACAAGGCAGCGACAAAGGTGGTGAAGGACATGATCTCCAATGCTCGGATCCAGGCGGTTTGCATGTTCTACAAGAGGGTGAAGCAGGAAAAGATGAACAAGAAGCTCGGGGCATCCAAGATCTACCTACGCGAGGATGAGTACTTGCAGGTAACCATCCCGTGGTTAATGAAGTGTCCTGATGCTTGGCAGGCTCTTTGTGCGTACTGGGCATCGCCTGCTTTTGTTGCCAAGTCGAACAAGAAGAGAAACAATCGAGAGGCAGGTGATCCAGTTCTGCACCGGTATGGCGCCGATGGACACCTACGCTTAGCGAAGTGCATGGTAGGTCTATATATATAGTTCAATATGATTTCAAATGCTTGGTACTAACTTTGGATTACAGGAGGCTGAAAGTGGCATTGCCCCCAGCTACATAGAGACATATCTTCGGGGACACATGAGCAGCGATCCTACACAGCCTGATTAGCTATGCAGCCCGGCAGCGACTGAGCGACTTGTAAGTTGTATACTCTATTATTAAATGTCGATCTTTTAAATAGTTGTATTAACAATATTGTCATGCAGAGCAATATGGGGAAGAAATGGCTCGACGTCATGGCCCAGTCTGTTGGAGGAGGTAAGAACTTGATGTCGGGGCGTTGTACAAGAGCGGTGGAGGCAAGAGGCATGGAAGGTGAGATCATTCGGCCTCTTCAAAGTTGTCAAAAATTATGATATGATTGTTAGTGTCAAGTTGCAATTAATCAATACCTTTGAATTCGTGGGTACTCAATGTTCAATGGTGTTGTGGACTCGACGTTGCTTTCTATCGCAAGCAAGAACGTCCACATCCTCCAGAGCGACTCTCGCTCCTCTCGAGACAACAAGGCTTCGGAAGAGTTGGCGCGGTCCCGAGGATCAAATTAGGCAACAAACAGGCGCGCCTTGCAAAATACAAGGAGGAGATGACTAACATTCGAAGACAACAAGAGTACTTTCAGTCCTTTCGGTGACAATAGGCATCTCTACAAGTAAGTAAACAAAGTCAAATTTTAGTGATTAAGTGTGTAGCTTGACAATTTTAGTTTAGCTTGCCTCAGTTCAATTTGCACTATGTAAGTAGGCATTCTTCTCGCAATTGGGGCCTCAGTTTAGCGTGTCTCAGTTTACTTTGCCTCGATTCACCTCCTGCATTTCATGCCGCCACCTCCACCACCACAGTATATAGTTTGCCTTTTTGTTCTAGTTATTTGCAATTCAAGACTAACATCAAATTATATATCTCCTTTCTACAGAGTTCGACCTCGCACGCTGCACAAGGCTCTCCAAATGTCGATGGTTTCTTTGCCTCTGCAAGTAGTGGACACAACTCCAGTAACCCCGATAGTTAGATCTGTTGTAATATGACTTGAGGTGCATTTTGAATGGCTCAAGTATTGAAATTTACTCAATCACTGGTTATGTAGTATTTTGTTTGTGATGTGAATGTGCGGAACGGTGGTTTGATGTGAATGTGCGGAACGGTGCTCTCCAAATGACGTTTGCTGATTATGTTTTGTGTGTAATGTTGAATGGTTAAAACATATGTTTGTTATCTCGAATGATGAATTGTTAATACATTTGTTTTCTGTGCTGAATCGAAAATGCAGTACCTTTTTTTTTGAAACAGATATTTTAAATGGCGGTACGGCAAAAATAACTCTTTTTACGTCGGGCTGGCTTTGAAAGCGTTCGCTTGGGGATTATTTTAAATGCGGCGCATGGCGGCAAAAAATTTGGGTTCTTGAGCTTTTTTTGCCAGTCGGCGGACTGGCGAAAAAATAGGCTTATTTTATTATTTTAAATCGTGAATTTAAAACTTTGGTTTTTTTCGTGGGGTTTTTTTTTCGCCTATTTTGTTTAAGATGCCGATTTAAAATGGTTAATTCGTCGAAACCCCTAATTTCGTCGGTTATTGACCGACGAAAATAAATTGGATTCCTGTAGTGAAGATCATTCAAAAAATAGGGCTAATAAAAAAACGGAGGGAGTTCTATATATGTATGGTATATACTGTATGATTTTTTACTTCAAATTTTGAGGTCAAGACCCACCCCAACCAAAGAGACATGAATTCTGGATGGAGAAATCATAAAACCGCTCATTTCTTCTTTTTTTTTTCTCCGGAATCTGAACTTGTTGAATTGAATGAATCATTGACAGACAGAGAGACAGCCGTGAAGAAGGAAATAGAAGAGACAGCTCATCTCATTGATCCCTGGCTGGTTTGGAGCTGCTGATCGAGGATAAGAAGAAGGCTGAGGCCAAGAGTGATTACTGTACGACTTTCCTTTTTAATCCGGTGAGGGCATTAAAGCAGCCTGAGACTAGTAGTACTACTGCTCCAGTCTGACGGGTAGGTTAGCTAGAAAATTTTATGAGCTCGAGTAAAAATCTGTCTTGTAAGACACATGGCTTTAACAGTGGCTGAAGGTGGCCGGTCCCGTGTTTTGGCTTGGCCGTCTGCTGCGTGGCACATGAGCCCACAGGCGCCAACGACGACGATTGACATAGCGGTCTGGGCAGCGAGGGAGAAGCAAATACAAGTAAAGTCGGGGCGTAACATTTATTGCTGCCGCGTACGTGCAGTCGGACACACGAGTACGGCAGACAAAAATTGTGCTGCATGGGTAACTTCTCGCTGGATTAGTACAACATCTAGGACCGGTGGCTAGTACTACTCTAAACCCCAGTAAGGGAAGGAGAATTTGGTTCGAGAAAAATATTATCCATGCATTTAGTTGTTTAAATAGAATAATTTTGTCATGGATGGTAGGATATAAATTTGAAAAATATTTTCTACAGATGCTGAATCATTCTATTCACTCAAAATAATGGAACCAAATAGTACAGAATCATCTCACCCCATTCAATATCATCCCACCAACCAAACACATCCTAAGTTCACATACCGTATTTTTATTGATTTTGTTCAAAAATATAAGCCATATATTATAATCTATTATAAATCAATGTGATGTTCCCCTTATACATCTAATAAGAATCTAGATTTATTTAATATTATCTACATATATACATGAAACGTAGTACTTAGATGTAATAATTAGAGATGGTCTAATTATTTTTAATGCTCTATGGTTTATATGCTAAAATAAAATATGTCGTATAAACTTGTAAAGAACAACCATGGACAGACCTGGTCGGTGTCAAATAGATTTCTATCGGAGTTTCCTTATTTGAACATGAATGTGTTTTTTCTTTGTTTTAGCCATAACTTTTTATTGGCAGCTCCGATTCACGAACGATTTTTACCAGTGGCTTGCTGATGATGACAGTAACATAATGATATAAATCTCGCTAATAAACAATAATTTTGCTGGCTAGTAACAGATTTTACTACATTTATATATAGAAATTATTACATTTCTACGTAGATTTTACTATCATATAGTAGTAAATTGAGGTTTATTTGGTACTAAAATTTTATTTATGTGATGTTTATTAGCGAGACTTATATCATGTTATTCCTTTCGTCATCAGTAATCTAATAGTGAAATTCGTTTGTGAATCGGAGCTGCGAATAAAAAGTTATGGCTAAAACAAAAAAAAATATTCATTTACAACTAGGAAACACATTTACTAATAATTGGTTTAGTCCACGCACAGTTTGCATGATTTCATATGCGGGATGGTTTACACGTAGCAGCTAGTTCTGCGACAAAGGGCTTATGACTCGCGCATAAAATAGACAACGCTACACGCAGGAGTAGAATAGCACTACCGTGTATACACAAACACATACATATACACATATACACAAACATATAAACATATATATGTAGTATATGTATACACATATATACACACACATACATATACATACACATGTAGACAATGTACATATATACATATATATAACATACATGTATGTATATGTATATGTATGTATATATATACACACACATATATATATATATATATATATATATATATACATATAATATGTATATATATACTCACAGGTATACATACTCCCACTTTTCATATACCTTTTAAACAAAAAATTTATACCAATTTATCCTTTGAAGCATACTTTAATAATGATTATACAATACTTTGGACTTCCATGAAAATTTCATAAAAGCCCATTTTTATAGCATAATTTATATACATACGTACTCCTTTTTTCATATGAAAAAAGATATATAGTAAAAATAAATGGTTCCGATGAAATTTTTTCAACTATGTCGTATTAAAGTATCTTAGAATTAGTATTTAAATATACCGAAAGTGATAACAAGGTATAACATAGTCATTTAGGTGGCATATTAAAAGTGAGAATACGTACCCTGGAAATACGAACAAGGCTATACATATACACACGCACACGTATTCCACGAGCGTTCATGCAGCAGCAGCAGCTGCATGCCGCCGTTCTCGTCGCCGATCTTGCTCCAATTAATTATCAATTTACCTAGCTACCCCCGCACCTTGCTAGCTACAAGCTCGATCTCTCTAGCTAGAGCGACGTATCTGCCGGTGGGAACCAAGCACGTACGTACGCGCCGCGCGAGATTCACACTACATTTTGCTTGACACGGGACGATCATCAATTTATCGATCATCGACATAACATCGCTCGCGATCGTGCGTCGCAGCAGTACTGTGCATGCTATATGTACACAGTACGTGTAGGAGCTAGCTAGCAGTTGAAGTAATGCAATTAAAGACGTTGGGTTTTTGTGTACGTATATATACCAAGTCGGAGTATTTCCCCTATCTCTCTTTCTCTCTCTCTCCCAAAATTTGCCATGAATGACGGAACGGAGGAGTACCCTAATTAAGATCGACGATCAGTACGTTTCGTGATCCACGCATCCAAGTTTCAGCCGGCCGGGGTTGACATTACGTAAAGTAGCGCGCTGGCTGCTCGTCCGATCGATCGAGGGCCGAGGCGGCAGCTAGCAGCATTCATTCATGCATTATATATCCTCCATGCACAACCAACACACATCCTGGATTTGGTGATCGTACGGCCGGGTTGACCTATCTCGTCGGTCTCATAACTGGATCTCAATCGTACGTACGTAGGTGCAGGGTGCAGCGAATTCATTCCTTCTTAATACCTAAAACATATATATATATATAGAGAGAGAGAGAGAGAGAGAGAGAGGCTTATTTTGGGTTCTGTCCGGCCGGCTTCAGCAGAGGAGGCTGTTGGTGTGCTACTGCTGCATGCCGGCCGGTTTAAGCCAGTAGCAGTTTTTTTATTTTTTTATTTATATCAGTAGTAGTTTTCTTCTGGTACCAAGAAAATGCTGGAGAAAACCTTGTAATAGGATGGTGGGTGTGGCCTCACCTTGCTTTCTTTTTGCTGCCACTACAGGAATCCGATCTATTTACGTCGGCCTAAAAAAAATGACGTAAATAGGGTATTATTTACGTCGGCTTGGCCGACGGAAACAGTGTTCAACTGAGCCGGAGAAAAATTAAATTTCGAAAAGGCATATTCTGGCCGACGTAAATAGAAGTTGACATATTTACGTCGGCCAGGCCGACGGAAATTGGCCACGTGGCGGTTATTTATATCGGCTGGTGGCGGCGTAAATAGAGACTATTCGTCGGCGAGCGAGGCCGACGTAAATGGGACAACCTAGACTAGTTACCAGCTTGCCCGCACGCATGCATTCCGCCCTAACCATTAGCGTACCGCCTGCCCCTCATTCTCGACCGAGACTTAGCGGTAGCTACCGCCCACCGCGCACAGACCTTCTGCGTTCTTCGGCGCCGACCTCGTCCCCTCGGCCGCCTCCACCGGTTCTTGGTACCGCTACTCCCGAAGGCCTCGAGGAAGAGGTACAAGATGAGTTCTAGCACCTCGCATTTGTTCTCGTCGCCGTTGTCTTGATTCGGAAAGGGTTCAAATTTGGTAATCTTGGCATCGAACTATATTTTTCGAGCAAGGTAATTAGGTAACCTACGGGTATGAAAATGTATTACTACGAAATGGATACTTGTTGTCTGGCCCTAAATATGAATAATCGATGCTTGTTGATGCAATCAATCATTCTAGAATTTGCATGTCACGGGTAATTTATTCAGCTATAGCAAAAAGATATGCAAAGTTAACATCCAATTAATTGTCTAGAAACTAATCCAGATCATCAAATTTGTCAAAGAAAAATATCAAATGTCACTTAAATGAGTCAACATATCTTGAGTGTTAAAATTTCTAAGTTCAAAGATGAGAATAATCGGTTGACCGGTGTTTCGATTGGAAGATAACAGGTGTATGTAATTGGCACTTTTGTTTTAACACATACTTTCGCGTCTGGAGACCTTATGCATGAGCCTTTTGCTCAATGCAACTCCCTGAAGGGTCTGCATTCTTTACAATCCATACACTACTAGATTTCTAATTTTTACCGAGTGTGAAAAATATGTCGACCATTGCAAAATACCGTAGGTTATGTATATGGCCGAGTGTAAACCGTCGGTAACTTCCTCTCGGCCACTCATGGTCGGCCATTCGTGGGATTTCCGACGGTACCCTCGGTTATTAATTTAACAAGGGTTTTCATAGCACTCGGTAAATACATAGGTGAGAGGTTTTTTCTTCCTGACGGGGTATAGAAACCCTCAGTAGTTTTTCACAACTATATGTGAGATTTTTTGTGTAAAAAATATAAAAATAATTTCAAATCTAGGGACTAACCTCACAACTTATTTGCACCACAATTCCTTAAGTCTAACATTTTTTATCTTCAAATTAGAAATACGTGATGCCTAGGATTCGGACTCACAACCTCCTGAATACAACCTCTCCCTCCTAACCAACTCACCTCAACTATCTTCTTGCTAGAAGTAAGATAAGTACTTCTTTTAACTCTTGTTCTCATGATGCTTTATCAATTATTTAGTCAAATATATGACTTTAAATGGAAAAGTTGTCAACTACAAAGTTGTAGATTTCAATGAGAGCTACATTTTCATATATACATCACTTTCATCCACCTCGTATGAATTTTGCAATAGCCCAAGTTTGATTTGTACCTCGCTAAAAGTTGTACCCGTCGGTAAATCATTGCAATAACAAGTGTTATCTTTACACACACTAAATGTATTTCCACTCGGTGATTGTTTGTAATGGCCGACGGTTAGCATTGCACTCACAGTAATTGTTGTACCCTCTTGGTGATTTCATACTATGACTGAGGGTTTTCCACCAACCGTCGGTTTGTGGTAAGCCCCATTGGTAATCTTCTAATAGCCGTCCATTTTTGTTCTACCGTCGGAAAAAAGTTGCACCATCGGCCACCTTATTTTTTTCCAATGGCCCGTAGGCCATTACATTTCACATTCGGTAAAAGTTAGATTTCTAGTAGTGATAGATGCTTCATTATGTCTTCAAGAGAAAGTCTCTTGCTTGAATCCTTCACTAGAAGCTGCAAACAAAATTCACAGCCCGAAAGTTTAACCCACTTTCATCTTCTTTATAGGACATAACAAATATTTCCATATGTTACCTTGATTATCCTGCTCAAAATCCATGTTGCACAGAATGTAACAAATGAAGATTGAGCAAAATACAAAATACTTAGTTCTTACCTCCTCAGGGTATCATCCTGCTCTGCAGCTTCAAAAGGTGGTGAGCCATGGTATCATCGAACATTTGTTTGGTAGGAATATATGGCGCAGCAGTTCGGACGACCACTGAATCTTCCCCTGTTCCAACCTCCACCCTTATTTACCCCGCAATCTCCCAACATGGTATCATCAAACAATTTAAATTTGTTTTAACGTAATCTAGCTATCTCTAACATATGTTCATTGATATAGGGTTCGTGACCCACACCTGGATGCACATGTTGGAGGCACTTCAGCTTCTTCTTCGAGGACTACGCCGTCAGTTGGTGACTTCTTAAACTCGGGAGGCGCCGTAGTGTGGGCATCATTTTGAAGATACTCGCCAAATTGATGTTTGTATGAACAATGAGTAGTATGGTTGAACTGTGTTATATGTCATGTTTGCAAATTGAACTTTCTATGTGTTATATGCAAATTGAACTTTCTATGTGTTGTATGCAAATGGACGGATTGATATTGGTTTATATGAATGCATGGTTTGAATGGCTTGATATTTTTCTTGTCTGAATGATATGAATGGATTGATATTTTTGCTCTCTTGAATTGATATGAATGGATTGATATATCTGTTTGCCCAAATCCACCGGCGGATCGATATTTGGTCATGCGGTCTCAGATTTTCGTCGGCCAGTGGATCGAAGCGTAAATCTTGGGAGTTATTTACGTCGTCGGGCTAGGTAGCGTAAATACTTGTTCGTCGACGGATCCGGCCGACGTAAATAAGTATTTACGTCGGTCAAATCCTGGCCGACGTAAATATGATGACGTGGACATTATTTACATCGGCCTCACGTCAGCTCTACTCAAGCCGGACGTGGACTACTATTCCTATTTACGTCGGCCTAGAGGCCGATATAAATAAACCTTATTTACGTCGGCACCGACGTAAATATGGACTATTTACGTCACTCGGTTTACATCGGCCTATTTACGTCGGTTTTTGACCTATTTACATCGGCTTTTGGCCGACGTAAATAAATCGGATTCCTGTAATGTGCCTTTTGCTTGTCGATCTTGATTTGTAGCTTCGATTAATTGGTTTCTTAATGAAAATTGGTTAGCCTTGTCAAAAAAAATCTCTAAAAATACACACATTTGTCATTTGAGTTAATTAGTAATTAATCCAAGAACGAATATTGAGCTATTTTATGCTCTAGATAAAACGTACAAACACACACTGCAAGTGATCATCATATCTGTCAGAAAAATGGAATACAGCCGGGTGGTCTTTATGCTATAATAGTCGAGAGCCCTCTTGGGTTGCAACAAAAACATATATATTTTTAGAATAAATAACCAAATCATACAGCACATCTACAAAAATAAAATTGTACTATTGAGTTGCCATGGAGAGGAAGAAGCAGAGTATAAGCCGGTTAGAGAGAGTGGGTCTAAGTAGAAAGAGAGATATATGGTTAATTTCCTTTTTATTCTTGAGAGATAGAGGAACATATCCTGATCTATTATCCATGTATCTATGCGCTATTTTTTTAAGGTAAAAAAGAGAATAAACGATTACCTTCAACTCGTATTTATATATCAATAAACATACGTCTCTCGTTGAGGTCGCTGGATAGAGTATATACTGCCATGAATGCAATCGATGATGCAGTACTGTACAGAACGAGGCCTGCGTACGCGTAGTACTGTGCTGTCGTCATATGGAGTAGTATATTGTAGAAGTAGGGAACAATATACTATAAAATATTCCGCGTATTATATACTCATTGTAGTGGTACTAATGCGTGGGCTGGCTCAGGCGCGAAGGCTTTAATGCTCTGGGGCTCCGGGCCAGCGCCTAGCGTACGCGATTGCAAGTCAGAGCCGACCGGCACCGTTGGATGGCATGCTCCATCGATCCGGTGCGTCCGATTGGGCCGTCATTACCCGGCTCTCGAAAAATGAATGAATGGCCGGTAAGTACACAAGTCTGGTTAAATTTCGCGACGGGAAAAACCGCAAGGAGTAGTTGAATTACCATCGGGAATTGAAAGTAAATCCTGACGGTAGACCGTGAGGAAATATCCGCGGGGAGGACGAGGATTGTAAATGACTGATGGTCGCCCGACAGGAGAATTTTGTAGGTGCCAGGTTTTGCCTGCTAAATGACCTGGCAGGGAACCCCCACCCATGAGGGAATACCGTCAGGCACTTAATCCATGTCAAGTGATATCACGAAAACATTGACCGATATGATTTCGAAGTTACTTCGCGTCGATGGAAAAAAAACACGCTGTTTTAACGCGATGAAAAATCACCGTCCCGTCACTGACACTGGTAGGGCTTTAATTCTTGGATTTTTCTTAATTTAATTTACATCAGAATAAGAGCACCGAACGTTTTTAGGTAGGGTTTGCGAGGAAATTTGACATATTTGCTTTCGCATTTTTTTAGAAATAATTGATTTTTTAATCAAAACTAGACCATATATATATTGAACATCCAATACAGCATGTTGAGATACACTTAATCTGGCAACACGTTGCACATTCACAATTCACTCCGGAGACATCAAATTTGCCCATTGCACATTCACAGCGCATTTAACCAATTAAGCATTAACTTAGTTACAATGCATACATCAACCAGTAGAGTACATGGTCTGTATCCTAAGTTGCAAGATATACAACCATCCTACTGGAGTTCATAAGCATTGAGGTGTCCATAAAGTCACCTTCGGTAACTAGACTAAAGTTGGACGATAGCCAGCCCAGCACTCAGTTTATAGCCTTAGTGGCATCCATTCCCAGTGTATCACATCCTAGTCATGAGCCAAACTAGAGCGGTGCATCTTCCTCGCCTGCCCCATCGTCGGCCCCGTCAAAGCTGTTGCATGTTGCACTTGCCCTCGCAGCCAATGTTGCCATCTGCGTTCCCATCACCGAGGATTTCATGGTCCGGCTGTGCGCCCACGAGTGAAGAACCAGTCCCCTACATGTATGCGAGCATGAATAAATGGATAGCATTCAACATAAAGCACAAGTCATGAATACAATGGTGTGGCAAAGCTATCTGTGCCAGCTGCAACTTTGAGAATGAAACTAAGAAATAGTAGTGCTTTCTCGGCTCTAACAGCAACTTTGAAGTAATTCAGCTGTATATTCAGGACAAAATTGAGACTATGACCTGCATCTGTGTAACACTATTTAGTTCTAATCTGCTAATAATTTCAGAATGTAGTGCAGATAGCAGAAGCTAGCTCTAATCCAGTCCAAATTTCTTGTCCCATATGACACAATTACTAGTAATTAAACCAAGTTCATGATATGGGCAGTAGCAAGAAAAGTTATATATCATGCCATGAATTAAGACTAGTCACAAACAGGGGTCACATTCCTTGCTACCTGTTTGCACCAAAATTTAGTAGGTGCGGTTAAAATTGGCAGTTTGAGATCAACGAGATACTGAACAGGACACGGTTCAAAGATATTTGGAAACGAAGGAGATTGTTGGGGAAATAGAGGCCGATATGGATTCTACTTTTAAAACGTGTTATAATAGGACTCGATCGACTAATAAGTATAAAAGATGGACCAGGACCGACGAAAGAAAGAATACACACAAAAAAATCAATCAAGCCCGCATTTACTTTCATCTTTCTGTCGACTAGGAGTAGTTCTATAATTTAGTCTTCTTGTAATTTGATCTTAATTAATAAAGTTGCGCGTCGCCAATTATTAGTCTTCATCGATTACACCCTAAGTCTGATTCTCTGATTTTACTGCGCATCGCCTTTTTCATAGTATCTGCCTTTACACTCTAATTAGCCTTAATCGGCTAAATTAGATCTGTTTCTAACTTTGTTTTGATCGGCTTGTTGCTGATCAAATTTAAGCCGATTGCCCCAAGAAATCGGCTTTGAGTGAATTTCACACCTCCTTACCGATTGCAGAGTCAAATCGGTTGGTACACTCTGAACCAGATATTCGTCTGGTATGTTATAGCTGAAAATCTTACTTCAAGTTTTTAGCGTCAACACTATCTTACGATGAACTTGGTATTACAATAATCAACATGAAGCATGTGAACTACTGCACTGGTTGTTGGCATTCTGCCGTACCAAAAACGATTGGTCGTATTGTAGGGCAGGGCCCCCGTGAGTTACCGCGGTGGTGTGGATCATCAATTAGAACAGGCCAGCAGATACTACAGGAAAAAACAGTAATTTTGATAGTCAAAGCCGTTCACCCTAAAGACAAAACCGTCCACCATAAGTAGGGTCGACAGCTGACCGTCCACCTTAAGCCGTCGAAAGTAAGTGAACCCTAATGCCCCACAACCTGTCAAGGACCCTAATGCCCCACAAGACTTCAATTCTGTATGGATGTTTTGGCGCACTTTTTCCCGCTTAGGGTCGAGGGCTTTTCTTTTGGCCGTCGACCTTAATCTAGTTTTGGTGGACGAGTTATTTTGACCGTCTACCATATATTTGGTCGTGGACAATAAGTACTTTTTCTGTAGTGAGATCGTCTCAACATGGTTGTAGGAAGACTACTACACAAGATGGGCCAGACGAGTATGGGCTTTATGTCGGCCTCCAAGTCCAGTTACATGTGTTTTCCTTTTTGTTGTAGTCGGGGCATCGCTCTCTAAAGAGTTAATTGCGAAAGGAGAATATAAATAGTGAAATGCAATATCGAATTATTCACAGTTACCTATAGAAAATCGACTTGAGCTCAATTAAGAGTTACCTTCCGTGATGGCATACACCATTCTATGTCAAGAAAAAAAAGATTTACTACTATATTTATTGGCACTTTAGGGATTACCACCCGTTATCTCACCGACGTATAGTCACTGGATCCACACATCAGTGAGACATCGAACAGAAAACCCTACACTGCCAACAAATAGAGTGGCAAATTCTAAATTGCCCATTTTATCAATCTATTGATAACTCAACTATGCAAACATTGTGGAGGTTGCGAATTCAAACCCTCTCTTTTCATGGGTACTAGATCAATGTCCGTGGGTTGCTATGAAAAATAAAATTGGTAACGAAATATAAAGGTCAAGCAATAAAAGAAAATTGTGTTATAATATCAAACATCTATTTCTCCCGATTACAAAAGTTTTTATGATTTCTTCTCCGGTATGAATTAAAACCAAATATATTGTACGTCGCAATATATATTATCAATCTCAAAAATCAATCAATTATTTTTATCCCTTTTTGCAATTTATGTTACCAGCTCGCGTTCCTCTTCCTCTCGCCATACCCGTAGCACGTGCTCCTCGGCGCCATTGACCTCATCTTCCTCATCGCTTCGCTCATCCTCATCATCCACCGCCTTCGCAGGGGCGACACGGGGCTTCCCCGAGCATGAGACGCTGCTGCCGAAGCCACCGCCATTCCGGACTACTGGCCGCTACACGGTCACGCTCGGAGCGTCTGCCATCTTCGCTGCGGCGTCTGCCATCCTCCTCACGCTTGCGTTCTTCCTCTTGCCGAGCACGCCATGGCGCGCTATGGAGTCCGCCTTCCTCGCCACCCACTTTGTCGAGCACGCTATGGCAGCATGGTCAGTCACCTCGGAGAAAGGAGCCACCGCCGCTACCCAGTCTTTGCACCTCCACGCTTCGGATCGCCACCGCCTCGCCGCCGCTTTTCTCCGCTTTGGTGGTCCGCGCGCCGACGATTCGCCGCTTTTCCTAAATGACCTCTCGCCTTTGCGGCTACCGCTCGTCTCCATGCCTCTGGCGTACCTAGCCATCACTGGCTTCACCGGCCATGACGCCGGAGCCCATGAAGGTGAACCAGAAAACACCAGCGCCGAGGCGCCCGCCACGCCGTGCATCGCCGCGTCGTTTCTGTCTCTCACGACGTTCAGCTGGAACAACCTGTTCATCTCCAAGGGGTATGCCAATGACTCTCTCACTGCCGACAACGTCCCACCGGTGTCGCCGGGCAACCGTGCCGAAGCGTCGTACGCTTTGTTCATGTTCAACTGGTCGGCGCTGAGGTCAGAGCACCCAGTGGGCGTCGCGCTCTGGCTGTCCTTCTAGCCGCAGTTACTACTGATCGCGGCGCTCGGTCTCCTGCGCCTCGCGGCTATGTACGTCGGTGCGCCACTTATTGATCGCTTGTCGAGTTCATTTCGCCATGCGGCACGATTATGGGAGATCTTGAATGAATTCGAATTCCCTTGATTGATTCTATGAAAACTGTACAGCATATATAGAGTACAAAAGAAATGATTGGCCGGTTATTAATTACCAGCAATAATTAGGGATTTTGTTATAATAATCACCATATTTAGAGAGATATGGTGGTCAGAATCGAGAAAGAATAATTAGCTACAATGACTAGCCATTATTGGAGATATAGGAGGAGCTAGGAAGAATGAACCGTTGCCACCAACTACAAATTTATATTAGTAGAGATTACCGTATTAGACGGCGATATAAAAAGGTGGCTTGCAAAAATTGTGATAGACATTTATAACAAGTTTCTTAAGAAAGTGTCAGCGGCGTTGTAATAAAAACAACTACTATTTTCATAAATTGGACACTACAACAAGCATAGGCTTTTGCGTAGAGTGCAGCATGAAATGGGAGCTAGACGCTATAAGAGAATAAGGGAGAATAAAATTTACAAAAAAAATCAGAAAAATTTTGTTGTAGGGGTGCCCCAGCCTCTAGAAATGTCGAGGATATATATATGTATGGACTATAGGGAATATTTACCTATGTACTAGTTAGTTATCAAATTGTATCCATTTGAAATATACGAAAATGCCCTTCTCAAGGTCATATGAAGGAAGGCCGAGATAGAAAATATGTCCCTCTCCCTCTTCTGTATAAAGCATCCAAGGGAGCTCAAAAAAGAAAATAACATTCATTTTCAAAGCTCTTTTCCATCTCACTCTCGGACTTCTTGTGACAAAGGGTATTAGAATACCCACTATGTGAAAAGCTACAACTGTGTGAAATGCTACAGGGGGAGAGAGGAGTAAAAGGCGGCTGCTGCTCCAGGAGTAGCTCAGCAGAGATAGGGATCTCCTGCAGTGACTATAGGGATTGCAACTTAAGCAGTCCGCTCTGGACCGACGAATCGAGTGCATAGACGGTTTAGATCTGCGAAAATTTTGATAAATAGTGTTTTGTCACGGTACATGAAATATTGTTTTTGCAGTAAAAAAATCTGTGTAGCTTTTTTTTTTACCAATCTGAACCATCAATTTCGAATCGAACGGCCCCTACGAGACTGCTTAAGTTACATTTCCGCGCGACAGCTCTCAACGTGGGTTGGCTCAGCAGTTCTCCATCGGGTCTTCGTTGGCCTTCGAGGCTCCGGCGGGACAGGCTCGACTTCGCGAGGCCTCGGCGGGGCTGTCACTTCGGGCCTGCGAGTGGGGTGTGCGTGCGAATAAGCTCGTGAGAAGGGGCACTTCGCGGCTGCCTTCGTTCCTGGCTCGGCGGGTGATCACTCCATCATGCGAAGGCTTCGGTGGCGCGAAGGGATTCGTCGGGGCTTCGGCTCGCGTACCTCGTGTGGCCTCGGCGGGCCAGCGAAGTCCACTGCTTCGGCGAAGGATGAAGGGCGTGTGGCTCTGGCTCCGTGGCGTGGTGCGTCGCCTGGCTCTGCTCCTCCGCGGCCTTCGGCACGAAGGCCGATGAGGCTTCGCTGACCGTTGGACCTCTTACATGTTCAAAGCCTCGAGTTGCGCTACCTTTTTTTTTTAAAAAATAGCCAGAGCTCTAATATCTAGAAAAATAACAATAGTAAAACTATAAACGCATATTCACATCCACACATGCATTAACACAAACACACCTACGCTGCACTCGACTCCGCGCTTGCATGCTTTGAGCTGCGCTCAAACACAGGTAAGTCGGGCACACGTCGGTGTGCCAGCCAACCGAGGTACGCGCTTGGCCACACGGGCAATTAGATAACGTGTTGTGTATGAGCGCATAAACAAATATATTTTTGCCTTGCCTTAGTGTAAAAATGAGTAAGATATTTGTGCAAGCGATGATCAATTGATCTACCGCGTATGTGCTTATATATTCAGCCTTGAGTACATGGGAGTTGGTTACATCTATCATATCAGATAGAGATACAATGCAACAGACTTATCTACACGCCAACAAATACTAACAACATGCAGAGATAAGCTAGGTTGTTTAACAGCCCCTTCAATCTAGACGTGGTACAAGGTTCAGATTGGTGCATAATCTCGCAAACAGTTGCGCGGATAGTGGTTTGGTGAGCACGTACGTTGGCAAGCTGATCATTTGTCGAAATGAACCGAATCCCCGATGCTTTGAGAGCAACTCTTTCACAAACAAAGTGATAGTCCACTTTGATATGTTTCGTTCTTGCAGGAAAAATGAATAAGATGCATCAAGATTGTTGCACCATAAACAGGGTGCTCTTCCAACAAAGATCCCAAGCTCACCAAGTAGTGCTTGCACCCAAATAACTCAGCCGTGGCATTGGTCACTGACTTGTATTCGGCCTCCATACTTGATTGTGACACAGTAGGTTGCTTCTTGGAGCTCCAAGATATAAGATTTGATTCAAGAAAGATTGCATGCTCCCAGTTGACCGACGGTCATCAGGACAATCGGCCCAATCAGCATCGGCAAATGCACTGATGAGTGGCGATGGCGACTTGGAGAGCTTCAACCCCAACATGGCCGTGGCAACAAGACACAGAAGAATTCTTTTAACTGCAGACCAATGAACATCTATTGGGGACTGCAGATACTGGCAAACCTTATTGACACTGTAGGCGATGCTCGGCCGAGTGAGCGTCAAGTGCTGGAGGGCACCACCTGTGCTTCTGTACCGGGTTGTGTCAACAGCGGACAAAAGTGAGCCAACATCCTTAGATAATTTATCAGTCACTGTCATTGGCATGCTGATAGGCTTAGCACATCTCATGTTGGTTTTGTGTAAGAGATCAACAATGTACTTGTGCTGGGAGAGAAGCAGACCATCACTAGTCAAAAGAACCTCCACACCAAGAAAGTAGTGAAGTGCTCCCAAATCTTTCACAGCAAATTCAGCACGTAAAGGTTAGGGGACGATGCTCGGCTTCGATGCCTCCCCTACTCTTAGCTCGAAGCCCTAGCAATGCGAGGGCTCGCTAAAAAAGGTTGTGGGATGGAGCTCGGCTATGAAGCCTACGTCTAACTCGAATCCCTTGCAACACGAGGGCTCACAAAAAAAGATTAGGGGACAGTGCTAGGTTATTGTGTCTCCCCTACGCCTAGATCGAAGCCCTGGCAACACGAGAGCTCACTAAAAATGGTTAGGGGATGACGCTCGACTATGACGCCTCTTCTAGACTTAGCTTGAATCTCTCACAATGCGAGGGCTCACAAAAAAATAGGTTAGGGGATGGCGCTTGATTATTGAGCCTCCTCCATGCCTAGCTTGAAGCTCTTATACCACGAGGGCTAGCTAACAAAGGTTAGGGGATGATGTTTAGCTATGACACCTCCCCTACTTCTTGCTCGCAGCACTCGCAACGTGAGAGCTCGAGGAAAAAAGGTTAGGAGATGATGCACAACTATGACGCCTACTCTGCTCCTAACTTGAAGCCTTCACACCACGTGGGTTCGCAAAAAAAAGGTTAGGGAATGGCACTTGGCTTTGCCTCCATCATCGCGCCCTTCTCAGTGCTAGGTCGACCGCAAGAAAAAACGTAAAACATAAAGGGCATGTCCATGCTCGAGACCTCATGATAACCCTTGTCGCCACCTTAGGACACTTGCGCACCTAGCTGTGGGTGGCTAGGGGGGAACGATACTAGGTCTCAAAAGGGCAACTCCAGCACACCACCCATCCCTTGCCTCAGCGTGGCGGCACTGTGTCGACGACACAGCTCCACATACCTCACTCCGGCACACCCCTCCCCCTCATCTCGAAGGCCTTACCTTGGTAGGGTGGCATCGCGTCAATGACTTTAGGCTCCATGGGCCTTACTCTAGCCCGTCGCCTGCTTCGATGGGTTGCCTCGGTGTGACGACACCGCATCAATGACTTTGGGCTCCACAGGCCTCGCTCCGGTCCGCTGCCCGCCTCGAAGGCTTCGCCTCAGCGTGGTGGCACCATGTTGACGACTTCAGGCTACTACCTGCCTTGAAGGCCTTGCCTCGATGGGGTAGCACGCATCGACGACTTCATGATCCACGAGCCTTGCTCTGGCCCACTACCCGCCTTGAAGGCTTTGCCTTGAAGGGGCAACACCGCATCAATGACTTCAGGCTCCACGAACCTTGCTCCAACCGGCCGCCCACCTCGAAGGCTTTGCCTCGATGTGGCAACACTACGTCGATGACTTTAGGCTCCATGGGCTTCGCTCCAGCCCACCACATGCCTTGAAGGCTTCGCTTCGGTGGAAGTGGCATCGTGTCGAAGACTTCAAGATCCACGAGCCTTACTTTGGCCTACCGCTCGCCTTGAAGGCCTTGCATCGACATGGCAGCACCATGTTGATGACTTCAAGATCCACAGGCCGCGCTCTGGTCCGTCGCTTGCCTCAAAAGCCTTGCCTAGGTGTGACGGCACCATATCGATGATTTCAGCTCCAAGGGTCTTGCTTCAGCATGCTACCTGGCTCAAGGCCGTTCCTCGGTGTGGCGGTGTCACATTCTTGACTTCGATTCCACAGACCTCGCTCCCACACACTGCCACAGGCCTGGTTTTGGTGCACCGCTCGCCTCGAAGGCTTTGCCTCAGCATGGCGACACGATATTGGGGGCGGCGCCCTCATCGGCTTTGCTCAGCCATGCCATTTGTCTCGAAGACATGGCTGCGGTATGACGGCATGGCATTGGCCAGGGCGTGGTTGCTTCCATGACTTCACTATCTGAAGACCTTGAGTGCCCCAACATCCAAGGGGGCCAGGGTGAGCACCTATAGTGCCTGCTCGCCCCTTGAAACCTTGAAGCTTCCAGACAAGAGATTCTTATTGTAGGGGTGGCTCAGCCCCTAGAAATAACAGAGATAAATATGTATGGACTATAGAGAATATTTACCTATGTACTAGTTAGTTATCAAATTGTATTAATGCAAAATGTATGAAAACACCCTTCACAGGTCATGTGAAGGAGGGGCGAGATGGAAAACGTGTACCTCTCCCTCTTCTATATAAAGCATCCCAAGGGAGCTCAAGAAAGAAAACAACATTCATTTTCAAAGCTCTCCCCTCTCACTCAGTCCTCTCATGACAAAGGGTATTAGCATACCCACTGTTTAGCCTTGACGCTACAACAAGTATTGATACCGAGCAAAAATGACATGGAATTAGATGTTGTTTTCACTTGGACAAGACATTATGGGTTGTAAAAAGATTACTCACCTGTGACTTGGCAACATCTGCAGCTTCCGCTTGCTTCTTGAGCACCATCATCTTTTGATAATCGTCTTCAACTTTGGCAATACAATTGACAGTAGCATAAAATATGTGGCCAGTCAGTAAAAAAATCAGAAGAGTTCCAAATGATGATGGTATTGCCAGCCACGGCCATGGTGGCCTCTGCATGAACCTGTTGAAGAGAAATAGAAATAGATCACATGAACATTGTCTGAATACGTTCCAAATTCAGGATTCATAAAAAGGGAGAGCAGCCAAACAATCACCTGCAATGCATCTCGTGTCTTCTTGATGGATCGCCAAAGTTGAGCATACTGACACGATGCATGTCACTGCCTGTATCATTCGAACCATACATACTGATCTTCTCATTAGTAGTATCATACACGTTCACCATGATGGATTGCTTCCCCGCAAGCTGATGAAGCAACTTATCAACAAGTGCTTCTATATCAAATATGCCACCTAAATAGCTGTTTGCAAGCCAAAAAAAAAAAGATCAGTTAGGATTCTGCAGCATAACCTCTGGTTGGAATAGCAGGCTGTGAAACCTGAGCTGTGAAACCACATGGAAAAAAACACCGATGAGAGATGTGGAAACAAATCCTCACTTTCCCGGAGAGCATATCGAAGGAGACGACATGCTTGTGAGCGTCCTGCGCGAAGATGACGGGGGCGTACTCGTCGTCCGGCTCGCGGATCTGCACGGCGGCGGCGGCCCCTGGTCCCGGCGATGGCTTCTTGGACGAGTACATCTTCTTGATGCTCCACCCTTGCTGCCGCTCGAACTGCTCTCGCTCGGCGTGCGTCACCCGCACCGCGTACGCCACCCCGCTCGTCAGCGGCCGCTCGAACGCCGTCCTCTCGGCGTACCTCGCGAACGTCATCTGCAACCGGAGGGGCCATCCACCGTCATCCACGGTGCGTGGTTAATTACCCACGAATCGAAAACGCAGAGCAAGAGAAGATTGCGCCTTTAAGTTACAGGCACAGGTACCTGGTCGATGGCGGATGGGTTCTTGGAGTGGTGGAAGGTGGAGACGAGGATGGCGAGGGCCTGGAGGTGGTTCATGCTGACGTTGAACTGGTCCTGGAGCATGCGGGCGCGCTCGTCGCACATGCTGGCCAGCGACTCCCGGCGCTTCTCGACGGCCTGGGAGTTCATGAAGAACGAGGTCCGGAAGGAGGCGAGCAACCAGCCAACGACCCAGAGCAGCAGCAGCCAGCGCCACCACGTCTCCTGCACCCGCGACCCCAGGTAGTGGCTGCACACGTGGCTCCGCAGCAGCTGTCGCATCCTGTCCAGCCCCAGCCCGGCCGCCACGTCCTTCCCCTCCATCCCTGCTCCTCCCTGTCGGGCTCTTCTCCAACGACCACCGGTCATTCGGACACATCTCTCGCGGCGCATGCGTAGCAGCACAGGATGGCCGGGAGAGAAGCCGGAGCCCTGAGCCGAAGAGACACACTCACACACGTACACGAGGCAGCAAATCAACGGATGCCGAGCTGTAGCAGCGCCACCAGCACCGTTACGGTAAATTCAATGTCCAAAAAGGGGCAAACACCCACAAATTTTCCTTCTCTCCTTGCTCCCAAAAAGTGGTTAAAAGTAATATCAATTCTTCCTTTTAGACTATGGACTGCAAATTCATCGAATGGACAAACCCACCGTATCGCATATAAGTCCAGATTTACATCCACTCAATATTAATTAACACGCCTTGACGAATTGAAAGAGGAGCTCGACACATAGAAGATCAACAACGAAGAGCTTTGGAGGCATAATGACGAAATATAGAGGTAGAACAACGACTTTCAAGGCAGAGGATCAAGGAGAGGAATAATCAGGAGGTGATCCACCTCGGCAGCGATTACCATCCTTACTACTACCGCGCCAATCCGAGTTGCAATTGCGCTTACTACTATCATGACAACTAGCCGCATTTACATCGTCCGGACGATTGGCACTCCACGTGAGTGTAGTACGGTTTTCTATTTGAGACTTAGGGGCATGCTCTAACAACACCGATTCTATGTACACCCTTCCTAATTTATTTTCCATTACTATAGTGTTTTCAGTTCCAAAAAACACATGTGTATCTTAGTCATAGTTTCTGTTTATGGTTTGTCCGTATCGCCATTAGTACCGAACCAAATTCTATGCAACATGTAATTCCCACCTATATTATGAAATGCTATGTCCGGTTTTATCGAGTTTGTTCAAATAAGAAAAACTACTTTAGCTCGAGTTTGTTCAAATAAGAAAAACTACTTTACCTCATCACACATGCACACAACTAATTCCTCGTGGATCATCTAGTCCACGCATCTAGGCACTACGGGCCGAACATACTACACATGCTCGAATATCTGTGTAGGTGATTGTCGCGTGTTTATATTTCACATTGCATGTTGCTTTCTTTAGTATTGCTAAAATTATTTTTTTCCCTCCTAACCCACGTTAAATAAATTTCAAAAGAATTGCACCGCAGTGGTGCATGCTGAGCCGGTAACACCCTGCTACTCTGCCCTTGCACGCCACGAGCCACGACAGCCTCCTGCTCTGCTGTGGCGCGATAGGCAGCTTGCCGCTTTGCCGTGGCGTTGTAGCCTCCCTCCTCCCAAGTAGGGATGGCAACGGGTACATACCCGTCGGGTATCGGCCACCCATACCCGCATTCGCCGATGAAAAATCACCCGACTTAATTTACCATGCAGACCACGGGTAGAACTTCTTCCCCATACCCATACCCGTCGGGTCCTTTTCACCCGGGTCACCCATACCCGCTAATTTAGTGAACACAATTTTAGCCAATAGCTCTTCACCGACGTTGATGAGTAAAGGAAGTAGAATCGAATGTAAGTAATGTTGCATCGGCCTATAATATCGCTTCGCAATGAAATTGGGTATCCGAATGTTGAGGAAAAAACTGCTGCGGAAGACCATGATATTTAGAATTAACCTAGCTTCAACAACTTCAAGAATCAAAGAATATCAATAATAGTTACCCAGATTTTTAGGACAGAGCTTCAAAACTTCAAGAACACTTTATTGATGATCCCGTGATTGGAGACACTCTCTCTTGAATTGGAGATTTGGATTTTGGACTTTTGGAGTCTAGTTTTCGAGGCGGAATTGGAGATTTGGACTTTGGAGTCTAGTCGTCACTCGTCAACCGGGCTCGGCTTGGGCCGCTCCCACTTACACGGGTAAATGGGTAAACGGCACGGTGGAAGTACCCCGCACCAGCCATCATACCCGATGGGTATGGGTTTTTCCCATTAACGCACTCCACGGTATGATTATTGGACCATATTTGCACCCTAATGGAGTAAATACCTATCGCGTATCGGGTTTCGGGTACCCATTGCCATCCCTACTCCCAAGGCCACTGAACATTCTAGCGTTCTGGTCTCTTGCTGTAATAACAACTCGCTTCCACGTTCACTCAATAGTCTAGATTTACAATTCTTCTTGTAGAAGAGCTAGATTTGAAAAAAAAAAGTCTATAGAACCAGGTACGGGAACACTTCAGGCCCTGTTTGGAAGCAATGTATTTTCATAGTTTCTAGGTAATACCATGGTTTCTAAGAATACCATGATATTTTATACCATAGGATGTTTGGTTACCATGCAAAAAACTCTGTATTAAAAACCATGGTTTGGTAGATACCATGGTATTTTTGGAGTATTTAAAACTCCACTCCAACCTAAAGTTTTCATGATTTTGGCTAGCTTCTTGTCTATTTCCACTCAAATACCATGGTTTGTGATGTTGCATCCAAACAGTTGGTAGTTCCAAGAAATACTATGGTTTTAATGGAGTTAGGTAAAACCATGGTATTTATGTCAAAGCAATTGCACACTATGGTATTTCAAAATCATGGTTTTAGAAAACTATAGTTCCAAACAGGCCTTCTTCTGTCACATGTGTGATACATCATTTAACAAATTAAAAAATATAATATAATGGGGTCCACACGTTGTGCCTCTTCTTCTTCCTCTCTCTTATCGGTTTCTCATGTTCAGTCGGATTTAAAATGCTCTTGTTGGCCTTGTTAATGGATGGAATCCATTCGATAGCTAGGATTAAAGAAAACGTCAAGAGAGGTTGGATTAAGTACGTGTCTTAGGCCTATTTGTTTTTCTTATGATTCTGGATTCGGCCCTAAAAGTAAAATAAAAGATAAATAGCTCGATTCTAAAAATCGATTCTTACAATTCAGCCTACCTATATACATTAGAATCTACAATTCATTTCATATGTGCTTTTGGATTTCAGCTTTTGAAGAATCAACTTTTCTACAACTACAATCTAGAATCAACTTTTAAAGAATCCAAAGCAAAAACAAATAGACCTTTCATGTCCTAGTGACAGAGATGTAAAGCATACTTTGGGCGGGCATTCCTCTCCAAATATGACACGTGTTTATAATAGATTACTTGCATTACCCTCCCACTAAAATAGACTTAAGAATGTTCCTTCAATCACTTGCAATAAACTAGCTGGGTCTAGCTTACTACTGCAAAGAATTAGTATTACTTAACATTTTCCTACTCTCCAAGTTAGGCTTACTTTCATGGCATGATGGTGTGATGTCCAAAAGATAATAGTGTGAAAGTAACAGGGGGCGACATCAAAGGGAAGGGAGACTAATTTTAATCCTCCTTCTATTTTTAAGTGACCCACAAACAGGTCACATCATTTCTACACTTGATATTTTAGTTTTTTTTTTATCCCACCCCTGTTGTCAAAGCACTGGATAAGACTAGGTCATTACTCCACAAATTAAACTCAAGATGAACCTAAATCCTAATCCTTGGGCATAATAAAGATGAAAGTAACCATTACACAGTGGATGACAACATTATTAGGACACACATCTTTCAGGGGAAAAAAATAGTAGGGCTCCGAAAAAGTGATCCGGAGGAAGATGGATACTAGTACTACGTAACCACTTTTAATCGGGCTGTCTCTGGATTAATGTAACACACGAGCTAATAAACAATCATTAATTTGTTAATTAAGCTCTCCCGATGGTAGCAGAACGGTACGTGTGGCGAAGTTGCAAAGCATTGCTGTCCTGAACCGGGGTCAGCCAATGAACCGAAGCGAAGTATATGTGCGACACAACACGTTAGCCTAGCCCTGTCAAGATAATCGCAGGGCAGGTGGCTCTCTCTCTCTTTCTCTGTTGTGCAGAATTGGTGAAAAACCAAAGCTCCTATAGTCAGCGGAGCTAGGCCCCAAGTCCTAGCCTGAGGCCTAATAAGGCTAATATTAAATGGCTATAGGTTGATCCACCAAACTATGGTTCAAAGATAGCTGCTCCGGTCTGAGGCTTGACTATAATCTAATTTCGCCTCTACACATGGTGGATATTATGAAATAGGCTGGAACCCACTTGACAGTTGACACACCTGGGTGTTAAAGCTCCAACAACAAAATTGCACGACCAGTATGTGGTTGGGTGGAACCTTGGATTAGGGGTGTAAATGGGTCGGGTATTACCCAATTCGTATCCGTATCCAGATGCAAAATTACTCTAATGGAAAACTATTTTACACTACCACGCCGAATGCAGTGCGGGTAGTACCCGTAGGTTAGGTTCGAGTTCGGTCGCACGGATCGGCAATACCCGTAGTACAGGTCGGGTTCGGCACGGATAATTCTCACAATCCGGGTACCCGGATATGCTTGAAGAAATTTGTTTTGTATAATTTAACTCATGTGTTAGACTCTATGTGTTGAACTATGTATGTGAATTTCACTTTATGTATTGGACTTTGTGTGTTTATTGAACTCCATGTGTTTGATTATGTACTATTTGAACTCTTTGTTGGACTATGTATGTTTGTTAAACTATACGGCGTTATCTATTGTATTATGTGATGTCCTAGTGTGATAGTTGGATTGTTTTCATCACATGTTTTGATCCTAGGTATTTCGTGCACTACCCGATGAAGTAACCGTTGTCTGTATTATATCCATCCGCACACTACCCGGAACCCGATTTCTATCCGTTCGTAGAAAATGCTACCCGTTACCCGTATCCTACTCGATTTTTACTACCCGTACCCGGAAAAAAAATAGGGTAGGATATGAGATGGTCTACTACCCGTCTGTACCCGACACGTTTACACCCCTACCTTGGATGGTGCCTTTTCCCATATGCGATGAAATGGAAAGAGAGTTGAGCATTACATAAAACATGGAACATGAATTTAATGATGACAATTCGATAGGGCAATCTAATGTAACATGATCGTTTGGAATTGATAAAGAAATGGTAGAAGGTACCATGGCAATATGGTATTATGGCTTCGATAACAGTGATATTCGAAAATGATACGTAGAACATTCACCATTAATCCCAAATAGGCAATAATTAACACTACCTCACAAAGGGTCATGTCTCACCCCTCATCTCAAACGGTTTTGACGTTTGCGTAAAAATTCATCTACAAAAGCTTAGAGAAAATTACACTAAAATTATCATAGAAAGTTAGTTTTAAGCAATTGTATATGATAACCACGGATTCTATGAAGCCTTTGACAACTTATCACATACAGTTTCATTCAAAGAAGCTGCCTGTGATATACCACAGGCAATTGCGAAGACAAACCGTTTTTGAAGGTAAACTTATCACAGATGGTTTTACATTGAAACCACATGTAATAACTTGCAAATTGAGAATCACGTCGACTCACTATGAGGGATTAATATGCTCTTCTTCTCTCCATTGTCTCTTCATCTTCTTATCACAAACGGTTTTATATTGAAGTTGTTTGTAATAAATTACAACTTGGGAATCACGTCGCGTCACTATGAGAACTTAATATGCTCTTCCTCCCTCCATTGCCTCTTCATCTTCTTATCATAGATGGTTTTATGGTAAAACTGTCAGTAATAACTTGCAAATTGGGAATCACGTTTGATCATTGCAAGAACTTAATATGCTCTTCCGCTCTTCGTTGCCTCTTCATCTTCTTAATACAGATGGTTTTATGTTGAAACTGTCCGTAATAACTTGAACAGTTGCAAATTAGGTACTGTATCGGTTACAGCTCATGGGGACGACGAGACGTTGGATTAGGGCCTGTGGGTTGGGCTTCAGATCCACGGATCCTATTCAGAAGCTTGAATGACTTAATTAGTTGAGGTGTTTTTAGATTAGTGCGATTTTGTTTTGGGAGAGCATTGAAGCACTTCTTTAAAAAGATTGCTATTTGTCAAAACTCAAAAGTGTGGATGACATCGTAACAAGAACCATGATGCTTATCAAATGTGTGAGCGACAACATAATGTTACGTGTCAGTCTTAAAGTACCACTAGCCATGTGTCCGTGCGTTGCAACGGAAACTTAAATCGCGATAAAAAGTTTATTTGCAAATAGCACTAACAGTGGCAAAGGTGGGTAATTAAAGAGCAGTGGCAAAGGTGGGTAATTTCGATGAAATGACGGGAAGAAAATCTTGCTTTATATAGTAGAGATTTGCAAGTAGATCGAGTTAAGTCTAGCTAGACTTGATTGAATTTGTGTCATTTTGAGATTCTACACTATTTGAATCATGCATAGCAGTGACACAAAATGGGTACTTTTTAAAAATGTGAGTGACACCATGCTAAGAGTGGTGGTTGCTTGTCAAAAGGGTCGATGCGGGGGTGGATCCAGGGGTGGTGTCGGGTATGTCCTAGCACCCCTAAAAATTTTGAAAAATCTACAAAATCAACTCTTTGGCAGGCCAAATTTGATGATTGGTTTCAATTTCGGTGATTTGGGATTTTTAAGACCATAGAATTATTTGTATTGTACTTTTAGCAAAATTCAAATATATATATTAATTTATGACGTTACATAATCATTGTACAAGACTGTAAGTTATATATGTGAAGTGTGCATACCCATAGAAAATTTTCAAGTTCCGCCGCTAGGTCGATGATGTTGTAATAAGGAAGGTGGCTATTTTGTCATAATTGTGGATGATATTTGTACAAGTAGAAGATTATCCGTACAAATTTAACGTAATATGGGTGCATACCTTGCAAAAAGAGCTATAAGATAAGAGATCAAGTGACACTAAAAGGAAAATATCAAGCAAGTCGGTGCATCCTATAAATCCTTGGTCCACCCTTACACTGTTCACTTCTCAATTAAAATTTCAGTTTGATTTGCTACTGCCAAATGCAAAATGCTGCTTGTTTACTGTGTAAATATGGCACGCAGTCAAGAAATGGACAGTCAACTGTATGGCCATTAGTCGAAGCAATTATATTTTTTAATAATGAAAGATTATATCTCCTGACCTGGACAACCAAATGCACCTGGACAACCAGTTGCGTGGCTATGACAAAATGACACCATTACAAAATTCAGTTGCGCTGAACAGATCGCAAGAATTGAAATCTGAGCAGCCAAAATTCACGGATGGTTGCTTCACATGTAAAAATAGTAAGCTGACTACGTCTGCACAAAAAAATCACTTAAAAAATATAATTTTGATTGCAAGAGTTGGAGAAAGACAAATGATTCCGACAGGAGCTGCACCAAACTCCCTTCAATCGCAAGTAACTCTGGTCTTTCCCCATTATCATTACACCTTGAGGGTGTGTTGGAAATGAAGCCATTATCACTATCAGCAATAAAATTAGTTTAAAAAAAGAAATTCCAAGTCCTGTCTACTGAGAAATCAAAAGTGACCAAAGGGGCGGGCCAAAGCTCCCATCAATCTCAAAGGGGCAGCGGTGCCGACGGTGAGGAGAAAGACAAATGATTCCGACAGGAGCTGCACCAAACATCCCTTCAATCGCAAGTAACTCTGGTCTTTCACTATTAACATTACACCTTGAGGTATAATAACAATGGTTCTTACTCAGTTGGTTCTCTTTATGCTATCATTAATTTTAGAGGAGTGTTGCCGGTCTTTATTCCTGCAGTTTGGAGTTTGTATGTGCCTCCTAAGATTCATTTCTTCCTTTGGCTGCTTTCGCATAACAAAATCATGACTAAAGATAATCTCATGAAGAGAGGTTTGAACAAAGGATCCTGTTGCAGTTTTTGTGATGAGCCTGTGTCTGTGATGCACCTTTTCTTTGAGTGTGTGATTGCGAAAAGTGTTTGGAGCTTGATTGGTAACTTTTTTGAGTTGAGTATTGGTCATAATTATGAGTCTGTGACTCGTTTTTGGGTTAGCAATAAGAAAAATGCTGCGTTGAATTCTATTTGTGTTGCTGTTCTTTGGAGCCTTTGGAATGTTAGAAATAACTTGATTTTTCATTGTCGAAGTTTGGATAAGTGTCAAAACAATTTGGAGGAAAATGCTATCTGCACTGAAAGATTGGAGGCCGCTATACAAAAACGTGATGGTGGTCAAGATGGATCAATTTTGCAAAGAACTGGAGATCAAACTTCATTCACCACTTATATTGGCAATGGGGGAATAGCTCGTCTAGAGGCAAAAGTGGCGACAAGTGGGGCTCAGGAGGAAAGCAATGTGTTGGAATTGAAGGCCCGCGGTCTCTTCATCAGTAATCTAATCGATTGATCTTTTCCCGGTGATGTGTTTTGTTGATGAACTGGACTCTGATGCTTCCTGGTGATAGTATGGTTGTTTTTGGTTTTGTGGCAGTGTGCTGGTTCTGGAGATGAGTGGTTGTTCATGGTATAATCGCTGAGCCTAGCTGTCGCTTTTGAGTGTTTTGTGTCTTTAGAGGTGATGTTGTTTGTTTGTGGTTGTAAGTGTCCGAGACAACGCTTTAAACTCGGTTTAGTTAAATGGAACTAGGGCATCTTTGATGCCCTTTTGGTCTAAAAAACATTACACCTTGAGGGTGTGTTGGAAATGAAGTCATTATCACTATCAGCAATAAAATTAGTTTAAAAACAATGAAATTCCAAGTCCTGTCTACTGAGAAATCAAAAGCGACCAAAGGGGCGGGCCAAAGCTCCCATCAATCTCACAGGGGCAGCGGCGCCGACGGTGAGGAGAAAGACAAATGATTCCGACAGGAGCTGCACCAAACATCCCTTCAATCGCAAGTAACTCTAGTCTTTCACCATTAACATTACACTTTGAGGGTGTGTTGGAAATGAAGCCATTATCACTATCAGCAATCAAATTAAAAAAAATGAAATTCGTGTCCCGCCATCGAGAAATCAAAAGCGACCAAAGGCGGGCCAAAGCTCCCATCAATCTCACAGGCAGCAAGGCGCTGTATGCAGGCGGGGGTTGCAGGCACGGGAAGAGGTTTCGCGGACTCGCCTCATCTTGTGGTAGCGGCGCCGACGATGAGGAGGCGGCGCGGATCGTCTACGGTGGTGGTTTGGGCGGCCGAAACCAATAATCAGTTATCTTAGATATGTTGTTATACTGCATCCCAGGTTTAAGTGCGGAAAATCTTGGATTGAGTTTTCGTGACAATTTATATTAATCTAGGTCTCTATTCAGCGTGAAAGGTTAATACTTTAAAATGGTGGCTACTTGCCAAAAGTGTGGATGGCATCTTAATAAGAGCCATGATGCTTCTTAGGCCATTCTCAGTGGGAGTTTCATTCTCATTAAATGGCATGACACATCATCATGTTTGGTGACATGGCAAGGTAATTATGAAGAGAGAGATAGAGAGAGTTTCATGGAAGGTGAGAGGGTTTCATCTAGATGAAATCTGAGATACACAGTTACCTAGATAAAATCTGATATGACACTCTTGGAAACTAGAAAATAAAACTATGCATTGAGAATGGCCTTAAATGTGTGAGCGATTTTGTAATTTTGCACGTGAGGCTCAAAGCAGAATTTGCCAATAGATCAAGTTAAGGCTAACTGGACTCAATAAAATTTATGTTGCTATTAGATTTCTACACTAGTCGATTCATGCATCCCCTTTTTTAGTATCAGGCGCAACATAAAATGAGTACTTTTTAAAAGTGTAAGCAACACCGTTACAAGAGTGGTGGATGCTTGTCACAAAGGTAAACGGCATTGTAGTAAGGAAGGTGGCTAAGTGTTGATAATATTTGTAGCAAGTAAAAGCTTATCCATACAAATGTAGCGTAATATTGTCGCGTACCTTGCAAAAGAGAGCGACTAGATAAGAGAACAAGTGGACTTAAAAGGAAAATATCAGAAATGTGGTATAATATTATCAACTTTAGTGTCACATATTTTTTCTAGGTGTAATCAATTAGGTGCACATAAGACTAATGTGGCGCCAAAAATTTGCACCTCGACCTTAGCTTGTCACAACCAGGGTTAACAAAACTGCCGAAAACCGCGGTTTTCGATCTTACCGCTCCTGTTAGAGATCCAAAACCACTCGGTAAACCGTTCTAATTAAAAAAAATAAAATTTTCGAAAAAAATTATGTGTGCGGTTTTTTTGTGAAAAACCCCGTTTTCGAAGAACATTCAATTAGTTGGGTTGGTTTTTCGTGAAAACCGCGAAAAACCGTTGTTTTCGATTTTTCAAATTTTTTGATTATTCAACCCTTCGGTTTTTGACGATTTTTGAGTGATTTTTCGAGCGGTTTTTGCGAAAACCGGGTTGGTTTTGTTAACCCTGGTCTCACAACAGCCCCTCACACTGGAAGCACAGTTTGTAAAACAATCAAAGTGCCATTATGTGAACACTCTCTGATTTGATTTCCAAAAATGAAATTTAACCCAAAGTTTAAAGATAAATCCAACCCATGGGTTTCAAAAAAACTCACCCTAGCTAGGGTATACAAACTTTTTTCATATTTAAACCGGACGCTGAAATCGATTTGTACTCCGCCGTCGCATCTCTCTCTCATACTTTCGCAATTTGCAAAATGCAAGCCGGTACTACCACTTCCAGTTCCAGAGGAGGGAGGAGAAGCCAAGAAGGTGAGCCGAGCGCCCTTTTAAATTGGGGGCAAAACCAGACACGCAATCTTGCGTTCAAAAACTGCCTCCACGATTCTAGGATGGTTCTTGCGATGTGCAGCCGCCGCTTCTTCCGCTCCGATCTAGCCATCGATGTCCATAGGTTTCGCCGCCGCCACTGGTGCTCCGGTAGTGGGAGTCGTGTTGGTTTGGGTTTCGGAAAAACTAGGGGAAAAATGGTTTTGTGTAGCATCCGAGAAGATCGGATGCAATCTGTAGGGTTTTTAGTGCTCCTCTTTTGGGGTTCGGTGGATCAGTGGCAATCGACTAGGGCTCTGGTGGCTAAATCTGCAGCTTTGGGAGGGTTTAGTTCAATCTGGATGTTGGGGGTATGGTTCTTGGTTGCAATTCCCTGCGTAGAGTGAGTGCGGTTTGCCGCGCAACTAGGCAGGTGTGTGTGGTACACTTGGATTTCAATTTTTGTTCTCACTATGCGATTCAGTAATCAGCACCATTTGCTTTCCTTATGTGCTGAGTTTGTTGGAGGCATGTTTGATTAACTTTGTCTTCATGTGTAGTATGCTGGATTATCTAGCTAGAACCTCCAGGATGATTGGAGACTGTGGTGCTCTTTATTGTTTTGCATGGCTTGGGTATGATTGCTGTTTAGTTTTCGGTTGTGATTGGAAGTAATAGGGGGATAAAGGGGTCCAGATTAAGCTTTAAGTTTTAAATCTACTAAGAGTAAGCACTCATTAACTCGCTTGATGGCGCAAGATGCTGCTTCTTTTGGAATGTTCGTTGAATGCTGTTCCGATTGCGCTTGGTGGAAAGTGTTGATGCCTGGTAATGTATCATAAATGCGGAGTTTCGTGTGTGAATTTTGGATTTGGTGCTGTCGGGACGGGTGCATGTGTTGTTACCAAACATTTCATGCAATCCTCACTCAATGGACATAGTGTTTGATTGTTTTTCTTCTTTTAGAAAAAAAAATTGTAGTGTTTGAAGTAGCTGAATCCACTCTTTGGGTAATGTTGCTGTTTCAAATAAAATAGTTATAACCTAAACAGAAATGTTAATGCTATGGAGTTTGATACGTTAGTACTTAGTAGTACGCTCGTTTGCTTCTTTTGGAATGGAGTTGTTAGATTTTGTTCTGATCATGTGTTGGTGAAATGTGTGAAAGCCTGGTAATATTCCTTAAATATGAAGTATTATGTGAATATTGGATTTGGCGACACTGAAGCAAGTGCATGTGCAGTGTACCGAACATTTTATACTATCCCCTGAATGAGCGTAGTGTTTGGAAAAGTGGTAGCAAAACCCAGTTTTTGAGTGTATGGTAGCAATTTTAAGTAGAATGGTTGGAACCCAAACATAAATGTTCATGCTGTGGAGTTTTCATGTGCTAGTAATGTTCTTGTTTGCTTCTTTTGGAATGATGTTGCTTGATTTTGTTCAAATTACATTTGGTGAGCAGTGTGAAAGTCATGTCATATTCATTAAATATGTAGTTTCCTATGAATATTAGCAGTGTGAAAGTCATGTCATATTCGTTAAATATGTAGTTTCCTATGAATATTGGAAGGATTTGACGCCATTAAAATGAGTGCACACGCTGTGTGCCGAACATTTTGTGCACTCAGTGAAGTGTTTGAAAATGTGGTTAATAAGTGCTACTTTTTAAGTTGCTTATAATTTATGGTTGCTTTATGAAACAATACTGATAAATTTATCTACAGATATGAAGTGCAACAGAGATGCTATGATCCGATTAAAGGAGATTGCTGAAACAAAGTTCAGGGAGAATGATATTGACAGTGCAAAGAAGTTTACCTTGAAAGCAAAGGCTCTTTACGAGCCACTTGGGGGCATTTGTCACATGATTTTAGCACTGGATGTGTACCTAAGGGCGAAGAAAAAGATTGGAGGGAAGGATGATTGGTATGGCATCCTAGATGTATCATCCTTGGCTGATGAGGAGACAATCAAGAAGCAATATAAGAAGTTGGCCTTCCAAACTCATCCAGACAAGAACAGTTTCTTTGGAGCTGATGGTGCCTTCAAGCTCATCTCAGATGCTTGGAGTGTGTTGTCTGATAAAAGTAAGAGGATGGCATAATGGCATATGACCAGAGGAGGTATATGGGTTCCCTAGGAGTGCATCATAACTCCCAAGTAAATGCTAATAGCACTTCCAATTCCATTATGTCAAGTATGAGTGGTTTTAACACTATGTCAAGAATGAGTGGTTTCTGCAGTCAAAATTCTGGTCCAGCCCCACCTACCAATGTACCGCCTTCAAATTTTCCCAAGTAAATGCTAATAGCACTTCCAATTCCATTATGTTAAGTATGAGTGGTTTTAACACTATGTCAAGAATGAGTGGTTTCTGCAGTCAAAATTCTGGTCCGGCCCCACCTACCAATGTACCGCCTTCAAATTTTTCAATACCAAGCACATTTTGGACATACTGCAGTTCTTGTAGCATGGGCTTCCAATACTCCAGGGAATATTTGGACCGATATCTGAAGTGTCCTGTTTGCCCAGCAGTGTTTATTGCTGTTGAAGTTCCTCCTCCAAGCTCTCCAATTTACCCTAATGAACCAAGGCCAATGGATGCTAATATTAACATTGGTGGCTCAGCAGTTCCTGACACTAGCAGGGCAACTCCAGGAACAGGGGTGGCTTGTGGTAGTCAGAACTATGATCTTATGCTGCAGCAGTGGTCTTTTAGCAGATCTGCAGTAGGTGCACACACTACTAGACATCCAGTCCAACAGACACACGAGGCTGTTAGAAAAGAGGAGGCAGCTGCAGCTAATGTAGCCAGAAAGTGAAGAGGCAAATCCTGGCAGAAAGGTTATGGAGAGAGTTAGGAGACATGCACATTCAGGCCCTTCCATTGGATCATCAGTTTCAGGAGCAAAGACAATTCCGGAAAAAGGTGCTGCAACAAAGGAAAAGGAAGCTGAAAGGAGGACGAGCATCAACGACGACAAGAAAGTGGCGTGGCAGTCAACAAGCTCTGGCCCTAAAGGGAACTCAGATTTACAGATGCACCCAGCAAAAAGAAAGCCTGGTTCTACAACGGGAACGTTGGGACCAAAAAGACGCAAAACGACTTCTGGTGATCTTAACTTTGAATCTTCTGGTAATGCTGAGATCAGCTATAGTAAAGTGCTCCGGCAGTTGGATGTTCGAGGCATAGTAATCGAGAAGATGAAACTTCAAATTCAGGACAAATTGGAAGATTTCAACAGCAAGAATGTCGATGTGAAAAATATAGGAAAGATGCAGATTAGTAAGCAAAGCAGCACAAAGATTGCAGCAGAAGACAATGGTAAGGAGCTGACTAGCCAAAGAGTACCAGAAGGAGTTGATTCAAAAGAAAAAAGAGAGACCGCAGAGCAGTAAACATCTTGGTTTAGAAGAAAAAGACGAGACATGGAAGTGGAGGTTACCTGAAATACGAAAATTATATAAAAGGAAAAACCGCAAGGTACACAAGAAAGAACCTGTAGTGGATCCAGTTGGTGCTAATTCTTCAAAGCAGTACCATTTGGATGACGAAGATAGCTGTTTGGACAAAGAACCATCTTCTGATTCTGTCTCTGGTGAAATGCCCGTCCCTGATGCAGATTTCTACAATTTTGTTGATCATTCTGAAAGTTCTTTCCAGAATGATCAAATATGGGCCATATACAATGAAGAAGACGGTATGCCTCGCTACTATGCTTTGATCCGGAAAGTTCTGGCCACACACCCTTTTAAAGTTAGACTGGCTTACCTCAAAGCAGAGGACTGCAATGAATTTGGAACTTCAAATTGCATCTCATATGGATACTTGAAGACCTGTGGTGATTTCAAGGTTGGTGCATCCAAAGATACTGACCAGCTGAATTCATTCTTATGTTGTCACGTGGGAGAAAGGTCCAGGTGGCATCATCAGAATTTTTCCTAAGAAAGGTGATATCTGGGCCCTATACCAGAGCTGGTCTCCTGACTGGAATGAATTTACACCTGATGATACACTGTACAAGTATGAACTGGTAGAGATTGTTTTTTTTTGGAAAATCAGAAACAACAGGGGAAACCCCTATTGAACTGGTAGAGATTGTTGATAGCTACAACCCAAGTGAAGGCATTCCTGTTATGCCCTGTAGTGAAAATCCCGGGGCTTGTGTCAGTGTTTAATCCCCTTCTTGACCCAACCAAAAGCAGGAGGATTCCAAAGGAGATGCTGCGGTTTTCACACCAGGTGCCATTCCATGTCCTTACTGGCGAAGAAGCTCGGAATTCTCCTAAGGGCTGCTATGAACTGGATCCAGGCTCAACTCCAAAGGAACTCCTTCAAGTAGTTACACAGTCTGATGATGCCAAATAAGTTTTGCAGTTGAACCTGGTGCTTGCTCTCAACTTCTTCTTTTGCTTCTTTGCACCTGTAGCTAGTTGGGTAATATTGGATTTCCTTAGAACTGTACAATATGTACCCCATGTTGTGTTCTTTTCTGTAAGCTCCCCTATGTTGGGTTGATGTAGCAGCATCCTGTTAAGAGGAAACATACCTTGGTTAAAGTGTACTCAAGCCTAATGTACCTGCTGAGTTAGTCATATTTCTGGATGGTTGCACCAAGAGCAGTAAATGTTAAGAATATCTTTGACCTGTTGCTGCTGTGCATGGATCTCATCATAGTTGCCACAAAAATGAGTTGCTGCTGTGCATGGATCTCATCATAGTTGCCACAAAAATGAGTTGCTTTCTTAATAGTAGTAATATTTTGCTGGCTGTTGCTGTGATGGCCTTTTTTAATGGACAAATTGTTCTGGGCGGTTCTCATGACACATGAGCTTCAGGTCATGGAGAAGTTTGTCTCACCGCCGCTGGAAGTCAATGAGCTTGGTAAAATCTCTTTGGCATGTTGACTTGTGAAATTTGTTGCGCCTGAAAAAGTATAATAAATCGACACCGCAGGGCGTATGCCTTAACGAAAGAAAAGATAGTTTTGCTGGTGCAGATGCTGAATTCATCCATTTGCATTTTTCCTGCTCAATCTCGTGCTTATTGTGGTTACCAGTTAATCCAGCGGTATTCAGTACGCATTACGGTGTTTTGCATTGTGAATGTGTACTGTACTGCAATGCTCCCCTTCCTAAAATCATAAGAATCGCCTGAACGTTTGACGTCCCTTTGCGCCAAGAGGATTACTTTCTGGAGTACTGACCTTTCACATGGAGCTTCAACAGCATCTGGTAGTCTATAAATATCAGACCAGCCGACACAAATTGAGACCATCTTTTCACTTTTCATGCTAACTAGCAACATCAAATCTCCCACCTCCATGCATTAGTATGGGGTCATTACAAGTACCTGAAACAAATGATATTGAAAAACATACATATGTGGGAGCATCGATTAAACCCCGGTTATTATTGTAGACAATAGAAACTCAATTCTGGGCAGACGACTGCAGATTCAGAAATATTACACACTGAAGACAAGAGAAAATAACGGAACAAACAAAAATCAAGACTGAACATATTCCTGCTGTTCAGCCTTTTGACCACAAGGTCCTTGATAGATTCAATACAACTTGATCAGTTGACGTTGCACCCACCCAAATTCCTGGAGAATCGAACGGTTCAATTGCTTCAGCAAGATACAAAAACAACCAGTGACATGAATTTGTACATGACAGATAACCTTCTCACAAGTAACATAGAAACATCTAACAATAGGTCAATGATACGAAATGGCTGCCTTTGCTGAAGAAAGCAGAAAACTGTCAGGCCAAGGCAGAGGGGCATGGACTGAATGCTGTGCCACATGCTATCCACTGTTTTTTCCGGCTGCATGGGAGCATGCAATCAGGAACCTTCTGCCACTCCTTGTTCAAAAGGTTGTATGTCACAAGACGGTTCATCCGCTTCGCCTTCAAGGAGAGCATGAGCAAACCACTGTTGCCCAGGCATGTCATCTTCATGTGCTTACCGTAAAATTCTAAGCACCAGATATTTGGCATTCTGTCCACCTCCTTCCAGAGGAGAGTCATCTTCTGCAACTCCCATATGCAGACACAGGTTGCTGCATTTTTGCACAGCAGACCCACAAGCATAACTCTTCCCTGGAACTCGGCAAGTGTGTGATCAGTCAGATGCAGTGGCAGTGGGATGACAAATTGTTTCCAAATCCCGGTGCTTACATCATATGACAGAACACCCTCTGGTTCTGCACACATGAAGTATAGCGTGCTGCCAACCGCTACAGGCTGTGACCTAAAATTTAGAGCAAATGGAAGTTTTATGCTTGGAGGAAAAGTGCCTGGCCGAGACCACATATTCTGCATAGAGTCATAGACTTCATGATTCCCATCATTTCCTAACCACATTACTTTGTAACCCTCATTAGAAGCTCTTCCATTCAGCACCATCCCTACTGCCACTCTTGACCATGCCTGGACTGATCTGGGCAGAATTTCCTTGATTGATTGTGTAAGAGGGTTGCATATGTAGAAGTTCCTGTGGCCAAGATCCAATAAGCAGACAAGGCCACCTGCAGATGCCACTGGAATTACTATTTTTGCAGGAGAGAGGGGAACAGAAGGGTGGTGCCATTTTTTCAGCAAAGGGTCGTACATTGATACATTGTTGTTGGCATTCTCATGGGTGATTGTATAGAACCATGGCAGTCCATGCGGAACTTCAGAGTACTGCTGAGAGAAATTGTTAGAGCCCGATAGAGAATACCACTTCCGGCAAACGGTACGGGATCGAAAAATTGCAGCAACTGGAAGCCTTGCGATGACAGTTTCAAAAAGGTCTTCAGGGAACTCTCTCCAAATCTCCTGTTTCATTACTTCAGTTGAGTTCAAGTAGGGTGTTTTTTCACGGTTTCTATCTCTACGTGGTCGCTTGCGAGGAGGAGATTGGTTAGTTTCCATGACTTTCAACAACTCTGAGTTGTATCCAGTCCTTCCTACACAATAATCATCCTTGATTGAACCATGTTCGAAGTCAAGTAAATACCTGTGAGATATCCAAAAGCCCAATTAGTCCCATCTTATTTTATGGTAAAGCAATACTGGAAAGGGTAGCAACAAGAGCTTTTGACTGCAAAGAAAAAAGATAAGAGGATGTACAGCTTTGTAGAGCAGGAACGGTATGATTTTGTTTGCAGGAGATTTGACTAGTTCTGCGCTAGTAGCTATTTGTTATTATTTGTTTGGTCCTTTTACTAATGACTAATGCGAAGAACTCAGCTATTCTATGTCTCAATCAGATTAGATGAAAATGGAGCAACTGACGTCATGACTAGCATCCCATGGCAAACAAGACTGACAGAATCTAGATAACTAAAAATGCAAAATATGTAGTGCAATGCAGATTATCAACTTTCAAACTAGATTACTCCGGTAACACTTCAGTGTAACTGTAACCATCAAAGGCACAGGCTACCTTTTTTATGGCTGTTTTAGGTACTATTGAAACTATCTATTTCGACTGTATATCATGGTTGTCACGGCGTCGTCTAGTCGACGACATGTCATCCAGTTAGCCAGCAGTGGATGACAGGACTGCTCGCCTCGGCTAATAGCAGTCTGGTAGAGAGGGTCCTAGATATGGCCTTTGGGTGACATGAGAGGGGGGATGGCCCAGGCCTATGAGAACCCGAGCCGCCACTGCCTGTCGTTGACCCTCTCCAGCTCGCATCCGCCGCTGCACAGTGCACATTGTTGTCTCCCTGCCTTCCACCTTCGGCTCACGGTTACTCCTCTCCCTCCCCTTTCTTCTCTGTTTCTCCCTCTCCCCTACTCTCTCCTCTGGTCCGCTACTCTCTGCTTTGCCACTTGCCTCTCGACTCTGCTGCCCACAATGCTAGATGCTGCTACTCACCATCCTCTCTGCTCTACTATTGGAAGTGGTGGCTTGGTGGTATTATTAGGGCGCGGGAGGAGGGAGGGGATGACTTAGATGGGCCTTTGGGCTTTAGTGAGGTTGTGGGCTGAGTGGGTAGTGGCTCATCTGTCATCTATTCTTCCTCTTTTCTTTGTTATGTGTGTTATATGTGCTGATCTGGCCAAATATACCTCATCGCCTAATGTCCGTCTATGCTGGCGCCTAGGCTGCCCTGGCGCCCTAGGGTCACCACAACTGGCTAGACTGCTAGAGCACAGTGACAACCATGCTGTATATGCCATCATAGTTACATCATTCATTCAGGTAATTAAGTTACACACAAAAATAAGGGATTTGCAACTGTTTTCGCAGGTTTGTTAAATCAGAATCGTGGGTAGGTCAATCAGTTAGCTTTTTATAGTGCATTTCGTAATCAGGTTCCTTGTCCAATTTACCATCAAATATTCAAAACCCTCTAAAGCCTAGAAATAATCTTCATATTTTTTGTCATGTTATGTGGTAATTGACTAATTGCATAGAGGTACCCTGATCAAACCAAGCAATTTATGTTGCTACCAAAGCCAACTACATGTTTCTCACGAGTACTAGACTTGCTATTGGAAGGGTGAAACTTGTGGCATATTCTTGCAAAACACAAGCAGAGGTTGCACAGGAGGAATAGACTTTATTTATACATATCAAATGAAGCTGACAGGTTATTCTTTATGGTCTAGATAAGCAATGCGGCCACGTGTGCAGTCTAAGCAGACTTTCAACCACCACTCAAACCCCCAATATGAGTACATGACCAAAATGGAGTATACGTTGTTTGTTGTTTTAGTAATAATACTGAGCACAAGCAAACATCACCAACTTCTGACCAACAAAATTGTGGTTTTTAATATAAAAGATCGATACAAGTTAACAAACAAATGTTACACTTTATTTGCTAAAATGCACGGCTTAACTATGCTAGAGATAATCCTCAGATATAAGAACTATAGGTGCAATGCTTCATGAAGCACAGCAGGAAACCGATAAATAAACAAACATGATTCTGTGGCTGAGATACATAAGGTAGATGACACAACAGCTTGAATTAGCTGAGATACATAAGTTTGTGTTTCTTTTGCAGTTCCAGTTAAGCATCGCAACTATTTTTAGACGGCCCAGCTTAAAAATAATCGCCGTTTCTTTTCCTCTGGTTCCTTGCCTACAAAGTAGTACAAACGGTGCACCTCCAAAGTCAACTTAATCAGGATATCTTAAGATCAGCAGCCTGACACACTCTAAAATAATCTCAAGTCGCGGACTTTCTCGTGCGTAATTCCATGGATAAGCGTCAATAATCTTGTCCTATGCTTGGGGCAATGTCAAAAGGTATAACCGTGGAAACAGGTAAGTATATTAACAAACAATTATAGGGAGGAAGCAAGCAAGAAGTACGCGCAAAGGCAAAGAATTCTTCCATTTCAGTGCCACGCGCGACCTTTCCTCCGATTAATCCTTCCCCCCCACGACCAAATCCAAAGGGGGAAATTTAAGAGCTGTCGCGACACCCCAAAAAAAAATACGGTAATAATACCAAGATGGAAATACACCATCTAAACTAAGCACGTTCGTCAAAGATCTGAGCAATCCAATTACCCCAGGGCCGAAAGATGAAGAGAAAATTGAGAGGCCAATTTGCAAGAAACGCCGAATAGACTCCGCAGCGAACAGATCCGAATAAACCGACCGGAGAGAGGGAGAGAGAGGGGGGGGGTTTTGCCTGGGGAGGGGGTGGGAGTGGGCGCCGTAGAGGTCCCAGAGCTCCTGGACCTGGCCGACCAGCTGCCGCAGCGCCGCCACCTCCCCCATCTCCGGCCGCCGCCGGCGTCGTCGTGGCGACGCCCCTCTGCTCCCCCTACGCCGCGGCGGCCGCTTCTTGGTTCGGCTCTGCTCTGCTCGTTCCTTTCTGCCTCCCCACGGAAAAATGCTCTCGCTGGCGCTGCGTTGTGTCTGTCGTGTGCGCCGCTCGCTCGCTCTATGCTGCCCTGCTACGCGTGTGCCGAGCCGCGCGGCAGCTAGCTGGTTATCACGCGTCGATCTCTAATCTGATCTGATCTCTCCTGTCCCGCCCTGTGTTACGCTTGGTCGGGTCGCCTCGCTCGCTTGCTTGCTTTGCTTCTATGGGCGTGGTGCGGTGCGGTTTAAGTAAAAGCGTAATTGCGAAATTTGCTTCTTCTGCGTGTTGGGGTCGGTGGTAGAATTAGGAACATGCTTTCACACCTCTTTCTCTAGTCTTTGACACGATATTTTTTTTAGAGAATACGCTAGATTCAATATAAACCATTCTTTTTTTGATGAATAGATCAGATTAACTAATATTTATCTGTACTTACTCCGTTAGCAGAGTAGTAGGAATACCTGATCGATCAGATTAGCTGGTGTTTATTTATACTTCCTCTGATAATAAAGCAGTAAAAATATCATCAACAGATCAACGTATCTAAATCTAATTTCTATTACCCACCATATACTACCCCGTAAAATTTCTCTATTTTTACGTCATGTTGTTCACACGGTGGTACCAATTTTTAGATACGTTGTTCTGACGTTGCCTCCCACAAACGTTACGGGTTTGATTGTGTTACAACTTTATTATATTTTGAGGAGCTGCATGCTGGAGCTAGCAGCTTTGGAGAACACATGGATTTCGTATCTTAGCAGAAGAGTAGCTCTTGCCTTCTTGGAGAGTGAAGCACGTAAGCACATTCATAGGGCAAATAACTGCCAAATATCCTGTGCACAAGAATTATTGACTTTCAGACGACGGGAGTAGCACTGCTGCGAACAGTTTCCTGACTGTACGGATAAGTGTATGAGGCAAACAGAAGAGCATCTTTTTTTAATTTTCTTTTTCTTTCTTTTTTAACACCCGGCCAATGCTGCTTTCTTTTCTCTGAGTAGGCAACCGGACCGAGCATTCTTTGGGTGTTTATCATTTCGCCGCCGCCACCTTGATGCGAAACTAGAAATGCGTGAGCAAAATTATTCAATGAAATTTAACACTATCATTTGTCATTCTCGTTGCTTTTGCACATAACGATCGGCCCCCCTCCAAAGGTTGAATTTGAAGGCATAAAAATGGATTTGGCTCGGTCGACACAATTATGAAAAACGGCAAACTCATGAGCTTCTTCCGTTACGTAGCTTTGAATTCTTCTCATGGGTAGATTCGAGCGGCAACTTGTCGCCATCGAGGCGGATTCTATGCCTAAGCTCAAAGGCAAATGTCAGTGCAACCAGATTTCGAGTGGGGAACGAACTCTTGTGGCTGAATGTATCGAACCATCGCGTATCTCATCTCACCAACATATGCAACTTAATTTTTTTCTGCCCCAAGATCCGTTACCCTCGGCAAAAAGCAGATGAAATTTATGATTTGACGCATTCAGAACAAGCATCGAGAAATTGTGCTCCTATCTTGTATTATCGACTTGTTTATTTGATAGTATTTCAATTGGATAGCATCAGATTCTTTTTTCTGTCTCCTCTGCAGACTTTTATCGGAGGGTTTTTTTTCTATGTAAAGCCGCCAACAAGCTTAAATTCTAGGTTATAGTAGTAGGCTTATCTATCTTCCTTGTGCAGATTCATAGATGTTATTAGATTTTTACTATTAGAAGTAAATAATAGGAGTAAGTATAATAACAAAACTTATTACTTACTCTATCTCTCATTTATATCATATAAAGTAAGCAATAAAGCCAATTTATATAATAATAATCTCTAAATACTATATAATAACTATCAAGTTGACGTGTATAGGTTAAGAGTTAGTTAAAATAGTCTTATTGTATAGTGCCCTAACAATAATAATGCATCTTTATGTGTGATATATCTGATGGCGAGGTGCCGGGGTATAAGCTTCCAAGGGAGCTTTCCATGATGAGGAAAGCGGCAGGCAGCAGCTAAAGTCCCGGAGGCAGAATGATTTTTTCCCGTTCATTCATTCGCCATCATGGCCAGTTGAAGCCGCCATGGTAGCTTCCCTCACCAGTCACCACCGAAGTGGTGCGGAGTAATCCATCTCTGCAGCTTGGGGTGAAAATAGATCGGACCATCTGGCATTAGATTTAACTATCTGGATGGATTTAAGATAAGATTTGGATACTTAATGTTGGTTGATTCGGAACAACTAATATCCAGGAACGGGCTATTCAAATATCGGATTCAAATGTCCTATTCCGTTTGGTTGATTTATTTGATTCTAGAATAAGTTGCCAAACTTAATGTTGGTTGATTCAAATATCCAATAAATATGGGACAGAGATATCTAAATTTTTCAAATTCGATATCATCAAAGTCAAGTCTATTTTCATCACATTTTGTCCATGATAGCCTATTTAGGGCATGTTTGTTTTAGCTTTGGATTCTCTAAAAGCTGATCTGGATTGTGGTTGTAGAGAAACTGATTCTCCAAAATATGGAATCCAAAAGCACATATAAAGTGGATTATGGATTCTAGTGTATATGGGTGGGCTGGATTGTGAGAATTAAATTCTAGAATCGTGCTATTTGTTTTTTATTCTGCTTTTAGGGCTAGAATTCAGAATCAAAAGCAAAAACAAGCAGGCCATTATATTGATAATTAGTTGGTTCTATTGATTCTCAAGTAGCGTATTCTTTCTATGATGTCTATTGGGTTTGATTGATATATAACTTGCTACTATGGTCATATACTCATATGGTTTTAATTCAATAGATATTACTCTATATATGCGTGTATTATCCTAATATCTTTATCCATTTCTGACCTAAATCCATCACATATTCGTCTTATATCCGTATCTTGAATAACCCGAATTCGTATCTATATTCGGCTAGCCCATATTCGATTCAGAATTCAGGAAAAAAGTATGGATTAGGATACGAGAAAAGTAATATCCGTCCGTATCCAACTCATTTTCATCCCTAGCAACAGAAAACAAACGTTGGCTAGTTGGTGAGTTTTGCGTATAAACAAACGCGACACATACCATTGAAACCTACCTGCTACGTATATACATATACAGTTTTTATCATCTTTATGAGGTACCATCAAATTATCCTCAAACTCCTCTAGGCTTATAATCTTGATACCTCCGCATATCATTTAAACTTTTAGTACTTCTTGTACTAGTTTGATGCATATTTCAAGAATGATAAAAGATCTCATGTACGTACCATGACTACTCATCTACACTCGCAACAAAATGTACAGTACGTAGTGCAGTGGCTATACGTATACGCAAGTGCAACCAGATCAGGCCCGTGGAAACCATCATGGCATTGCCATAACGCAATTCATGATAATTTATAATTCATCCCATTATATTTTCTCTCGCACCATAAGTGCAACCCTAATGATGCATAATTAGTGCTTGTACATCAGTACAATGCGCCAAGTGGTAAAATGCTTAAACCCATCTGGAATGCCAGAATTTTGCAGAAACGACCCATGCATTGCAATGTTTTCTGCAAAAATCCTGTGAAATTCTCTTGTTTCAGATGTATTTACAGTGTTCGACGGATGCGTGCAAAGAGGCAGAGGAGAGACTCCGCACGGAATAAAGCAGAAGTGAGTTTCGCACGATGGCCCTCGCACGTGTGGAAGTTCCTGCTCCAACTCGGGTGAAATGATCTAGCTAAACACTCTTAATGCTAGCTGTGAGCAGTAATTTTGTACCACGCAGCCACGCTTCAACTTTTCTTTTATTTTTTTTCACTTTAGCTTCGTTTTTTTTCACACACCCTGGTTTCCGATAGAAGACTTCGTAACCAGGGGTAAAATTAGTACCAAAGATTACTTTCCCTAAAGGCTTTTCCTTTTTATTGTTGCTTTTCCCCTCTGATCTAACAACTTTGGATGGAAGGGATCATTGCGTAGTTGAATCTCTCCCCCATGGCTGGCCATCATTCTGTTTTATTTCTTGGCAACTTCTTACTTTGCCTTCTTTTTCTCTGATCTACCATCTCATCTCTGGATGCCTTGGATCATTGCATCTTTGAAGGTTTTGCACCTTGCGGTAATAATTAGCGATGATATTCTTTTCACCACTAAAGCACTTCTCCGGACAAAACTCTTCATGACCAACTGAAAAGACGACACCACTAGATTGATTATTTACCCCCATGACCCATTATTCTTTCCTCCCTCTGTAAAATTTATGCGCTTTAAGGGATTACAATACTGAACATGTAAAATTCAGTAGCAAGCTCCTACAGCGCGAAAACTGCATCCAGTAATACAGTCAGGTTATTCTTGCTAATTAACCGGCGAGCTGCCTCCAACCTGAGAAGATGGCACAACAGAACCACACAGACCGATAGGAGGAGATAGGGAGAGACAAGCAAGAGCAGTGGTTACAACCAATACAGAATTTCTCCTAAGCTACTGGCAAGCCATGGATGGATCATGAATCATGATGGCCAACAAAAGCACTCCTCTCTAACTTACCAGGCAACCCAACCAACAAACGCTCCAAATCCAAAGCTAAACCACAAGATATGGAGTTGTGGTCTCGGTTGGTAAAATAGGTCAATATGGATTTGGTGCTGGTGGCCATCTCCCCTTTTGTTTTGGTTGCTTAAATCATTGCTTTTCTGTTGCATCGCATCTAGAAAGAAACAAGAAACGTAGTCCAAAATGGCATGATCACTTGCAACCAACTACTGCTACTATTTTGAGCTATCTATTTTCCACATGTGAGTCACAGAACCAGATCAAAGGGCGTGAGCTAGCCGGTGCAGAAATGTTTTCGGTGAACACGAGCCAATTCTTCTTTTTTTAAAAAAAATGTAATTACCATCTATCCCTTATTCATATTTTAATATTTATACAACTTTCAAAAAGAAAACTATGAAAGCACCTCACGTTGCAATTAAATCCATCTAAGACAAATTATTTCATTAGAGCCAGAGAGGGGCCTGCCCTAGGCAGATTCGGGCTCTCCGTGGCTAAGACTTAGAGCAAGTACAATAGTAAAATCTATTACTTACTTCACCTCTCATCCATGCCATCTAGAGTATGCTAAAAACCAGTTTATATGATCAAAATTTTCATATGATCCTACTCGATTCTACTGATTCTAGTGTTTATTATAAATATTTACTTGTATATGTGTTTTTAATTGCATGTTTTACTTTTATATCTTAATGTCCAGTATAATTTGCATAAATAACAAAAGATCTTTCATGTGCATTACATTTTTATAAACATAATTTCTAAATGTATAATTTTTTAAAAAAAATTGCAGTACCGCTGAAATATGCGGTAGATCTTTGAAAAAAATTATTTAGTAGAATTAGATAGGATCTTAAATTCTACGTCAATTCTAGGATTCACGGTCCTACCGAAAAGCCTCTGATCCAATTCAAGGTCACAATTCTGACATCCTTACGCCCAAGACATGCATATATCCAAACTTAAATTCGGCAAATGTTAGCACTAACGCTGTGTTTTGAAAAAGTGCATCTGGTGACTGGTCAACCTATGTATTAGGGCAGTCCCAACCCATGGTTTCTATGAGCAGTGTCTAGAGGAGAGATAGAGCAATAAACCAATGCATAGTTTCCCAACCCAGGGTTTTCATGAGCAGTGTCTAGAGGAGAGAGAGAGCAATAAACCAATGCATGCATTACAAACACAGCTTGGTCAGCGCGCAGAAACGTTCAACCCCGATTTTGCTCGTTTCTTGCGTCTTGGCGCTCGCGCCGACCTAGTTTCTTGCATGAGACACAGTTTCTTTGTTTTTCCTTCTCTCCCTTCCTTAATTCCTATGTCACATTAGATTTTTGCTTAGTTAGCAGCGTAATTAATTCTATGGACACCAACTGAGGTAGAGGGTTAGGACTGCCCTTACTAGTACATCGGAACTGGCCCCCATATCGTCGTCCGTCATTGGTATCATGGTATGTAGGCAACCCACGAACCATGTCATGCCGACACCCCAACCTGGAATTCCGGTCTGGGTGGTATTAGTATTAATTACCCACCTCTTAATTGGAGTCAATATGGGACGGAACTGGGGCTGGTAATTACTCACTGGTTGGGAATTTGGGATGGAACTGGGTCACATCGATCATTATGGCTAGTGACCAACCTGCAGATAAAGGTTAGCGAAGGCAATCGAGTGTTTCGTTTACCCATCTTCTTACAGCCGCGGTTTGAAATGAATCCAATCGATCATCCATCGTACTCACTAAGACCGACCAACACCGTCTTTTTCTTCTCCCACAGCTTTTGATTTTTGTTTTGACGATCTTTATTGAAAGTTCCTCCCCCTCTCTCTCTCTTACGAATTGTTCGTGTATGAAATCTCAGGAACTTGTGTTGAAGCACAAGCGATCGATGTAACAATTAGTCCAGTTCAGGAATTAACACGGCAAACTAAGCGAGTTTCGTGATCTGTCAAGCTAAGATTGGAGTTTAATTGAGGACATAAGGTACGTACGTGGCGACTGTGCGACACGGCAAACGTGCATTGCTCTATGGTTAGGTTTCCACAAGCAGAATTAGCCCTACCTAGCAGGAGAGAGACCTTGGCGTGCCGGCAGCGATGGTGGTGTTGTCCTTACAAGGACCTGAAGCTGGTCGGGGTCGCCGGCTAATCGTCAGACCAGCTAATGATCGCCGGCGTCACGTCGCTAGCTGTTGCTTCTGTAGCGCTGGGCTTGTGTGCAACTGTGAGTTGTGACCCACCGGCACCATCAAAACAGAGGGAGGAGGGGCCTGTACCTTAACGCTTAAAGCTGATTGACGGACGGACTGATTGATTGAGAGATGGTTCATGCAGCTGCCAGATGAGCCATTGATCGAGCCATGATCTCGTTTCGGCCAAGATCTTGATGATGCTGATGACTGATCGATCAGCCGATCGATGCATGTTTCGCTTTTCCTTTTCAAGGAACTATCAGGGGATGAAACACAGTAGTAGGCGGGGCAGAGTGTTGACTCTTAGTTTATATCCGGCAGAGGTCAATCGGGGCGGATCAAATTCGTTTTCGAAAAAATCCTCATGAAATATATTTTTTTAGTTCCGAATTATTATTATATGGGAAATATAGTTAGCATATGAGAAGAACAATATCTGGTATTCGTATTTGATAGTATATCCGAAAGAAATCCGATAAATCAACAAAATGGTTATCCGATCAAACATCAATATCCTTTAATACCCTCTATTGTTTTCTAGTCTTTGACTAATTTATAATATGAATTTACATTTAATTATGTTTATGTTATTAAGTAGGATAAATAATTTTCTAATATGTACTATAATTTGACACTTTTGTTGATAAAGTGACATCATTTCTTTATATACGTAGTATCCATATCCGTGACCGATTCGAATCCGATTCATATTTATTCTATGCCCGTATCCCCCATAATTCGTATCCGTTTCTAAATCCAGGGTAAAAATAAGAACAATATCTGTCTGTATTCATCCTTCGTACCCGGACCGGACAAGCACAAAGAGACAAGATTTTCACTCTGAATATGTATCGTGGAGGGGAAAACAAAACCGCCCGTGGTGGTGTACACATCTACAGCAACAATACGAGGTATGTTTCCACTAGACAGGCGTTCACAAATTAACCAACCCAATTAACGATCCAAACCAAAGTATATATGCCTCTGATGAGAGAGAGAGAGAGAGAGGAGAGGGGGACTGGAGCATACGTACGTAGGAGATGGTGGGGCTTGGGCTATAATTCCATGCACTCCATGATGCATGCCCAGTGTCTCCAGTAGTCCATGCAAGGAATCCATCGCTCGCTCCCTCCCTCCCTCTCAGTACTCCAGCTTTGCCTTCGCCTTTGCCTTTCCGCGTTAGTTCCGGTCAAACCCACAATCATATTCACCCGTTCCATCCACAGCCTCCTCTAGCTTGCAGAGTTGCAATCCCACATTCCCACGTGCTGGTGGCCCTAACTCCACTCCTCGCAATCTCTTCCATTAATTCCAGCACGCACTGCACTCACCCAAGTCACCTTCACCAAAGTTTGCTCCCAAAGAAATCTCGCACAAACTCCAAGCTTTAACCTAAATCTACCTGCGCGTCTCCTCGGTGCCTTTACTGCTCCAGTGCCCTCAAGGCCGCATTCATCATGGCTATGGCGGTAATGGCCAGCAGGCCAGGGCTTCCGGCTGCCCGGAAAAAAACTTCTAGTACAACGAGTTGTCTAATCTCTGATAGCGTATCTCTTAGAACAAAAGACATAATATATACTAGAAGAGAGAGAAAATTTTAATTACTTTAAGATTTAGGCAATTTATACTGAGAGAAAAAAAATTAGTTACTTTAAGATTTATGCAACTTGTACTGAGAAAAAAATACGTTGAAGCACTGTACTTTTTATAAAAAATGCTATGATATCCCGTGCATATAATTTTTTCCCAACTACCTGTCATCGAGAAACAATCCGGCAAAAGTCTTCGAGGCCATTCACTGCGAATAACTAGGGTGGCGTTTGGTTGGGTGGATGGGATATGGCAATATATGGATTTGGAGTTATCTAATTGTTTGGATGAGGAGATGGATAAGATATGGTCATCCAGCTTTTTAAAATATTCTCTCAAAATACTAGATAGACCCATCCAAAAAAAAGGCCAGACAGGCTCATTCAGTTTATTGCATGAAGGGGTGTACTTGATCAAATTTAAATTTCGCTAAAGTATACTCTGTTAACTTTACATTTCAGTCAAATTATGGCCAAATTTTGCCTGAAAATTCAAATTTTGGTCAAATTTTGTTTGAAACTTTAAATTTTAGTCAAATTTGTCAAAAATTTAAATTTTGTTCGAAAATTCAATTTTGAATCAAATTTTATCCAAAAATTCAATTTTTGATCAAATTTTTATCAAATTTTATCCAAAAAATCAAATTTTGGTCAACTTTTTGCCCAAAAATTTCAAACCAAAATTTGAAACCATGATTACAATACTACAACAACTTCTTTTTTCGGTGAAATTTCGCTCAAATCGGCGAAATTTCATGAAAAAAATCTAGATTTTGCTATTTTATGGCCGGATTTGACTTCAATTACATCAATAACCCATAAGAAAGTGATATTTGATGATAATTTGTCAAAAATTTTATTTTTTGAGATATTTTAAATTTTGGCAAAAACACTGTTGGAATTTTATAAAATTAAATAAGCTTTTTAATGCTATGAAAAATTTATGATACTATCTTAAGAAGTCTAGGATCAAACAAGAAAATTTTTAAAATATTTCAACTTCATTTGTTATCTTTTAAAAAAACTGAATTAGCATAAACATGGTAGTAACAGATCAGAATTTTATAATTTTTTTCATGTTTTATCATCATTTTAAAATTGTAAATATCATTATTGATTCATAAAGACTATCCATAAAAATTTTCAAAATTTTCTAATATGGTTTGAATCATTTTTCATTCGTTTGAAATTTATCGGTCAGCCTTCAGTTGCACTGTCTGAATTTTTTCAAATTCATGAAGCCTGATCATCATCTGAAAATTTTATGAAAACATCCATGATGCATCATAACCATGCACAAAAAATTTCAAAATTTGCTAACGTGGTTTGTACTATTTTTCATTCGAATAAAACTTGTCGGTTAGTGTTTTATCAAGACAGTACCAATGTTTGAATTTTTAAAAATTCCTAAAATGTAATAATCATCAGAAAGTTTTATGGGAACATTACTGATATATCAGGAACCTCCCAAAAAATTTCAAAATTTTCTAACATCATTGTTTGACTGACTTTTTAGCCAGTGCAAATGTACCAAAATTTTGCCCGAAATTTCATAATTTTTCGCCAAAAAATTGTTTTTTTAGGTAAAAAATGAACCGGATTTGAATTTTTGTTTTTAAATTTTAACTAAGATTTGTCCAAAATTTCGAAATCTCAATGAAATTTTAGATTTTGATCCAAGACGAAATTTAATCCAAAACAAAATTTGAATCCCTGATTACAACTAGCCTATCCATCCTCATCTATCCGACCAAATAAAAAATTGGCTCATCCTATTTATTCTCATCCATCCAACCAAATAAAAAATTGACTCATCCATATCCACCCAACCAAACAGCCACCTGGATAGCTCCATCCTATCCAACCTCATCCAATCAACCAAATACAATGTAGAATGGACAACAGCAGCAGAGCATCACAGCACAGAGGCACTAGCACCCAAGCCACTGACCATTCGGGGAAAGATTCAACCTAGCACCATGTCTGGCCACGCTTCTAGTGACGCAAGACTAGCTATCAACATTTGGGCCTCGATGACAAAAAAGGTGGTTACAGTTCGAATCAAAATTATTTTGATCATAGTAGTTAATAGGTTTAAAATTAAAATAAGTCTATTTGAGAGGAAAAAAGATTAATATGGTTCAACTCAATAATAACTCATTAGCTTGAATTTAAAATAACCATTTATCAAATGAATTTATGTTGAATCATATTAATTTTTTTAAAAAAATTGATAATAACTCGTTAACTCCCAAACAACATCCCCAAGGTGGACTGGCTGACCCTGAATACATGGTCACATTGCGCAGCCTCCTCGTCCATCAACGCTGCAGAATCGACTCCTGGATAGGTGGTCTTGATGTTTTGCATCCGCTGTTTGGACTAATATAGTATGATAGGATAAAGGACTCGAATTAGACAGCGAAAGAGTCATTTTCCTATTTGGATTGCTGAATTCTATTCTATTTCTTAGAACTGTAGGTTTGGGTATAAATTCAGATATAGTTTTGAGTTTTGTAAACAAGAAAATAAGAAGGAAATAAGAGAACAAGAAAACAGGAAAATGTGCTACTTGTACCACACCACAAAAATATTTGTATTCCTGAGTTCTTGTGCTTAATTTTTTACCATCATACTTGTGTGCTGATCTAAGCTAAAGCCGACAATTAGTATCAGAACAAGGTTCTAACTTTGGTGTCACGCTTGCCCTAGGGGAGACCGCCACTGTTGCACATCGGGGCAGGCTATTGTCGCTGGGTGATACTATGTTGAGCGAGTAGCGATGCATGTGACTCCAAGATAACAAGGATACAATAAGATAGCGAGCCATCGTTGAGATTTGCATTGTATACAATGTATGGTGTGTGTATTCATGTTGTTGTGTTAGTGTCTCGTATGTGCATGAGCACTTGTGAGTGTGTGTCCAAGTGCTAAAGTGTGTAAACCTATTATCCGAGTCTCCGTGCCATCAAAGTTGCATCACGAGTGGAAAGAGTCGACTAAGGGATGGCGGTGAAAAGGTGAAGGAGATGTGTCTCCTCAATACCTACTATTGACGAGCGCCATTGACAACCAATATGACAAGATGGCATTGACGATCATCTGTATATCTCTTCAAAAAGGCAATCAAAGCTACGCATTCTTGTGTCAATTGTGCCCACGAGATGCTGTGGTAGATGATTCAAGACGTTGAGGAGATATGTTTGCCGTCACGACTCACGAATCAAGTAAATAAGTTGAGACCAGGACGTTGAGGAGATGCGTTCGCCATCCTAAACCATGTTCATTGAAAATGAGACCAAGACGTTGAGGAGATGTATTCACCGTCTTGAGTTAAATAAAGTTGAGTACAAAATGTTGAGAAGATGTATTCGTCATCCCGTGTTGAGTAAATGTTAAGTAAGTCAAGTTGATGTTACAAGATTAAGGGTTTGAATGTTAGATATCTCACAACCAACACTAGATTAGGGATGAGATTGTTCGGACTAATCTAATTTAATAGGATAAAGGATCCAAAGTAAATAAGGAAAGAGTACTTTTCCTATTTGGATTGTTGAATCCTATTCTGTTTCTTAAAGCTGTAGGTTTGGGTATAATTTAGAGGTAGTCCTAAGTTGTGCTATTCCGAAATTTTCAATAGTTGTGCTAAACAGGTATTTTATAACTTTTTACAATTTTTGGGGACTTTATCGGTTTTTTACAATTTTTCCATAATTTTTTGGGACTTTATCGACTTTTTACAATTTTTCAATTTTCTTGCATTTTCTCCGGTTTTCATTCTGTCACCGTTTTTCACGATTTTTCTTAAAAACCATTCGATATTTAGGAAAAATCGATCGATTTTCGACCATTTTGAGCTATTTTTGAGTATTTTTCGCTATATTTGACTGATTTGTGTGACTTTGTAAACCATTCGATTTTTAGCGATTTTCAATCGATTTTTACGGTAAATCAGTACCGCCGAGACTTTGATTTTCAACTCTAAATCGGTTTGGTTAACCTGCACCCCGTTCAAGGCCCCGCTACCCCCAATCGTCGCTAATGGCGGCAATGCACATGACCTGCACCTACCCATCCCAACATCAACACAAACAGCACTGATCACTGCCACTGCTGCTACAAGTGACAAACCATGCCATTCAAGTGGGCCATTTGGGGGCAGTCCAACCTCTGCAAATGACACCATGGCGCAAGCCCTGTGCATGTCTCATGAAGAAGTTCGGAGTGCTCAACAAGGAAACACCCTCGACGAAGTGGCCATGCGTATTGGTTTTGACCCAAATCAGCACACATGTACGCCAACAAAAATATCAACTCATGAATACAAGTATTTTGATGGTACAACACAACTAACACTTTTTGCTTCTTACTTATAAAACTCAGGACTACCTTTGAATTTATACATAAATCTATAACTCTAAGAAACAGAATAGGGTTCAACGATCCAAATAGGAAAAGGACAGTTTCCTTCTAGGATTCGGATCCTTTACCAAAATTAAATCTAACATTCACCCCCTTTAATTTTGTAACATCAACCAGCTCTAAACTCCAGCTTGTTGAGGTAGTCAATCACAATTACGACTTATCCAGCATTTACTTAACATTCTGTACTGAACTTACTTACTTAACTCAGGACGGCAAACACATCTCCTCAACGCCTCATACACATCTCACATGAACTTGACTCAAGACGACGAATACATCTCATCAATGCCTTGGTCTCAACTTACTTACTTGATTCAAGACGACGAACACATCTTCTCAACATCTTGAATCATCTACCACGGTACCTTGTGGACACAACTGACATGAGAATACATAGCTTTGATCATCTTTTCAATGAGATACACAGATGACCACTAATGCTATCTTGTCACACTGGTTATCAACAACACTATTAATAATAGGATTTAGGGAGACACATCTCCTTCACTCTTCACCGTCATTTCTTCTCGTCGACTCTTCTCACTCGTGAGCAATTTCGACATTATGGAGACTCGGACAATATCTTTACACACTTGAGCATTTAGACACACACTTACAAGTACTGACACACATACGAGACACTAAGACAATGATCCGAATACACACGTGCACACCACACATCGTGTACAATGCGTGCTTCAACGACGGTTTACTACCTCGTTGTCTCCTTGTCATGGAGCTATATATAATGCCGCAACGACATGCACCGTTGGATCTTATGGCCTCCCACTAGGGCAAATGCGACATTTAGATTAGAACCTCACTCTAATACTAACTGTAGAACCTTGCTTTGATACCAATTGTAGGTTTTAGTCCAAGATCATGAACACACGTACGTTAGCAAAAAATCAAGCATAAAAACTCGTGAACACAAGTATTTTGATGATACGACACAACTAGCACATTTTTTTTTTTGTTATCTCACTTTCTTGCTTCTTGCTTCTTACTTATAAAACTCAGAATTACCTTCAAATTTGTACCTAAACCTACGGCTCTAACAAATAAAATGGGATACACTAATCTAAATAGAAAAAGGACACTTTCCCTCTAGGATTCGGATCTTTTCCAAAATCAAATCTAAGAATGCATCGGTACCTGAGCTCTTCAAAGGTCCCCCAAGTCCCAACACAGCTGGTGAATTGGTGATAAAGGCTATCACGGCCTTGTACGGCCACGACTACCCTGAGCCAAGATGCAGCAAGGGCGACGACAACGTTGACACCGGTGCGGCGCAGCCAGCCAAAGTGCCCCTCCAACAATGCTGCTGACCGCCTTTTGCTTCCTCCGTCTGGACCAGCTCCAGTCCAACTTCAAGCAGCCTGCTCGGATTATGATTGCTGTTTATCTTATGTCTATGTCAAGCTTGTTGCTCTTTGCTTTTGTGTTGCCGACCCAGAGCCAACGCATACTGAATTCATATACAAAAGAATTGGGTGGCCTAGGAATCACCAATTTGAAGAAACTTAGAAGAGCGCTTCGACTTCGACATCTTTGGCATGAATGGACCGCAGAGTCCAGACTCCAGACCATGGGTGGATTCTTCTGTACCTGGTGACATCACCGACAGATAGCTCTTCCACATGTCAACGGTGCCGGTGGTGATGATTGGGAACAGGGGAAAGGCGAAATTTGGGCACAATTCATGGCTCCAGGGAGAAGACCTGGAAAACCTCGTGCCAAGCTTGTTCCATATATCGAGGAGAAAGAATAGAACTGTGCATAAGGAGCTTTAGAACAGCAACTGTGTCAAAGACAATCAGAGGGAGGATAACCAATACCGACAACATTGCCATCAGAGGTTGGCCACACCGGCAGCAGCTCTGCATCCTATGTGATGGCCAACAGGAAACAAGCCTTCACCTTTGCCTGCATTGCCCTTCTGCTTTGGAGGTTTGGCAAACGGTCCTTCGGTGGGTTGATCGCAACATCATCCAGCAAGTCCAGCCATCCAATTTCGACAGCATTCTACTGTGGCGGCAGCAGGCTTCCAAGGCAATACCGAAAGATAAGAGAAGGAGTTCCAATGAAGTCACCATTTATGTCATGTGGAACATCCAGAAGAAGAGAAACAGGAGAACATTCCAACACGAGTCAGACAGGACACATGAGATAGCAACGATAAGCAAGGAAGCCGTTGATCTGCGCGCGTGGGGCTTTTCGAGACATCTCGAGTCCCTCTTTCTTTGTTGCCTATTTTTATGCCCTGAAAGTCACTTAATCGGGCCGCTCCCTGTACATATTAATTCCTCAACTCTTTCTTTAATTGATTGGCAGAGCTCCTGCTTCCATTTAAAAAGAAGAGGGAGGAGGGGGTGTGCGACTGATGGCTGATTGGGACATGAACAACTGTAATCCCACATCTGTTTGTGGTTGGTGATCATCTTACTAGGATTCTCAAAAAAGAAAAGAAAAGAAAAAGAAATTAATCGCATGACTAGCCCAACTGGCTCTCGTACTCTTCGGTCCTCCAAGCATCTCTTGGCCCATCTCAGCAGGCCCAAACCTTTAAAGTAGCCCAATACCTTGAGCCCACTAAGAGCCCACTTTCCGGTTCTCCCCTTCCACTCCCTCGTTATCACCTCACCTAATCTTGTCCTGCAACGTTCTCCACCCGAGAGAAATGGCGTCCGTGGCGTTTACAGTGGTGGGAGCCTTCAAGGGTCTGTTCCTCTCCTCCTCTTCCAGCTCTCTGACGGCGGCGGGATGGGCATGCCGCTGCCGGCGCGGTGGCTGACGATTCAGATGGCGCACAAGAAGGGGGCTGGGAGCACCAAGAAGGGGGCTGGGAGCACCAAGAACGGGAGAGACTCCTGGGGCCAGCGCCTAGGAGTCAAGATATTCGGCGAACAGGTCGCCAAGCCTGGCGCCATCATCATCCGCCAGCGTGGCACCAGGGTCGTCCTCTTGCTCTGCTTCTATTACCGGTTCTTGGGGTTAGGGTGTTGGGTTCTTGGATGGTTGCTTGCTTGGGCTTGGGTTGATTCTTGAGTCAGGTAGCCGTGTCTAGTGTATAGTAGTAAAATGCGGTAGAGTATTTGTGTAAAGGTTGGAGCTTTGACCATTTGGGAACAAGAGCTATCCTTTGACTCTTGAGAAGATTGCTTGCATACTGAATTGCCAACTTAGTTTAATAGGAGTCTGTAGATATTGCATTGTGGTTTCGAAGAAGTGCGGGGAGCAATAGGGCTTGATATGTTCGTGGCCGTACAAGGCTGTGAGTAGTGCAGTAATTCTTACTTTTTGACACCAGTGCCATACTCTAGATTTCCACATTATGGTGATAAAGGGTTTTGTGAAAATTGTAGTTTGGGGCCAGCCGAGATAATCCTCGGTTGGGTGTTTGGTTTGTATTTATAGCGATTCTTCAGATACAACAGATTACAGAGTTCTCTGGATAACAAACTAACTAACCAGAGTTTATCAGATAAGCTACAGGAGTTATCGACAAGATACAGAACCTGAATCGGTTTCGATACTAATTACAGTTGGCTGAGATTATATCTGCAGAGATTACATTCTTCAACAGCCTCTCTTAATCTCAGCCACTGTTCTTCATATTCAGGCTATACAGCAGTCGATCAAAACTTTGTTTTGGCAAAGCTTTAGTAAAATGTCTGCTACCTGATCAGCCAAGAAATGAATCTAACTTCCAATATTCCCAGAGCAACCTTTTCTCGAACAAAATGAAAATCAACTTCAATGTGTTTGGTTCGGGCGTGAAGAACAGGATTTATGCTAAATACGTTGTTCGAGATTATCACACCATAAGCATGGTGGCTTGGACTGAAACACATTTAGTTCTTTCAAAACTGATTGAAGCCAAAGAACTTGGCTGCAGCATTTGCTAGAGCCTTGTATTCAGCCTCTGTACTCGATCTGGATACAGATGGGCTGTTTTCTAGCACTCCAGGATATCAAATTAGGTCCAAGGAAGACTGCATACCCTCCGGTTGATCGCCGATCGTCAGGGCATCCTGCCCAATCGGCATCGAAAAAGGCACTCAAAAGTTTGGAGGAAGATTGCTGAATTCGCAGTCCAATTGTGGAAGTTCCTTTGATATACCTCAAAATCCTTTTCACTGCATTCCAGTGGACTTCGGTTGGGCTCTGAAGGAATTGACAGACCTTATTGACAGCAAAACAGATATCCGGTCTAGTCATGGTCAGATACTGCAAAGCTCCAACCACACTTCTATACTGAAATACATCTTCTTCGGACAGAGCTTCTCCATGGGTCTTGGATAGTTTTTCTGAACTGCTCATTGGCGTTGACACTGGCTTGCAGTGACTCATGTTGGTTTTCTTTAACAGATCATTGATATATTTTTGCTGAGTCAGAATCATACCTTCTTTGTCAGTACAAGCCTCAATGCCAAGGAAATAACTTAGTTTTCCCAAGTCCTTAACAGCAAATTCGGTTGACAGCTTCTTGATCAGTTTTTCCAAAGCCTTATCACATGATCCTGTGATAATAATATCATCAACATATATTAGCATGTAAATGGTTATTCCAGCACTAATGAAGATAAACAATGATGTGTCAGCCTTTGAAGGTCTGAATCCTATCTCAATTAGTTTCTGGCTTAACCTGGCATGCCAAGCCCTTGGCGCTTGCTTTAACCCATATAATGCCTTATCCAATTTACAAATGTGATTTGGATACTGACTGTTTTGGTAGCCCGGCGGCTGTGACATATAGACTTCCTCCTTGAGAGTTCCATGTAAGAATGCATTTTGGATATCAATTTGCCGCATTGTCCATCTGCAGGAAACAGCAATTGACAGAACCAATCGCACCGTTGTCGGTTTGACAACCGGGCTAAAGGTTTCTGAATAATCTATGCCGTATTGCTGTTTAAAACCCTTGGCAACCAAGCGAGCTTTAAATCTGTCAATTGTGCCATCTGACTTCTGTTTTACCTTGAAAACCCATTTGCAGTCAACAACATTATGTCCCTGTTGTCGTGGCACAAGATGCCAAGTATTATTCTTCAGTAGAGCAGAGTATTCGGCATCCATAGCGGCTTTCCAGTTTGGATCCTTCAGAGCTTCAATGTACGAACTTGGAGGCTCAGTGAGTGCAGAGAAGGCACGCTTTCCATGCACTGAATATGGTATTGTTCCATCTCTGTATTGCTTGGGCTTATGGATATTATCACGAGCTCGCGTCTGCATAGGGTGGCGCTGCTGTTGATCTGCTTCAGAGGAACTACCAGGAGAGCTTTAGGCGCTGCTGCTGATCTGCTTCAGAGGAACTACCAGGAGAGCCATTACTGTTACTGCCGCTGCTTCTACTTTCTCCCGTGGCTCTTCTCCTCGTGACTCTTCTGATGGTGCTGCAACAATAGACTCGGAAAGATCATTAGTAGCATAGGAGTGGGTATTACTATTCTCATAATGATCAAGTTCTGTTACTGGTTCAAGGGACGTGTCTGACGTTGCAGCAACAAAGGAGGGAGAAGAACAGAAGTGGGAGAGTAGGAAGGCGAGCTGGATGACACAAGTTTGTCGGAGGCAAAGGGAAAGACGCGTTCATCAAATACCACATCACGGAGATATACACCCGCCCAGTGGGTTTGTGCAGACATTTGTATCCCTTGTGCAGATTGCTATACCGAGAAAGACACATTGCGAGACCGAATTCAAGCTTGTGAGTATTATAGGGCCTCAAGTTTGGCCAACAGGCACACCGAATGTCCGGAGCATTGAGTAATTTGCTGAAACACCAAAAAGACGAGTCAAAGGGACAGAGTTTTGGATGACACGGATGGAAGTCTGTTAATGAGGTAACAAGCAAGAAGAAAGGCTTCGTCCCAAAATCTAATTGGCATGGACGCATGAGCGAGAAGAGCTAATCCAGTCTCAACAATATGCGGTGCTTATGCTCAGCAACACCGCTTTGTTGATGGCTGTGGGGACACGAAACTTGATGAGAGATTCCAATGTCACCAAAAACTTGGTTAATTTTGAAATTCTCCTCCCCAATCAGATCGGACGATTTGATTTTTGAATTGAGAAGTCTTTCGACATGTTTTTGAAACTTAAGAAATGTTTGTGCAACATCGACTTGTATTTCAGCAAGTAGACCCATGTAAATCGATGAAATCATCAACTAAACTAACATAGTATTTGAAGCCATTAACAGATGTTCGGCAGGTCCCCAGACATCGGAATGGATAAGTTCTAAAGGAAATCTAGTTACATGTGTGGAAGAACTATAAGGAAGTTGGTGACTTTTTGCTTGCGACATGCATCGCAAACAAATGAGTCTTTATTGGATGAACTAGGAAGCTTGTGAAAATGAAGAACGGACTGAACAATAGCTGGGGCTGGATGACCGAGCCTTTGATGCCATTGAGCCTTGCTGATCTTTTCGGCAGACAATGAATGATGAGCCTGACGAGGACCAGTTGAAGGTATTGGATAAAGGCCCTTCTCACACTTGCCTTGAAGAAGTACCTTCCTCGTTGCTCGATCCTTGACAAAAACATATGTGGATGAAATTCAAAGAATGCATCATTATCAGCCGAAAATTTATGGACAGATAGAAGATGTTTGCTGGCTTGAGGAACATGAAGGATATTTTTGAGAATTAGATTGCAATTTGAACCAGCAACAGAACCATGACCAAGATGAGAAATTGTCATACCTGATCCATTAGCTACCTGGACTTGATCTCCTCCCTTATATCGTTCTTTTATAGCGAGTCTGTCAAGATCGCTAGTAAGATGATCAGTGGCCCCAGATTCTGCATACCAGTTAGTATCCACTGCATAATTTGTCAACGCTGATGCAGCAACTCTCTGGTCTTCGCTTGATAACTGTGATCAAATCGGTGAAAGCACTTCAGAGCGTCATGTCCGGCTTCCCACACACCTGACATGATGGCCGATTGTTGAAGTTGTTGTAGCCGGCTCGTCCTCCACCACGTTGGTTGCGGCCGCCACCACGACCGCGACCTCTTCCTCGTGAACCAGAATAACTCTGATTCAATGACTCTGATTGCTTCTGGGATTAGTCCTCATAGCATTGTTTGCTGAAGACATAACAACGGAGTGCTGTTCCTTCCGTAGTTCATAACTGATCAGATGAGCATACAAATCAGTTAAAGTAATAGGATCCGCCGGGTTGTGACAGACGTAACAAGAGAATCATAATCGTCTCCAAGCCCAGCCAGAATATATGAAACTATTTCTTCTTCTTGCAGAGGATTGCCGATAGACGCCATGATATCGGCCAAGTGCTTCACTTTGCTGAAGTAGTCCGAAGCCGTCATATCTTTCTTGTGAAGATTAGCCAGTTGAATCCTGATCTGCATTATCCGGCACGCGAGCGTGAGGCAAACATGCGCTCCAACGCTGCCCAGACTGCCGCAGATGTACTGAGAAACAGGACCTGGGCCAAGATTTCTTCACTTAACGAAGACAGCAGAGCACTCAAGACGAGTTGATCTTGCTGAACCCAGTGGAAATACTCTGGATTCGGTACCTGACATGCTTCATTGCCAGTACCTTGGGTGATCACGGCTGGTGGAACTTCAATTGTTCCTCGACGAAGCACAGCAGATTCTGGCTCAAGATATGGCACTATTTGTGCCTTCCACAGGAGATAATTCTCCCTGTTGAGCCTCACATTGACGAACTGATTGAAGGAAGGTGGAGAATGAACTCCTGGGGAACTGGTGAAAGGAGTTGTGATGGTGTTGGTGGAGGAGGTGGTGTTGCTAAAGGACATCGTGGGCAATCAGGTGGAAGATGGCTCTGATACCATGTGAAAATTGTAGTTTGGGGCCAGCCGAGATAATCCTCGGTTGGGTGTTTGGTTTGTATTTATAGCGATTCTTCAGATACAACAGATTACAGAGTTCTCTGGATAACAAACTAACTAACCAGAGTTTATCAGATAAGCTACAGGAGTTATCGACAAGATACAGAACCTGAATCGGTTACGATACTAATTACAGTTGGCTGAGATTATATCTGCAGAGATTACATTCTTCAACAGGTTTCTGCCATTTGTTCCTTTTATACGGTAGCTTCATGTTAGTGTATTTATATAAGGCAGTAAGTGCATCTCTTCCTGTTCTTGCACTTTCTTATTTACATTTGTGTTGAAAACTTAAGGTCTATCCTGGAAATAATGTTGGAATGGGCAAGGATCACGCCCTCTTTTCTTTCATTGATGGACTTGTCAAATTTGAGAAATATGGACCGGACAAGAGAAAGGTCAGTCTCAATAGTAACCGCATCTTAGTTATTACTTGTCAACATCTACTTGCAACTGCTTCCAAGTTGGGTTTTGGGGTATACCGGGTATGTTATCATCTAATTATTTCTTTTACAGGTACGTGTTTACCCATATGAGAAACAGTCTGAGAACCCGAACAGTTAAGCAAGGAAGAGAGAGTTCCGAATGCGGCGTGAATGCAAGAAGGCAACAGCAGAAGGAACTGTTGAGCCGCAATTGGTATTGGCAGCTGCAGATGAAAGTTCCGAGGTCATTGCAGGCTGCTGACAAGTTTCCTGTATTGTACTTCTCTCTTTTTTTTAACAATCCATGTTTGATAATTTTTTTTTCTCAAATGTAAATCATCGACTGCAAGATGAATACAAGGTCCAGTTTCATTTCGTTGTTTAGCTATATTCTATCTGTTGTGCCTTTTTAGGCAGTTACACTTTGGGGACTAAGTGGGGTCTATTCCAAGTTTCCAACTTCTCATATACCACAATCTCCACGTAGTATTGTGCTGTTATGTTGTGGAAAGTAGTGGTGTCCATGAGATGCCACATTGTTGCAATGCATCAAAATCACCTCTGGGGGTGTGTTATGTGGTTCAGGCTGTATTAGAAACAACCTTGCAGAGGTTCTCTTTGCAAAAAAGTTTCTTTTGGCATGTAGGGCTGTAGAGGGTTTTAGGTTAGCTGGTGACTGCAAGCTTGCAACCAGACTCCTACATTTCCTTATCTGATGTCCCCTATTCTTGAGGGACCTAGTATTGTATTTGTAGATATTACGAAGTTTTGTTGAAATTTAATCAATTTGTTAAAACTTAGCGATGCTAGATCCCACTTCCTTAAACCAAAAACAATAAAGTTACATCCCGGTAGTACTTCACCAAGTAACAACAGAAAATAGTGATAGTCAATAATTCAGCTCGAAGGAGGGGGACAACATCAATATACTACCTTAATTGTTAAGAGAAAAATAAAGAAACTTAGCCTTTCTTTTCTTAAATAACCTTATGGATTAGGTATCAATCTCATCTATTCAACAAAGAAATATGAAAGGGTCATTCTATAGTGTTCAGCCCTTCTTTTCTCTCTCATGGTTTAGTATATCTGCCGTCTAGCTTTTGCTGAAGCAAAGCAAAGAGGGGCATGAGCCTCAGGTGGGCTTTTTGTCCAATAAAATTGGCCCACCACAAGGTACATGGGGCCCTTTCTTTGCCTCTGAACTCTTAAGGTTACAAGTCTTCTTCAAGAAACACAATGCAAAGAAAAGGAAAGAACAATGGATCAAGAAGCATGATCCTTGTTTACTCTCTCTTCTCCTTGTCTCATCCTATAATGCAGAAGCTAGCAGCATTAGTGAGTGATGGTGCCAAGGCAAGCATTATTGAGAGCCCAGCTTGTTTTTCCACAAGCTTTGTGCAAGTGGAATCATGGAGAGGGCAGAAAGTATGCCAATTACTAGATCTTTTTCTCTTTCACTGTTCCCATATGCAGAATCTTTTTCCTTGCATGTGGAATCTTGGAAAGAAATCAGCATCAGCACCGCATAGTACCATAAGTGTAAAATCATGTGCCATGGTTTCTTTTTGAAATGGCGAATTTACCATGCTGACAACAGTTTATTAACAGTAGTTGGGGCCTTGAAACATTTCAAGTCACACTTTCTACCTTCCGAAGGGTTTATTTTCCCAATTATATACCCCAGTGATGATCAATTGATGAGCAACTTGTAAGACAAAATACTGCTCCATTAACCTCATTAACAAAGTCCATTCGAAGTAATGCAGCATTATGATTTGTGGCCATACATTGGCTTGGTAACCTTAGGAGACCAATAACTTTAGGTTGTTAAGCATGTGCACAATGTCTGAAATAGATATATCACAGATTCATTGTGCACTGTGTATCCTCTCTTTCTTCCCTTGTCACATTTCTAGGAACCTTCCAAGTGTTGTTTTCATAATGGATTTTTATTGCTGCAGGAAATCATAGCCACCAGTGTTTTTATCTTAATATAGTTTAACCTACTTAGTTGAGTAGTTTAATCTACTTAGTTGAGTAGAATATTACTAGAATCTTCTTACAAGATATCTACTCTTTCACAAAGATAAGAATTGATTGGGCATCCTTGAGTTTTTCTAATATGCTTCTGGAAAGAACCGAGCTCTCATGGAATGTGCCACTTGTTTATGGTATAGAAGTCATTGTTGATGCAGCTTTTGTGAAATTTATTTTATTTACTGCTTGCTGACAGTATTACATGTCGAGAATCAAAATTGAAAGCCCATATGCATAATTGCATTTCTTTGTTATATAGGGGTGTTTGAGGTGGATTTAAGTTACAAATAGTGAAATAGGGAGTGAGAATAAATATTTCCTCAATATCTTTGCAAGTTATATTGACTCTTTTCTTTTCCTTTTAACTATACACAAATTTAGAAGTACGTATAATGTATACATAAAGATAGATACAGGCTTGCAGACTTGCACCAATAGCTACCCCCACCTGTAAATTCTTCTGTTAGGTGCGCATTTTGTGGAAGAAGGTTGGGAATATAAAAAGTTTGGGAGATCTCTAGGATCATCTAACAAGGGAATCTCTTTTGATGATATTCTTTGCCTTGGAAATAAATAGATTCATTTAATCAGAGAGAGTGGGCAAAGCTAGTACCCAAGAAAGTACTTCCATCCTTCACCCAGTGAATGGACGGTAAGAGAGAATTTTGTGTTCCAGACCAATAGAGGACCAATGGTATCATCCATCCATCTCCCATGCTGCAATGCTTATCTCAACTTCTTTCTTTGCGTGCAGACTCCACAGTCCACACCACATAATAGTAAAGCTAAGATGCATCCACCAGTTGCTAATGAAAACCTTTTTATCAAGAATTGTGCGCTCTTTTTTCTGCTCAATTATTAGCCTAAAGCATATTCTGCTGGTGTGGTAGCCATAATTCCATAACCCTTCCTGTCTTGCAATGAATATCACATTGTCATGACCGGCAAATTGCCGGGACAAACAAACACCTTTGCGTTACATTGCTGAAAATTGACCAGTTCTACACTGCACTCATTGGCAGGCACCTCAGTAATCTTAATAAAGAGAAGCTGGGTCCTTGGGAGGGGATAATGGGCACTACTGCACTAGTGTTTGTTGGATTGGACTGGACCGAGTTAAATCTTTCCTTAGTCCTTAAGTCTCTGGTTATTTGATGTAGAAATTATTGTGCACTATTTTGTTGTAAGATGAGGTTATGTTGAACGTTGGAACGATTTGCTGATGCAATGATCATAGATAGAAGAGATTCTTTCCTCAAAAATGAGAATATATGGCCCTTGCCTCCTCAGTATCCCTTTGATTTGCTATAGAAACATAAGATGTCAGGATCAAACTTGAGTTCCTATTTGGATTAGTTTGTTAGAGGAAAAAAAGGGAACATTGCAACTAAAAAGCTGAAATTCAGATTCTCCCAGTGCAAACATATTTTAGTAGAAACTTTTGGTGCGGTAGGCTGTTGTGTGTTAATCTTGACTGGTTGATTAGCTGGTCTCAGACTATCAGTTACCCAATTAAAGGTCATGACCTTTTTATTGAACCTTTCAGTCAGAGGAGTTTTCCTAGGCATGACATTTTACAACTTGGTACTGTTGTTTCTTTTCGTTGCAAGTAGTATAAAGTACAATTACCAACCTACTGGATTTAAGCTCCATAATAGAACAGGAAAGTGGTAGACCAGTTGCACTGTTGACTGTTGAGCACTTGGTCATGGCTACTTCAGCTCCTGGCAGAGACCTATTCAAGAGTCTCCAAACCAACTTGAGGTGCACTTGCACCAACTGTACCACTAGAATGCATTTCACATGAGCAGAAATAGTCAACCGTCTTCACTACCACAACTGGTTACTTTAGTTCTCAAAGTGAACCCTCTACCATAAGTCCATAATTGCCAGAGGTCACACTGACATGATTGTGCAAATGCTAGGAGGCATTCTACTATGAAACATTTATACTTTCTAACAATTGCTACATTTGGGCTGTACTACATGACATAGCTATGGAGTATGGACTACCAAGTTTTGGCACAGTTTGTAGCTGTAAATATCAAGACCGGCTGCTGCCGACCAAACACCACTTCCTGAGCACTTCTCCAATGGGATCCATGGATTTTTTTGGAGGCATCCAGATTCCAAAATCGAAGCCATCAAGTCAAGGATCAGGATCATGAGAGCAGAGGGGGTCCCAAAGCAGAGCAGGAGAGGGAAAGAAAAAGAATGGAGTAAAAAGAAGCTAGGCGGCCACCATATCTTTTCTGACACAGAAATGCCCCCACCCACAACACAGCATTCTTTTTATAAAATCTCAAATGCCTCCTTGCAAAAGATCTGTTTACATGTGTCACTTTGCATCTCTGCCACTAGTAGGGGAGATCTGTTTCTTGCCCTCACCCTTATATGACCCCTCTTGCATTGAGACACTGTATGCATCTACGATCTTCTTGTACCTTTTCATGGCCAGCCTTCCCCTCGGGCCCTCAACCACATATAAAACCCTCTCACCACCCTTCTTCCCCTCTCATTGCGGCTAGCTTCTTGAGTTGAGCCTCCTGAGGTCTCTGTATATACATTTTTGTATAGATATCACACATCCATCGGTTCTAGCTTGCACTTGTGCTTTCCATAGCAAGAACTCGACTGCTCAATTGCTAGGTGTCAAATGGATCCCATTAGCATAGAGAAGATTAGGGCCATGGAGAAGTACAGCAAGAGCAGGAGGCTGCAGCAGCTGCTCCCTACTCTCATACTCTACTTAGTGGCCACCTTTCTTCTCTGTCTGCTGCTCACTAGCCCTGTCTGGTTCCCTAGGCTGTGCTCACTCAGCTTCTTCTTCCTCACCACCGTCCCTGACCTGGCCACAGCCTTTTTGCTCAGCCCCAAGTGCCTCTTCGTCATCGGCAACCTCATCGTCGCCTTCCTCATCAGCGAGTCTAGGCTGGCGCCGAGGAACAAACCTGCATCCCTGGTGAATGACATTCACGAGGAGGATGTGAAGTGGAACGCCGCGACGAGCGTAAAGGTGACGACTACGGTGGTGGTCGCTGATCACAATGCTCTGGTCGGAGGAATGGAAGAGGGAGAGGAGGAAGAGGAAGGACAAGGAGAAGAAGAGCTGCACAAGAGAGTGGAAGACTACATTGCAAGGGTCAAGAAGCAAAGAAGGCTAGAAGCCAAGAGCTTCTTCGACACTGATCGATGATTGTGTGCATAACTATTTACCTAATTTCCTTGGGCTTGGAAGATGCAAATGAAGATTGCATCCAAAATAAGGATCTGTAATGCTTTTTGCTGCTATCCTTAATTATATCTTCGTCTTAGGGTCAGAGATAAGAAGAAGAACTGAAGAACCCATTCCATTGTAGGAGGTTGGCACTTGGCATGCACTTAAGTGTATCTGAGGCGTTGCCATGCTCCAGAACTAGGAAGAGAAAAGGAGAGACAAGGAATGTGTGTGATCTTTAAAAAAAAAGAGAAAAGAACAACGATGCATTGTGTCTTCTTCTTATCTTGCTTTAGAGTCTATTGGCATGATGCCATGATGATTATAGCACTTATCCTGGGGAACAAGGAGATCAAGCACTCTCAACCTGATGCTCACAAAGCTGTCGGGATAACAAAGTTGCTCACAACCAACTGAATAGACATAAGGTTAGTAACTTTATGAAGTTCTGAAATGTCAATTAGCAGTTGACACATAAATATATGCTCTCAAATTAGCTTGTGAAGATTGGTCAGGAAGTACCCCGTTTTTCTATGAAAAAATAATGCATGCAAAACTTTGACTCCTAAAAATAATTTGGATTTATTAGTTCCTGCATTTTGTTATGTTATTGAAAACCCCACATTTGAGTTCTATCAATTATATATAGGACCCACGGTTATATATATATATATATATATATATATATATATATATATATATATATATATATATATATATATTTTCATGTATTATTTTTAAAAAAATTATGATGCTTTGAGTTTAACTGGTTTACTAACTAGTTCAAACAAGTTTGAACTGAAATTCAAACTAGAGTTTCCTTTTCTATGATAATTTGGTTATAGATATATGTTGATTTTATATATAAATCAGTAAAGTATGTGATCCAAATTTGTTCAAAATGTTTGAATTCGAGTATATTTTTTCAAAGGCATGTGTTTTATTTGAATTGTTAAAGATAGGTATATACCCTACAACTAAAATTTTTGAAAAATATACTCGAATATGTCTTAAATTTGAGAGCATTTGAAATTTATGCATGTAGAATAGACTATTCGATTCCCCAGCCATTTAACACATTCCAACCAAGCTATGCAACACACTAAACAACACTACTGCATGCGCGTAAACTAAGCCAACCACCTATGTAACCAAACAGCTATTAAATGTGTTTTCTAGTTTGTACAAGAATCTATTTTTCTTTGATTCAGTTATAATTTTTTATTGGCAGCTCTGATCCACGAACAGTTTTCACCAGTAGCTTACTAACGACGAGAAAAACAGAATGATATAAGTCTCGCAAGTAAAAAAGTCATTTTGTTATCTAGTGATATATTTTACTATCTGTATATAATGATTTTACTATTCATATATATAAATTTTACTATCATGCAGAAGGTTCAACAGCCTATATAGTTTGTGCTTATTGATAAATGAACATTAATATACTACTGAATGGCAGTAAAAACTGCGTGGCCACCAGGCCACCAAGTACATTTTACGGATTGATGATAGAAATACTTGTGTCATCTCTGATAAGGTTTTGGAAAAAATATCCGACAAGACTTTATTAATAGCATAGCATGAAGATATTTCTCCAGCAATAGTTTGGAGAATGGAGATCAATCAAAGACTTCCAACTTAATGTTATCTTCTGTTCATATGTAATTGCAACTCAAATTGATGCCAACACTATTGGGGAAACGACCTTTCATACCGACCCATCAGTTCCGGTTAACCACGAACCGGGACTGATAGTGGCAACAGTCCCGGTTCGTGACTACCGGGCTAAAAGCATGATTTTTCGCTCACATTAGTCCCGGTTCGTGTCACGAACCGGGACAGAAGAGCGTTTTGGCAGACAGGTACATGTCAGCTGGCATGGGCACACATTAATCCCGGTTCGTGTTACGAACCGTAACTAAAGGTAAGGCTTTAGTCCCGGTTCGTGTTATGAACCCGGACTAAAGGCTCGTTCCAGCATATTTTAAAAGGAATGCATATCTTAGTCTACTCAATACGCGTGGATGGGTGGGTTGGGAGTATCCTGTGGTGGCATACAAGAGGTTCTAGGTTCGAGTCTTGAGTTCGCCATATTTTTTAGATATTTTCTAGGAGGGCTATAGTTCCGGTTGGAGGAACCGAGACTAAAAGGTCCCGGTTTGACAACCGGAACTAAAACCAGTTGCTAACTAGGACTAAAGGTCGTTTCCGTAGTAGTGCAACAAATGACCACGCATAATGTGCATGTGATGTCGAAGGTTGAGCCGAACATATATAATAATACTCCTCGAATTACTCGAATATAATTTTTCCCTTCGATCTCAATCTTCTGTCTGTACACCTCAATTCACAGAACTACATCGATCAACGGGAAGTAAGCAAAAAAAAAATCAAACAAGAGTTTAATATCCGTTGCTTACTACTCATCATACAGTAGAAAAATAAATCCATATATATATATATATATATATATATATGCAACATATCCTGTGCACACAGCTTCACATATACACAAATGCACACCAACTAACAAAAGTCACGAAAAATTCTGAAAAAAATTGTAGATGTACTCCATAGATTACTCTACATATGTTTGAAGTTTCAAGATCAAATTCATTATATATGTACTTCATATATTACTCTACCTATGTATAAAATTGTAGATTCAAATTCTTTATATATCAAGAGTTACAAAAAAGAGAAAATTAAACAAGTTTATACATAGGTAGAGTAATCTATGAAGTACATCTATAATTTTTTCAGAATTTTTCGTGACTTTTGTTAGTTGGTGTGCACGTATTATGTGTATATACTGTGATATATATATATATATATATATATATATATATATATATATATATATATATATATATATTACTATCTATACATATAGATTTTACTATCTCGTATATATAAATCTTACTATCATACAGAGGGTTCTGTAATCTATGTAATATATATGTACACATATATGCATGCATGTATGTATATATATATGTATGTATATGTGTATATATAGTAAAATGTATACGTGTAGATAGTGAAAATAACGCGCAGCTGCAGATGCCTCCGGCCGGCCCCGCATGCATCCTCCGTCGTCCAGTGAAATATTGAGCTCTTGATGATCGCCAGGCCAGCCAGCTAGCAGATGAGATTCCAGATCTCGAGCATCCATCATTTATGTATGGTGAGTATGTACGTATACTCTACTCTCTAGCTAGCTTAGCTAGCAACTGCTGGTGCATGCACGGGCGGAAGTTGCGACGGGTACGTGAAGCCGAGCTTTCGCCTGACACATCACGACTTCACGAGAGCACGCGGTAGTGGACCCTCAATTTATTTCTCATCGCCTATTACAACAACGTTATCGATCATCTATATAATATTTTACTATAGGATCAATAAATAGAACTAGATTTTTATTCTGATAGTTCACTTCATTTCGGTTTAATAACATCTTGTGTAAAATCAACGGATCCCTCCCATGATCCCGCCCCTCTCTCCCTCGTCTCCCTCTAGCACGGGAACGCCTGGCGCTCCCTCGACCTCGTCGCCCCCTCACCCCACCGCCTTCCTCTCTCTCCGGCTCTCCCCATATGAGGCTTCCCTTATCTTCCTCTCACGCGGCCATGCCCGACGCGGCGACGCCCCCTCGCCCCACCACCTTCCTCTCTCTGGCTCTCTAACTCTCCCCTCACCCCCGCGGCGTTGCTTGATGTGTGTGCAGTGACGATGGGCGTGGCGTTGGTGGTCGTGGGTGAGGTGATGACGACTTCTGCTCTGGCTCTGCGCTTCCTCCGGAGAGTCCGAGCAGTGAGGTAAAACTTAAAGTCCAACTCCTCATAGAATCTATATCAGATCAGAGGTTGAATGCAAATATGCAATGTAGAGGGAAATTTGAGTTAGGTGTAGAGCCCTGGTCTGGACCATGTATAATGTATTTGAGTTGTTTAAGCGTTGGATATATTGCTTGCAGGATAGAGAGGGCTTGAATTGTCGAACAACATGGGGGAAGGGTAGCAATTTCTATCATTTTTAGTCGTTAGAACATCTAATGGTATTTTGCCAGAACCGCTCACAAGACGTATCAGTTAATCAAAACCTATCATTAGTGTTAATGGACATTATGTATATACTGTTGCTTGCTGCTCAGGGTATTTTGGTTAACCGAATTAATTCGGTTCGGTTTTTAGCTCAATTCGGTTCCGGTTTAGTTACCAAAATTCAAAAACCAAATTTTTTAAAAACCAAAAAAGCTGGAAAAAAACCGAATTAACCGAATACCTAGGTCTAATAAAAATTAAGTCATACTATTTTCAAAAATTACTAAGGATTTTTACCATCAGCTATACTTAAGTTAACTATTGTCACGTACGTTTGCTATCAGTGATAGGTACAAGTGCAAGTAGCCATTAATTGCTACGTTATTATTTCTGATACGGGCCGGTGGGTGTTTTTGGGCCGTACCCTACCACCTTGTTTCCTGACATGTGGGTTATGGTAGCTGCTCCGAGAGGTACACCAACGCATAGTGACACACATACGTAGAATAGTGTTACCATATATACATATATATACGTATATACATACATATATATATACACACACATACCCAACAAAAAAAAAGATGAAAAGAAGACACACGAAAATGGTGCGTGTTGATCCAAATAAAAAGAAAAGGTGATTACACGCAATGCTGAATGTTCAGGCATAATAATAGTCGCAAAAGTCACCTGACTACATATGCATATGCACATGCACTCATTACTCAGATTTGTCGATTGACATACATACACAGAGATGCACAAAGGATATTAATTATCCAAGTGATCGGAGCAACTTGTCGCTGGGCTTGCTTTTTCCGGCTGCTGATTCATATCAGTGTCATTTGCATGCATGCCATTGCCTGCGATGAGACCACAAATCCCTTTTTTTTGGGGGGAGGGGGGCGCTAAAACACACAACACGACCGCACGACATGACACGGAAAAGGCGTATTCCACGCGAGCAGTGCAGCTTGTGCGAGAGCAAAAGCGGGGGAAAAGGAGAGTAAAATCATACGGCAAAAGGCATCGTATGCAGCTACGGTCCATGCGTGCATGCATTTAGAAAATGACAAGGTCAGGTTAGCCAATAGTTTACTTACTGTTCGTACAACAGAGTAATCTTTAGAACGTGGAAAGTGCACGGGTTTAGTAAAAGATTATTAGTACCATAATATATACTGGAACCTTACTGTTATAAATAGTACACTCGCTTAACGTCAACATGCCGTACGTCTAGCTTGGAACTATCATATCATAATGCCCAGTCCCAGGCAGCAAATTAGTATCGCAGTGCTCTCTAATTAATATGCAAGGCCGCCGTATATCTATAAGCAGCTACATTTTTTGCAGTCCAAAGAAAATGGGAGTCACAGAGATACGTCTTAATTAAGTTGCGAATTCCACTTCAAAACATTCTCGCGTGTCATTTGTTGTACAAGCGCCAAAAATACATAAATCAATGCTTGCATTTCACTCGTTCAACAAAAGTAGATCAGTGTTTATGGGCAAAACTTTCACCATAACCAGACCTGTCAAACATGCAAGAGAGTGTCGATGAAGGCGGTCCTACGTAGCAGCCAAAACTTGAACAGCCTACAGACATGACGGTGCTAGCTTGCTTTTAATTTGCCTTTTGATCCTCCACAGTACAGTCTAACAAGAAGGGATTGTCATTTGAAAATGTCACCGAAAAAATAGCTCCCCGAAACAACAAAGTGTATGAGCAACATAATTGAAATAATTCCTTTCAAATTCAAAGAACGACTTCATTTCAGCACACACAAGTTTAGGATTCAGAGAAGCAGTGCATGATGGCTGGTTGTTCGATAAATCCTAGAGTTTCACCTGTGTTTACAGAGATGTTAGTAACAGGTTTTTTTTACCTTAGTAACAGGCTCAATCAGTATGTAAATTTTATCAAACTCTGCAAAGTTCCGCACCATCTTATCTGTTGAACTCGTTGCAAGAAACTGCAAGAAAAGAAAGGCGTCATCGGTAATTCAGTTTCAATGGTTGCATTTCTCTCTTTTAGCACTCGGGTATACAAAGCATAACATACATTAGGGGTAGACGGGCCGAAGGAGATGGAAGAAACAGCCTTTTCGTGTGCATGCAGAGTAAACGTGGGCCGCCCAGAATTTGAATGTGATGAAACTGTCTCAACGCTTGAACCTTACCTAGTGATGGCCAAACAGGCCACCCAGCACGACATGACCCATTTAGACATAGCCCGTCAAAGTATGGCTAACCAACGGGCTGTGTGTCCTGCCATCCCACGTGCCCAAGCACGCCCAGTGGCTCCCATGTCGTGTTGTGCTAGCACGAGCACTCATGGGCTAATGGGCCATGCCGTGCCAGTCCAGCCCATTTGGCGCTAAAACATTTAAATTTTTCGAAAAAAATTCAAAAAAAGTGACTAAACATGATAGAATTTTTGAAATCCGAATAAACAAGCCGAAACAGGCCTAAATGGACCGTGCCATGCCATGCTAAACGTGCTGAGCTTAATTGGGCATGCTGAGCTGTGACAGCCCAGCACTGTGTGTGCCGTCCTGGCACGCCGAGTCAAGGCTACAACCCAAGCACGTCTCACCCTCTTGGGTCGTGCCAACACGGCCCATTTACAGTTGAGCCATGCCATGCTATGCCAACCCAGCACTGTGCGTGCCGTGCTGGCACGCTGGGCCAAGGCTACAACCCAAGCACGTCTCACCCTCTTGGGCCGTGCCAACACGGCCTATTTACAGTTGAGTCGTGTTGTGCCTAAGCTATTGCCACATAGGGCTGTAAAAAAAGCTTGAGGCTCGCAAACTGTTCAAGCTCGGCTGGAGCCCAAACGAACCAAGCTCGAGCCTACCTTCAAGCTCGCAAGCCTGACGAGCCAAACTCAAGCTATTCGTGTAGGCTCGATCTCCTGGGTGAGGGCGACATGACACCGAGTCACCGTTAGAGTGACACTGCGAGTGCGAGTGCGACACACTTGTATTAATATTGCCTCGTTAAAAACCTTAGATGGTCATTAAGGAAAAAAGAGTGCAATATGTTGATCTGATGATCATAAACAGGTTATAATCAGGAGTTTACTCCCCTTGAATTTTGCAAGTCTCGAAGTCGTCTCATACCAATTCCATGAACATATTTCTAGAATAAAGTTGTTGGTAGAGATTTTGTGAATAAATCGGCAAGATTCTCACAAGATTTTGTTTGCAAAATATTTATGACCCCATTTTTTTGTAATTCATGAGGATAAAATAACATAGGAGCAATGTGTTTAATGATATTGCTCTTTATATAACCTATTTACATCTGTGCAATACAAGCTGCATTATCTTCATAGATAATGGTGGGTGACTCAAATGAATCTACACCACATGACTTTTGAATGTATTGAATCATTCTGCGAAGCAACACGCATTCGTAAGACACTTCATACAAAGCGATAATCTCAGAATGATTGGTAGAGGTTGCCATTAGGGTCTGTTTTGATGACTTCCATGAGAAAACCGTACCATCGTTTAAGAAAACAAATCCAGTCTGAGATTTGGCATTATAGGGATCAAATAAATAGCCAGTATCTATATATTCGATCATGGTCGTATCTTGTTTTTTCTAATAGAATAAACCAAGATCTTTTATACCTTGGAGATACCTGAAGATGTGTTTTACGCCAGTCCAATATCTTTTTGTTAGACATGCACTGTATCTTGCCAGTAAGCTTATTGCAAATGCAATATCAGGCCTGATGCAATTTGCAAGATACATTAGTGTTCCAATAGCACTGAGATATGGAATCTCTGGTCCCAATATCTCCTCATCTTCGCTCTTAGGTTTGAATGGGTCTTTATCCCTATCAAGGGATCTGATGACCATGGGTGTTTTTAATGGATATGATTTATCCATATTAAATTTCTCCAGAATTTTCTGGATATATGCAGACTGGTGCACAAGAATTCCTGAGAGAATGTGCTCAAGTTGTATGCCTAAGCAAAATTTGGTTTTGCCAAGGTCTTTCATTTCAAATTCCGTCTTAAGATGATTGTCTGTTTCTTTTATATCTTGTGTGGTTACGATGATATTGAGATCATCGACATATACTGAGATGATGCAAATTCCATTTGAGAATTTCATTATGAACATACATGGACAATCATCATTGTTTGAGTAACCCTTCTGTAGAAGGAACTCACTCAGTCGATTGTACCACATTCTTCCCCGACTGTTTCAAGTAATATAATAACTTTTGCAGTTTTACACAATACATGTTGTGATTTTCTTTTGGATTCAGAATTTGAAGCTCCTCAGGGACTTTCATCCATCAACTGCATGGATAAATTCATTTGTACCACCAATAATATTAGATATCGAAATGTGATTCCACTCATAATAGGAGAATATGATTCATCGTAATTGATGCCGGGTGTTTGCGTGAACCCTTATGCTACAAGCCTCGCCTAGTATTTCACCACCTCATTGTTCCCATAGGTAAGACATTGAGGAGTAGGTATTACTGAGGTAAATACCTCTCTTTTGTTAAGCGAGCACAATTCTACCTCGATTGCTTCCTTCCGGATCTGGGTGAAGGTTTTCAGCAATCTATGAAGCAAAGTTTGTGTCGACAATTGTAGTCTTTCTGTTATATAATTCTCCTGAATCTATATAATTTGTGAAAATTTCATTTACACCTTCTAACTCCTCATGATTTCCCTCAACGATGGAGTGAAGTGGTTTTGATGTCCCAGTATTAGAATTGATGTGCACATTTGCGTTAGGTCCTAGATATTCAACATCCAATTGGTGTCTTTTAACTTGAGGTTGAATTGCATTTACTGGTTGAGGATGTTTCCTCTGTTTCTTTGGTTTCTTTTGGGAAATCACATCTCTCATGACTAGATTTCTCCCCCTCTTATTATTATTCGGGAGATGAGTGGTATTGCTAGGTATCTCCACTCTTTCTGGTGCATTTACACCAAGGATATGTGATTTAGTGATACCTTTGTAATCAGGAAATGCATTTGGCAGATTATTTGCAACGTGTTGCAAATTTATGATCCTCTGAACTTCTAGTTTAGATTCTTTAGTACGTGGATCTATGGACTAAATGCTTGAGACATTCCAATCTATTTCCTGGCATTCTTTGTGGTATTGATCTCCCTCTAATGCCGGAAAATTGTCCTCATCAAATATGCAATCAACGTACTGGGCTGTGAACAAGTCCCCTATTAGGGGCTCAAGATACTTTATGATTGATGGAGAATTGTATCTATATAGATCCCCAATTTTCTATGAGGGCCCATTGATGTACGCTGCAATGGTGATATCAGTACGTATATAGCGCAACCGAATTTTCACAGATGGGAAATACTAGGTTGATTTCCACGTACTAACTGCATGGGAGAGATAGTATGATATGCAGTTGGATGAATTTGCATTAAGTTGGCGGCGTGTAAGACCGCATGACCCAACATGATGTTGGTAAGTGACAATTCTGCAGAAGTGGTCGTGTGATTAATTTGACTCTCTTGATAAGAGATTCAGTTAGACCATTCTGGGTATGTTCATATGGTATTGAATGCTCTATATTTATACACACAGCCAAACAATAATCATTAAATGCACGCGAAGTGAATTCAGCTGCATTATCCATCCGAATGGATTTTATCCTGTGATCAGGATAATTTGCCCTTAATTAGATAATTTGGGTAAGTAATTTGGCAAAGGCATGGTTCCGTGTAGATAAAAGACACACATGAAACCATCTTGTAGAGGTATCAATGGGTACCATAAAGTTCCGAAATGGCCCAGATAATGGGTCTATAGGACCACATATATCTCCTTGACTCATTTTAAATTTTAAGGTAATGTAGCGATTTATTTTTAATTTTAAGGTAAGAGGGCCTTAAAATTAATTTCCCAGTTGCACATACGGTGCAAACAAAATCTGATGATTTTGGGAAATTCGCAACATTTATGTTGTGACCAACAGAATTATTAAAAAAAATCATCATCCCTAAACCAGGGTGACCAAAGCGATCAAGCCAAATCTTGAATTTATCAAGATTCTGAAAATTTATTTTGTATGTATAGTACAATTCGGATTAAAATTGAGGAAGTTTTTCAACCACTTGTTTTTCACATCCACTGTATTTGACTAAGAGTGAATATCTTTCATTGCTCTCTCAATCCGTTTCCAGATGGAAACCCTTGATGCGAATGTCATAAAAATCAATGAGGGTACGAGTCGATTGAGAATACAAAAGTGCATCCGCAATGACTAATTAAGTACTCATAGGGAAAATAATGATGGCTCTGTCAGAACCAACAACTTGAGCATCGCTGTCGGTGATGCTCGGTACATTTCCTTTTCTCCTTGTAAGAGTTTGGAAATATGTTGTTTCCCTTAATATAGTATTAGTGGTGCCACTGTCAAGAAGACAGAGTTCTTCCTCTATTGAAGTATGCCACCAAGTTCTATAAAAGAGTAAAAAGCGACTCAATATAGATCATTGACTTAATTATTATGTCTAGTACATACAATATATAGTTACTAAAAATATATACAACATTTAGTAGGACAAAGTTAGCTAATTATATAAATGGGATAACTAGGAGACTAATTGAGGTCTCCAAGCATTTCTTGGGAATCGAATTCCACAAGCATGCCATTTATATTGAGGGGAATATTTTTCTTTTCTTGGACCACACCATTAGGTCTCATTTTGAGAAACATTCGTAGAATGTCCCACATCCTGATGGTCGTCAGAGGTGAAGTAAACCTCAATCTTATCCTTTTAATTTACTTGCTTTTTCCAACTGATTGGAGGTATAACTCAATCAAATATTTTGGAGTCTGGCATTTATTTGTACAGTGATTCGTACAACAACATCTTTGACAAACTTGAGAGTTGTCTTTTATGATCATTTTCTCAAAATGATCTTTATTTTTTGTCGGATCCATGCATCATGGTTGGGTGGAGCATTTTCAAATGGGTTGGCAATGGTTGAGTCAACGTCGCGGCCATTCAAATAGATTTGACATCCATGGCCCAAGTTAAATAATTGCTCCATCCAATGCAAGCTCAGTTTTTTATTTTATTTTTTTTAAATATTAGCCATGTCCTACATTAAATGACCATGCAATATATAGTCAATTTATTTGAGAGTAAATTGCATAGCATGAAATGTTGTATTTCAGTAAAAATCATGTGAAAATATTCTCGAAGGAGAATAGGTGTAGACCTTTAATATAGGACAGGCAACTAAGTCGCTGCTAATGTCTTGGACTCCACTCCTGATGGAGTGAGCGACACTATGGTCGCAGCCAAAAACATAGACTCTGTACTATAAGAGATTGGTTATACACGTTGAAGGTAATCACCATGTCATAATACAACATGGAGTAGACCTCACAGTAGTGGGCGAGTAACTTGCTGCTATGGACATGGACTCCATCTAATATAGAACAGGCGACACTACAGTCACAGCTGATGCCATAGTCTCCCTTGCCTTGTGCTTTTACCAAAACTCATAGAAAAGGTAATCACCATTTTTCTAGCATTTTGCATGATAATTCTGCGAATTATTTAATCAAGTAGGAGACTTAAATAATTTAAATGAGGCAAAAAATATTGTATTTTAGGAAAATAAAAATGTTAGAAAAAAACCAAAATATTAATAATGTGCAATGAACTGCAAATATATAATTTAACTGCCAAACAGTAATATTACTGAGGTAATATTAAGATGCAGAAATGCACATTATTATATTGCATAAAACTAAGGGTCTAAATGCAGATAAACATAATTAAAATTGGCTATTTATAGAATTTGTACAAAAGCTGATGTCTTTTCTGATTATTTTTCTGAAGAGAGGAAAACTAAATTCAGCTGCAAAAATAATTTCACAAAAACCGGAGGGCTTTTTTGCAAAATGGCCGAAGGCCTTTAAATTCTCAGCCGAATTGGCCTGAAAAGCCCATTAAGAACCAACGTCTAGGGTTTCCAACCCTAGCCCCCATGGGCACCACCGCTGGTGTCGCCGTCGTCCTTGCCAGAGGGAGATGAGGACGAGCCCCGGGATCTGTCGAATCTGTCTACCGCCGAGGGCTCGACACCGCCCTCGAAGCCGAAGGCTTGGGCCGCCGCCATCTTCGAGGCACCTGACACATGTGCCGCCATGCCGCCACTGGCCTCTGTTGCCTCCACACTACGGGCTCTTATGGAGGCCTTCCAGATGTGGCAGGGAGCACGAACCTGTGCCGCCATGGTGGGTGGACTATGGGTTGTAATGGTGGGTGATGGGCAGCGTGTGCGATGTCGACGATGATGTCGCCATCGACAAATCGGCGAAGGGTGACATGGAAGCAGTCTTAGGACCGCCATCTCCAATTCTCCATGTCTAGGAGCGAGGTAAGGACATTGTGCACATCCTCGTCGTTGGGAGGCTGGAATGCTAATGCAGGGTGCTCCATAAGGGAGATGAGAACTTATCATTCTTCTAGCCTCTGTGCGCCTTATGGTGTCAAAGTTGGTGACGGCGTTGAGGCCGCGGAACTTGATCGCCGCAACGTCGTACGCTTCAGCTGCCTCCTCTTGCGTGCCCTTGTGAAATTGCTCGTGTGTCATAAAGCGAAGCAGTGCTGATAACGTGTTAGAAATGAAAGAGAGCGAGAGAAGTACTCGACAAATGAGATTGCTAATGATCCCTTATCCTCATTAGAGTTTGATCACACACACACACATATATACACAAGATTGGGGTGTCTTTTGGGAGAAGACATCTCTCCTGAAAAGACACCTTTTTGCAATTGATCACATAATTTATGAAATTGATACATATTTCATAACAGAATTCTTAACTCTTCCATTTAGATCTGAATCGAAAATAAACCAACCAAACAAGCCCACAAAGATCATTAGCAAGACGCAGCCCGGCCCTGGTACCCGTCGGTGAGACGAACAGGTGTCTTTCCAGGAATGGAATAGACGTCCTGCCATGGGTGGGCATTTTTAAACCGAAACCGAATTTACCGATTATTTCGGTTTATTTGGTTTTCGGTTTGGTTTTTGTTTTAATATAATTCGGTTTTCGGTGTTTGGTTCGGTTTTTCGCTTTCAAAAACCGAAATAACCGAATAACCAAATAGCCCATATACAATACCACTTTTATAATATTCTTCCTAAAGCCACTAAACAATTCTCATGTTATAATACATTTATGCATATGTTTAGTATATTCATATGTTCTATTATGCTTATGTTGTAATAACATATGAATATTGTGTGGGTTTATCCATACTCTGTGTTGCAATATGAGAAGAACCAAATCTAATCTAGCTAGTGTTATTCATATTTTGGTTAATCGAAAAACCGAATTAACCAAATCGAAATATTACGGTTAATTTGGTTCGGTTTTTTATTTTTGTCCGAAAAATTCGGTTTCAATTTTAAAAACCAAATTATTTTAAAATCGAAAAAACCAAAACGATTGAACAAAAAAAACTGCATGCCCACAAAATTCACGGGATTGAGCAACAGCTTCGACAGACAGGGCCGTGCAGTTTGCTCGGCAGCAGCTCATGCGCGCGCGGGCGAAAGGAGGGGTCTACACGACACGAGACGCACCTCACGTACGTAGGGATTGGAGACGGCCAACCAGCGGACGCCGCCGGCCGATCGAATAAGAGCAAGGATAATAACGTAGCCTGCTGCCGGCTGAATGAAGTGCCATGTCATATAAAGCTAAGTAATATAGCCAGCTCATATAATGGCTTGGCTCTTAGGTTGGCTAAGAGGAGATCTGTATTAAATATGTAGATACTTTATGCTTGCATGTGTAGATGATACACTGTGATCTACTCCCTCCGTTCCTGTATGTAAGGCGCATAAAAGATTTTGCAAAGACCAAGGAAAGTGAGTTAAGCTGAAGGATTAGTTTTCCATGTTTACCGCTAATTACTCTGGCTGCAACTTGTGTGCATGCAACTTGTGTGCTCCTTGCTCTTTGGCCATAAAATCCGTGTAGTAGACGTCGGTAGCTAGCTTTTTGGCCGAAAAATCCATGCAGCATGTATGTGTATTAATCTTGCACGGAGTGTGAAGCGTCTCGCGCCGCGCATGCATGCAAGCAACCGTCCCGCGCAGCGCGCGCATGGCGCGAAGAGCCAATCGTCCAGCGCGTCGCTGTTAGAGTAATTAGTGCTACAATCGGTGGAGTAATTACCGCGCCCTATAAAACGGAACAATGCCAAAAATTTTATGCGCCCTAGATACAGGAACGGAGGGAGTATATCTTTGTAGTCCTTTCATATATAAACTGTACAAGGGCACAGAGCTGAGAACAGATAAATTTTCGTCCATCAAAACATCAAACCATATTATCAACGCAACATACTATCAGAAGATACCATGACAAATTGACTTCAAAAACATTGTCTAGTTGAAATACCGAAATAACTTTATGTATAGCCATGCATGCTAACTATCGTAATGCAGAACTGGGACCAAAAACAAGCAGTGGCCAAAGACAACTAGTTCAGGAGGAATGGAGGACACGTACCATGCTTGCATACAGAAGTCCTCACGGTTCCTAGAAGTGGGCAGTGGCTATGAACTCTGTTGCAGTGTTGCACGGGATCAGGAGTGAGGAGTCGCCGGGTCTAGCGCTCGCTACCGGCTGGAAGCGGGCTCTTTTCTCTCGAGCCTTGTGCTTCAGCCGGGCGACGAACGGAGCGCCCGCTCCACTCTCTCTCTGCATTTCTCTCTCTGCCAACAAGGATTTTGGTGACGTGTACAGGTATACAGCCCGCCTAGTCAGTCTTACTATACTTGCTCTAAGGCGCATGCGACTCTGCTTCTCTTGCGCCACCATCCCAAGCGACGAAAACCATTTGAACCTGCAGTGACCCAGGCGATGTCTCCTCTCCGTCGTAGCGCCGGCAAGCCAGGCCACCGCTGGCTCGTGTCTCCACACAGCGGCAACCGAACAGAAAGCCATGCATGATAATTTACGGCGCAAGTTTTTCTGCATGCGACCGCAGAATGAGGTAGGAAACTATCTTTCCAATCACTATTCACTACGGCGCTTAAAAAAAGGCTACGAGTAGTGCTGCCTTAGGACACTTTTTTTTTTGCCTCTTTACTATGTTTTTCTTTTTGTAAATTTAGCCAAATCTCGAGCAGAATTGCAGGTCTACTCCTGTGGACTATTAAATAAGAGGGCAGTAATATCGAATTAATCCCATCACATCACCGCCTTAAAACCGGGAAACGGACGTCATCTTCCCAACGCCGAACGCTCCAATGGGAAAAAGGAGAGAAAATGAGGTAGCTATCACGGACTGTTCAGTTGGCGCTGTGGTGCGCTTACGCAGTTTCATGGTAAACGCTGCATTCTTGTACCAAGCTGCTCCTTGTTTATACCGTGCATGGCTCGCGCGCGCGACACGAGCTGGTGCCTGGTGATACTTTTCACAGTGATTTGTTGATTTATTAGTACAAGCGGTAGTCAAGTTCTAGTGCTCTGCGCATGTGCATGTTTGCACTAGGCGAGCAGGGTAAGATCATGTTCAAGTTTAAAACTAGCTTTAGATTTTAAAAAACCAGTAAATTTTTAAAATAGGTTGGTTTTTAAGTAGCTTTTAGTATAAATCAAATATAGACCTATTTGGAGGAGCTGTAGCTTTTTTCGAAACCTATTTTTAGCTTTCTGGGCTAAAATGCTACTATAGCTTTTATTTTATATAAGAGACCATTTGATAAATAACTAATTTCATTCAGCAGTAAATTGCAAAAGTATATCCAGCCCAGCTGTTGACTTTTAGCTTTTGCTAGTTATGTGTGGCTTCCAACTTATACCTAAAACTGCTTAAAAGCTGAGTTGTTTAGGAAATTTACTAGCTTTTCAGAAGCTAAAACTGACCTAAAAGTTTCAAATAGGGTTTATAATTAGTAAAAGTCAAAAGTTGAAAGTTAGGTGAGAATTGTTTTTGCCGCTTATTGTTGATGGAAATTAACTTTTATTAAACACCTTATAAAAAGTCACAGCTGATTTTCAGCTTAGAAAGCCAAAAGGCTACATTTCAAAAAAGATACAGCTCCCCCAAACAAGGCCTAAGGTTGCTACCGCTGTCCTTGGGCTCAACAGGGACTGCTGCCACAATACTAACGACACATCTCTCATTTGATGATGGGCCGAGGTGCCATCGGGTCAGCCACTTATGGCCGTATAAGATGTGTTAGTTGTCTATGTCTTTTAGGTTGATGAGGAGGTTATTTTTACCAAATTATTTATGTGGAAGCCAGAATTGTAAAAAAAAATATGTTAGTGAGCTAGAAAAGCTTGGACTTTAGCGTTGGCATGCATCTCATGTAACCAGCGGTCAAAAAGTGGTAAGCATCAAGGGGTTTTTTCTTGTATTATTTCCCATGAGATTAGGGATGGCAATCGAGTGTGACAGATACAGGTAGTATTCGTTTATACCTATACCTGCGAACCAAAATCTCCCCACAGGTATACCCGTGAAGGGTTGCAGGCGAAAATTCTCACCCATAGGTGTCGCCACGGGTACCCGATACCTGCGGGTATACCCATTTACCCACCACCATCAACAATCTTTTCAACCAAATGGCACTAGAAGTTAATCAGCTATAGTACTAATACAATCTTTTTGATAAAGTTATGGGTATTAGGTACATTCTATGGATTAAAGAATGATTATCAATGATTCAAAATTTCAAATGTACATGAGAATAAGAATTAAAATAATATATGCAGACCAATAATACACGGATGCTCAAGTTTAACAATTACTGAAATAAGTTACTCCCTCCATCCCGTTATACAAGGCGCAACAGATTTTTTTCTGCGTCCCAGAATACATGGCGGGTCCTCGGCTCTCGTTCACGTGCATGCAAGCATTAAGTGCACTGCTCGCTATCCTGATCGGTTTAATGCGTCAGCTCGCGCAGCGCTAGCTCTGTGACCTCTTGCGAGCGCTCCATGAGCACGCCATCTGCATGCGGCAGCAGGCGCAGGTGGAGTTCGGTCGGGCACGAGCGCTTCTAGAAGATGGGACGCACGACGACGACTCGCAAGTAGAGTTGGAAGATGGCACGCACGTCGACGAATCGTAGGTAGAGCTGGAAGATGGGACGCACACCAATAATTCGTAGGTAGATTTCGGAGTTGAATCGGTGATCATGGGTGAAAGTGAAGTGGCCAACGTTGATCATGTCATTGACTCTGACAGCGTTCGGTATGTTCTTGACTCACTAGCAGCCGACACCTTCGTTTAGGATTCATTCGATCAGACTGATCACACCGAGGAAGAAGCTAGGATTGCTGCAATTGTTGCTGCAGAAGTGGTAAAAATGGAGGTGGCCGCTGTTGTTGTCCGTCCAGTGATGCTGGAAATCATGTTCCCTAATTTTCATTTTGTGTGAACCTATAATGATCTATCCTATGTGAACCTGTAATGATCTATCCTATGCACAATTTCAAGTCGGTTCAAAATCAAACCCTTCTTTTCATCTTTTTTTTTCTTTCTAATGGGTTGAATGCAAGGTCGGTTTGTAGAAGATCAAAGAAAAACAAACATGAGTACTCCATTTTGTTGCTAGTTGTTGGACAATGAACAGTAGCAAGAGTAAAACCATAAGCTATGCATAGATAAAATCTATCGCATCTTGATAAATTTGCTTATTGCATTGCAACCTTATTGGAAGTTGACAATTCCTCTCCAATGTTCCCTTCTTCATATGCGGGATTGCATAATGTTGCCCTCCTTTTGCACGCATAATCTCTCTCATGCACCCCTGCTGTGTAAGGAACACACGGTTCAATCTTTCCATCGGATATTCTTCATACGCTTTGATCACGTTTGTCTCAATTTCTTGGATGTTTGATGGAGATGACTTCTGAAACAATGAATGCAAAGCTGCAAAAAAACCTAGATCCAAAACATTAAGATCCGAAGAGTTGGGTGGTTGACATATTAGTCGTATATCCCACCCATCTTCTTATGCAACACGGCAAAATTCTGAGTCGTCAACCGCAATATGCGTCTTCGCATTGTCTTGTTGGATAAATATTGGAAGCAGGGATTACAAAACCGTTTTTCAAAATTCACGTCGAAATTCACGGTACGGTTTTCGCAAAAACATGCTAAAAACCGCCGAAACCGCTAAAACCGAAGGTTTAAAATCAAAAATTTGAATTTTTTGAAAAATCGAAACCGTTCGGTTTTCAACGAAAACCGCTTCGGTTTTCTCGAAAACCGCCGATTTTTGACGAAAACCGACCGCCATTTGAATGTTCTTCAAAACGGTTTTGGCGGTTTTGACGAGAAACCGCGGTTTTTGGCGAAAAACCGGTTTTTCGCGAAAACCGCCGCATAAATTTTTCAAAATTTTAAATTTTAAATTTTCTTTTTAATTAGAACGGTTTTGAACGGTTTTGAGTTTGAACCGGAGCGGTAAGGTCGAAAACCGCGGTTTTCGAGCGGTTTTCGTCGGTTTTTTGAACCCTGATTGGAAGTCCTCGTTCTTCATCATGCCATTTTTCTTTGATGGCGGGCAAGACCTTTTCAATGAGATACTTTCGATTAGTGTCCCTCGTAACCGATGTCATGGCCTTCAGCTCCAAGGTTCCTACAAACAATCATGCAAGTAACCAAGATTAGTAGAGTCGCTATATTTAAAGTAATTAAGCAAAATTAAACAACTTATCCCTCTCCTTATTGTGACTTTTCCTCTTGGCCGGCTGCCAGTATGTGAAGGGAAAAATTCCGATTTTTCCATCAAATGTGCATACGCCGTGCTCATCAAATCTTGGACGGGCTTTCGCCCCTAGAAACATAACTTTTTCAATGAAGTTTTTGCTCTTCACGGTTCTTCGAGGGGTTTCTTCGTCATGTGCTAAGTAATAATTTTGGTCCGACCTTGTCCTATAAAACCATTTCTCATCTATGTACACGACGTTGTACAAAGATTTGAAAGTTGTTTCGTCCGGTATGCTTTGGTTGTCAAGCATTTCTATGCAAAAGAGCACACGCGCCTTTATGTTTTCTTCGGTCAAAGTGAACTTTATGGCATTAGTATGGCGTCTAAACTTTCCTTCCTTTAGACGTCATTGTAGTGTGCTCTTAGACATATGCAAAGCGTTGGCTAGGTCACGGATGGTATGGCGTTGTCTACGTGGCAAATCTTTGATGGCATCTGGGTTAAATGGAATTTTTTTGTGGCCACATTTTTCCTTCTTGTTGGATTTAAAAGCTTCAATTCCACCACCAATTTGTCCATCTCGCCACACGCGCTGGACAACTCTCCATGGCACCCCCATATCATCAACAACAGATTTTGTCACTCCCTCCTTTATCACGCCAGGAGCTGATATCTCTAAACACATGGCATATATGGTTCATTTTATATCAGGAGGGTAGTGTCTCCTCCTCTTGATATTGTTACCTACACAATAGAAATTGCATGCTCATGTTTAACATCCGGCAAAATACATGAGGCCTTAGTATATGCATGCTATGTGCAGTAGTTAAAAATAAGCAAAAAACAGTGCAATAAAAAACTTGCAAGTATACCTATGTCGACTCCGACGACATCGGCTTCGACTGCTCCGTCGCCGGCTTCAACTTCATCCACGCCGTCAGCTGTGTCGCCGACGTCGTCCACAACACCTTCTCCATCTATGCGAGGGAACAAAATTGGATTATCCAAGCTCTGGAAGGAAGGAATACATAGGATAAAATGGAAAACAAAGCAGGAAAAGGAAACCCCCCATAAGCACCTTCATTGCCAGAATTCCAAATAGAATCATCAATTTCATCCCAATTGATGGGCTGATTCAGATCCAAACCAAGCATTATGTCCAACCATGGGAGGGAGTACGAGAGAAGAAAAGAGTAATGGAAAGAATGTGAAGTGTGAAAGAGCATTACCCATATTTACAGGACAAAGTGAAGATCAGTGGCGGCAAGGGAAAAATTAACAGGAGATGGCGCTTTCCAGTTGATGGCGCTTTCAAAATTTTGGGGTAAAATTTGCCGTGCGTGGTTGCATGGTGCGTGCTCTGCATGGCGTTGTGCATGTGCTATATGGCTGCGGGATGCACAGGCGTAGGGCACATGGGCGTAGTAGACGCGGGCTGCATGGCTGCATGGCGCATGGGTGTAGCACGCGCACACGAAATTAGCAAGTCGCTGGCGCAAAATTAGCATATTCCAGTTGCGCGAGAAATCAGCAGGACGCGAGCTGCATGGCGCATGGGCGAAATTAGTAGGCGTAGCGAATCGTTCTGTGTTGGGTTTAGTGAAATTAAAATGTTCCTTGGTCTCAGTGATTTTTTTAGTTGCACCTTGTATAACAGGATGGAGGGAGTACTAGATATTAGGGATCAAGAGGGCCAACTGGGTGCCTGTTCTAACCTATATATCAGTAGGATATGGCGGGTAATCGGACGAAACGGGTACGGGTGAAGCTCCCTCATACCTATACCCATACCCATTTGCCCGTCGGGTAGAATTTGGCCCCCATAAACATCCCGCAGGTAATAAAAAAGGAACATACACACATCTATTAGAGTTTTTACCCGCGGGTATATGAGTAATCGGATAAGATTGCTATCCCTATATGCGATTGGATAGGATTGCAAATGAGCATGGAATCAAAATGTCAAAAAAAGAGAGGAATTGATCGGTGGAACGGTTGTGGGTTGGAGCCTTGGAGGTCAGGTTTGATGTCACGTTGGGGGCAACGTTGATTGGGGTACTGCACACTAGCTTTATTCCCTTTTCTTTAATTTTAGACACACGCTGGAACTTTTTTCCTAAAAAAAAAAGGAAAACCACCCTAGAGTATGTGCACTGTAGAACAAAATATTTACAGCTACAGTACTGTAAATTAATATCTGATTTATAAATATGATTATATATGCCTACATCAATCGCTAAGTTACCTGGTTTTTCTCCAGGATTTTTATCTTCGGTTGGAGGGCATGTTCAATATTGAGATACCGGTATTTGTTTATGGGTAAATTGTTACAAAACCACGCTATAACACTACAAAAAACCTACATTTGTAAGCAACAATTTTATTAGATTACACCTCCCTAAGTTTGCATAATGTACCGTAGAACCACACTTGAAGCATTGCCGTCGTATCCAACAGGCTGACATGCTGGCCCACTTGTCACACAAGACCCTCATTTTCCATTTGCTACGATGGAGATAGTTGCCACCATGGACAAGTGTCAATATGATCGTGTGGCGTGGTGGGCTAAGCCCAAGACAAGTTATTTATTTATAGGAGGTCATTGGAGAGGCAAAGTACCAGTGTACCTAGGTGGGGCGTCCCACTCCGCCACTTAAGGATATGTTTGGTTGTCTGAATAGAATGGTACAAAATTTTGTTTGGTTGCTTGGATGAAATGATATAGGATGGTACGAGATTATGTTTAGTTGAAGGGGTGAGATTGGATTGAGTGATGAGGTTGGTTTGAGGAATGATGTGAATGAACGATCATGTCCTGGATCGATTGGTTCGGCTAAATTTTCCGTACGGGATGGTATAACATCTTTTTGGAATATTTCAAGAATCTGTACTATCTCATCCTGTATCAAATGGTTCCGTTCAGCTAACCAAACACAAAAATAAAACAAAAATCCTGTATAAGACGGTTCGGTTCACCCTTGTACACCTAACCAAACGCACCCTAAATATTCATGCTGACATGTTAGCTCTTATCCAGCGTGGCAATTAACATCATCTATTTTCAGCAAAATAGGAACATGATAGCCTTCTGAGACTAGCGAGTGGGCCAGCCTGTTGATCCTGTCACATATAAATGCAGTGCTTACAAGTGTGGTTTTGTGAAGCATTGTGTAAAGGAGCGTAGTTATCTAAAACTCATGTCTAAAAATATGATTTTGTGATAGTTTTGATAAAGTTACGGTGGTTTTGCGAGATCTAATCTTTTCTTACTGTAGAGGATTCACGCAATATATACATGTGCGTCGTGAGGGATACGGGAACAGGAGGGCAAGGGGCATCCTTGTCACCTTATTCATTGTGGATGAGCTCAGATTACATGCCCCTGTCGTCTTTCTTTATCAGTAGTTGTTGTCATCTTCTCTCCGTCTCTGCTTTTGGAGGAATCACACGACAGAGGCATAGTTGTTTTCATGCTTCGGCCTCATCCTCATCAGGGCTTGCCAATTGCCATTTGGATTGGATACTGCCATGTTGTGTTGCAGCATGTCTGGACGTGCGTGAGCGTGAGTTTCTCGTGGTCCGCGTTAATTTTGATTCTGAATATATAGAACTCAGGGAGAGAGAGAGAGAGAGAGTTGCGCACACTAGGTTACTCTCCTGCTAATTCGTCTGTTCTTGTTTAAGGTGAACCCAAATGGAATTCCTTTTTTTTACAATTTATACTCGATAGCAGTAGTAGTGTGATTTCCCAGCGCGCTGTTCGATCGTCGGAAGAAAGAAAAAAAGTGTGCGCTATGTATGACCTTTATAATCAAACAGCATGCTGTACTATGTTCAGCAAGTTGGATGAAAGAAACCATGTAAGAAAACAGTCGCTATGTTGGACAATTGGGCGACCGATGCAATCCATCATTGATCAATCACCATGGACAGACAGTATAACTAATTAATGAATTAATTGATTAATTAAATAATTAACGGAAGGATGGATGCAAATCAAGCTAGCTAGTCATGGAATCATTGCTTTTCTACCTCCTGGCATCCCGTGTTTTTTCTACAAATCTAACCTCTGTGTGGATTTACAAATTTGGTCTCCTCTACAGTGCAGGGTAGCTTCCGCGCTCGCCCGCATGCGCTCAATCAGCCTACCGCCGCAGTGATTGGTTTCCGTGTTCTCCAGACATAGTAGAAGACAGAGGAGGGGCTAAATTGGCTAATCCACACATGGTGGCTAAATTTGAAAAAAAAAAAGCATCGAGGTTTAGAAAAGCAATGGATTCGCTAGGCATAGGCTCCTAGTGTAACTCCACACTGTATATATAAATAAAGATATTTCACGATACATTATATTGATAGTATATAGTGAATAGTATAAATCAGATCTAGCCATTGATTTGTTAAGAATATTTCTATTATTACGTTCCTAGATAATATATAAATAAATACTAGCTTGTTTAATCTATTAGAAACATTTATATCGAATTTAGTGTACACAAAAGATTAGATTACGTGGCTGGAATCATCGTAGCCTAGGCTGTAGGGGTGGATGCTCTGGCAGGCTGGGCTAAGCTAAGCTAACTGTCGACGTTTACCTCTTGCCAAGCTACTCGATCGTGTCAGTCAGTGCAGGCAGCTGGCAATCCCGTTGTCTCCGTGACCGTGGATCGGCCGTGCTTTCGCTTTTCTTTTGGGTTGGTTATGATCGCCTCTTTCTTCCGCTCTTCTTTTTTCCTTCTCCGTTTCCCCGGCCTGCATATATAAATGGTGGCGCGCAATCAAGGGAACACGGTGGCCACATCTGCCGACGATGATGGCGGCGGACAGGGGCTGCCTGTCCGCCGGGGACACCTGCCGGGCTAGGCTACCTCCTCCCACACCAGCGGTGGATCCCGGCCATGTTAATCGTAGCTGCTAATCCTGGGGTGACTCCCCATAATTGGCTTGATTTTGTTTCGATGGTCTAAGCCCCATGGTCAAGTCAGGCCTGACCTTTAAATTTCAGAGATCCTAGCTACAAATTATGTTAGACTCAAGAACCACCATATTATCTATTTCAACGATATTAATGATATTATATTGATATCGAAACTAGTATAACCGATATTAACGCTATCAGATCAGTATGAATGGCATTGAGATTGATATAATATATAAGATCATTTATACCGATTTAGATGACATATACAGTCGTACATGGTACCTATGAGCTATGGAGCCCTGAACTATAGCTCTTTTACGGTGTTGATGTGATGGTGCCGTTTCGTTTCAAATGCGGTGTGACCGATCAGCCTTGCACAGTTGCACGCCATCAAATTGTCCCCGTCGGGTACTGAAGCATACACACATGTCCTTTTACTGCATGTACTACTCTAAGGCACAGTCCTCCCATCCTGATTATAGCTTGATCAATAACTACTCCAGGAAAGAATTGAAATCTTATTTTCGCTTCAAATCTTGTCCATGGCCGAAAAACGAAATCTCAGTGAGATTTAAAAATTTCGTACAAATTTTGGACAAAATACAAAAATAAAAATCCAAATCCGGATTTTTTTCTATTGAGAAAACCGAAATTTCCCTGTGAGATTTGCCAAGATCTCGGTAAAATTGCACCGAGTAAAAAATAGATCAAATGACATTAAAAAGTTTTCAAATTTTTTGTGTAGCTTCCTGACATACTAGTGATATTCCCATAAAAATTTCAAATAGTTATCAAATCTAAGAAAATTTTTAAAAATCAAACATTGCAACTATCGTGATAAAACGCTGACCGGCAAGTTTGAACTGAATGAAAAATAAAAAAAACCAAATTAGATTTTTTTTTGTTTTTTTGTGCATAGTTATGATGCATCACTAATATTCTCATAAAATTTTTAGATGATGATCAAGCTTTATAAATTTTTAAAAATTCAGAGAGTGCTACTATTCTGATAAAAACCATACCAGCAAACTTCAACCAAATGAAAAATGATACAAACCACGTTAAAAAATTTTTGAAAATTTTTATGAATGTTTCTGATGTATCATTAATATTTATATAAAATTTTTATATGATGATCAAACTTCAAGGAGTTCCAAAAATTCTAAAAGTGCTACGTCTTGATAAAATCCTGATCTCAAGATCCTGATGATCAATATATAGATTTGGCTTAATAAAAAAATTTAACTTTTTGAAAATTTTGTAGAAGAGTTCTAAGGAAATGCTTAAGATATCATAAAAATTTTGAATCATTATCACACTCCAATAAATTTATAAAATTCTTACAAATGCACCGTACCATTTATGTTCATTCTGTTTTTTATTTTTTAAATATAACAAATGAAGTTCAATTATTTTGAAACTTTTTTTGTATCATCCTACACTTTTTATGACAGTACCATAAATTTTTCACGTTATGATAAAGCATGTATAATTTTATAAAATTTCAAAATATTTCTACAATTTAAAAAACATATCAAAAATTCATTTTTTTCAACAAATTTTCATAGGAGATGATTTTCTTAGAGGTTATAGGACCAAATTCGGTCAAAAAAAAGGTCAAAACCCGATCAAAAATCCTAATATCTCAGTGAGATTTTTGAGATTACTATAACAATTTAAATTTTTTTGATTTTTTAACGCTAACCGATATTTTAAAATTCATCCATATCCGAAGTGACAACTTGTACCGCACCTGGCTCATACTTGCAAAATTTGGAAGAGATTTTAATCCTGGCTCATACTGTCCACGCAATGATGCAAATTGTACCGCACCGATATGTCAAGCTTCTGTCTTTCTCAACTTCCACGTACTACTGTTGTTGTCGGACAAATCGAACTGGCAAGGCACATGGTATTTACAGGGAGGCCGTGGCTCCAAACATGAAGATTTTCCTTTTCATGTATAGAAAACTAGTAAATTTTTCGCGGCGTAACTCATTGTGCGTGTTATTTGTTTATAGAATTTTTTTTCGGCGATGTTTTATTTTTAAAATCGTTGAAATAATGAGCGAAACGGCTATAAGAACACAAAATTTTTCACGACGTAACACGCCGCGCGAACGGGTCAAAAATAGAGAGATAGAGCTGTAGAAATATCTCTTTCGACGAATTATTTGGAAAATATTGGAGACCGAGCTGGAAAACCGCGGTGGGGAAAAAGTTAAGACGAAAAAGGGTGAAAAATTATTAGAGGCGACAACCTTTTTTTGCCGAGTTTAACACTCTACGCGTTCACTAAGTAATAATACATGTTTAAAAAAATATTAGAGATCGAGATAGGAAATCGAGATTGGAAAAAGTCTAAAGATAGAGCCGCACACATATTTTTAGTGACGAAAACATTTTTTCTTGGGAAAAACGGAGAAAGGACCTAGACGTAAGACGCAGGGCTTGAATGTTACGTTTTTGGACCTATCCGCTATCCTGAAAAATTAGAAAAGGGCTTGTTCGTGATTTGAATTTAACGGGAGTTTCTTTCCGTAAAACAGCGTACGAGGGACCCGAACACGATTTTTGGGGAAAATATCTTCCTCTCAGAAAAAATCGTGAAGGGCCTATTCGTAATTTATAAAAGGACTAAAACGTAAATTTTTTTTTGAGCCGAGCCGGCTCAAATCGTTGTGCTGGCCGGAACTTTGTAGGATTTAGGAGGGCATTATACGGTAGCGTGTTTATCGTGTGCTCTCTACGTTTCGGAATAAATATCATTCTAAAATATTACTCTCCGATCCCGGACAGATATCATTTACATCGCCTTGTTCGATCGGTTAATGCTTTTAGACAGTGTCTCACACTAATCTATAATAGTAAATAGCTGAAATGGAGGGATATAGCAGGAAAAATATATATGTAAAAACAGAATTTAAATCCTAAAATGACATGTAATTAGAAACCAAGGATGTACCATAGTAGCTGTGCAATCACGTGACTTAGTAAGTCGTAATGAGACGCCAATTCGGCTGTCGGGCGAGGAATAGACAGGGCCAGGTTAGGTTTTCGTTAGGAGCAGCGGGAGGGAGTATTATTATTCATTCCTTTAAGCCTATTTGACCGGAGCCTGGCCCACTTGCAAGCCACACTTATCCGTATTCCCTTCTTCCCTCGCATCCAAAAGGGAAAGAAAGAAAAAAAAACCTCAAGCCACGCTGCTGCGGCCAATTGGTGGAGAGAGAAACAAACAGCGACGGGAGGAATCTTTCGGGCGTACTGCTGGTACTCCCCACAGATCACATGAGCACACACTGACACTAGTCTCGATTTGACCTAATTTCTGCTTTCCAAACAGACCTTACAAGTTTTATGTCAAAACAATGGAGAGTAAACACTAAACATTTTCCGAAGCATTGGGCTTCTGCCACTTCACTCGGCTAATTTTGAGCGCTGTAGTAATAATTCTATAAAAAAAACATGTCGCGCGTCTAAAGATTACAGTTGCAGCGTTGTACGCAGCGGCTACAGCGATGTTTCGTACAAAGAGGCGTCGCAAAAACACGGCCCCATTCGATAGGGAGGAATCATATAGAAATATATCTGAAGAAATTGTAGTGATCTTTTGCAGCGTGCTTTGTGGGACGGAGCGTGACTAGCAGGGGTCGTGAAGCCGTGTGTTTGTGTCTGCGTTGGGCGCAGGGTGTACCGCAGCCTGCAGGGAGGAGGCGGAGGGCAGGGCCTGGGCAGTCCGGACGGCAGACAGGCGCGCCCACAAAGTCAAGAACGACATGAAAATACACACGGCCCTGAAAAAGAGGAACCCTTCCTTCCTTCCTTCATTTTAGCTAGCCCTCGCACATTTTTAAAAATCTGATCTTTCAAAAATAAATTAGTAAAAATGGATCTCTCCTCGACTTAAAAGGGGCGGCAGTCGTACGGTGGCGTAGTTTCTCACTGAGCTTCTCTTTCTCGGCTTGATTACGCTGATCAAATCATTTTAATTAATCACTTAATCAAGTCATTTAATTAATGACTTTATTTAATTAAGTCGCTTAAATAATCAACCACCCTATCTACCAAGGTTGGTATGTTGCACAGTCTGAGATCTTTCTGTGATCTGTGAACCTTAATGTTGTTTTCAATATTGATGAGCCAAATACTAAAAGAAGAGGAGTAGTACCAGCAGCGAAGCCAGAAATTTATAAAGGAGAGGGCTTAAGAATGAAGTGAACATCTACTAGTAATTGATATTCAAAATTTAATATATAATAAATACAATATATAACACTTGTAATTTGCCAGAAATTTCAAAATTTAATACATACATACATATATACACACACGCTCTTTTGATGAGCCACGGGGGGCTCAGGCCCCAACACGCCCCCGATGGCTCCGCCGCTGAGTAGTACTACGGCTAAGGCCTCTGTTGAAATGCGAGGGTTTCTTGGCTTATGCAGATATTGCATTGCTTGGTGCAAAATTTTCATGTTCTAAATAGACCACAAAAAATACTATAACTTTATAGAGGAAAAGGCTTTGTATATGTTATTTAGCAAATGCTAACACCTTGGGTCATATCCAAGAAACGAAATAATATCCTTAAAAGATCCAAAGGAGTAAAAATTCCCTTTGTTTCCAGAAATGCATTATACAGGTACTAGAAGATTGTTAGGGATGTTTTTTTTCTTTCTCAAAGCTACTCCAACATTCCATGTAACCATTATAACTTATTTTGCACATCGAGTAATACAGTGTATTACCAAAAGCTACTTACTGTAAAACTCATATTGATAATGCACTACTGAATAGTAATATAATTATATAATTTTTAAATAATAACATGTTGTATTTTTAAGTCCCTCGTGATATGATAGGGTGGCATGATGTAACTAATATAACTAGTTATAGGTACTAAACCAAGTGGATGTAAGAAAATGCCACCATGCTGGTGGCTGACAACTTTCTCCTCTCTTTCCCTCCCTTTTTTTTTTATTTATCCCTCTCAGTGAGTTGTACCAATAGGAGGTAAACTCCAAAAGATGACAGCAAAATTAACAAAGGAGCTAAACTAAAGCACCCTCCAAAGCATCACTTTGAGAGTGATTAACAGCCGGTAAAAGAGAGCGCCAACCCCAAAAGAAGGCCGAACTGACGCAGTATAAGAGCGGAGAACATTGCAGAGGAAAAAAAAAAGTCGTCCAAATAGCAGAGTAAATCTAGAAAGTGGGGTGGTATCTTTGCCTAGATTTTCTTATTCCTCCTCCCTCTCTGTCCTCACCTTCTTCTTCCCCATCACCATCGCCAATCCATTCCCTTCCCCTCCTTCTCCTTGTTCTTGGCTTCAGCTTTCAGGGCAGGGGGAGAGAGACAGAGGGGGAGAGAGAGAGAGGAGGAGAAGCAAGACAAGAGAGAGATTTGATAAGAAGGGGGTTGAGTTGTTTGGTGTGGTTTGTGTTTGGTGTTTGTGTGGAGATGGACCCCAAGTTTCCCCCACTCCCACCGCTAAACAAAACGGAGCCCACCACGACGACGACCACCACCGCCTCCACCACGAGCGCGCAGCAGCAGCTGGATCCCAAGCAGTACCACCACCCGCACCAAGAACACCACCTGCAAATCCAGGTCCACCCGCAGCAGCAGGATGGGGGCGGCGGGAAGGAGCAGCAGCTGCAGGTGGCGGCGGGGGAGCGGAGGGTGCAGGGGCTGGGGCCCAAAAGGAGCTCCAACAAGGACCGCCACACCAAGGTGGACGGCAGGGGCCGCCGGATCCGGATGCCGGCGCTCTGCGCCGCGCGGATCTTCCAGCTGACCCGGGAGCTCGGCCACAAGTCCGACGGCGAGACCGTCCAGTGGCTGCTGCAGCAGGCTGAGCCGGCCATCGTCGCCGCCACCGGCACAGGTACTATACCGGCGTCCGCGCTCTCCTCCGTCGCGCCCTCGCTCCCTTCCCCAACCTCCGCCCTCGCCAGGCCTCACCACCACCACATGTGGGCGCCGCCGTCGGTTTCGGCGGGGTTCTCCACGGCCGGGTTCTTGAACTCCGCCGGCGCGGGCGGCGCCGACGCTGGGGGTATCGGTGGGCTCATGCACCGGATGGGGCTCCCCGCGGGGCTCGAGCTGCCAGGCGGGGGCGGGGGCGGAGGGAGCCTGGGCGTCGGCGGGCACATCGGGTTCGCGCCCATGTTCGCCGGCCATCCAGCGGCGGCCATGCCGGGTCTGGAGCTCGGGCTATCACAGGACGGTCACATCGGCGTGCTCGCCGCGCAGTCGCTCAGCCAGTTCTACCACCAGATGGGCGGCGCCGGGGGCAGCGGGCAGCTGCAACACCCGCACCCTCACCAGCATCACCATCACCAACAGCAGGAGGAGGACGGCGAAGACGACCGCGATGACGGCGACTCGGACGAGGAGTCCGGGCAGTAGTAGGCGGTTGATCCATCCCTGCGTTTCTTGTTGTTTCTCGAGGAGGAGAAAGAGAGGAAAGAGAGATAAGTGTATGCATGCAGCTATGCGATGCTTTTGTTACTGTTGGGTTGTTGTTCTTGGGTTTGTGATGGGTTTTTATGTCGATTTGGTGTGGTGTCAAAACTCAAAAGAGACTTCTTGCTCCGGGGGCTTGGTGGAATGGATCAGGATCATCCTCAGTTCCTACTCCCACTACTGCATGGATGATCGCAGGAGTCTTTGCTTCGGGTTTAGGTAAAAGTTTGTTCTTTTTCGCATTCAACATGTCACATGTGGGGATGTTTGAGTGGGGAGTTTGATTCACTCGTGAGCTTACGTATCAATGTTTGTGATATGTGCATCTGGCAGGTGTATAATAGCTGAGAGCTGGATGGATTGGATCATTCGCCCTTGAGTGAGTGCCTTATTTGTTATTGCAAGGTGTGTAGATATTCAGGTAATTTTGCAGTTAGGCAGGTGTTTTTTATGGGAGTGATGAACCGCATTTGAGCGATAAGATGGTAGCCGGCAAATTGATCCTCCTCAACACGCTATTTCTGCAACGCAAATATGATACATAGACATTTCTAGAGCCCTGATTCTATATGCCTATTTTCTTCTTCTTGTGTGGTATGCCAATGATCTGTTACTGTTTTCAAGGTATCTCTTGATATATTTTTTTCTGTCGTGAATATACACACCCTGGATGTTTGGTTGATTTATGTGGTAGTGTTTTAGTAGCTTTCTTAACGAGGAACTGTCTATTAACGGGGTAGCAGAAAGATCAAAGAGATATGTATTCATAGTCATTTTTGGTGAAGTGTGTCTAATATATCCATTTCGGTAATATAGAAAGGCAATGCCATTTGATCCAGAAACAAAATTCAAAAACTTTGCACTCTGTCCGTCATAGAAACCGGTGTGATGATGGCAACACAAATTTCCTTGAAATATTGCATCCTTGAGTGCCACTGGGATGGAGACTAAAATATCTTAAAAGTTGAAAATACCAGGGATTTACCAAATGCTGGGGAAGGGTACCAAACTTTGGGCTGTTCCACAATGGTAAGATGGAGTTGATACTCCATATCAGAGATTAACAGTAACCCTGATTAAATAATATTGCATGAAGAGTTCAGCATGGTAATGGATAACACTAAATTTAGCTAGTTTTGACCTTTTGGTGACCTCTTTTAAACTGTAGTACTGTACTACTGTCATATACTCATATACCCTGCTTAACTTCTACCTCTGTTGTGTATTTATCTTGTCATGGCCCGTGGGGAAGATCACTAGGCACTATTCTCCACAAAAGTGGTCGGGAGATGGCCATTTAGGTGTACAGCATTAGGGAAAGCTACATACCTGTTTTAGAAGTTTTAGATTAATTTCTTTTCCCAGCTCATCTAACACTACAAAACTTATTTCTTTTCCCTGTGAAAAAAGCAGTAAAAGATAAATGATTTGAACAACATACTGAAGAGGACATACAAATCAAAATGACTTTACAAGTTGGAGCATGTTCATTGTAGTCATTGAGAACAAAAAAGAAAAAGAATTTTTCTGTGTGGGCAGCATGATTATGCTGGCAATTGTAGTCATTGAGAACAAAAAAGACAAAGATTGTTTATTTATCAGGACTGCAACTGCTGCCTGGCTGTGTGCTCCACGGTGGAAAGGTTTTGGTTTGCTCAAGATGGAGTGGTACCAATGTTCGTGCAGTCTGTCCATTTCTTTTGTGTTTGCATGGAGTCCATCCATGTTTTTACTTGTGTTGTCTTGCTACATTCACTCATGAAATCTGCCACAAGTGTGAGGCAAAGCACACCTATTTGGTTCCTGTTGGATATTGCCCAGTTGCCATTAAGCCGAACTGCATGAGGTACTTCGGTATCGTCAGGGCACATGGTGGGCTGTCAATGGTAGTACATCAGCATTGTCCTATCCTGCAATGTTCCAGGCCCTTAAAAAACAGATTTATGTTGCTCTTTTGACGGCGTTATTTCTGGTGGTAGTGACTTCATGCTCCTGTTTCTGCCATTGGTGGTGACTCCATGCTCCCATCTAACCTAGTCACATTTATTTGGTGTGTGCAGAGCCCCTATCTGAAGAGTGCCTAATCGCATGGATAAGCTCACGTTAGCCCATCAATTTTGGATATACTCCTCCATGCTGCTTAATTGCAGTTTATGTTTTGAGTTGAAAATGCGAAGCGCAACACTCAAGCATGGTTGGTGATAGTATTTGAGATGACCATACAGGATGTCGTTCGTGGTATGGTAATTTAGGGCCTTGCCTTTTAACACCACCAGCATTCTAATTTGCAATGCATCTGTGTTTTAAGGTTCTACCGATAGTACGTACCGGTGCCCTTGCTGCCTCCTACTTCGATTATACATCGAACTGAGCAGAGTCACCCACTTGATTTTGGTGACCATGTTGTTACTGTGTCATAGTGCTATTCTCTGTTTGGGTCGATGATAAGGCGATCTTGGTGAACTTAAGGTGATGGACAGTGCTGCATTAGGATCTTATTTAGTCATTGTTCCCATGCACCCTCTTGTTTCTTGTGTGAATCACTTAAAGTTCTGGTGCATAACGTGCTTGTGTGCAACTATGCAACAGAACCGAAACATGTGAAGACTTTGGTTGGAGGCTGATCAAAAGGTAAGTTGGTGCCGATCGAGGGTAGGATACGAATGAGCGTGCTTAGTTTATCAATTGCTAGATCACTTATTTTAAACACATTTCGAACAAGTTTATTATTAATACATGAAGCATCATCCCCGGTGGTTGAATCTGAAGGTGCGCTGATTGACATGCGAGCCATCTGCCACTTAAAATACGAGCAATCACTGAGGCTTGCGCCACCCACCTTCTTCCAAGATCATCAGATTATATTAGATGTGGACAGTGCCATGCTCGATGAAACGCAGAGAGTTTCCTTATTAAAAACCTCGTATATCTGGCACAATCTGTCTAGTGGGGGGATCACCTTTTTTCATCAAAAGCGTGGGTACATGGAGAGACAACATCTGCTTCTTCCTAAGTGGCAGTTTTTATTCTGTTGTGACATGGTGCTTTGCGTTTGTCCAATCTCCTTTCAAGCTTTGCCTTGACCTGGCTCTGTTTCTCAACCTCATAGGTTATCCTCTCTCTCTCTCTTTTTGTGCATGTGTGGTGGTGGTGGATGTGGGTTGGGGGGTGCGTTTATGACTAATGAGTATCTCGTTTGGTGCTCGCATTGTTGATGAGGGTTAAGAGTTTAATTATTAAAGGTTTAGTCTGCCCAATAATGTTGGAATTGAGCTGAAACTTCTGTCCGGTGATAAGCCCGGTGCACTGCAGTTCTAGTTTGTGTGGGTTGACATGAGTTTAGTTTGCCCCATGAGCATGGAAATGGGGAAATGGTAATGGGATAATAAGATTGGAATCTTGTTGACAGCGACTAACGCCACCCCACACCATGCAGATGTTGCGCCGCCATTAACGTTTCTCTTGTTCGCTTGAGATCATTCGTCATTGGATCATCCACATCCCAGGGTTGCCCGCCCGAATTTCCTCTAAGCATATCCTTGGTCGCTGCTCATCTGATTGAGATCCCGGATTGGATTTGGACGTTCTTCCTTCGTCTCTTTCCTTTAAATGTTTTAAATGTCACCATCTTGGCTCGTCTGACGAAGAAGACCAGTTCATTTAGTCCGGATCAAAGAGAAACCACATCACATGATCGATGCTAGAAAACAAAGGGAGTAACAAGCAAACTTCACTGCCGGTTATGTACGGGCATAGATAGATAAGACAGGTAGACGGGGGTAGATTCTCTGTTGTGTCTCTTCAGACAACACGAGAAACATTTCCGCGACCAGCCTGACCCATCTCATGTGCGCCCACCCAGCGTATGTATGAGACGAGGCCCGGTGACGAAACCCGACGAGTCATGGCGTCCTTCGGCCAGGTACGTCGGTACATACATACATACATAGCTCATGGCCGCCTCCTTGGAGCAGCGTCCACGTCCGTCGGCCGAGCTCAGTACATGTTCAGATTGACCTCCTCTTCCTCTCAACAAGAGTAGTTCTCGATCCATCCATCTGGCCTTTTGTTCATCATGCCAAGATGCCCTGCGACTCCATTCAGATCCCTGCACCTCAAAGGGGAATATAAACCATGCTGTTTCTGATCTTGCATCGTCAGACCAGCGAATACGCAGACAGCGGGGTACTCCTGCCAGCTCTCCTGGCATGTGCCCATAATATGGGCACAAGATTTTGAAGCCTTCACTTTTTTTAGCCTTATTGACTTTTTTTTTTTTTTTGCCAAATCTAGTCCGGTACGAATATAGTTATAAAAATAGCCCTCTCCTATCGCGAGAGCACCAACAAATGACACGTCATTTGACACACCTGTGTACCAAAGGCTAGGGTGAGTACGACCAGAGCTAGCTGCCGAGTACAGGACAACTCGATAGGACCTAGCCGAGCTATAGTAGGTCCAAACCCCTGCTACGATACACAAACACAACAAGTGATATCACTTACCAACACTTCTGTGGTTAAAAAAATAACTATTTTTACAATTACGTTCGTACGAGGGCTATATTTGCCCCCAAAAAATGTACAAAGAAGCTAGAAAAAGCCAAGACGTCCAAAATTCTGGTGAGATAACTGCATCAGGTAGTATACAACCTCCCATCCCATGTTGAAGAGACCTCAAGAAAATGAACCATTCAACTCTACCAATGCTGGAATTTGTGGGCAGCAAGCACGGCACGTCAGTATCGTACAGATCGAAATTGAATACCAGCACGGAGAAACCGACACTTCAACTAGTACATGCCATCTAAGGACTTGAGATTCTCCATGCACACTGATGATCTCAGTATCCTGTACAAATGTCTCTTGTATAAACTCGAGGGCACACGCGCACTCGCACACACACAAACCCTCCCCAATTTCAACCTGATCTTCTAGCTGGTTTGGTATTCTAAGACTAAAGAGGAAAAAAGGGAGCCATGGCCTCCAAAGGAATGGTACAAAATTTGTGCAGCATTACACAAAAGGTGAACATATACACAAAATGGGTGCGACCCAAGCATGTTAGTCGTCAGGGCGGTGAATCTCACCCATCAAGATGCGGTTACTGTGGACCTTGAAGCCAAGAAGAGAAGGATCAATCTGCTTTCCTTTCTTTGCTTTCTTCTTCGTACCCTTACCACCTGGGCCACCGTCTGCCGATTCGGAGGCATCATACTGCAAGGCAGGCTTCTTTGTGCTCTTCAACATTTCACTGAATGAAAGACCAGAGGCATCTAAATTGGTGGTATGTGGCATGCCGAACGTCCCTGTCTCTTTGTTGGTTGAAACAGGGGCTTCCACAGCCTGGGCTACCGAGGTGACTCTTGATTCCATCTTATGCTCTGCACAACAAGATTACTACATCAAAGGTTTGATACCTAGAAAACACAATCCTCCCATTAGAGAAGAAAGCAGAACACTTCAGGTCGTTTCTGACTGTACAACCGATCAGGTGCTAAGACAGGGCTCAAACAAACCATCATAGAACCACCGATTACCCACTGCTCTACTACTAGCAGTAACAAGTAGGCATTGGTACGAGAATGGCCATACAGTGATAGTGATCTCTTTTTTGTTTGGTAACAGTGAACTTCACCAAAGGGTAGTTCCAGTTGACTATTGTAGACACTCTCATACTTACGAGTAAATTCCACAAATCTCTAAGTTTCTTAGACAAACTATCAGAAAATGAAAAAAAACTAAACTTTCGCTTTTATTTCACAAAACTACTGATTTTAGATTAACTTATATCACAAAACTATGGGTTTTAGAATTGACTGTTTCTTGTAATGGGTCTGATAGTGTGAGCCCGCATGGTAGCATCACACGTCCCTATTTCCCTTTTCACTCGAGCGTGCGTGAGGCTGCTATGTGGGCCCACACTGTTAGACCCGTTACAAAAAACAGTCAATTCTAAACAATGTAGTTTTGTGATACAAGTTTTTCTAAAATCAATAGTTTTGTGAAATAGAAGCTAAAACCTGCAATTTTCTGATAGTTTGTACAAAGAAACATGTAGTTTCGTTAAATTTACTCCATACTTAATATTAACCTGATTGCAAAGATAACAGTTTCACCGCATGAAACACGGATAGTTTGCACAAGGCGTACCATCAGAAGATGCATGACCTGCCTTCTTCAGCCTAATGGTTGAAGACAGATCCGTCGACACTGCCTGAGATGTAGCAGTATGTTGGTTTGTTGTGAGCTTTACCAAGGAATGAGAGCTCCCTTTTGAGATGCCAGTATCAACCCTGCATATGAAAAATAAATCACATATATGATAGAAAGACTTGAGCTAGAAGACCAACTAAAATGTTCACATGCACCGCTATATGTGCACACGCCAATAATAATTTGGCAAAACATCAAACTGGTTCTCTGAAGATAAAGGAAGAACATTGTATGGATATGCATCAACAAAGTACTACAGAATCACAACTCTTGTACAGAAACAGTTTGTGTAGAAGTGCTTTCATAGGCAATGGAAGAATCCTAGTACAGATTAACATTAGCCAATGCTCTAAGGTAATTAAAAATCAAAAGTTGGATGTTTGCGTAAATAAAATATTAGAATGGCTATTTGTGAAGGAAAAAATGACCAATGAAGAAGTTTCACTGCTAGGTTTAAAAAAAAAGACAAAAAGAGTGGTGCAGCTACAAAGTTGAGAACAGTACCAGTTGCTAACAGCTTCTTCAGTAAAATCATTACCATAGCTAGTCAAGTTCACACTAGAACCTTGCTTTTTTCCCCTGGGTACCTCACTGACATTCCCAACCAATTGATTAGCGGATGCACTGCCACCCATAACATCTGAAAATTCTCCCCTTTGAATATCAAGCATTGTCCCAGAGCTTGATCTAAGGCTCAACTTTCCACAATTCTCAATACTGTTAGGTAAACTACCAAGATTTGCTGATACCTCCTGTCCTGTCTGCCCTGTTTTTGCAAAAATTGACATTTCTGCAAGTGAATCATCGAAAGACAACATATCCACAGGTGATCTTAAAGGGTTATCCGCAGTAGTCTGTGCAAAGAGCAAAGAAGGGTCTTTACATCCAAATGATGCCTGCGCTGGAACATCGGGAAAACCCCGAGATTGCTGTGATTGAAGAACCATTTTCTGGTGGATCATATCACTCAAATCTTGCTCTGTGTTCCTTTCTGTGTTCATAAGTGATGCCCAAGCATGTGGGTTGTCGATGGAAAGGTTCATTTCCACATTCATCCTCTGCTTCTCTGCTTCAATCTGCATCTGGCTGATGCGTGAAGATTCTATAAGGCTATTTTGCAATTGTCCATTGGCATCTGACCAAGGCCTTTCCAGCCTTCCCATTTGAGAACCAGAAAGCTGCTCCTGAAGTCTATGTTGCTGGGGATGAAGTCCTGAAGCAAGCATAGGCATTTGGCCTAATGAATATAAATCACCATGTGCTTCTAACTGGCCAAGGCCATGATGATGTGCTAGGGCATTTACAACATCTGGATTTTGTAAAGGAGCACCACCAGGCAAAGAGCCAGATCGTTCAAGGGAATGAATACTTTGACCTCCCCTATGCATCCGCTCATGCAAAGATAGGCTTCTGTCAAGATGGTCATGGTGCTCCAACGATGAGGATCTCTGAAGGGATTGCAAAATATCGAAATGACCAAGTCTAGAGGCATGACCTTGGTTTGGACTGGTTCCTGAGCGGATAAACTGACCAGATTCATCCATTGGCCAGACCCCACTTAGATGCCTTTCTTCCTCCCTGCCTGCATGTTGTCGCAGAGCATTGGCTAATTGTTGTGATTGGAGTTGATCATGGTGAAGGCCTAAAAGAATTTGCTGCTCCGAAGGAAGCATCTGCCTCTGATTTGAACGTGAGAGAACATCCAACATATCATTGTGATGCTCCCTATGAAGGCCATGCCCAAATTTTGCTTGAATGAGTTGTTCAATAGCTGCATCATGCTGACTTTGAAAATGATGGGGCTGGTGATGCAAGTCATTCAGTACCTGTTCCCGAAGGAAGACTTGATCGACTATGTTAGCTGGTCCAAAGTTTGAACTCTGCATCTGTTGCTGCAACATCTGCTCGAGAATCAGTTGTTGCTGCTGCTGCTGTTGCTGCTGCAGAAGCTGGTGCTGCTGCAGCTGCCTCTGGTGCTGCTCTTGCTGGAGCTGTTGGCGGCGCTGCTGTTGTTCAAGTTCAAACTGAACTCTCAAAAGGTGTTCCACCTCAGGAAGCGGTTGATTAATAGACTGTCTGTGTTGATGCAAAGAATCCAACACCTGCCCTCCAAATGATCCAGGAAAGTCCAAAATGTTACGAGCCATCAACTGCTCCTGCTGCAGTTGCTCCCTTCGAATCTGTTGAAGCAACAGTTGCTCCTCCAAATTCAAACGATTTAGCTCGGGTTCAGCTTGGTGAATTCGACCTGAAATGTTTCCATCATTCATGCTGTCCAGCCGCCCAAGGTTAGCAGGCCATTCATCAAACACAACAGGAGCTTCATTCATCCTGTTAAGCTGCCCATGTCTAATGTTTACAGGTGGAATGTCCTTAGGGGCTGTAGGCTTGGCATTTCTCCTCTCATTTACACCAAGAACATTTGATGAGAGAGGTTGCTTCGGATGCATCCCTTCTAGCTCAGACCAAAGTAAGCCAAGAGGACTCAGTTCACTCTCTCTTGGGGCATCATGCTGGGGGAAATTACCTTCTCCCATCACTGGACGGGGATCACGTGATGTCAACTGGAAATCTGCACGGTCATTATCAATATCCCGTACAGACTGACCCATGCTGCTATTAGACCTCCCAATGTACAACACTTCTGCAATAAGTATGGTAAGAAGAGAGAAAATAATGAGCATCTACCTAAAAACAAGCACAGACAGGACAAAGGGTTGTGAATAAAAAGATGAGAACTCTGAAAATGAATGAAACTAACCTTCAGCATCCTGATTCACTGTTTCAGGAATGTGCTGCTGACGAATATCAGCTGCAGCTTTTTCTGTTTCTGGTGGAGGTAACCAACTTGTATGCGGCTTTAGTGATGCTTCATGGTCACCACTTTTAGGATTAACAGCATAATTTTCAGAATCCCATTTAGACATTTCATCACTCTTCCCAAAAGAACCAGAAGTAGGAAGCGCATCTTCAAAAATATTATATACAGAATCCGGAGATTCAGCACTTTCACCATGGGATACAGTTGGGAGAGATTGGGGATTCTGTCCAAGGTGTGGCATGACTTCAGCAAGTGAGCGGAAAGGAGATTCATCTGGAGCTTGAGCTAAACGGACAGGTAAATCCAAACCAAAATATCCATCTTCATACCAGGAGATTATATCAGCACCGAGAAATGGACCCTGCACACCTCCTTGGGGATCCAGATAATATAAGGTCAACTCCTCTGGAAAACTAGCCTGGCCACCAGCTTTTATGTCACTGTGTTGGTACAGCAAAGGGGGTTGTGGAGTATTGTCAACGTCTGGTACATTAAACAGAGTATTTGAATTGTCAGGTAGCTTAGCACTAATATCAAAATCAGCATTTGACTTGACTTCATCAAATTTTGTATCTTCACGAATGCCAGAGAGCCCATATTGATTATTGGGTGCATTTTCCTCTGTAAGCTTCTTTGGAGGACATGTAATGCCACTTGAGAACATCCCTTCATCGTAGAAGGCATCCTTCTCTGAGATTAAAGCAGCCGATCCTTCATGACCCAACCCGCTAAACACTGCAGCACCTTTATCCTTATTGCCATCAATACCACAATCTGGTTCTGAAAAATAGTTATCTTCATATGATGAAAAATAGCAAAAGAAGAAACCATGTGACTGGCAGTAATATATTCAATTCAAGATCTATAAGAACAATAGCCACAACTAACATCCCAAGATGTGCATACCTTCAAGCTCTGTTTTTCTGTCCTTTTGGATTCCGGTTGTATTCATCACTTCACTGCTGATGACCTTGCCCTTCCTAATATCTTCCAGAACAGCCTATGAAGGGCACAAGCAGATAAATATACAGGCAAGTAGTGACAAAATCTTACTGTCGAACAGCCACCATAAAAGTAAGGAGGAGCAAAAATAATGGTGTTACCTCTTCATCATTATCAGGTGTAACGAAGGCTAGTGGTTTAACAGAATCAGAGAGTGTAATGGAAGGAAATTCCTCCAGCATTCGGTGCTCATCATCAAAGGATGACATTGTCTTTTGTTGCCTGTATATATCAAGAAGTTTCCCTCTTGGGTAGCGAAAAGTGACAGCAGTTGTCGCACGCCTCCCATTCACAGATGGAGCACCGATTGGTCCAGCGCATGATAGCCGGTTAAAAGATGGAGCTGAGCTGGAGTTTGCCCTGCCTCTTCCAGGGGCAAAACCAACGTTGGAGTCCTTCACACGTCCTTTCTCTAATCCAAATCCTGGAGCAGCACGGTACGTCGCTGTCCCACCAGAATGACTCTCCTGCCGATGACGAGGTCTCCATTTATCACGGGAGTCTGATTCAGGCAGCAGTCTTCCAGTAAATGTCTGTTTTTCAGTATGGGTTTCATCCCTTTCAGCATCAATCTTCTTTTCTGATCTGGAGTCCTTCTCCTTGTCATCAGGTCCCCATCTTGATGACCATTTGCCATCACGCCGACCTTCATTCCCTGAATTGCGTGTGGAGCCATCATTCCACCTTTCGGATGTAGGAGGTGTTCTTGAATCATTGTTGTCCCTGGCAGTAACATTGTCAGATCGGCGATCATTTTTACGATTCTCCACATCTCGGTCCATTTCCTTCTTCCGCTCCCTCCTCCCAAGTAAGCTCGTCTCCCTCTCCTCATCAAGCCAACGAAGACTGCTGTCAGCATCAAATACATTCCGCCAGCGTTCTTTCTTATCCCCGGTCCCTTCCAGCATCCTCACTTCCCTCTCAGCAGGTTCAAGCAAGGACCCATGAGGTGCTGAAATCTGCAAATGAGCGTCCTGCAGAGTCAATACACACTTGTACCATCGACCAATAAACACCCAAGTAAAATAACTCCTTAAAACTTCTCACTACACCCACACATCTGAATGGATAAACGATAAGGACACTGACACAAACCTTTGCATCAGTCGGTTTGGCATAAAGCCATTGAGGGGACAGAGGAATGCTGTTTTCCAGGTGCTGCTGATCTGTAGAGCAAAAAATTCCATGGTCAACGACTCAACAAACCATGCTCTCTCTCTCTCTCTCTCACACACACACACACACTCCCACCAGCACGCAAGCATGCAGTGTCACTCAGGGAGGCAGCTGTGCACACACGCAAACAAACACTAGCAATCAATCCGTAACCAAATCCTACATATGGCAGAGTAAAAGCAACCTATTTGCCATACTAATTCCTCAACAGCTAAGAATAAAACGAACCAAGGCAACAATGATGTGGTTTCAGGGGGAACAGTCCGGACCTTTGGATTCGTCGACGAAACCCACGGCGGCGGCGGCGGCCCTATCCCCCTCGATCCCAAGCGACAGCCCATCTGTGCAACAACCACACATCAAATCGGACGCACACACCAATCAATCGCACAGATCTAAGCCAGGCCAATCCGCGGGCGCGGCAGATTGGATCTCCCGCGGCACGGGGAGCGCAGATCAGGTGGCTCACCTTTCCCGAGCGCCGCGAATCGATCCAGCTTCCTCTCGGCCATGGCGGCCCCACAGGATCCGAGCGTGGGGGGTGCGCTAGGGTTTCAACGGGGTGGCAGCGGCGGCGCGATCCGAGCGGGGGCGAGTCGGCGGCGAGGCTGGCGGAGGGGAGGCTAGGGTTTTGAGAGGGAGGCGCGAGGTCGCCGGAGAGTGGAAGCGGGTTGGGAGCCGCGTGTGTTTTCGGGGGAAGGCTTTTTCGCTGCTCTTTTCGATGCGGTTTTGCTTTCGGCTTTTGCGTTTGCGGTTGCGGGTCTGCGTTTTGGTATGGAGATCGACGCGAGCGAACGAAGAGGCGTGGGGTGGATGACGAGACAACTGCCTGTGCCTGAGGGGGTGGGGAATGGGGATAAAATCGTAAAATTCTATTTTAGTGAACTATTTTTTTCTCCGTGTTTATTTCTTTTTTTTCCGTTAACGATGATGATGGAAATATTGTTATTCTTTGACGTGCAAGCTGCTGCGGGGGAGAACTTTATCCGTTAACGATCTTATCTCATGGAGTACCAGTTGCTCGGCATGCCCGAATATTGCTACGAGTGGAAGTAAAGCTCTGTTTGGAGAACTCCAGATCTCAGCTTTAGTTCAGATCTAAAAATTATAGGTTAAAATAAAGTGAATTAAATTTATATTTTTAGTCTAAAATGTAAACAAGTTGATCTACCTAAAAACTCTTAATGCATTCTCCATTTTTGCGAAAAAGATATTTTCGTGCTCTCAGCTTTTTCTCGCTTTTCCAAAAAAAAAAGATCCGTGGTCCGTTTTTCTCCGAGAAAACACAAATTTGTTTTTCGTTCACGCACGCAGAAAAATTTGTTTTCGTGATCCGTTTTCTCCGAAAAACATAAATTTGTTTTCAGTTCACGGTAGCGTCTTGTAGCGCTTCCTTTCTAGTATTTACTATATAATAGCGCTAGGATTCGGCGCGCAAGAGGCCTCCACGTCGATTTTTTTGCGAAAACCCCCCCTAACAATCTGGAAATTGCGTTTCGCTCCTTTCGTTGCCCCTGTGTCGCTTCCCTCGCCATTGGTCGCTGCGATGGCTAGTAGCGGCTCCTTGATTCGCGCCAGCCTCGTTTCGAGAAGCCTCGGCCTGGGCTCGTCTCGGTTTGCCCGTTCGTCTTCTCGTTTGCTCTCCTCCATGAAACTCATGAAACTCCAGATCCACTTCGCGTCGGTTGGTGCGGTCCGCTGATTTCCGCCTCCATGGATGATCTTTGACGTCTCGGCATGTTTTTCCCCAAACAAATGGCGGTCTTGGTTGCGTCCGAGTCGCCTCGCCGTGGATTCTCGAAGATTTTCTTTTCTAAATCGCATTTGGGTCCCTCGTGCGCCGTTTTACGGAAAAAACCTTTCGTTAAATTCAAATCGCGAATAAGCCCTTTTCTAATTTTTCAGGATAGCAGATAGGTCCAAAAACGTAACATTCAGGTCCTTACTCTTTACGTTTAGGTCCTTTCTCCGTTTTTCTCAGAAAAAAATGTTTTCGTCACCAGAAAAATATGTTCAGCTCTATCTCTAGACTTTTTCCCTCCGTTCTTTCCAGAAAAAATATTTTCTTGCTCTGTTTTTCCCGAAAAAAATGTTTTCGTGGTCCGTTTTCCCAAAAAAAAAATTGTGGTCCGTTTTTTCTCCGAGAAAAACACAAATTTGTTTTTAAGTTCACGCGCATGACGTCTTGTAGCGTTAGAATCCTTTCTCCATTTTTGCGAAAAAGATATTTTCGTGCTCCGTTTTTCCTCGCTTTTCCAAAAAAAAAATCCCGTGGTCCGTTTTTTCTCTGAGAAAAACACAAATTTGTTTTTCGTTCACGCACGCGGTAAAATTTGTTTTCGTGATCCGTTTTTCTCCGAAAAAACATAAATTTGTTTTTACGTTCACTGGTAGGCGTCTTGTAGCCTTCCTTTTCTAGTATTTACTATATAATAGCGCTTTAGATTCGGCTGCGGCCGAGGCCTCCACGCCGGTTTTTTTGCGAAAAACCCCCTAACAATCTGAAATGCGTTTCGCTCCTTCGTTGCCACCAAATGTCGCTTCCCTCGCCGTTGGCCTTCTGCGATGGTCGGTAGCGGCTCCTTGATTCAGCGCCACCTCGTTTCGAAAGCCTCGGCTCGGGCTCGTCTCGGTTTGCCGTTCGTCTTCTCGTTTGCTCTCCTCCATGACTCATGAAACTCCAGCATCCACCACCGCGTGGTTGGGCGGTCATTCGCTGAATTTCCCGCCCCACGGATGATCTTTGACGTCTCGGCATGTTTTTCCCCAAACAGTAGCGTGTCTTGGTTGCGTCCCGAGTGCGCCTCGCCGGCCGTTCTCGCTTACCTAGCGATAGCTCTTTGCGAGCATGGTTTCCGTAGTCTCATTCCCGCCTCTCTCGCCAAGACCGCCCGATGATTGTTGGTACGCTTCGCGCGCCCGGTGAGCTCCGTGGCGCGCCTTTTCGTCATGGCGTCCCACCGCCTTATTACGTCCTTTAGTCTCGCCTCTGCTCTTAAGCTTAGAATGGCCCCGGTGAGTGAAACATCGCCGAACCCCCCGCCGGTGCTGGAAAACCTAGGTCGCCACCCTCTTGAAAACCCTAGGTTGCCGCCACCTGAGCAACCCGAAGTTGCTACCTAGCCTCCAGAACATCTCTCTGGCTCAAGCTTGCCTCCACCGATTGAAGCTGCTGCTGTAGGCCAAGGATTCCCCTTTCTTGAGCCATAATGGTGCGAGGGACAACGACACCTTCGAGTGTTTCTTCTGTTCTGTGCTTTCCCTCCAGCTAGATCTGTTCTTACCTTTAGTTCGATATATTGTTCTGGATGTTCAGTTAAGAATGTTCCTGGTTTCCATATGTTTGGAGTGTATTAGAATATAGAAATAATATCTACTTTATATCCATTGTTCATTCAAGGTGCTTATGGTGACATTTACTATAGCTATTCTCTATATGATTTTTCGTGTTTGGGGCATGATGGTCGATGTATGGATCTGAGGCTTCTCGGCGTTGCACTACCCATCAACATACAAAAAGTTGCTTCCAATACTAAAAGTTAGGGACAGTCTAAGAATCAGAACACATGGCCATATCCGCGTGTCATGGTGAACTTTGCTGTCCTTAATGTTAAGTACCACTATTTAATTCAGTCAATCGAAGTTTGTGTTCTTATTGTGTCTTGTACTGATATTTTGTTCGGATGTTTCCTCAACATGTCTCTGCTACCGTGTACCACTTGCTTTGGTTCATCTTACTCATGGGTTTCACTTTGTTGTTTGCTAAAATTCTTGTTCGTTTTTTCCCCGTGAATGGTTGCTATGAGTCTTTTAGTTAGTTTCAGTATCATGAGGTGACATGGTGTTATGAATTATTACATAATCATTTGGGTACAATAGTTCTTATGTCTCTTGTTGTTAAACAACCCCGAGATTTACTAAATTTTTGTGTCTTTCGACTATGGGAGTATCTCTTGCGGGGTGAAAAGAGGGCCAAGAAGTGGTCCTTTCAAAAACCAACATGAGTTGAAGCTATCTGCTGCAAAGACATGTGAAAATACAGGAGCTTTTGGTTAGCAATGGCTCACTTCTTGCCATGAAGTATCGATATAACAACACGACTTTGTGGAAATGTACTCGGATGTGAATTCTTTATTATTATATCATATAGTGAGTATGATGTTCACAAGAGCATCAAGCACAATGTGTAGGCTAGCACAACCAATGGTAATAAGAAGCTTGATACCACTTATCGAGTCTCTGAGAAAAATCAGTGGTTCTTCTCTGTAAGTTCTATTAATTTTGTTATGTTTCCTTCAATAAACCTTGTTGAAAATTTTCCTGTTTTTATCATGTTGATAATCCAGTTTTCCTTGAAATTTAATCACTTTGCTATCTAATATTTGAGTCTCATTATGAATTTTTTTACTCCCCTTGCATGCATTGTTCATGTACCTCTTAAATCGCTTGTTGTGTCGAGATTCTACAAGGAGATCATATTAACTTAGCCATTCATGTGCCAATTTTACACCTTTGAAAGGAAAATGCTCATTTCTGTTCTACTTTACAGGATTCAAGAGTGAAATGTTCCATGCTTTAGCTTATGGTTATCCATTGGTTTTGGCTTAAGGTCAATATTAGCTGCGGCCACTTTGATACTTAATTGTTCTCACTCACTTGCGTTCTTTTTGTTGAGATGAGCGGCAAATCCTTTTCCCTCTTTTATTACTCATGGTTTTTTTTTTTTGACACGATATCATCTCGACTCATGATTCGACTTTATTGTTTTAGTAATCAAAGAGTTGATGTCATCCAGTTGGTACATGCATGCAAGGGAACCACACGGATTGGGTTGCTCGAATATTAATGGAAGCTCATGTCTACTTTAGTTTGGTGCATCGGGTTGGAACCACCAGATTTGGTTGCTTAACGCCTTCTTCTTATTTTCGAAATTTAATCATTGCTCTCTAATATTTATGAAATCTCATGTCTACTTCAGTTTGGTCTGTCGGGCTAGAACCACACTGGATTTGGTTGCTTAACGCCTTTTCCATTCCTCTCAATGTAGGAAGGCTGGTGATGCTTCCAGCAGGGCCGGCAGTTCGACAGTGAAAGCTGGTGACAATCCAGAGCCCACCATCGAGATCAATATCAAAACCCTGGATTCACAGGTCCATAAGCTTTGTGTTAAGAAGAATGTAATTATGTTATACCCTTCTTGCCGGTTTGTTTTGTGGTTTTTATCGTGTGTTGAGTCTTTGAACACTTTGCTTTGAAGTGCTAGATATGCTATAAAATGTTCAACTCCTGTTAATTGTGGATTCTTGTATTTAGAGTCGGAGAGTGAATATTCCGCGTGCAATGTTTTGGGAAGTTCTGAATGCAAATTTCTTTTATGTGACTGTTTTGGTCCTAAAAGAGAATATAGTTGCTCCAACCGGCATTCCCGTGGACCAAAGAAATGTTGATTTTTAGAGGAAGAGTCTTGAAGGATGATCACTCCTATCAAAATACCGTATCCTTCTTGTGTGTTCAGTTTTTTCAACGATATGAGTATACCCGAACCATCTGCATGTCCACCTCACTTTTATCTTTGATGACCTGTACTATATCGTTATTTACACATAGTAGTTAGCGATAACAGACTTTTTTATGGAGATGTCGGGGTTATTTTACATCAGCGTAAGAGTACATTGTTTTCTTTGTTTAGGGTTTAGGATAGATGTAGCTTTGTCCTGAAATAATATTTTGATTCCAGGAATGCACGCTTACTGCAATGTACTTATTGTTGTTCCGTCGGTTCTCTTCCTAAAAGAGGAAAGAAGAATTTTTTCTTTGATTCAAGATGCCATTTTCATGTTGCTCTGTTATAACATATTTTCATTTTTAATGCTTCTCTCTGAGTATAGCCTCTCTCTTTGCATCTTCCTTCGAAAATCTTTGCACAACTCTCCTCAACTCAAGCCAACAGTGAGTCGATTCTCGGCTTTGTTACATGCAAGTGCCTATTAGAGGTTTCTTATGTTGATGGTCAAGCACAAGAGGTCAATGTTGTACCCAAAATCAATTGGAGGTTAAAGCCCTTAAAGATGATGATAAGCTACCGAAGTCGTGGGTGGCTAACAAGGAAATCAATAAACCACTTGATTGAAGAAGACATTAGTCATCTGGTGGAAAGGTTGATGTTAAGGAGCTACGAATGCGATGTGAATGTCGTAGTTGAGTGTCTATTACTGCCTCTGGTGAAAAGAAATTGTTCTTTTATTGGAGTTCGCAAAAGATGCTTTTTAGGATCACGCACTTTATTCAGATTTGAGGGAAAACGTTGCGTTAACGTTATTGCGAAATTTTGCCGCAAGTTCAATGCCATCGTACATGTTCTTCCCTTGGAGTTTATTGTAATAAAATCCTTCTAACTTCTGAGGCCGTTGCAAAGATTTGATTTTCCTAAACCCAAGAGAAGCTCTAACTATCATCCTTCTCAATAAGATATACGTTTGATTTGAAGCATTGCTGATCCATCTGTTGTGACATCGCATGCGCTACCTAACCTAGTATTGCTACGAGTGGAAGTAAAGCTCTGTTTGGAGAACTTGAGATCTCAACTTTTAGTTTAGATCTAAAAATTATAGGTTAAAATAAAGTGAATTAAATTTATATTTTTAGTCTAAAATGTAAACAAGTTGATCTACCTAAAAACTCTTAATGTACCCACAGCTCCAGCTCCACAAATTTTTGGAGCTAGAAATACCCTGCTCCACCAACTCCACAGATTTTGGTGGAACTGAGCTATCCCAAACACCCCCTAAGTTCTGAGACAGACAAAGATTTTAACAGAGGGAGAAATTTTCTCTAAAAAATTAAGAAATAAAAAAATTGAGATGAAATCTTTTTTGAAAAAAAATCTAAAAATTTTGAAAGAAAATTTTTAAAATTTTTAAAATATTGTAACTATTGTAGCTTATCACTGTAGAGTCTACGGTGTGTGCTACCATGTGGCAGGTGATGGGCAGACCCCTTCAAGATTTTATATATACATGCCTAAATGGGCGGTCCAGCAAGGTCTGTTTAGGCACGACTAATAAACGAGTCGTGTCGTGCTGACATGGGTCCGACGGGCCGTAATGGGTCGTTAGCGCCAAAAGAATTCAAAAAACCGAAAAACCAGAAAAATAGAAACAGTATAGAAGAAATGTAAAAAATATGAAAAAAAATTTAAAAAATAGAATAATTATAAAAACTCAAAGGATACAGAAAAACTTTTTAAAAAATATATATAAATTAAGAAAAAACTAAAATATGAGACAAATTCTAAAATGAGATAAATAATTTGAATTAAATAATAAGCTTTATTGATGTTTGGCTGCCTCGTTAAAAACTTTGCTAAGTGAAAACTCAACATGAGAAAACCTTAGTAAAGAAAAAAAAGTACGGCTTATAGCTTAATAATACAAGGGAAAAAGTGAAGACTAAAATTATTTTTCCTCATTATATAGATAAAAAATTTTGAACGTCTTCGCCAGCTCAGCATTTTCTACGGTATGTTGAGCTCATTAATCAGTTTGTTCCCAAATTTCACAGTGAGAAGTATTTCCACCATCTCACTTGTCATATTTGTTCTTCTCTCATCGATTATTCTTCTAGATAGGCTAAAAATAGATTTTGAAGAAACCGTGAAGATAGGAACTGTTAACATATCCTATACTAATATAGAAAGCACTGGATATATTATCTTGTGCTCGTGCCACCACTACAAAATATTGAAGTCATCTTCTTGCTGCTCTTGGTAGTTGACAGTGTCGCTGTTGAGATAGGCAGTTAACTCCCCACCACTTGATGTATCCATACATATCGTGTGTTGTAGTTGAACTCCTTGAGGAAGAGCCGCATGCATCCCATATCTTTCCCCACGCGGTTTTCTTCTTACCTATTGTGGGTGCTGGTGGAGGTCGCTACATGCGAACTCCAGCAAACTTCCGATCATACTTATCATAAATTTGAGATAAGTTAGCATGGATATTTGAAAAATAACTAGAATAATCAGTACCTACCGCATCACTTAGAAGTGAGAGAACATTAGAGAATTCTCGAACTCTAGCTCTAAGATCTAAAATAAATGCAAATGCATATAACATAGAAATTTCTTGCCAATATTTCAATTTTTTTGTTTTTATAACATAAACAACTTCACGCAAGATATTATCATTTTCGTGGAACTTTAAGTGGATAGCAATTTCTAAAATATGATGCATAATTAAAGGAGAGGTTGCATAATTAACTGCAGATAAAGCAACAATGGACTCATAAAAAAGTTCTAAAAATGACAGTAAGTATTTAGCAATATACCAATATTGCTTTGTGAGTAGCAGTTGACTATCATGTGTACAACAGTGCATATTAATAAAAACAAAAAATGTGCTCTTATATGGTATGATATTTTTAAGTATCAAGTAAGTAGAGTTCCATCTAACAGGCATATTCAAACCAAATTTATGCAGACGCACATTCATTAGAATACAATAAGTTTTATATGCTGCTACTCGTCGATTAGAATAATTTAAGAAGGATATTGCAGTGCGAAAATGTTCAAGATACCGATCTAACATCTTCAAACCAGATTTAACTATAAGATTAATAATATGGCAAGCACAACGCTGATGTAATAAGAAAGCTTCAGCGTATGAATTGAAAAGCGGAGTAAGAATATTTATGACAGAAGTATTTGTAGAAGCATTATCTAATATTATTACAAAATTTTTATCACTAAGACCAAAATCTTTCACAACTTTTACAATACAATTAACAATATTTTTCACCAGTATATGCTACATCAATTAATTTGAATCATATAATTCTCTTTTCTAGTTGCCATTCATTGTTTACATAATAAGCAACTATGCTAAGGTAATCCTGTTTAGTTCTACCACTTCATATATCAGATGTCAAAGACATAGAGAAAAAGTACATGTACTAAAATTTTCTTTCAACTTATTGCGATAATTATTATAATATTTAATCGGATCTCTAGTTGTTGTCTGTATAGAAACTGCAGAAAACCTAGGATTATGAACGGTCCTAATATAGTTTTCAAACACAGTTAACTCTCCAAAGTTTAAGGGGAGATCTTGAGAAGCGATTAAATGACAAATTGATTCACGAGCTACCTCATAATTGTAGTCCCAGTTATGTACCATTCCGTTGGGGTTGTACTGTAGCTGTGTCTGTCTCAAAGCTATCCCTGCTTTTTTTACAGCTCTCAGCACGCCTCTTCAAGTGCCTCGTTCCACCTGAAGATTTCGCAGTTAATTTGTGCTTACAATTTTTACAAATAGTATACCTGCTCTGGACACCGTGTGATGTCCCAAAAACTGCTGCTAAATCTTCTCAGGCCCCAAATGTATTGTGTCTTGATCTTTTTCACCATGGTGTTTGCTGACATAGTAGCCCACTCCAGCAGCTTCTTGCACTTTATAGGATGCAAGAAGCTTCTCGGGTGAAAACTTGAAATCAAAAGCTGGGAAAGACGGAAAATCCCTGTGCTCCATAAATCAAATTGCAATAAATAATTACGCTGTTAGTACTAAATTATGGTTTAAAATACTAAAAAAAGAAAAAATTAAATCACAATTATTACTTTGATTTCTTCACAGAAATCGAAAGATGAATTTCGAATTTTTGATTTTTTTGCAAAACTATTTTGAATTTTACCAAATTATCACCAAGAGCAAAAGAATTTTCACAAGAGAATGTAAGCTTGCTGGTGTGGAAATCAGGGGGCAACCACCTATTTATAGAAAAAAATCAGCAATTTTTTTTATTTTTTTAAGCTTCCAACAGTGTGTGTGTGTGTGTGTGTGTGTGTGTGTAACGTCTATTTTTCAAACTAAACGGACCATGCCATGCCTTTCCATGCCGGCCCAAATATGGCACAGGCGAGTGGGCCGTGCCATGCTCGAGCGCGGCAATATTGTCGTGCCTCGGGGCGACCTGCTTGGACACCTCTACTTTTATATATATAGTTAGATAAGGTCATGCCACATTTTTTTCTTTTGAAAGATGCATTTGAAATGTTTTGCCCCTATAAAAATCAGGGACTGACTATATATCAAACAACTATAAAATTTATCAATTTTTTCTTGACCATTGAATGAAGAACCAATGTACCGGATTTTCCACCCACACGTACATATACCAACTCCACTAGGGGTGAAGATAGATTGGATATGGACGGATAATAGCTATACCATATTTATTCATATTTTTTTCTCGGATCGGATACAGATACACATAGTCTGGATATGAATGCGAATAATATCGAATATAGATATGGAGCGAATACGAATCAAATCGGATACGATCACGGATATTTATTGGAACATGATAACCTTAGATTGTACGTAAGAAATCAACAAAAATACAAACTAGTTAATTTGACCAAAAAATTATTGAAAATTGAACAAATATAAGCATTTATATTCACTTAGACAATACATATATCCAGCTATCTAGGACATCACCATAAAAAAATCAAAAGAACTCTACATATATGACAGTATGACACTGCTACCATATATGCCTCTTAACATGTTCCATTTTTAGAGGAAACAAATCCAATTGCATGCAAAAATAGCAATGCATTTTGTATCATAGTGCATGTCTAAACTTCACCAGAATACAAAGCATACATAATCAATCTCATTATCGGTGAGAAAATTATGAGCTAGTGAGAAAACAGTACTATATAGAATGCCTGTACAAAACGAACATTTCAAAATTCAAATAACAGTGCTGATAAGTCAAATTGCATATCCATCTTTCCATTGCAACCATAAAGTAATATTCACAAGAGAAACCATTGAAGGACCCTAGACATCTTTTAAAACACGGTTTGCAGACTTCAGCTCCGAATTTGGTACAGAAGTTTAGCAAGCTGAAATGGTATAGAAGTTTAGCCAGCCTTAGGTTTTGGTATGGATATTTCTTCAGCATAGAAGTAAGTATGTGAAGCGTGCTCTAACTGAATAAAATTGGACTATGGCAAAATCATTGCCTTCATGTTTAAAGAAATCTTATGATGCCACTGAACTCTTCTATGGCAGAACATATCCGCTGGTGAGAGATCTACCATAGTAATTAGTGAATAACATTAAATAGATTAAAATAGTTTATTTGTAGATGATCAACTGTCATGTCATGTGAACTTTAGAACATTTGTCATTAATTTTATTTCTCTAGGTAGAGATATGTTCATTATTTTATGTGTTTGCCATAATTTGAAGAGTTAGATGTGTCTTTAGAAAACCCTAAGTCATGTGGATTCAACACCTTAGAATACTTCAGGTGAAAAAGCTACAACTGACCTGCATGCTTGCGATTACATCTGAACATGCATAGATCACATCAACATAAGTGTAATTACGCGAGCCACTTTAATTTGAACATTTGAGGAACAAGTCAATATGAAATTTTTAAAATAATATAATTCCTAATGACATTCAAACCTTGGCCGCCATATTTCAATCCTGCGGCCGCAGGTGTTACCAGTTTTTTGGTTTTGGTCCTCACAATTTTACCATATTCCCAAATGATAACTAATTTTGTGTTTCAATTGCGTTAAAGATCTTTCCCATTCTTATACCTCCTTTCAAAAGTAAGAATTTCAAATGAAATAACGTAATTCGTGTGAACAATTCTACTAAAAGACCGAGGGCCTGTTTGGTTCACATACTAAGGTTGCTATATTTAGCCATAGTTTTTTTTGCTAAACTTGCCTAAGATTAGGTTATCAAAATTGAAACCACACTTTAGCTAGTAAAATAAATTTTGCCATACTTTTTTGAGTCAATAACATGTGGGACTTGGATAGTAAGAAGAAATCTCGCTACGGTTGTGGCTATGAATCAATCGGAGGTCTATCTTAGTCAAATTTGCCTAACTCGAGTCATGGCAAAATGTGTCAAAGTTTGGCTATTAACCAAACAGGCTCTAAGGTTGCCATGTTTAGTCATAGTTTTTTTTTTTGCCAAACTTGCTTAATGTTAGGTTATCAAAATTGAAGCAACACTTTGGTTAGGAAAATAAATTTTACCACACTTTTTTAAGTTAATGATGCATGAGACCTGGATGGCAAGAAGAAATCTTGCCACGGTGTGGCTATGAACCAAATGAAAACCTAACTCGATCAAACTTGTCTAACTTGAGCCATTGTAAAATGTAGCAAAGTTTGGCAGGAAACTAAACAGACACCGAAACTACCTGTTCTAAAGGGAGCCTAGAACTGATAACCTAAGTTTGTTAGTCTCGAAGATCTAATTAACATTAAGATCGTTACCTTATTTATTCACTTTTTCTCATGGGCTTGCCTTTGTGAACTGGATTAGCCTCTTGTTTAAGGCCTCAATTCCAAAATAGGCTAATAGTCTAGCACTCTAGCTACATATCAGGTATACCACGCACTTGCGTCAAATTAGCTTATGCTATTACGCTTGCTTTGCTAGGAAGGGTTAATCACTGGTTGGAATGTGTTTGGCAATGAGATTATGGGTCTGTTTGGTAGAGTTCTAGATCCTAGTTTCATCTGAGATCTAAAACTTGTAGGTTAAAATAAAATAAATTAAGTTTATATTTTTGGTCTAAAATGTAAATAAGATTATCCATCTAAACACTTTTAATGTACTCATAACTCCAGCTCCATGGATCTAGTGGAGTTAGGAATACCTAGCTCCACCAGATCTACAGATAGTTCACCAAACCTACGGATCTAATGAAGCTGAAGCTCTACCAAACATACCCTATATGTTGCTCAGGCTAACTTACAAGTAGCAATGTTGTAGTTATTGTTAAGGCTCAATAAACAGGATGAAGCGCCGTTATCAAAGAAGTCCAAATCTCCACCTAGACACCATCACCCATTACGGACGAGACACTTGCACCATACCAGTAGCCACCGGTTGGTCGTCCCACATGGATTGAACAATTGAGATGCTGTGGATTTCTATGCGCCCATGAAACCTTATTTGTACATCCTTGATCTCACAGTTCAACACGCTTTCTAAGTAAAATGAACGTGATTTTTTTTGCTTGTCACCATGACAGTAGGTATTTCGGTCAAACCTACACAAACAAAGTAAGCCGTTGTCAAAACTCCTAAAACCTTGCACGCAAAACAGGTAAAAAAAAAGCCCCACACATATTAGGAGCAGCACAGTGCAATTGGTGCCTTTTATTGCTTTGATCACCGTGTCAGTTTCTCGGTCCTCGATCGATCAAATGCGAAGAGAATTTGCGCTGCAGGGTAAACTTGGGATCTGTTTGGTAGAGCTCTAAATTCTAGTTTCACTTAAGATCTGAAATTTATAGACTAAAAATAAAGTGAATTAAGTTTATATTTTTAGTCTAAAATATAAATAAGATGATCTATCTAAATACTCTAAATATACTCACAGCTCCAGTTCTACAGATCTATGGAGCTAAGAATATCTAGCTACACCAAATCTACAGATCTGATAAAGTTAGAGTCTTACCAAACACACCATTGATTTGGAACTGATTTTTTCTTGAGTGGATTTAACTTGTACCCGATAATGATTGGCAGTTCCAACGGGCCATAAAAACCAACCGAAAACGCTATTGGCCCGTAATCGATTGGATGATCTAAAGGACGGCCCAGAATGATTGTTTTTGTTTTTGTTTTTTTGAGAATTGAACGCGTGGTTGATGACGACGGGTCATTGCTTAAAATTTGGGTCCAAGGTCTCTGCCAAATCAGCCCATATAAAAGCCCATCCTTAACCCACAGGCCCGCCCCAAGAAAACACGCAGGCAAAGAGGGATAAAAAAATTTTGGCGGACGAACGGGAGGGAAGCGGGGAGGCCGCCCGCTCCAAAATTTTCGTGCCCAAAATTTGAACCCAAACCCGGCCGCGCCTGTGGCCGTCCGTGGCTACCATTTTCGCCTGCCTCCCCCGGTGAACAGCAACAGCGTCACTCCTCTGCCCTGTGGTCCCGCGCTGCTGCCATTTACCGTTCTGCCCCGTCACCCTTAATTAGCGCTTGCATTTGTATCCTTACGCCTGTTTTGGGGAGTGCTGCTTTTCTGAGCTGAAAAAAGCGGTAACATTTTATAAGATACTGTTTATTAAATAGCTAATTTTTCTTAGCAAAAACCTGAACAAATAGATTCAATCTAATTTTTAGTTTTTAATTTTTATTAGTTATATACAGGTGTTTGACTTATGTTAAGAGCTACTTAAAAGTTGAGCTTTTTGGGGTTTACTAAGTTAAAGTTAACTTTAAACCCTCAAAACAGGGTTAACTTGCTGTTACTCGCGTCTTTCCCATTTGGATCTTCTATTTTCGATTCAAGTTTACGATCACGAATAGCAACGTAAGTTGTATTGCAGATTGACTTATTGAGCCTTTTGTCTATCTAAAAGAAGTCAAAATGTAGACAAGATTAGTGATTTCTGCTTGTACTTAGGACTCAGCGGCACATTCTATGTTGTCAGACTCGAGAATAAATGTAGCATCAATATCCTTTGGTTTACGGCATGGGTACTTATCATACCATAAATATAGTTCGAACTTTGAAGACTTCTGGCCTCCTCAGCGATTTGAGCCGAGCCGCACGGAAGCCGGCTGGCTCATTTTGTTTTTTCGCGTTTAAGTCCCTCGAAAAATATGTAATTACGTGTAAGTCATTCTCGCTATTTTTTACGAAAAGGACCTTCTGATTCAGAAAAAATTGAGGATCTTTCGTGAATAGACCATAAATAAATACCTAAAAAAAGAGCGTAGGTACGTTTGGATCATTCCAGCTATTTTTCGCGAAAAGGATCTTTCGATTTAGCACAGTCATGGATCCTTCGTGAGAGGACTTTAGATAGATGCGAAAAAACATAGTTGCGTTTGTGTACTTTCAACCAGTTCGCGTACTTTCTCGATGAATTTTAAAAAAACGCCACAAAAAAAACGAAATTATTTGTGCGAAAAAATAACGCACGCATATCACGCCGCGAAAATATTCTTAGTTGTCATTATGCGTGAGGCACTTAGATGGCTAATTAATCTTAAGAAGGAGAGTGGTCCATTTCTACTAATGGATAAACCAATAATTAGGAAAGGGCAAAAGGGTAAAGGGCGAAAACCGCACGTAGTGCAGGAGGCTGAGCCGCGGGCGGGGTGCGCGCAGGAATAAGCGGCCAACCCAATCCGAGTCTCGTCCCCATTTAATCGAGATCTAGAGGGGAGCGGCGAGCAAGAGACCGAACCCAAAATCACACGCGCTCCCGACCCGTCCGCCCCGCTCCGCCTCCCAAAAATTCCCCCCTTTCCGGCGCCTCCTCCCACGCCAGCCTAAAACCCTAGCTCCTCGCCTCCCATGGCCTCCGACGCCAAGCCCGCCTCCCCGGCCGTTCCCGCGGATCCGCCCGCCGTCGACGCCAAGGACGCCGAGCCCGAGGAGGAGGAGCCGCAGCCGGAGAGGAAGCGCGGGCGGAGGAAGAAGGGCGAGGCGGAGAAGAAGGCGCCGCCGGAGAAGGCGGCGCCGGCCACCCCCGCGGTGGAGAGGCCGTCCAGGGAGAGGAAGACCGTCGAGAGGTACTCCGAGCTCACCCCGCGCGCCGCGCCCGCAAAGAAGTCCCCCGCCATTCTCCAGGTCAAATCTCCCCTTCCTCTCCCTCTCGTTCCGCGAGTTTTGCTCCGATCTGTTGTTTCGGGATGTCGTGCCTAGTGCTATCTCGTCGCGAAGCTGGAATTTTCGTCCGAGTTGCCTTCATGGTGGCATGCTAAAGATAGCTATTTCTAGGACGCTGGAGGCTTTGCGATCTAGTCTAGTGTCTCCCACATTTTTGTACTCTTTTTGCTTATGCTTGATGTTGGGAAGCCTGTTGTTTTTCTCATTTTCTGACCTCTCTTTGGTGCTTTCTGTGTTGCAGGGCTCTGGAACGAAGCTCAAGGACATTCCCAACGGTAATTTCTTGCCCCTGAAATATCTTCTGATGTGTTGCTGTCGGTAGTACATGTCCCTGTATGCTTGTGGCGTCATTTGATATGCTCAGGAGACGCATAAGCTTTACCTAGTCCAATAGTGCGATGTCTCTGTTTGCCTGTGACGGAGGTAATGTTGGAGTCTTCGTTCTGAGGGCGTGTTGCTTTATGGGTATGAATGATCTGTGGCTTAGTGAAAGTTTGAAGGGCAAATACTGGATCTACCTGGTTTTTTAGGCTTAAGCAGTAGCTATGGTAGTTCCGGGGGATGGGTTCACTAAAGAACTAATTGAAAACTGTGATGCTGTTCTCCTGTTCGTGTACCTATTTTATCCGCTAGAATATCAAATTTGAACATGGCCCTTAAGGTAAACGGTTCCAGAATATACATGCGATCATGGTTAGAAATGCTTGACATTAGGAATATGATTTGGTGTGGTATGGATACAATAAAATGGACACGGAAGAAAGTCTGCCTAACAGCTAGCAAGCTGGAATTGCATAGCTAGCAGTAGAGCTTGTGTTGTGCTTATTTAAGAAATTTCGTATGCTTCTTTCTTTAGCCAGGGGCCATGACTGGTAGAAAAAGAAGAAGAACCAATGGACTGGTAGAAGTTTCTTTGCTTAGTCCAGGGGCTATGAGGTTGTAAATAGCTTACACATGTATCTTTGCTTAGTTTGGTTTACATTTGTGGTTTGTTGCTCCTTCCTATGATGTAGCATATTTGACCTGGACATACATTTTTTGAAGTCTGGACTTTGGATAAGTGGTGCTGCTTGTTCATAACTGTCCTTTGGAAAAATTTTTGAGCGCTCTATCCTTCCTTCAAGTTGCTCCACTTGTATGGTAATATGATTGCTTTTGTTAATGTCATGCTAAATATTAACGTTGAGTTAATGAAAGGATAATATGAACTGCCCTGCCCTTGTAGCTTATACTTCGTTGCTTAGCAGATTCTTTTGGGAATAGCTACATCCTAGACCATCATTTTGGATTAATCATCTGTTTGCCTCTTGTTCCTACCAGTTTCCTTCAAACTGTCGAAGAGAAAGGTGGATGAGAATCTCCAGAGTCTTCATAGTTTAATGTATGGGAGAAAATCAAATGTAAGGCTTCCAAACCCCTTGTCTAGCTCTAATTTAATTCATTTGATCTACTTTGTTAACTGTGTTGATTCTCTGCAGGCCCACTTCTTGAAGAGAAACATATCTCAATTTTCTGGTTTTGTTTGGACTGACAATCAAGTAAGTTTTGGGTTGACACCATGTTATGTGAAACATGAAATATTTTGGTAGGTATTATGTGCTGAGCTCTCTTTTGTAATGGTTGTCTGCCTGTAATCTTGATTAGGAAAAGCACAGGGCCAGGATAAAGGAAAAGCTTGACAAATTTAACAAGGAGAAGTTGGTAGATTTTTGTGAAATACTTGATATTCATGTTTCGAAAGCAACTACAAAGAAGGTTAGTTGGCTTAGTCACATGTATTTTCATGATCTAATCAGTAAACTTTTAGCAACACCGTTTTGCTGTACTTCAGGAGGAAGTTTCTGCCAAACTGCTGGAGTTTTTGGAGTCTCCTTGCATTACCAGAGATGTTGTTCTCACTGATGAGAAGGTATTAACTCTAATTAATGCTGAGCTTGCTCTTTTTGAGTTGTTTTTACAGTGAGGGCACCACAGATTGTAGTATGTGTTCTTTTTGCTGCCATTGCAGAAAGGGAAGAAACGTAGGAGGAGGTCTAAAGGAAGTGGTCAGGCAACTGCTGAAGGTGCTTTTGAAGAGAAGGTAATTACTTTTTGGTGATGGGTCCAGCTAAAATTAGATATTATCTTTCACTCTAATGTTATTCCAAAAGATCCATATATCATTATAGTACTACTACCTTCATCTCTGTCCTGAAATCTGGTGCTTATTCATGTGGTATCAGGGAGATGTTAAGAGAACATTGAGAAAAGTGCTCCTTTTTTTTTTTGCTTTGTTGTTGTTCATTTTTAATTACCATCATGAATTATCTTGAAATCTCCAATGGGACGTTGCTTCAATTAAACTTCTCATTGCGTGTGTTTGCTACCTTCTGTTGGGATTCTAGGAAGCACTTCCAATTTCCCATGGGAAGTTGAAGTTCCCTATCTTTTGTAAGGGGTGGGCATTCGTTTTTTTTGGTTTTTAAATAATGGTTTTTGGAAACTGTACATTGATTTTTTTCTAGCCAAAATGAAAAGCCCAGCTGAATTAACCGAAATATTTCGGTTCGGTTAATTGGGTTTTTCAGTTAACAGAGATAACTAGATTGAAACATGTTGAAACTACAAGTTTTAGACAATAGTAAGGATTTTGACTTTGGGAAAAGTTGCTTCAGATCAACAATTTTTGTGGGAAACATTAGCTCTTAAGTTTACTTTTGCAGATTTTGCACCCATCTATTGGTAAATTAATTATCCAAAGCAGGACTAGCAATTTGGTGAATTAATCATCCAAAGCGCCCACTTGTTTGAACTTAATTTGAGCTTTATTTTGGCAAATTTGAGATGTCAAACAAGAAAACAAAACTATTCTTTACAGTGCAGATCAACTAGTACTTGCAATGTTATATACTTAGACTTAGGGGTGAAAACGGAACGGAAACGGTTGGTAAATAGCTGTCCCGTTTCCATTTCCATATTTTTACCGGTAACGGAAACGAAATCGGAAACTCCGGAAACGGATACGGAAACGGATAGTGACGGAAACGGAATCGAAACGGAGCGGAGCGGATACGGAAACGGAAATGGAAAATTTCACAAGAATGTAAGTACATGATCTATGCAAAGTTACAAAGAACATCTTAATAACATTAGCCAACATTGAGCGAGCATAGTATGTACAATAGCATGTAAACATTGTTTACCTTATAACCAACCAGCACATCATAGTATAATAGCAAACATAGATAGCTTCACATCATAATATAATAGAAAACATATATAGTTCCATATCATACCACAATAGCAAATATATGTAGTTCCACATCATACCACAATAGCAAATATATGTAGTTCCACATCATACCACAATAGCAAATATATGTAGTTCCACATCATACCACAATAGCTAACACATATAGTTTCAAATCACCAAAACTTAGTTTTTTTCTCAAGCTATCTATCCTCAATATCAGTCCATTATATTCTCCTCCATATCAGTACCATTGTCATCATCTTGCTCCTCCAACTACAATGACCATTAACAAATTTCACAATGGTAACATGTGAATATTGACACTTCTATATTGTCAGATACAAGCATACAACCCCTTATGTAAATGCTTATATAAGACCTTATTTGATTGAAATGAATTCACCTTTATGATCACACCAGAAACATAGAAACGGTTTGGATCACACAAAAAACAGTCATATATATGAAAAAGCACTCAAGAAATTTAGTAACCATCACCCATTCACAAATAACTGAATAAGCATATAATTTATTTTCTTCTATACATACAGAATGGGTTCACAGCAACCAAATTTCCAAATTCTTATCTCCAAATTTTACAACAATTATATCCCAAACACAGTCATTCTCATAAGTCATAATAGAATTAAAATCACTCAGCTCTTCTTCGTATGATAAAATTGTCGAATATGGCCCAATCTGCAGCATCGGTACTCACTGACGTAGAATGGGCATTGGGCAGCAGCAGCACACGCAAAAGGTTCAAGACCTAAAAATGTTAACTACCAGGTCTATTGGTCTAACTCAACACGAATTTCTGCAAACAAAACAAAGAATGTTCTGTACTGTATAGTATGTCTACCATGGAAGGAAAATGGTGGATGCAAATGAACGAAGGCATTGGCATTTCTGCTAGCTTAGACCATATAGCTTGAAACGCTCAAAACCACTTACAGTTAGACTCGGTTCCAAAGACAGATAATTGATCTGAGTTGAGATGGACATATAGAGCAAAATCATACAGAGGAAACGCAAAATTAAATTGAAACATTAATAAGTCATTCTCATATCCTGCCAAACAAAGAACATGTGAGTAACTGAAGCCGTTATTAACTTACAGGCATGCACATGTCCAGTATCAAAAGTCAAAAACATGAAGGGAAAAAACAACCTAACAGAACAGATGCCCAAGAGATCAAAACCACCTTCCTTCCTCTCAATAATCAAAGCAGCTCTACAGCTGAATTTCTCTTGATATTTCTTTTTGGTTATCGACCTGTACTGCAGGAAAAGGATGCACATCTTTTAGTTTTCATACCAACAAGGCAACAACTGTGTCTAATCACCATCATTCTGTCGAGAGGAAAATAACATGCAAGACATTACCAGAAAAACATGAATGAGAATGCAGCAAGAAAAGGCGAGAGAAGCAAGATACAATGGAGGCGGCGCGGTTGGGGCGGCGGCGTGGGGGCGCGCGCGGTGGGGGCGACGAGGTGGATGGGGGCATGGGCGGCGCGGTGGCGCTCGTCGGTCGGCGCCAATGATGACGAGGGGGCGGACTGCCGAGGGGACGCGGTGGGCTTCGCCGTTCGGGGCTAGGAGCAGGGGGCGCCGCCGGTCGGGACTCGGGTGGGGGTCGCCGCCGGTCGGGACTCGGGTGGTGGGAGCGTGACTTGGGAGGTGGGAGCGGGAAGTCCTGAGGCTGGACTGGCGGCTAGGGTTCCAAATCTGAAATCAGAACTAGCGCATGGATGCTTGCTGGGCCAGGCCTGGTGCAAGCGCATCAGCGCATGGATGTTTCGGAAATTCCGGTTAAATGTAACCGGAATTTCCGTTCTGTTCGTTCCGCTTCGAATCGGTGCTCCGCTTCCGCTTCCGCTTCCGACAATTTCCGTTTCCGTTTCGAAAAATAGCTTCCGTTTCGTTTTAAATCCCGAACAGTCGGAAAGTTTCCGTTCGTTTTCACCTGCTAGACTTTGTTTGGTAGAGTTCGGATCTCGGCTCCACCGAGATCTGAAGCTTGTAGGCTAAAATAAAGTGAATTAAGTTTATATTTTAGTCTAAAATGTAAACAAGATGACCTATCTAAGCACTTTTAATGTGCCAACAGCTCCAGTTCTACGGATCTGGTGGAGTTGGAGCTGTACCAAACACACCCTTAGTAGCACACTAGCACTAGTATCTTGAAAGACCAAAAGCTAGATAGTCCTCTAGAAGATGGAGATGTAGAACATCACAGTAGCTAGCAAAGTAGTGAGAACTTACAGCGGCGTTGGGTTGGGGCGGTGATCGGCTCGGCAACTGTCTAGGGGCAGTGACCGGCTTGTTGAAGACTGGCTAGGGGGCGGCGACCGGAGGAATGGCACCATGGCGGGAGATGGGGCAAGTCTCGAGTGGGCTACTGGCGTGCAGCGGTGTCCAACGGAGACTGGTGGGATGGGGCATGGTGACCAACGGTGAGGCAGTGACTGGTGTGCGGTGCTCAGGATCTAACCTCCTAGGGTTCGGATTTTGGGAAGAAATTGGGGATTTGGGAGCGGCTTAGGAAGACGTGAGTATGGGACCTAGGGGAGGACTTGTTCAGTCTTGTAGCCCTTGCTTTGGAGATGGTCTGACCAGACAGATAGTGGACTCGGTCGGCTTTTTTGGTTAACAAGAGTTAGAAAACAAATTGAGAACCAAAAACTGAATAGTTCTAAAATAAAAACCGAACTAAAACCTGAAAACCGAAATAATTGGTTAATTCGGTTTGGTTCTGTTTTTTTGGTTTTGGTTTATAGATGCCCATCCATGCCTTTTGAGGACATATGCTGTCACCCACCTTGTTGATTGTTTTTTTTGGAAAAAATATTTTATGGAAAATTAAGGAGGCATACCTGGAAAAATGTGCTAACATGTTTGCATCTACTGGAATATGAATATTCAATATTTTTGTATTTATGCTACGTGTTTATTAGTGGCTTTTGTTCTACTGTTGCTGAACATTTCTCTTTTCCTGCTATCCCTTTTTCCTGCCTGGCGTTCAGTCCTCCACCGTGTATATTTGTCATCATCCTTTTCCATACACCATAGTTATTTGCACTTTTCTGGACAAAAAATATAAACATACTTAAATGAAAAAAAGGAAACATGGGCAGTGGACTCCTGAACTTCTAGATATATTGTCTAGGGATTCTGCTTCTAGGTGATTATAGCGTATTATGGGAAATTTTACTTAGGTTAGCAATTTCGGTTGTTTATAATTAGTCATATGAATGTTCAAAACTAGTCTCTCTTGAAATGGTCCTCTTTACTTTAGTACTTAATACTGGAACCCTGATGTGTCTTTATAAACAGAAAAGGAGAAAGATTCGGAAACAAGCAGTTGAAGCTGAGAAAGAGAATGATGATGAAGACGATGCTGGACCTGCTGGTTCTGGAGATGCATCAATGGGAGAGGAAGATGGCTCTGAGGCAAAAGGTTATGCTGGGAGTGATGAAGAACCTGATGAGCCTCCAGCAAAGAAAAAGACAACAGACAGTAAACACACAAAGAAGGAAGATGGATCTAAGGCAAAAGATAAGGAGGATGCATCTGGAAAGAAGGCTTCTACAAAACCCGCAAAATGTGTGCCAAAGCTTGGCACTGAACAAGATGAGCCAGATGTGGAGCTAGAGAGCAAAAAGGCTGGGAAGAAAGCCTCAAAGATTTCATCAAAGGAAAGTGAGGTATCTGTAGATAAGGCCAACAAAAGGGTTTCAAAGCCCAGAAAGTTTGATGGAAAAGAAGGCCAGAGCAATAATTCTGGTGCGTTGAACAGTAAGGCACATAAGAAGGATGGTGTGAAGGCATCCAATAAAAATAGAGGTACAGGATCTGTAATTGTTATTATAGTTGATATCACTTCTATGTTATTGTTAGTAGGTTTACTTAGATCTCCAGAGTATTTATCGAGACCAATTGATCTTGTTGTTACAGCTCTTCCGAATTGGTATCTGATTTTGCTGTTTTGATGCATTGCTATGTTAAGATCATACCAGAGCAGGTTCAATTGTTTTTGTTCTGGTAGGATTTAAGAATACACATTCCTAAAGTTCTTTTTCCAAAATTAATTTCATTTTGAAGACATATTTTGATTTTTGAGAGTACATTTTGTGAGGTGCCATTGAGAAAACAATTATAGCAAATTAGCGATTAGATTGTAGCCAACTCAACACTTTTCCATCTCTTTACAGGAAAAAGTAGCACAAATGCTGGGTCAGCCCCAACCACTGAAGAGTTGCATGCTGTTGTTAGTGACATATTGAAGGAAGTAGACTTCAATACGGTAAGCAAATGGTTATGTTCCACACTTTTCCTTTTTTTTTTGCCCTGCTTTGTATGCTGAGTCTTTGTTATGTTAACTTGTAGGCAACTCTGGCAGACATTCTTCGGCAATTAGGTATTTCTGTGATGTTTTTTCTCAAGTTTCATTGGAGTAGATTGGGGAAGAAATCATTGAGTTAATGACACAGTAAACAAAAAAATTCTGATCTATAAATGTACTCACATGTTAGTTGTGATTATTTTTGCTCCAGGATCTCATTTTAAGATGGATCTCATGAATAGAAAGTCAGAGGTGAAGCGCATCATAGAGGAAGTAATAAATAGTATGTCTGATGATGAGGAAGGTGAGGAAGAAAACGCCGAAGATGATGCAGAGGACAATTCAAAGGAGGATCCTGATGGCGGTGAGGAAAAGTAATTCAGCCAACCAGAGGTGATGTGATTGGAGTGGTCTCTTGTTTGTTAGTGTTATGGATTGCAGGACTTATTTCTTGCCAATCCTCCTGTTTGGGAGATGTTGGTTCTGTACAATGGGGGCACCACATCAAGGATTTGGTGACCTGGGTAGTACAAGATCGTTAACCATTTGATAGCCATACACACCTAGTTGTTGTGCTGGACTTTGGTAGTGACCTGTAGTCTAGTTGCTGGTCTTGTACAATAGCTGTGCGATTATAACTTTGTTGCTTAGGTAGCTAGACCTGACTGTAATATGCAGAATAATTGTTGGTTTGTTCCTTGCATTTATCCTTGTAAAACAGTGAATTCTTCTGATCTTTTTTGTGCCTGTTGCATTTCATATCTGCCTCACCATGTCAAGATATTCAGGAGGCCAGGGGGCACTGCCTATGTTCTTTAGATTTCTCCGAGGTACATTTCTGCTGTTTGTGCACATAGGCAGCAACGTAAAGAACAAAGGTCTATTGTTATCTGTTTATCTGTATGACAAGATCGGAACCTATTTGTCTGGAATCTCGAATACGATGTCAGGTGGTCTACAGTCCGGGCTAATCCATTTGGTTTGCTAATATACGCCTTTTTCCCGTGGTGGTTCTCAAGAAAACGAAATGCAACTGACGCAGCAGCTTCCTGTTTCATTCTTGTCCTCTCGGTGCTTGGCACATTGTCTACGTTGTTTCGGGCAGCATGACTGGATATATGGCTCGTTTTCGTAGCACAGTTTTATCAATATGTTAATTTGCTGCAAGTCCATCCCAAATACAGTACGGCGTTGCAATTCCTACCTACATGGTGGAGAACAAGGCGCATGCTGGTGGCGTTTTGGTTCAGCATCAGTGCCAGTGGGCAACAAACTCCCTCCAAATGTTCCAACCAACCATGGCGCACGCAGAAGGTAGCCTAGAAAGAGAAGCCCTGCTTTTGTACACGTAGTGCTCTCTCCCGTAGTCCTCTTTGCTCGGAATTCGTCGGAATTCATCGGTGTCTAGCACTGATCCGACAATGGTAATGCAATGCTCATCCGTTTGCTCGTCAAATTCTCACCATTTCTCACTTGCAAAACTAGTACACTAATTCCTACATGTCTACTACGTACATACAGGTGCAAGAGACGGACGTGCACCAGCTGAACATCGAGCAAGGGGAGCCATCGCTGGTAGCCCCTGCAGAGGAGACGCCCAAGGGGCTCTACTGCCTCTCCAACCTCGACCAGAACATCGCCGTCATCGTGCAGACCGTCTACTGCTTCAAGGCCAACGGCGTTAGCAACGACGGAGCCTGCGATGTTCTGAGGGAGTCCCTGGCGAAGGTGCTCGGCCCCTACTACCCCCTCGCCGGCCGGTTGGCCATCAACCACTGCATGTTCGACGGCGTCGGTGCCATGCAGTTCGTCAACTCGTGGGGCGAGACGACCCGCGGCTTTCCGCTCTCCCTCCCGCCGGCGCTCGATCGCGCCGTCCTCCGCGCGCGCGACCCGACGCAGGTCGCCTTCCCCCACCACGAGTTCGCGCAGATCGCTGACGAAGACGACTCGTCGGGGGCAGCTCGCCGGCCACAAGGACGAGCCGCTCCTTCACCGGTCGTTCCGGTTCACGCCCGAGTCCATCGCCACCGTCAAGGCGCTTGTCGCAAAGCAAGACGGCGGCGCCCTGGGAGCCCGAGCGTGCACGACGTTCGAGGCGCTCACCGGGCTCGTGTGGAGCGCGCGCACGAGGGTGCTGGGAATGGGCCCCGCGCGGCAGAGCAAGCTCCTCTTCGCCGTGGACGGCCGGCCGAGGTTCTGGCCGCCGCTGCCCCCAGGGTACTTCGGCAGCGCCATCGTGCTCACCAGTCACCAGTGCGGCGTGCGCAGCGGGGGATCTGGCGCTGGCTCACGCAGTGCAGCTGGTGCGCGGGGCCGCGGAGGCGGTGACGGACGCGTACATGCGGTCGGCGGTGGACTACTTCGAGGCGACTCGGGCGCGGCCGTGCAGTATTTGAAAATAGGATCGACATATTGTGATAAAAGTTTGATACGCCGTAGATCACTCATGCATGCATATCCAACCGAATTAAAACTCTCTATTCACCAATGTATAGAAAATTAAGACAATGATGATTTTATAGGTATGTCAGAGGGAGAACGGATCATCGCTACTAATTTATAATTAGAAGTAATAGAGATACATGGAGCGGAAGATAGTTGAGTGCTCGTGCTTTGCAACAGTATTCCAAACCTTGCACTAAATAAAAGGAATACCACGAACCTTTCGTAGTTACCTCAAGAATTGCCGCTGCAAACCTAGAAAGAGTATGAAAAAAAAAACACTACATTAAGCCAACAACGCTGCAACCAGGAAGAAAAATCAATCATGTAAGATGATAGAATGAAGAAACCTGTGAATGTTCAAAGTTTTCCATAATTGTGGCCAACAATTTGGTTGCCACAAAAACTATATATGGCATGCCACATTTGCGACAAAAAATTAATTATGGCAAGATAAGCGACTAAACAGTCCAGGCATGCATGGCACAACAATTACGATCTTTCACTCTCTCTATAAACTGTCGCATGGCATACATGGCACACTAATTAAAATGTGATGCAACCTTTTCCTCGAGAAAAATTGAGCTAGACTGATGCATGCATGCATGATCAAAGAATTATAAGTGCTGTTGCTCGCTCTCTCTGTTTAGAAATGTTAGACCATAGTTTGAGTTTACATGTAGATTTAATGATATTTTTTCTCTTATATTTTTATTTATTCTTTCTCAACCATATGCATTTATTCATGGAAAAATATCCAGTGCAATCACATATGTTGGTGCAATCTTGGTGCAACCCAACTAACAAAAGTTTCAAAAAATTCTGAAAAAAATCATGGATGTACATCTCAGCTTACCCCATATATATATAAAATTTCATGATCAAATTCGCCCTGTGCTAAGAGTAATAAAAAAGACAATCTTGATCATGAACAGTAACAGTTACTGTTCATGATCAACTTTGTCTTTTTTGTAACTTCTAGCACAGGACGAATTTGATCATGAAATTTTATATGTAGATGGAGTAAGCTGAGATGTACATCCATGATTTTTTTCAGAATTTTTTAAAACTTTTTCTAGTTGGGTTGCACCAACTCTCTGGTTGCACCAGATATGTTCCCTTTATTCATTGCCACCCACACAAAGTATTACTATCTCTTATCTTCTAAGACAATTAAGTGGGGATATTTAAGTCATTTTTTCTCGTACATTTTTCAATTTCAATACAATCTTAATCTTTATGTAAAATCAAAATACACCTTATATTTATAAAAAAATAGAGTATTAATTAGGAATAAAGTCAAATTTACTCTCTAAATTTTGAGTGTGTATCTTATCTATCCCATGAACTACAAAATAGTCTGAAAATATATAGCTCCTTGAAATATGCAAAACGGTCTAAATAACCCATGGCGGTTTCAACGGCGGTTTTGTCACCATGGCAGATCCACAAATGACCTCCTCTCTTCTTTGTTAACCACATCATCCACCGCAACGGTAAAACTGTCTCTAAAACTGCTTGTGTTAGACATATTCATATATATTAATTAATTCGGTGGCCGTAGTCAAACTTGTGACATGTGTGACTATTTATTTTAGATTTCCATTTGTGACATGTTATGACATTCATCAGGATTATTAGGAGAACGAGGGATCACAGTTAGAGCGCTCACCTAAGCTCACCCTGTCAAACATGTTCCGTTGGTGAGTTTCCTTGATGGTGGTCGCTGCCGATGTGCAGAGGGTCTACCTTCGAATTGGTTTGGGACCTTGAATATAATGGAAGAGCAGTAGCCTTTTGCAAGTCAGTGGCCAGTGAATGGGCGATCAAGAAGTCTTGTTCATTGTTTTCTCCGATCTCGTGATTAAGTATCGCACTTAATAGTATGTGAACACGGTCCACTGGAGTCTCAATCTATGAAGGAGATGGTATGGTGTAAAGATTTCTCAGCATTGTCCTGGGGACAACATGGGGCATGGTTGGCCATTGTTGTTAAGGACGATCTTCGTCTTTGTTAGCGTTTAGGCTCTGAGATATTATCCCTGGCACACTAATATGGTACTGTTGATGGGTCTCCTCCATTGCTCTTTGCATGTAAGGAGGGGTATTTCGGAGTAGATGTTTCAGAGATGATTTTGCTAGAACATAAGCATTAACATACTCGGTGAGATCATTATTGGATGCCAAGGCATCGTCATCGCGGTTACCTGTCTCTCTGGTTGAGACAAAAGTGGAAAAAATACTTGCCTTTAGAGTTACTCGGGGGCGGCAGCAACGTCTCAGCCATCTCGGTCCCAATGAGTTGGGTTGTGGATGGTGTAGGTTCTCCCTTGAAAATATACTCGAGGTAGAAGTCGCATTTGCACGTCTCCTATTGATGTAGTCCTCGCCCATGAGGTTGTGTAGTCGGCGAGATTAAAGGCCTTCTCCTCTTACATCAGCAAGAACATGGGAACATCACGACTACAAAGTTCAACTTGACACTACCCTCCTTCTAGTACCACCTGTCGAAGATCAGGACTTAAGGTCCCCTATCAAACGTATGAGAAAATAAAACTATGAGTGCACTTTTAAGTAGGGATTTTATTGTTGTGGAAATAGTGTTACAAGAATGGGATTGTAGTCAGACGGATCTCTCCTCTATTGGGGCATGCAGCTCATCCTATTTATAGCCAACTAAGGGGTGTCAGTTAATATTCTATTAGAGATGCTTCTTGTCTTCATGCACAAGTGTCGAGATGTAAATATGCAAATCCGGACCCTCTGTGTATATCACACTAGTCCAGGATCACGCTAGTACACACAGACTTAACATAGATGAATATCACAATAATACACAATGGAAACATAATAAAAAACTTCATATGTTAATTATAATTTGTCGACTGACTTTATGGTTGACCTTACATGACTTTGTCATGCAGGACTAAACTAAGAATATGAAATTAAATTGCAACGGAATGAAAACTTAGATAAACCCCTTAGTAAATACAGGCAACTGACAAGTCTCGCACTCTAAACATTCTTTTCTTCCTGGTACTTCTCCTCCGTAGCTGATATAGACTTCTCCTTAACTGCTGATTTGTTGTTAGTAAGGGTGAGTACTGAAAGCACTTAGTAAGTTGTGCACAAAATGTAATTCTATCATAACTATATGCAAAGTTTATTTCAAATGAATGGCTGATACGACTATTTTGCAATAAAGCAGCATACATAAAGAATACAATAAATAGATTAAAATGATAGTAAAACAAATAACAATAATAAGTAATTTGCAGGTATTTCCTAAGTAAACATAGCTTCTAGCCCTAACATGTTCCAAACTTTTCAATGACATTCTGCCTTCCCATTCAAGTTTTCACTTTGCATAAATCTAACTCTTGAATGTAATTTCCAAGCATTTCTCAATACCGCGAATACAACTATCTGAATAGATTCTATACTCTACAGAGAGTGCATCTTACCCACAAGATACAATCAACTCACCATGTCTGCCGTGACTTGCCATACAAGAGTATGCAATCGAGCGATCATAACAAAGCCTTTACAATGCCTTGTCTTAACCCAGTATTATTCGCTAAGGTTTCGATACTGAAGGCTGAAGGACTATAACCACCACAATAGGGTCCTCCTCTTACGACACGTGAGTTGAACTGTATAACCTAGGACTCACACCACCACTGGTAGTACCAAAACTAAACCATTGCAAATTAATCAGTTAGTTATGTCCCATTCTAGACATGTAGTTGCATGTTTGTCTCAACTTAAAGGCTTGCAAGGTTAAATCCTTAATTGACCTGGCAAGACTTTCACAATCCCTCTGCCATTCTGGTCCACCTTAGTATACTACCCCTTGCCACTTACTTCAATCTAAATTATTTACCACCCTAGTTGATTACCATACACCACGTGCCATCAATAAACCAGTATTATTGCATGACAACTCCATAATTACAACTCAACATCATTGTGTGATAACACCCAACACACATTTCATAAATTGTTCTATATTCCATTAATCAAGATTAATTTAATATTTTAAAAGACATGAGTTATATATGGTATGGCTAAGCATGCTAAGCACAGTCTAACCAACCCATGTTGATCTCTAATTGCAACCAACTAGTTATGAACCATCCTAGGGTAATAATTAATCACCATATATAAATGACAAGGTAGGGTATAATTCAATTAGGATGATTAATTAGATCCCAAACTAAATTTGGAAATAGAAGTACACGTTAAATAACATGCACCTTGGTCTTGGTTCAATGATTACTCCTCGAACTCTCCGAGCACTTCAACGTTTACTCGTATTTAGAGAAAACACCAAATAAATACTAAAAATCAAATAAAATTCACTATTAAATAGATCTCAATTTTACAAATTTTTAAAAATTTTAATTGCCTCAATTGGAGTTCGTATGAGGGAGAACGGGCTCTCTAAAAATTTGATTAATAGAAAAATCCAGAAAATAGAAAATATCGAATTAATTGAATTATTTTCATATTGAAAATCTGATTTATTGCGTTAGCATCCAATATGGACCAATCAAAATGCGACACGTGGCTGGTGCATAGACTCGATTCACCGCCTGACTCTGGTCCACCGTGGACCCTTAGCACTGTGTGGTGCATCGGTTGATGTCAGTGATGATGTCAGGCTGACGCCAGCACTCATACACGACATGATTAGGTGTCGACATGCGGCACGGTCCGATGTGCAACAAGCAGTGCAAATCCAACACCTCATGCCAGATCGGACGATCATGGTATGGTGAGAACAGTAACCGTAGCGTCGACATGCGGCATGATCTCGGGCACACGTTCAACATCCAACGGTTGACTTTGTGTGAGGTTAGGCGAGGTGATGGCACACAGGGCAGATGGAGCGCACGATACGTGGCAACATCTTGACCACTCGCTATGGATCGAACGGTTAGGGCTTAGCGAAGAATGACGATGGAGGTCGGTGGCGCTACTCACCGGAAAGGTGGAAGATGACACACAATGTGGTGTTTTGGCGACTTTTTGATGACGTTAACTGGTGGATCTAGTAGATCTTGATGTCGCAAACCCAATGGTGTCCTCAACGATAGTGGAAACATCCCCACAACAATGAAATCTTGCAGAAACCACAGCGATACACCATGGCACCAACGGTGAGTATTCATGGACAAACGACGGCTCCTCAGGTGACGATTTCTCAGGCAAAAGATGCAGATGGAATGGTGAACCTCGAAAGATGACCTAGTGGACCTTAAATAGCCTCGGCTTCTATGTACAAGCTGGAGAACTAAATCGACAAGGTGGAATAGTCCGGATCCGAGAAGACAGCGGTCATGCGGAGATGAAGACTCCCGGCCGTACACGTGTCGAACATCCAACGACAGATGCATCACGGCTACATAGCTCCATTTAAACCATCCACATGGCGCAATGACCTAACATGATTCGGTGAGATGTGACTCGATCCGAGACATCTGTGGATTTCAACAGCTGGATCGTGCTAGGGTTTCGCGATCACCCCGACCATCCAATGCAAATCCTACGGCGGCCGTTCTAGGATTCTATAATATGGGCCAAACCGGCTGGAATAGGCTAAGCCCTATGGGCTCTAGCCCAACACTATTCATACGATTTTCCAAGGTTTTCTGATTTAAAATAATTCTCAAAAATAGTTTAAGCCAAATAAAATAATAAAAACATCAGAAAAATTCTAGATAATATTGTGAGGCAATTGGAACCAAAATAAAATTGTCGACGATCGGGATCGCCTGACCGCGAATACGAAACGGGGTTAGTGTGAATTAGGGACCCAAAACGTGCTACGCTCAACGGAGGAACGGATCTACTGCGATATTGGTCAGGGCGAAACGACAAAGAGCGAGACACGGTGGATTATACTGGTTCGAGCCCCCGTGAGGGTAATAACTCTACTCCAGTCTTCCCCTGAGGTGGGGGAGCTCACTATTCTTGAGTACAGAGGTGGTTTACAGTTATAGCTTGAGTGCTCTGGTTATGGCTACTGTCCTAATGATTGTGTGTTGATGTCGTGCCTTCTGTCGTTCTGCTTCAGGAGATTTTATATCCCTCCTGGCCGTTACCAGAAACGGCCGAGAGAGATTCCCGGAGTAGTGCATGATGCGCATTGAGGACGTGCTGCAACCGTCCCGGATTTGACGCCCACGTCCGCCTTGACTCCGGAATTCCTGGTCTTGGAAACCGTCGAGTAAGCGCACACCTCTAAGCCAAGGTCGAGGTTGTGCGGGGACCGCGCGGCTTAGGTCGTGGTCGAAGTCCCATGCTGCTCAGCCCCGAGCTAGGGACCCTGTTGACCGCGCGTTGACCTATCAGAGATTCCTCAGTCCCCGACAAAAATATTTTTGTCAAAACTTTATTTAAACTTTCGCATTATTTAAATAATTTTTTATAATAAGCCATATTTGAATATAATAAATAAATTGAAATAAATTCCAAAAATTCAAAAAATCCACAAAAACCATATTAAATCTAAATTACCCAAAATTGGGATGTTACAATGAGTCTTCATTAAGTTTTGAATCATCTCGTTCTTTGGTTAAACGTCATATGTTACCAGATGCGCCAATAACTGCTCTTGTGTTACTCACATGGAAAACCACCATGTCCTTCGATCAATTATCTGGTTAGGGCTTATGAAACCATATGACTGTTCATCACTGCCCAAGATTGATCATCCTTTGGTCTTAACTGGTCGTCATTTGCTTCCGATCAGTTTACTACTAAAGAAGATAATGCCTTATTCAAATCGTGTCCATAGACATAACCGTTATGATAAGTGGAGCTCCAAGTATAATTATATTTTTAGGGAGACTTTGGCCATAATATATTAACACGCCCAATAATCCTGGACGATAGACTTCTTTCTTTCAACTCTATGCATGTGTGGATCTATCGATCTCGACCTGTATACTTGTGACACTAATGATTGGCAAACTGCATGCATATATGTGCGATAGATCAAGTTTGTGTAACTCTCACCGCATACATATGATCGGCCTAATTAAGAGCCACTCTCGTTAATTACAGTTTATTCAGAGCAGTGTGGATTAATTAATTAAGAACTTGCATGCTTAATTTCTTTCTGCTCACCTCCTCCTGCAAACTATGGGAGAAGACCTCGACCAGGACGACCTCGCCGGGCTCAGCATCCGGTACCCCGCCACCCGGCCCTTGGTGCCGCTACTCCGCAGGCCGCATATGGGCGACGTTGCCGCCGCAGCCATCATGATCTCGCCGGGGCCGGCCTCGCCGTCGTCGTTCTCGTGCGCCATCTGCCACAGGACGTCGAGGAACGCGTCGACGTCGCACGGCAGCGCGAGGGGCCCCTGCGCCGCGTACCCGTACTCACGCTCGGCGTCGTCGAGGAACCGCCGGAAGAGCGAATGGTTGGCGAACTCGATGGGCACAACGAAGCGCTCCCGCTCCGGCCCCACATACACCGAGAAGCACCCGGCCACCGGCGCCGCCCCCCTGCCTGCCGCGGACCCTGCGCTCAGGCCGGACTTGCACCGCGCCAGGGTCCTCGATACCAGGCTCTTCCTCATTCCCTTGCTCATCGCCGTCGCCGTCGTTGCCACGCCGTCCTTGCCCACCGCGTGATCAGTTGCCCTAGACGACTCAACTCAAGAGCGCACACATCTACTTACGCGTACTGAGGTGAGACTTGATCGAGAGATTTATAAGGATATGGGAGCTAATGCTTCCGTGCGAGTATTCACTGCTAAAAAAAAAATTTATATTAAATCTTTCATCACTGATGGTTTTCAAGATTTATATTAAACCCCTCCGCCGGTTTTTAAAAATCGTATGTGATTGTTGATCATCACTAACGTTTTTCTTTTCAAAAACCGTCAGTGATAACTACTATTGACATCACTGACGATTTTTCGAAAAACACTGTCACTGATGAGATTAACATCATAGATGGTTTTATTCAAAAACTATATGTGATTCTGCCATACTCATCACAGACTTTTTTTTGGCTAAAATCATCTGTGACGAGACTCTTATCACAGACGGTTTTAGCTAGAAACCATCTATGATGAGCATGATGGAATCGCAGACAATTTTTGGCTAAAAATGTCTGTGATGTTAATCTCATCATTGACAATTTTATTCAAAAACTGTCTGTGATTCTATCACAGAAGTTAGCCAAAAACCATCTATGGTTCTATCATAGACGGCTTTTGGATAAAACTATCTGTAATAAGATTTTTCTAGAAATAAAGACTTTTATGTGCTTGAGCATCGTCAACATAAAATATGTTAACCAAACATGTAGCTGAGATACTGTCCTCCACCATAAAGTGATGCATAAATCCACGAACTTATCATGTGTGTGAGATAATAGAATAAGAAATCCAAAATAATTATCCTAAAGAAAATGGCAGTGCAATGATCAAATATACTGATAAACAAAATAAAGTACTTTAATCTGGGACAAAGCCAGACAAAATAAGTTAAAATCAAGAAATAAAAAGAACTGTGAAGCGTCTTCTGTCTTCAGTTTGAGCTGCTTGGACCTGTTGTATCTTCATTTGCTTTTTCTGTACAAAGCTTCTTATGTTTGTATCCACCCAGGAAAGTATTTATTCTGGGACTTCTATGAAGGGAGGCCACTGAAATAGGGATTCTGTCTTTCCTCCTACGTGGACCCTTGGCCTTTTAGGGGGACTTGCTGCTATTTTCATTAACAGACAGCTAAAATAGGTGCATAGTAAGGAATTATAGCCAGGCTTTCATTTAAGTTCAAATCATCAGAGACTATATTTGTAGGTTTCTATAGAAATGGGCTATCAAATAGCTTACTTTAGGTCCTTTTTCTTTCAGAGGTATCAAAATCAGTTTTCACCATTTGTAGAGGAAATAAACCATGTAAACCTGTAATTGGAGCTCGCTCAATAATTGAGTCTTGCTGATGCAGTGGAATTTTATTCTATATTTCTTTGATAGCTTCAAAATCAAACTGGCCTAGTGGAGTCAAATGGTTCTGAAATCTCTAGTGATTAAGACTGAGCTAGAATAATAGCTAGACTCCCTTCATTACCGCTTGGAGAAACAACATCAGCAAAATAAACCGCTAAAACTAGAGAAGACTCCATACCAATCGATGACATAGTAGAATTAATTCTAAAAGTGATTGATTGAGATTGTTGTTATTGTTCTAACATGATAGTATTCTCAGGATTAAAATTTTATTGAGGTTGAGGCCAATTGTCCCAAGGGTTATCTGCTTCTATAGGTGGAGTATTGTGAGGAAATGCTGCCTCTTCTAGATGATCAAACTCACCTTTAGAGAAAATTAGAGCATCATCTTCTGGTGGTAAAACATCTGTAAGCTCAGTGTTGAGAATGTAAACCAGCATTGTCCAAGACTCTCCTTAGCCTACTGAAGTTTGACATCTTTTGATCACTATTCTGCGAGGAATAGATTGGGTGTCCTGTACTAGAATTTGGCAAGAACTCTATCTTTAATTTTATTATTGTCATACCAATAAATTAATTTCCCAAACGAAGAAACAACATGAGAGACATAATGAAATTTCAGAAAATCCAATGGAAGCCCTAAGAACATAATCCATCCAACTCAAGGAAAGGTAGAGGTTCTCTAATTAATTCCCTTATCATGTTTTATGGTGAATAGAGTGTTGTATATCCAGCTGCTGGGTTTACTTAAGTACCATGTGTCCCTAGTAAGCGTAGAGTTGAACTGAAAAAGTCCAACTCTTAAGGGATGAGGAGTGCAGCGTAATACACATACCATTTGTACTTCTTCCACATGATCCTTAATGTTTTCAAGAGCCTGGTCCAGTTGGTCATCTGGAAGATGAGGTTTCACAATTGCAAGAGCAAACTCTTCATGTGTAGGATCAAGAATAACCGACTAGAGGGGGGTGAATAGGCGGTTTCTAAATTTTTCAACTCTAATTTGCAATTAATTCGAATCACTATGAATAAATTGCAATTTTCTTCAATTTTACTACTATTGTCTCTTGAGATTATCAAGTTATCTAGCGATTCAAGAATAAGCAATGAGATATTCTAAACACAAATAGTATACTTGACAACAAGAAGAATAACTTTAACACAAGAAATGTCAGTGCAAACCGCAAAGAGCAAGAGACAAGAATTTTTATCCCGTGGTCTCGGAGACTTGCAATCTCTCCTAATCCACATTGAGGTGACTTGAAATCCTTCAAGCCAGCTCTAGCCCTGTGAATCTTCCTCGATCACTCGTGGTAGCTCTTCCCAACTCCGGGTAGGCGAGCTCCTAGCCTTCACAACCAGTCGGACCTTCTCACAAGCTTCCTTGAGAAGAGCACTGATACCACTCGCCTCCAAGCCATCTAGAAGGCGACAACCTTCAAGAGTAATAGACTTGACATTTGCTTGAGGCTCTATAATGCTTCCAAATGGCTCCACTAATTGCAATGCACTCAAAATTTTATTTTAAAACTCAAAGATCAAGAATTGAATGCACTTTTGAGTGTAAAAGCTTGCTTGGGCATAGAATGAGTTCAATGAAGTTACTAACCCAGCTTGAATGCAGGTGGGGGGGGGTATTTATAACCCCCCACAACTAAAAATAGCCGTTATAGCAAAATTCCTAGAAAAATCGGCTAGCTCGGCACTACCGCCCTCTAAGGGCCGGTAGTGCCGATTTTGGCTCCAACGGTTAATCAGTGCATTAAATGCACTGTGATTTGGCCATTGCACCAAAGTTCCCCCCAAAACCGGCACTACCTCTTATAGAGCTCGTTATTACCACAATTTTAGTTCGGCAAAATGGCTTCTCTTTTAAAAAGGTACCGACATTTAACGTGCGGTACTGCCACTCAAACCATCAGTACCGCATGAACTCATCGGTAGTGCCGATTTTTAGAAACATGAAAGACATGCCTTGTGTTAAAAAGCTACCAATGTTATATGACTGGTGCTGCCACAAAACCTGGCAGTACCGCATTAGATCTCCGGTAGTGCCATTTCAACACAGAAGACACGATTTCAAGAAAAAATATTTGATGCAAAAATGAACTATCAAGTTTAGTGAGCCATTTAGATGCACTTTTTAGAATTCAAGCTACTAATCAAGTCCCCCTTGATAGTACGACGACTATACCTAGCAAACCGATCTGTCTCCAACACTGAGATCAGCAAAAATGCTAAAACAAAATGATGAAATCTTAATCTTTATACCTTGGTCGCCTTGTCATTGACGCTTACTTCTCTTCTTCATGCTTCTATGTTCGTCGAATATTTAGACCAACCTATTTTCAACATACTTAAATAGAAAGACTTAGTCCTTTAACCATGATTGTCATTAATTACCAAAACCAAATCGAATTAGGGGCCTAGATGCTTTCATCATGCTCTTTCTCTTGGACTACTGGGAAAACTAAGTCCGTTCGCAACAGCTTATGCATTCCACCATCGTCCACCTCCAAGCCTTCAGAGACGAAATAAAATGGATTAGGAATTCCAAGGTCCACCATTTGCAAATTCGTCAGGGAAGATGAAGTATTGGTGGCTTTGGAAATGTTCTATGTTCGTGTTTGGGAATGTGAGGAGTCGCGTGGGAGGAGAAGACGAAGAATGTATAGTTGTTTTTTCACAATCTCCAATTTTTTTTAAAACCCCTCATCACAGATGGTCCTGGGCCTAAATTATCTGGGATAAGTCTTATCATAGACGGTTTAGGCCCAGAAGCGTCTGTGATCACCCTCCGTTTGAGCCAAACAGGCCCCACCCTCTTCCCCTAGTAGCCTCACAAACGGTTCTGGCCTTGAACCATCTTTGATAAGTAGTTATCACAGATGGTTCAAGGCTAGAACCGTCTGTGATGACACGATTATAAGACAATACATCTAGCCGACTTCGCCTTGCCCGTAATGCCCCCATTCCCCCATCACTTTCCACTGCCCCCTAAACCTAGTCGACGCCTGCCCCCTCGGTTGCTCCCCATCCCACATAGTGGCTCTCCCTCCCCGTCGACACCCCCTCCCACTTGGTTGCTCCCTCTCCCGCATGGCAGCGCCCCCTCCCCCTCAGTGGTGCCCTCTTCCTCAACAACTCCTCCTCCTGTCGGTGGCACCCCCTCCCCCTCGGCTACTTCCCCTCCCCTTCAGCGGCGCCTTCCCTCTCGGTGAGTCCTACACAAAAGCCTCCCCCTCACCATCCCCTCCTCCATCGCACCCTCCCCCCACGGTGAGTACTGCACAAAACCCTCCCCCTTGCAGTCTATGTCTTGTTGGTTGTGTGCTCATCATGTGTAGTTTTAACTATGACCTGACTTTCATTTGATTCAAAAGACCATTTATTAGAAACTTGTATAATCAAAACCTAATTGTTAGGCATTAGGTCTCAGTAGACTAAAAATTAGGATAGTATTCTTACTGTTTGCATAAATTGGGAAACCAATAACTATTCTAACTTTAGTTTTTTATTTTTGTATGCAGTTGCACATAACTGATCTTTTGATTTTTCTGCTGCATAGTAGGTATCCTGTTATTACCAACCTTGTTTTCAAAATGAACATGAGAAACAAGCTTGTTGGATCTTATGTGCCATTTATTCGGACATTCACATATGCTATTGGTATACCTATATGAACTACCATTCAACATATTCTAGGATGTTAAAGCAAAATATAACACAATCAGATATTTTCTTTCGGGGTGCATTACTGCCAATTTAGGCTTTTATTTGGTATTCTAAGCCCACCGGTGTGTCTATATTGCTTATTTAGTGACAATAACCATATATATTACATGATAATGGTATTGAGCCAAAAATTTAGATTGTTTAATATTCAGATTGCTTATTTATTGGGCTATTGCATTTTTTACATGTTGTTTGATATTCAGATTGTTCCAATTGCAATTCCATGACAATGATATTGAGTCAAAAATTGGTAGATTTGCACTATTTCTTTTAATTGCTCTCTAAGTATTTAATTTCATGTTAAATACATGCCCAGAACAGTCCTATACAACATGGCTGACACTTCGAGGGTCTTTATATGTTGGATGTGCTTTAAGTACTGTTGTTAGATGAGATATGGTCCATAATGATTCATATATGCCTACTTAAATATTGTTTGTTGAAATTCTTAGCTAGCATCCATCAATACCCAATATACACACACGACCTGAGGTTAAGTTCAAGTCCAAATAAAGAGTAAGGATTGTATAGAACTACCATCATGAAGTATTATGTGTATAAAGGTTTGGTTATGTTTCATAGCTCTTAATACTCTTTATATACTAGTATTACTATGAGTATGCTTGCAGTTGTGGAGATGTTGCTTCTACGCGTGGTTATTTCTACTGTGCACTTTTCATGCTTTGAGAAGTAATTTAAGCCATATGGCTGACATTTTAACTAGTAAACTAATGGTTGGGCTTTAAATGGCCAAGAACCTTGTTTGACCTCCTTGAACTGCTGATGTTTCTGGAAACAGATAAGATAGATTATCTACGTATGTGCCCTTGCACCAAAAAAATTTATTACATCTTAATTTTTCTGAAACCTTATGTCCCTGCACCAAAAACAATCTAATTAAATGAAGATTGTATAGGTAAAAGTTATAGAATTAAATATCTTACCAATAACTTCCAGTCAATATTGTTTAGTTCATCCGAGTGCTCTCAGATATCCTTTATTTTTTTCACTCCAATCCAATATGGAGGAAACTAAAGCTAGACAATGTTCTTGAGATAGAAATATTTTAAAAGGGGATAGAAATATTGATGAGTTGTGAATTTGTTAGTTACCACTTGGGTTAATTTGTGAACCATGTGATGTGAATTTGTGAGTTATAGTTATAGATTCAATTGGTTAATATATCTGAATTAATTTCTGAAATGCATGTGATCTATATAGTGTGCAATATGTAATCTAAGTTGATTTATGAAATGTATGTCATAATAATATGCTATGATATAAATTCTGTAAACTGTTTTATTTCAGAGGGTATGGCTAGTATTTCCTAAGGCTAGCCAGCAAATACAAAAGTGTAAATAGTAGGAAGACATCATGATAATTATAAATTGCTTTATCCTTTTGATTTTGTCATTTTTGTAAGCTTTGAATTATGCATATTATATTCCAAATACATCTAGATGTCCAACTTCGATTGTGATTCATTATATATGTGTGTGTGTGTCCTAGTGACTACAAATTGCACATATATGTATAATGGATCCTGCAAACAAGATAGACTTCATGGAAAAGATGTTAGATGCTAAACAAAAACTTCAAGTGGAGATAGAACAATTGAAGGGAAAATTTGAGTTAACAGAAAAGATTTATGACATGAAATAAAAACTAAAAGATATAGATAACAAATCGCAAGATATTGAATTTCTTAACAAGGTACTCATTATTAACGAGCGCAAGCCAAGTGCAGAGATGAAAGAAGCTAAAGTTGAACTTATAGTGGTAATATAAAGATTTCTAGTTTTTAATTCCATATGGTTATTGATAATATACGGCGCCGTGGGTGTTTTTAGGTGTGTTCGGTTCTCGAGGCCAACGCCACGCCATTAGCCAGAGACCCTTTGCTCTTGCGCCTTTGTCTTCAAGCTTCCTCGCCCGAAGCGCCCTTTTTTCGCTTCCTCGACTAAGCGCCCACGACGCCATGACCAAGCTTGGGAGGAGCACCTGTCGTCCGCGAGAATGAAAGAGCTCAAACCCCGGGATAGTAGACCCGGTCACATGGCGATTGCTCGGCGGCGAGACCGAACCTCGCCTCTAGGGATGACGAGATCGCTCACCGACCGAGCATTACGCCTCCTTGGATCATGGACCGGAGAGCGAGTTCGTGGTGGACGCCCTCTCTAGCTGAAATAGAGCTCATCAATCTGTACCAAATTCCATCCTCACGCCGCCATCTTTTCCCATCTATGCGAGGATTCCTCGGGATTCTCCCCACCCTCGCCGTTTCTTTTCGCTTACTCCTCTTCCGCCCGGAAGGACCTCATTGTCGGTGTTCAGATTCCGACCAACCGGGCTCAAATGGTCCTTCCCGGCGCGCTACCGATTCGCTGGTCCTCGGTCCGAAGCGGTGGTTTTACTCAAGAAAGGGGAGTACGGGCTCGACGCACGAGGGGCCCCTCCACCGAGAAGAAGGAGACCCCGAGCCCGAAGATCTGGAGGTCGACGAGGAGGCCATCGCCGCCATCCACATTTGCGCCACGCTGCCTTACGGGCAGTAATCGCCGTTTACTTATGAACCGTGTCCTCTCATGGAGGAGGAGCACCCATTCTTCGAGATTACGGGCGCAACGACCCCACTCGTGAAGGCACGATCGCAAGGCCTCTCGCCTTGAACTTTTGCTCGAAGCCCATCCTTTAGCCTTTCCCGACGCCCATGTTCTTGCAAATACCGGCGAATCTCGGTCTCCGACAGATGTTCAAATGTTTGGGAAGTCAAGACGGATACACTCTTGACGACCCAGCCCGAAGAATGTACTTCACGGAAGGCGAGGTAAGCCGCCCCACCGCGCCTTGACCTGCTTTTAGCATAGGTCTTTCGACCCACGCAAGATCTCAGACCATCGAGTCGCTCGACACAGCCAGAGGATGCTCATTGCCCTGGTGGGGGCAAGAGCAAGAAGGGGAAGAAGAGGCCTCCCCCAGCCGGACCGGGCCAATCGGAGGCGAAGAAGCGCCATGTCGAGTGGGGGGATCGTGCTACGGTGAGGGCCCTTCTGGTCGAGCCCCCGAGTCCTTGCGTTCTTCCATGCCTTACTGTTTTTAACATTCCTTCTTTCGTGCAGCAGCAGAGTGCGGCTGCCGCCGCCAGGTCCTCAGGTACCCTCCTGGCCCCAAAGCCTCGAGCACGAGCCCCCGCCGCGGCGGGTGATGAGGAGCCGGCTCGGACCCCGGGTCCCCAGGTCGTGAGGACACGCAAACGTGGCGCCCCGACATCGGGCAACAAGACCTCGACGGCCCTTGGCGAGGAGGAGTCTGTGGCCTGTAAGCTCCCCGAGACCTTTAACGTGCCGCCTTTTCCGTGATCCTTCGCTTAGCGTGCATTTTGATCGCAGAACTTGAGTACCCGAGCTCGAAACCTGCCCGTTCTGACGATGGCTATTGTTCAGGGCGAGTCTGAATCCGAGGAGGAGAACGCCTTCGTGCTGGCCCCTCGCCGCAGTCACCATGGAACACGCACTCCCACGGGTCAGCCCTTGGTCGGCGAGTTCTACCAAGGGCTCGACGACTCGTCGGAAGAAAACGAGCCCGCTGTCGGGCCGACTTCAAAGACGGGCGAGGCCCACAATATGGATGCCGCCGACGAGCTACCCGAAGCCACCGAGGGGGAGGAAGCTCGGAGCGCTGAGGCCACGCTCGAAGCGACCCCCAAGACCGCACTCACTCACGGCCGCCCGAAAAGCGGAGACCGCGACCTCACGGCCACCGGGACGCTGCGGGTCGTGACGCCACGTTGACCTCTCACCGATCGCGCCGGCACCGAGGTCGGGTGCCCCGCCATGGAGGTCGGGTGCCGCGCATGATCGAACTCGCTGTCCCTCGCCATCGGGCGAATCGCGGGCCGACAGCGGAGATCGGGACAACACCGCCGCCTCGCCCCTCCTCGTTTCACGGACTCGACCACGGGGAGGCAAGGTAACTGTAGCCGCCCCTATGGCGGGGACTCAGACTGCCCAAGTCGGGCAGTGCCCGAGGTCGACTCAGCACCACATCATCGCGGTCGAGGAGGAGGAGGAGGAAATCCCTCGCGATCGCATTGAAGACCGCGAGGAGTTCACCCGCGCAAGCCTGGAGAGGCGCCTCCGCGAGGTAAGGACTTTCCCCGCATACTTCTCACCTTGTAGCTTGTCTCCCTTGTCCTTTCTCACCTTCGGGCCACCCTTTTTGACGTGAAGGTGACCGATCACGCCACCCGAGGGCTTCAAGGCCTTCGAGAGCATGCGGATGTGCTAAGAGGTCTCCTCGATGTGGTAGAGGCGCGGGAGGTTGAGCGCGACAGGCTCGTCCGAACTATTGAGGTCGAGCAGGGGGAGCTCGAGCAGAAGCACCAAGAGCTCGACGACCAGCCGGACGATGAGGTCGCTGGAGATAGCCCACGCTAACGAGCTCGAGCGGTGCCAGGCCTCCGAACGTGACTTTTGTTTCAAGGCCGTGGAGCAGAGCGCCGCCTGCCACCACTAGGCCGAGGCCGAGCGGGCCAAAGTCGGCTCGAGAAGGCTTCATGAAGCGCTGACTCCCGAGCTCAAGGCCAAGATACTCCACTCGAGGAGGAGCTCGAGCGCCAACAAGACGCTTGAAACCGAAAGCAGGCCAAGGTCAAGGACTGGAGAGGGCTGCCGAGCAGCACGCTTGACGAAGGCGCTTCCCGAGCTCGAGGCCAAAATCTCGAGCTCGAGGGAAGCTCGATCGTGCTACCAAGGCGCCGAGGTCTAACGCGCCAAGGTCGAGGCACCGGAGAAGGCTCCGCGAAGTCACCTCCTGGGTCCGAGACCAAGGTTTCCGGCTCAAGTGAAGCTCGAGCGCTTAGTAAAGCAAATAAGAGTGCCCTCGCCAGCAGCTTGAAGACGAGCGACGCCAGCCGTGGACGCTTCCAAAGAAGCCCTCCAAACCTGTGGGGAGATCGCCACCGAGGGCTAAAGTGGCCCACTGAAAGGTGAAAGGCTTGCCCATGAAATGGCCGACACAGAGAAAAACATTAAAAGGCAGGGAATGTACTAATGTAAATGTTTTGCTTTCTAGTGAACAAAGAAACCTCGTCCCCGTTATGAACTCCGGGTCTTGGGGATACTTGAAGTCACTATCGCTTCGCTTTGTTCGCCGCTACCTGCTTTTTTAGGTCGGTGCCTAGAGCGTAGCCTTACCCACCCTCGCTGGGCCCGAGGTCGAGTGACGCGTGCCTTGGGCACAAGACGAGATGTGGACGAAAGGCCACGACCGCAAAGTGGAGGAACAATCCGCAATGGCGTAAGAACACGAGGCTAACATCATTAAGTAGACCAAGTGTTCGCGCGACCCTTGCGACCATGCGCATTGCTCGATCACAAAGAGGCGAGGTTCGTGACTCGAGCCCCGCACAGGAAGAGCTAGATTGCAAGAGGTTCGGCTTACGCTTAGCTCGTCTACCGGGGTGAGCGAAAAACCTCGCACTAAGACTTTAGGAGCGAATCGCCATGGACGGAGGTCATGTTCTAAAGAGGAGCCACCGAAAAGAAAACCAAAGAACACAAATGGAAGCAGATATAAAAGAAAAGGAATGGAAGACCACTTTTATTGAAATATGAGGCATAGAGGTTACACATAAAATTTCAAGTTTATCTATGTTCCACGAGCTAGAGAGCTCTCTACCATCGGCAAATATGCTAGCCAGTAAGCCCCGTGCGATCTGCTGAAACGACTCTATAGGGCCCTCCCACCGCGCGGGATAACTTATTGGTCGGACGAGCTCAATCCGCCTCGAGCTAAGTCCCCAACAAGGAGCCTCCTAGGTCGCAGACCGACCGACGCATGTCCGCGAAGAGCTTGCGTGTAGTGCGTTGATCGTAGCAAAGGCATCGACACCTTACTTCTTCGCTAGGGTAAGGTCGAGAGACCGTTTCGCTCCGAAGTCGACTTGGTCGACTGTGCGACTCGGCAGAGCCTAGCGTGACCTCGGGGGCGGGATGGCTTCAAGATCAAAACAAGCCGAAGGGCGTGGACCCCGTGGCTCGCTTGTCGTGGGTAATGCAATAGACCATAGGACGGTGGAAGTTCGCCCACCCATGCCTTGTCAATCGCTCGAGCTCATCTCAGAACTCGCTTCTTGACGCCTCGACGACGGTTCGCTGCGTGCTCGCCGCCCGCTGCTCGGGGTGAGCCACCGATGCGGCATATTTTGATGCCGAAGTTCTCGCAAAACTCCCGAACAACTCACCGTAAACCGTGGTACCGTTGTCGCGATTAGTTTGCACGAACCCCATACCGTGACCACGCTCGCGGAAAAACGGATCGCCGCCGAAGTCGTTATGGTCGAGACCTGTTCGCCTCTATCCACTTGGTGAAGGTGTCGACAAGAACTAACGTAAACTTCTTCCCGGTTGCTTGAGGAAAGGACCGAGGATGTCCATCCCAGTCGAGAAGGGCCATGCGAGCGAATGGTCCGGAGCGCCAGAGGCGGGTTGATGCGACCTTCGTGCGCGGAATTGGCATGCTCGGCAAAGTGACGATATCCCGAGCATCCTGGCGCCGAGGGCCAATAGTATCCCATGCGAAGGCCTTCCCACCATTGTCCTGTCGAAGAGTGCGCCTACGAGGCCCGAGTGGATGTCATGCATGAGGTACTTACCTCCTCCGTGGAGATGCACCGTGTTAGGATGCCGTAAACATTAAGCTCAGAGAGCTCCTCGACGAGCGTGTACAAACTCGCCCGGCGCTGATTCGCTCCTCTCGGCGGTCGGGTGGCGGAGTCGCCCGGAGAGGTAATTGTGAATGGCCTCGCCCAGAAGGATTCCTCGACTACAAGAATCGTGGCCTCTGGTCGGAGATCGACGGGCCGAGAGCGCTTCAAGATGATGTCGGTGGGATAGCGTCGTCGGAGGAGCCGAGCTTGGAGAGGAAATCATACCGAGTTGTCCCTCCCGGGATGTGCTTGAGCTCCAAGTTCGGAACCATTTTTCCATCTTGCGCACCTCGGCGCAGGTACTTTGCCATCGAATCTCCCGAGCATTGGTAGTCCTTGTTGAACCGGTTGATGACGAGCCGAGTCGCCTTCACGACCAAAGCGCGACACCCAAAGCCTTGCAAGCTCAGAAGTTTGCCAGAGGGCTTCAGATTCGCCACATTGTTGGTCGCCGAAGCAAAAACGAATGACGACCTCAACTCGTCGCCTTGGGTGAGGATAAGTATCCCACCCCGAAGCGTTGAAGGACCTCGAGCCGTCGAAGAACATGACCCAGGTTTTTCTTCCTCGATCGGGGCTCGTGAGCGAGTGTCATGACGCTCGCCGACCACAAAGTCGGGCGAGTACTTGCGACTTTATGGTCGTTCAGCGCCACGACCGACGCCGAACGCCGCTGAGTTCCATGGCCCACTTGGCGATTCGTCCACCACCTTCCGGTTCTCAGATGTCTCCGAGCGAAGTCGCGGGACGACCACGGAATGTGCCCGGAAGTAGTGCTGAAGCGCTTGAGGCCATGAGAAGAGCATATAAAAGCTTTTGTACTGCGGTAGCGCCCTTCAGCCGCCGCAGACCTCGCCGGCATAATAAATGGGTGTCAGCTTGAGACCCTGCTTCGCCACCATGACGGCACTAACAATTTTGAGGGGTGGTGCGAGGTACAAAGACAACTTCTCACCAGTCAAAGGTTAGGAGGAGGTGGGGACGACAGTGCACGCCTTCAGATTGTCGAAGGATCACTGGGCCTCTGAGTCCACTCGAAGTCCCCGGCTTGCGCAAGGTCTGGAAGAATGGGAGCCCGCTCATGCCGAGCCTCGAGATGAATCTGCCGAGGGCGCCATGCGCCGATGAGGCTTTGCACCGCTGATCGAGGTCGAGGTGCCATCTTCTCGATCGCCTCGATCTTCTCGGGTTTGGACCAACCCCGAGCCCCGATCATGTAGCCGAGCACTCATCGGACGCCACCAACACGCACTTCTCGGGGTTGAGCTTGATCTTGTGCTGTGCTCAGGTTGGCGAAGGTCTCCTCGAGGTCGCGAACATGGTCGCCCTCGGAGGGCTTTTGACGATGATGTCGCCCACGAGACTTCAAGGTTTCGCCGATCGTGGCTCGAAAGTCTTGGTCATTAGTCGCTGAAAGGTGGCCTCGTGATTGCGCAGACCGAACGACATGGTCGATAGCAATAGGTGCCAAACGGTGATGAAGGAAGTCTTGCTTCGCCCTCGACCGCCACTTGATCCGTGGTACCCGAGTAAGCATCCAAGAAGCTCAAGATCTTGGCATTCGCGGAGTCGACGATCCGGTCGATGCGCTGAGCGAAGTTGTCCTTCCAAGCCGAGTTCAACCCCGTATGATCGACGACATTCTCCACTTCCTCCCTCTTCTTCGCGACGATGATCGGGTTTGCCACCATTCGAGTAATTGATCTCACGAATGAAGCCGGCCTTCAAGAGCTTGTCAAGGTTCTCCTTGATGATCGCGACCTTCTCCGGGAGAAACGACGCAGACTCTGGCGCATGTGTCGGGAACCGGTCCCACTCGCAACTTGTGCTCGATCACCTTCCTTGGGACGCCAGCATGTCCGCGGCTCCCAAGCAAATATGCCCTTGTTGGCGCTGGGAAGGTGACGAGCTCGAGTTCCTATTTGAACTCAACTCGCCGAGACGTGGGCGACCCGCCGGGTCATTCTCATCAAGCGGCACGGCCTTCGTTGCCCATTGGCTGGATCGCCGCCAAGCGGCGTTTGGTCGACGCCCCACCACCTGCTGAGGCAAGACGCCAACAGGGCCAAGGCCTTGGTCTCGCAGCCCATGTGCGCTTGCAGTGTCGCCTCGCCGGTGATGACGCCATTGGGCCCGGCACCATGCATCGATGGCCATAGTGGTTGGCTGCCATGAACTTGACCAGGCCGGCCGCCCGAGGATGGCGCTAAGGAGGTCGCCCTCGACCACCTCAAAGGTGATCAACTCGGCGCGGAAGTTGTCGAGCCAGAAGGTGACGGGTAAACGACCGCCTCTAAGGGGTGGTCGAGCTCCTAGGACTATCCCAAAGAATGGTATGGTGATGCTCTTGACCTTCGACCGAATCGCATTGGCCGAGCGCCCACCGCAACAAGTTAAGAGAGCCGCCGTCGACCATGACACGACCGATCCGTGGTGTTGCTTATGGTCGGGGTCACGACCAAGGCGGTCTTCAGGTCTCGGGCCATACCTGGGAGCGCGTCTTCTGGAGAGAAGGTGATGGTGGCCCCAGCCCACTTGCAGGGCTGTTCGAGGGGCTTCCCAGCGGCGACCTGGTAGATGGTCCGCGCAGCCTTTAACTTTCGCTACCGATCCGTAAGCCGACGAGCCACCGAAGATGACGCCGATCCGGCCGCCTTGCCGAACTCCAAATCGAGGTCGCCGTGCTTCGCTCCCAAGATTCACCCGGTCGGGCTGGTCGTCATCCTCGGAGCACGGGCATCTCACCCCGCCCATCGAGAAGGCGCGGCAATTATTCTCGCCAAGCCTGCAGCCCGCAGGTCGTGGGCCGCCTATGGAATAGGCGAAATTTGACTCGTCATATCCCAAGCGACCTTCGGTCTCCCGCGGCCGAGCATCGACCGTCTGAATCGGCGCGTTAGCCCTGGCTGGGCTGGTTCTTCGCCTGGGGAGGTCGACCTTGGCGAGGCTTAGAGTCCTCCCGAGCTCGGCCTCGGACCTCGAGGACCTCGCGCTGGCCATCCGCCGAGACTATCACCCGCAGCACCCTCCGCCCCTGCGGTCAAGCTTCTTGGAGGTGGTGCCTTGGTCGGCGCCCACGAGTTGGACTGGCCGGCCTCGTTTGGTTCTGCACAAGCTTACCTTGGTCGTAGTCGCTTCAACGGACGGCATCGTCGCGTCCGCATCGCCCGCCATGCGGAAGAGCTTGTTTACGCCGAGCCTCGACGTGATCTCCGTGTCCTCGGTGAGACGCCGATCGCGACCCCGAACTTGAAGGCTTTGATAACGGCCTCGTCGAAATGCTCGATCGTTCCTTGCGGATGAATCGCCGCACAAAGTCGCCAGAGTGGCTCGCTTTTTCCCTGGATGACGCGATCCGTGTCTTTCTCCCTGCCCGCTCATAACAACTCGAAGTTAGAGCGAAGAGCGCTCGATCTCGGCGCCACGACCGGCGAGCCAAAGCCGATTGAAAAGCCGGTTCTAGCGCCCCGTCCAAAGACGGCCGGAGGTAGTTAGCCATTACGAGCTCATCCTCCGGCCGCTAGGATAGCGGTCGAATAGATGGACAGAACTCGTCGTGGTTTCGTCCTGCCGGAAGCGCTTCGATCGTGGCTTGAACCGCTACGCCATCAAGACGCGACGGCGGCCGCTTGAGTATGCCATGCAACCGTAGGTCGACAGCGCCGTTGGTCATGGTCACCGCCGACGAGATCCGCCATCGCCGGACTTCGAGTCGAGGCTCCCGGCGGCACCACCTTCGGGGAACGACCATGGTGCCGAGCGCGGAGTCACTCGTTGGTAACGCAGCGGTCTCGACCTCCGGCGCTGGGCGGAACGCCCCGGAGTGATCCGTAGATCCGCCGCCGACTTCGGAACGGCTCGCCCAAGCTCGTCTCGTTGGCGCGGTGCCGTGGACGGGCGAAGTGCGCTGCTGAGCCTCGCCCCGAGCTCGCCGCCGGGGCTAACTCCAGCCAGAGAAGTCCGACGCGGTGGCGGCGGACGTGTTATTGCCGCTCCCTGGGAACGGGTCCCAGAGTGCCGACTTCGAGTCTGCGGAGGTTCGACCTCGGCCGCAGCCGACGAGCTCTTCGGCGGGGCCTGCCGAAGAGCTCGACCTTGCCCTATCGGGTCGGCCATGACCCGGCGATAAGCGGGGCGCTCCCGTGGGAGGAGTTCTGCGCCCGAAGACGGCCGCCTTCTCTTCGGGCCTCCCGCCGGGCGGTTATGGCTTGTTGATAGCAACTTCGCACCATCCGGCGAAGCGCTTCAGGTCTCGCGGATCACGGTCATCCGCGACCTCCTCGGCGCTGACCGTCCGCCACCAGGGCGTCTTTGCCGAGTGGCGGCGGCGAAGGCGTGAACAGTGGACACGAGTCGAGTCCGTGCTCCGAGGAAAATCCATCAATGAAAGGCGCCATGCTCCCGAGATCCCGTGTCGCTCTGCGAAAGAGCAAAACAATCGCCCCACGGTGGCGCCACTGCCGACGATCGGGATCGCCAATCGCAAGAAGTGAGGTAGGGGTAGAATGTTAAGGACCCGAAAGCAAATAAGCGTTCACTCTAACGGAGGAAGCTAGCGGACGTGAGGATGGTCGGAGTGGGCGACAACGAACACGAGACACAAGTTTTATAATCGGTTCGAGCCCTCGCGAAGGTAATGACTCTATCTCCGCGCTTTGCGGCGGTGACTTTCTTGTTATGTGGGTGTACAGAGCAAGTGTTTACAACTCAAGATAGTAATGAAGATCCCTAGCTCGAGCCGCTGTGTGTGTTGCTCGTTGTCCTTGAGCTCATGCATCCTTGGTCTTTATACCCCTTCGCGACGTAGAATCTGCCGGAGAAACTCGCGGATCGTGGTTTCAATCGCGATCAAGACAGTTCAGAATCGCTTCCGGGCTTGTTGCAGACTCCGAAGTCGTCCCCTACGACCCGCTTCTTCCAAGAATCGCAAGTCAATCGCTAGATCCGAGATCCTCGGGCGACCAGGATCAACGAGACCCCGCCGAGCTCGAGGTCGTCTTGAGTCGAAGCTCAAGCGACCGAAGCTTGGGCATACCAAGGCCGAGGTCGAGCGCCCCAAGGCACACCTGTGTCGTGGTCGGGGCCTACCGAAGTTGGGGAATCCGCTTCGATCAAGACGCCGGGTCAAGGAGTACCCAGCCCTCGTCAATACCAAAACAGCCTATTTTGACAACAAAATGACAACGTAGGGATTAAGAGATGTGACTAAAAAACTAGCAGTTATTGATGTCAAATAAGTTGGAACTATGCTAGAGCTGTGGAACTTCAAAGAGAACCGAAAAGCTTATGTTGCAGAAACTATGTCATATATGATGGTAGACATGAAATGCCCTAAGGTCTCCTAGCCTTGTCTTGATCTATGAAATAATATTGTTTCTCAATGTATGCTTGTTGACATTTGTGATATCATAACTTGTCAATGTATTATCACTTGAAATTATCCTTAATATTTGCACATCTCTGTAAGTTCAAGCTTCATTAGTTTTGGTGATTGGTTTAACATTAATGTTTAATCATTGTTTAATGACAAATCTAATTATTACGAGGCGAACATGTTTAATTGAGCTACATTCTTATTAGTCTCAAATTTGGATGAAAAATGAAAAACCAAGGTATGCACTTGTATTCACTCTATTGTCTTAATGCATACTTAGGATTCAAGTTAAAAGATCAACTCTTTCATTGCCTTAGTCTAAATAGGTGTATTATGTTTCCAAATCTATATATACATGAATGCATACATCTAGGGGGAGTTGATAATTTAACTTGATGTTTTAAATTGTATTGATGCATGTCCTCTTGCCATATAATATAAAGGATGAAGACTTTGAAACAATCATTTGAGTATATATAACTTTAGTAGTTCTAGTATACTCATGCTAATATATGATAAACTCATATGCAATCTAATTGATTATGTGCATATTGATTCCATGTTCAATTAGTTATATACGCATACTTAATGGAGTTTGTTCTATAGTTGATGGTCTAAATGTATTGATCCCTTTTTATAACTCAAACATATTTGGATCATTACTAACCATCATATTGAGTATATGAAACTTGTGTAGTTATATATACTCATGTCAATTTAAATTAAGTTTAAATTGAGTTCAATTATCTTTCAATCAATCAAAGAACATTTCATCATGTGTTGATAGTGTCTCTTTGTTGATTAAGGACAAGTAAAAAGTTCTTGAGTATAATGAAATATTAGTTGCATCAAAGTACTCAATACACCTTTAATTCTTTTAAATTGATTTGGGTTGTGCTCAATCGATCTTAGAGGTGTCCATTATGTGTTAATAGAGTGTAAGTGATAATTGAGTTAACTATGTTTGTTAGACTAACGATCTTCAATGAGTTGTGAAGTAGATTAAGTCCAAGAAGATAAAGAATTGAGAACGAAAGGTCATCATGTGTTGAGCTTCAAGAGGTGATTCCGAAGTGAAGAGAAAGGTTAGAGAAGGTTCATCATGTGTTGATGAATAAGAAGAAGAAGAAGAAGATTCGATCCTGAAGAGAAGATAATTGAAAATCATAAAAGCTCCAAGTGGATCGCTAGAGGCAAAGGTATAACTAGCTAGAGCTAAGGATCTATTCCTAGTCTTTTACCAATCTCGATATTTAGATGGGAGACCGGATTGCTAGTTAGGTGCCGTACTATTAAAAGGGGTTGAGTCTTTTAGCTTGAATTTCATCATGTGTTGATGAATTCAATCCGGTTCACTGTAGCTTACTCTCTTGTTTGGATCTTGCGTGAGCTAAGTATTTGCATGTGTTGCAAATAAGGGTGCTCATGCTTGCTTCTTATTGAATCTTAATCGATATGGTTTTTGTATGGAGTTATGGATTTGCATGTGTTGTAAAAGGGAGATAGTTCATGTAATATGGTTTAAGTGATCTGTGCATGGAGTTAAGTTTTGCATATGTTGCAAAACGAGAGAGCTCATGCAATGGAGTCTCAGCTTGTGTCTTGATCATGTGTTAGAGTGGTTTGTCTTGAGTTTGCAAAATGTGTTTTTGCAAAATATTGATGTTTATACTTCTTATCTTGGAGCATGAGATAAGCATTTGCAAATGTGTTTTGCAATATGTTGGGATCATGTGTTGATCATCTCATGGCTCAAGATGTGTTTTTAAGTTGTTGGATTTGTTATTTGCAAATGTGTTTTTCAAATGAGATGGAAGTTATGGGTTTCGATCCTAGAGTATGTGTTGGCATTTGAAAATATATTTTGCAAAGTGTCGAGATCATGTATTGATCCTTATCTGGCTAGAGGGTTGATCTCATAGGTTCGTGGTTTATTTGCAAATGTGTTTTGCAAATAAGTTGGAGTTTAATGCGATTTTTTAGAGCATAAGAATTGGGTTTGCAAATGTATTTTGCAAATTGCTTGATCATGTGTTGATTATCACATGACTCAAAAAATCAATCCTTATAGATGGTTGATTTGAAAAGAAAAGATTTCTCCATGAAACCTGTTTTTATCTGGATATCGGCAGTACTGCAGGTGTAAAGTCGGTACTACCGCAGGGCTGATAGTACCATTGTTTGGGAGCCGGTACTATCGGAGGTCGGTTGTACCGCACGTGAAGCCAATAGTTATTTTTCAGAAGAGCGCGTTTTCTCGGTTTTTAAAGACTGGAGCTACCGCGGTCAATGGGCGGTACTACCAGAGGTGTGGTGGTGCCGGGCCCAAGCCTTCAGTAGTTATTTTCCAGAGTGATCGCTCTGGAGGTGACTTGAGGCTGGTAGTACCGCCTATGGAGGCCGGTACTACCGCTCAAGTGGTACTATCGGGCTTTTGCCTGTGGTAGCACCGAGTTTCCTGTGCAACGGCTAGATTTCAAGCCATTGCCCTGAAAGCCGATACTACCGGCCCTAGAAGGGCATCAGTACCGAAAAATACTGATTTTGTCTAATTTGCCCCCAAACGGCTAGATTTTGTGTGGAGGGCTATAAAAGGATGCTAAGGGCTGGCATTTATGGTTGTTGGTTCATTTGGGTGTTTGTGGGAGTGAAGTGCATATGTTGCCTTCTTTCATTTGTCTTTTGAGCTAATAATGAGCTCTAATTGCATGTATTGCAATTAGGAAGTGGATTGAGAGCCTTTTGTATATGTGTTGCACTTAAGGAGGATCCTAGTGCATGTGTTGCACTTAAGAGGTCATCGGAGTGTATGTGTTACACTAGGTGAAGTTCAAGCAAAAGGGTTTGGTTTGTTACTCTTGGTGTTTGCCGACACCTAGACGGCGTGTGGAGGCATCGTGCATGGGAGCTCTCAACGGAGGTTGTAAGAAGCTCTGGCAAAGTTGTGAAGGTCGGCGCTCGCCTATCCGGAGAGGAAAAGAGCAACCACTAGTGGATTCGATGTGGGTGCTCAATTCGTGGAGCTGGTCCAATTCGTTTGGGCTAATCTCAACATGGATTAGGGGAGACCAGCAAGTCTTCGAACACCACGATAAAAAGTATCGTGTCTTTTGTGCTTGCATTCTATTCCTTATTTATATTCAAGCAGAATTAAATTGATTGATTGCTTGTATTTAGGATTGCAATTTATTGTTAGAGACATAATTAGTTAGTGCACATAGTGAGCCTAGAGAATTTAGGTTTTGATTGTCAAAACCTTAGTCTATCGCTTCTGCATTAATTATTGTTATGGTTTTGGTATTAGGGTAATTGGGGGTGAATTTAATTGTAGAAATTCGTATAAGTAATTTTTAAATGCCGCCTATTCACTCCCTTTAGTCAGCATCCTCATCCTTACAAGTGGTATCAGAGCTTAGTCTCTTATTTTATTAGACTTAACCATCTAAAGGGTAAATGATGGTGACTAGCGGATTAGTGCACTATACCGATTCATAAATATTTTATGGCTCAAATTATGCTTTATGGAAAATATTTATAATTTCTTATTTTAAATCCATAAGCATCAAATATGGTGGATCGTAGATGTGGACTTTTCTCTTCGATTATATGAAGTTGCTCCAACTAAAGGAGAAGAGAAATGCCAATATCTCGATGCCCATAGAAGTTCTGCCAAGAGTGGTAGGAAAAAAAAATGTTATCCCAGACGATTCTATACAAAAACCGCCTGTGATATATACATATCACAGACAGTTCTATATAATAACCGTCTATGATATACAAATATCGCAGACGGTTCTAGATATAAACCATTTGTGATAAGTGTTTCATAGATGGTTCAGAAACCGTCTGTGATCAGCTATATTATCACTGACATATAATTTATAGTTGCAGACTGTTTAGAAAATCGTCTGTGATGATATTTGAACTGTCTGTGATCAGTTGTATTATCATTGACACATAGTTACAGATAATTTAGAAAACCGTTTGTGATGATATTTTTAAATCTCCTGTAATATCTTTTCTGTAGCAGTGATAGATGTATATAAGCTAGCTAGGTAGCGCATTGTACTAGCTAAAAATGGAGTGGTGTGGCGTGTGAAATAGCTAGATGCCTAGCTAGCCTAAGTGGTGCAGCCATCCTTGACGCACAAGGTTGCTCATGCGTTGTACATAGCTAGCTAGGAGAGATGCATGGTGAATGGGTGAGACGTGAGACAATGACTGCTACAGTGCTACATAGGAGAGATCAGGAGGAGGGCAAGGATCGAGTAGAAATTAAGGTGGTACGTAGTAATTAATTAACTTTGTCTGGGTCAAGGGGGCACGATTATAGTACAACATGTGTCTGTGTGGTTGTAGTGAATAGATGTCAAACTTTTCAAACCAACTAGGAAATTTTCCGCGGCGTAACACGCCGCGCGGGTCGTTTTTTCGAAGAAAAAAATATTTTTTTCGGCGGCATTTAATTTTTTAAATCGTCGAAATAATGAACGAAACGGGGAAAAATAGAGAGATAGAGTTGTAGAAATATCTCTTTCAACGAATTATTTAGAAAATATTGGAGACCGAGCTGAAAAACCGCGGCGGGGAAAAAGTCTAGAGAGAAAAGGGCGAAAAATTATTAGAGATGTTAACCTTCTTTTTGTCGAGTTTAATACTCTATGCGTTCGCCGAGTAATAATACATGTTTTTAAAAATATTAAAAACTCGTGGCGTAATACGCCGCGCGTGTCGTTTTTCCATAGGATATTTTTTCTTTCCATAGGATATTTTTTTCGGTGGCGTTTATTTTTAAATCGTCGAAATGGGGAAAAAGAGAGATAGAGTCAGAGAAATATCTTTCGATTTAATTATTTGGAAAATATTGGAGGCCAAGATGGAAAACATGTGGGGAAAAATTCTAAAGGAAAGGGTGAAAAATTATTAGAGATGACAACCTTCTTTTGTCGAGCTTAACACTCTACAGGTTGCGACTCCTAGACGGCGTGAGGCGTCGTAATAATACATGTTTTAAAAATATTAGAGATCGACTAGCCGTCTCCTAACACCACGGAGTAATAATACATGTTTTAAAAATTTTAGAGATCGAGATGAAAAAATCTAGTTTAGAGACATAATTTAGTTAGTGCACTAGTGAAAAAGTTGATTTAGGCCTCTAGAGATAGAGCCGTATAAATATTTCTAGCGACAAAAACTTTTTTTAGGCGAAAATCTTAGAAATATTAGAGACTTTTGTAACCACGCTATTCACCCCCTCTAAAGCGCATCCTCGACCCTATTTCTTTTTTCGGCGGCGTTTTATTCTTTGAATCGTTGAAATAATGAGCTAAACAGGGAAAAAAGTAGAGGGATAGAGCTGTAGAAATATCTCTTTCGACGAATTATTTGGAAAATATTGGAGACCGAGCTAGAAAACCGAGGCGGGGAAAAGTCTAAAGGGAAAAGGGCGAAAAATTATTAGAGATGACAACCTTCTTTTGTCGAGCTTAACACTCTACGCATTCACGGAGTAATAATACATGTTTTAAAAAATATCAGAGGCTGACGCGTCCGCGGAGTAATAATACATGCTTTAAAAAATATTAGAGATCGAGATGGGAAATCGAGGTGGGAAAAAAGTCTAGAGATAAAGCTGCACATATATTTCTAGTGACAAAAATATTTTTTCCTGAGAAAAACGGAGAAATGACCTAGACGTAAAGAGTAAGGACCTGAATGTTACGTTTTTAAACCTGTCCGCTATTTTTAAAAATTAGAAAAGAGCTTGTTCGCGATTTGAATTTAACGGGAGGTTCTTTTCGTAAAATGACGCACGAGGGACCCGAACGCGAATCTAGAGGAAAAAAAATCTTCCTCTCATAAAAAATTGCGAAGAACCTCTTCGTAATTTATAAAAAGACTAAATCGCGAAAAAAAAATTTGAGCCGAGCCGGCTCAAATCGTTGTAAGGCTGGCCATTCTTCAGGCTTTAGTAAAGGCATTATTATTATGTGTCATATATCAGCACACTTTTCAAGCAAAAATATCCTCCTTCCGTTGAATTGTTTTCAAGGGAGAAAACAAATGATTACTAATCACTGATACTAATATATCCACGATTGGTTGGAATTATTATTTTGCCTGCCTTAGTTCAGGGTATATATGCATAAAATCAAAACATTTTTAAAATTCCATACAATACTTGTCTCTAGTTAATTAATCTATTAAAAATCACTATTAGGGATCGATCTCACACTACTGCACATGCCCACATCACAGACGGTTCATAAACCACATCACAGACGGTTTTGTGAACCGTCTGTATCAAAGTGTCAGTGATGACAAAAGTTTATCATAGACGATTTTTCAACCGCCAGTGAAAATAATTTAGAACCTTCTATGATGTAGTATCATCTCAGATGGTTCCACTTTGGAACCGTCTGTGATACCGTCTGGGATGAGTGGTTCTTCACAGACAGTTCTTCTTTAGAACCGTATGTGAGATGTTGATTTTTCATTTTTACTAAATTTTAATATATTGGTTAGTCTCAGGAAATTCTAGCCATGCCCTCCAAAAAAAGATAGTACAAAGCATCACTAGCATTATTATGACATACAATTCAGAAATGATCTTGGATCTCATATGAACATACAACACATCCATTTTAGAAATCAACTCTGATTGGACAATACAATGTACAACGCATCCATTTCAGAAATCAACTCATATATAAAAAAACCAATTGAATTGAGAGTTAGAAATGACAAATTCATAGCACAAGATTCACAAATTAGCCCTAACAATGTCTAACAAATTCATAACTCATTAGGCGAGCTTGGGTGGTATTCGCCTTTTGGATTAATTACCTCACACATCAAGAAGGCGTAGAGTTATCCTCGGAAACCTAGGAGGTCAGCCTGTTCCAATGCAGATTTAGCGTATTGCCAAGTCTGTCAATAGAAAGAGTAAAATCTTGCATGTATATAAATTTGTAAGTAGAAACAATTATTGTAAGATTGACAAATCTCTATGACGTTGGTTTACCCTTAATGTTCAGTAAGAGACCAATCAATCTATCACAGACATTCTTCTTTATGTGCATTACGTCGATGCAGTGCTGAACTTCTAGGTGCTCCCAATAAGGTAAGCCTTAAAATATTAATATCTTCTTCCACATACACTTCTCACGGGTCCTCGATTTATGTCCTTTCCAAGCACAACATCCAAATTCTTAATTATATCATGAATGTCTGTCCCACTTAAAGACTTTAGAGCTAAACCATCTTCGGTCGTTTCGTCGAATTGTTTCTTCATCTTGCAGTATGGGTGATTCCTTCAAGCAGTGAGTACAGGCTTTGACTCCTTTTGTACTCTGCCCCAACATGTTAGTAAGGGCAGAATAATCATTTATGGTGAAGAACAATAGGCAATGTAAAGTGAAGTAGTCTCGTTTGTGGGCATCCTATACCTATACCCCAAGAGCACACAATGCGTTCAAATCTTTCACTCATGGTGCTAGGTACACATCATTATTATTCCCAGGTTGTTTTGGGTATTGGATGAGTATAGACTAAAAAATGTACTTCCGCTTTATAGACAACCAAGGAGAAAGGTTGTATATATAGAGATTCACGGGCCAAGTGCTATAACAACTGCTCATGTTGTCAAAAGAATTCATTCCATCCGTACTCAATCTGAACCTTATATTCCTCGGATCCGCTGCGAATTCTTGAAACCTTCTATCGATGTTTCTCCACTGGGTGGAATCAGTAGGGTGACTTATCATTCCATCATTCTTACGCTTATCCGAGTGCCACCGAAGCAATTTTGCCTCTTTTGGGTTCGCAAACAAATGCTTCAAACGGAGAATTACAGGCAGATGCCACGCCACCTTAGTGGGAGTTTCTTTTTTCACCTCGATGCCCTCATCGTCATCATCTGATCTATATTTACACTTGTACCGGGATATGTTGTACACCGTACATACATGCAAGTTTGCGTACTCTTTGTGGTAGAGGATACAGTCATTCGAACAGGCATTTGGCTTTCTAGGTGGTTGTCGGCAACTCATTTCCCTCCGAAAGCATGTCCGCTAACAAACTTAACATCGCCGTGAAACTTTTGTCGGACTAACCGTTGCTTATCTTTAATTTCAGCGGTTCCAGCATGGATGATAATCTTATATATTTGAACTTACAGTCGGGGAACAAAGATTTCTCCAAGTCGTCCATCAAGTCCCGAAATTTTACATACGCCCGCTCATCACGGTTCCCTTCTGCATCTCGTAGCATCTGATCCAGATTTTCATTATGAAACCTGTCCTTATTGAAAGCACAGTCGATATCATTCAGAGTATCGTTAAGTTCGTCGACAATTTCTAGAGTATCGTTGACTTTGTCGATAATATTAGTACTACTTGCTCCCTGCATAATCTGCTCTTCACCGTGACTGGTCCAACATGTATACCCCTTTTGAAACCTTGTAGAATCAAGTGTGCTTCGATCTTCGCTGGGTTTCGAAACACCCTCAGATTATCGCAGTCAATGCATGGACAAAGAATAAATTATATCCCCTTATTCAACATATCTTCCTCTGCAGCTCTTCTAAAAGTGGTGACACCATTAATGTACTCGTTGCTCGCACGGTTTTCAGCATACATCCTGCTTCGGTTCATCTACACTATGAATGTAATAGTAGGTGTAAAATAATAAATTATGGACACTAGAAGTTGAAAGGACCTAGATGTCGCCTAGAGGGGGGGTGAATAGGCGTTTACAAATTTTAAATCGCAGCGGAAAATTAGACTTCGGATACTCCGAAATTATCTTCGGACTGTCCGAGTGTTTCGGATAGTCCGAACCTAATTTCGGATAGTCCGAACTGGTTCGAGCACAAGAACCCTAGAAAATAGATCTAGCAAATCTAGAGTTAGAATCTAGGTTCAAATGATGTATTATGACTAAGATTACTTGCAGGTAGAGAAATCGACCGAGGTTTGCACTAACAACCTTTTAAATCCTAGTATCTTCAAAGATTTAACTAAGCACAATATGAGCAAGAGAGAGAATCAAGAACCAAGATGACAAACCGATTTTTCCGGGTTCGGATCCTTGAGGATCCTCGTCTCCGTTGAGGCGCACAAAGCCGGGGTCTCTTTCAACCCTTGCCCTCTAGGTGTTGCACCAAGCACTCACCCGTTAACTTTTGAATCCTTCCCTTGCGGAGGTGGATTCAACCTTCACAAACTTCCGTCGGCGTCCCACACGAGCTTGGGGGCTCACCGCAACTCCTAGCCGTCTAGGAGTCCTCAACCTCAAGAGTAAAAGATCCATAAGAAATCCGCGAGGATGAACCACGTGCTCAAGATGAATCACAAACACTAGATCTTTCAATCTCTCACTTAATCTCCTCCAAAGATTCAAGAATCACAAGATTTGAGGAGGAGAACACTAGAGCTTTTAGAGAGAGTCAAAAGAGTCATTGGGATGTATTGAATGCACTGGATAAAAGGTAGGTGGGAGTTGGGGAGGTATTTAAAGCCCCCCAAAACTAGCCGTTTTTCACTTCAGCCCGACACTGTTCGGATAGTCCGAACCAATGTTCGGATAGTCCGAACCAATTTGAACTAGGGCAGCTGAACACACAGTTCGGATAGTCCGAACCCATGTTCGGATAGTCCGAACCAAAAGAGATTAGAACAGCAGAATGCCTTTGTTCGACGGTCCGAACGACACTTCGGATAGTCCGAACCAAAAAGACTTAGCCCTAACCGAGGGGGTCCACTCGGATACTCCGAACCTATGTTCGGACATTCCGAACCAAAATGAACTCGACCAACAGAGAAGGCAAGCTCGGATACTCCGAACCAAGTTTGGACATTAGAACCAAATTTTACTGAGCAACAGAGGGGCCATTCGGACATTCCGAATATTTATTCGGATACTCAGAACCTTTTGAGCATTTTGCCCTAAGACCTTACACATTGACCCATATATAGACTAGGATTCATCTTTGAGCACATTAGATCATTCTAAAACTATTTCTTGCCAAATCCTCTTAATAATGCGGCCGTCCTTAAACTCAAATGAAATTTAAAACATATGCACTCGTTGAGTTTAACAACGCCTTTCCTTCTCGAATTTGAGGACCTCTTTCCTTAAGCGACTTTTCCCATGAGCGTATTCATCTGTTCATAATACTCACAAGGCTCATTAGTCACTTAATCTTGTTGTCATTAATCACCAAAATCATTTAGGGGGCCTAGATGCACTTTCAATCTCCCCCTTTTTGGTGAGTTGATGACAACACGATTAGATTTAGATAAAAGTGAAATGAGAGAGTATTTGGAGAACCAAATACACGGAGAAGCTCCCCCTAAATGTGTGCATTGAACTAATTTGAGTGGAATGTCAAACGCACATATTTACGGGAAATTTTGCGAGAGCTCCCCCTAAATTTCTGTTTTCGAGAGAATATAACAAGATATATGACAGATAATTTGCATAAATAAATATGACATGATATCACACAAATGCATTGCCAAAGAGAAATGGAATTAAACTATTAATATCAAGCATCCAACAAGCAAACCAGTATACGCAACAATAGATCAACTAAAGTAACAACCAAGCAAAGACGAAATCTAATCTCCTCACTCCCCCTTTGGCATCAAGGCACCAAAAGGGTCACTCCTCGCTGCCATCATAAATGCCGCCATTTTGTCGTTCTCTGAGCCAAGACATCTTGAGAGTCGCCTTCATCGTCACCGAGAGGCGCCGAAGTGGCGGAAGGTCGAAGAGCTGCTGTCGCCGAATCAATCAGAAATGAATCGACTCGACTCGGATTCTGAAGAGCAAGACAGATTGAGCTTCCCTTTTATGACATTGAGCTGACGGCGAGTGTCGGTGATCTTCTAATTCATCTGTTTGATCTTCTTGTGGTTCTTGATCCCAAGGCAAAAGATGGCACAAGCATGTTCTTGATGGAGCCCTGGGAGAAGAAGGATCACCTGAAGCGGGCCTCGCTGAAGTGGCACCAGACCTGGTAGAGGGCGCTGAAGGAGGAGGGACTGGCTGAACTGGAGGAGGTGGAGCCTTGATCACACGGACACGGTACGGCACATGCTCCACATCCTTAGCAAACCACAAACCAGAGATGCTCTCCACCATGCACATCACATAAGGTGCGAACCCACAGCTGCTGCGAGGGCTAAGGGAGTTGAGGCGGATCTCTTGCCAAATGAAATCAAACACATCAAACGGCCTAGAACCCTCGCCAATCCTCAAAAGCAGGTTCCTAGAGTAGGAACTGATGTTGGTGGCGTCTCCCTCCTTGGGCCACAAAGTCTTCCTCAGCAACTTGTACAGGATAGCATAGAATGGCTTCAATCCTTTTGTGGTGCCCAACTTGAAGTTCTGAGATTCATCATACAGAGGAGTCAAATCATTGATGCTGGAGGAGTCAAAAACATGAAGTTTGTCCAAGTTTTCCCAGCCCTCGGTGTTGAATCCAATGCAGTCAGCAAACTGAGCCTTGGTCACAGAATAGTATAACTCATCAACCATGAACCACATGGTGCTCTCAGCATCTGTGTCAACATACAGGGTCGCATAGAACTGTGCCACAACTTCATTGTTCCATTTGCACCTGAAGGACATGATCTCTCTCAGATTGTGGCGCTCACAAGCAGCAATCACCTCATTGAATACTGTGTCCTCCTGCTGTCTCATGTAATCCCAGTCAATGTATTGCATCAATGCCACTGGGTTCTTCTTCTCAGCAATCACAGAATCATAGAAGTCCTGTTGGAAGTGATTCCAGAATCGCTTGTCCACATAATCTTCTTGCAAATACAATAGCGGATCCTGACTCCTGTGCTGGCGGACTTCTTTGCCTCTCCCTTGCCCAACACAGTAATCAATCTTCTTCTTTGGAGTGACACCCATCGGAGTAGCACGACGAGCGGGGTGAATCTCCAATGGGCCAATAAGCTCTCCAGCCCTGCGCTGTGCTGCACACTTAGCTGCCCTCAACCTAGGCATGGCAGCCCTAGGATCCTCTGCACCACTGCCACCCTGACCCTCATCCCCTTGTCCACCACCACCATGACTTGTAGCACCTTTATGACCAATTTTCTTCCTTTTGCGAATGGCTTGGCGCTTCTGTCTTCCGGCTGACTGAGCAGAAGGGGACTCCGGAGGGGAGTCCTGAGGAGGATCAGCGGGGGCCGCCGAGGAGCCACCGGCGGGAACATCATGCCTAGCCTTCTTCGAGCGAGCCGCATCGATGTCGGCTTGGCAAGAACGAGGATTGCCACCTTGAGAGGGATCCATCCTAAGGGTATACAAGGGTTGAAACAAGATTAGACTCTAATTATGACCTAGATTAACAATAAAGAGTTAAAATGAAGTCACATTCTTCGGATAGTCCGAAGTTATCTTCGGATAGTCCGAAGGTTGCTTCGGATAGTCCGAAGTTTTCATTCGGATAGTCCGAATCTCTTCGGACATTCCGAATGGAAACTCGGACATTCCGAGGTGACAGTTCACAAACCCTAAATTTTCAATCTAGATGATAATTCAACAAATTTAAGATCTAATCATAGGATGACTATCCTAGCAAGGTCTAGGATGGTCTAGAGTCCAAGGATGCACAAGATGAACACGGAAATAACCGGCATTTGGAATAGATTGAACCAACCTTTTGAAGAAGAGAAACCGGGTTCCCAAGGCAAGTCTAGGGCACAAGGATGATGGAGGTGAGTCCCTTGCCTTTGGAGAAGGTCTTGGAGCCCTCAATCATAAGAACTCCGGCCAAAACCCTAGATCCAAGAGGAGGCGGTTTGAGGAGAGAAAACGGAGATAGGCGAAAAAAGAAAGAAAGGAGGAAGAAGGGACTCGGCACGGCTTAAAAGGCCGAGACCCCACTTTGACGATCGAACTTAAGTTCGGATAGTCAACTGTTCGAGATAGTCCGAATGGAATTTCGGACGATCCAATGGTTTCTCAGATGGCAAGAAAGCAAAGTCGAAATGACTCGGAGCGAGAAATAGATGAGAGGACCTAAGAAGTCAAGTCATCAAGTGATCAGCAAGCCATGCAACAATTCAAACCATGATCACAGGATGATTGACAGGATCCGAAGATCAAAAACCAACAAACACACTAAGATAAGAGAAATAAAGAGAATAAGGTTTTTCCAAAAGACTTTTTGCAATTACCAATCAACGTGAGCATGTTTCAAGCCAAATTGCGAGAGTCTAGAATATTTAGTCCACTCCTCAAATCACAAAACCTCTTCTCATCAAGTGGCTTGGTAAATATATCGGCTAATTGGTCAATTGTGCTTACATGTTGAATTTCAATATCGCCTTTGGTGGAATGGTCTCTTAGAAAGTGATGGCGGATATCGATATGCTTTGTACGGGAGTGTTGGACTGGGTTGTTGGCAATTTTTATGGCACTCTCATTGTCACACAAAAGTGACACATGGTTATAGGTCGAGCCATAATCATTTAGAGTTTGTCTCATCCAAAGCAATTAAGCACAACAACTCCGTGACTATATATTAAACCCGGTGTGGATAGAGACTACGAATTTTGATTTTAGAGGACCAAGAGACAAGTGATCTACCCAAGAATTGACAAGTTCGAGGTACTCTTCCTATCCACCTTACATCCGGCATAATCCGCATCGGAATAGCCAACTAATTCAAAAGATGAACCTTTAGGATACCAAAGCCCAAAATGAGGAGTGTGCACTAAATATCTCAAGATTCTCTTTACAGCCACCATGTGACACTCTTTAGGAGCGGCTTGAAACCGGGCACACATGCACACACTAAGCATAATATCGGGCCTAGATGCACAAAGATAAAGTAGAGAACCGATCATCGAGCGATATACCTTTTGGACGACCGGTTTACCTTCTTTGTCGAGGTCTAGATGCCCGTTGGCTTGCATTGGAGTCTTGATTGGCTTGGCGTTCTCCATACCAAACTTCTTGAGCATGTCCTTGATGTACTTGGTTTGGCATATGAAGGTTCCTTCCTTAAGTTGCTTGACTTGAAAACCGAGGAAGAACTTCAACTCGCCCATCATGGACATTTCAAATCGCTTGGTCATAATCCTGCTAAATTCCTTGCACAGGTATTCATTAGTAGATCCGAAGATGATGTCATCAACATATATTTGACATACAAATAAATCATTATCAATATGTTTAGTAAAGAGAGTGGGGTCGGCCTTTCCGACTACAAAACCTTGACCGAGGAGGAAGTCGCGAAGACACTCGAACCACGCTCTCGGTGCTTGCTTAAGTCCGTAGAGAGCCTTATGTAGGAAGTAGACGTGGTCCAGATGGTTCGGGTCTTCGAAGCCGGGTGGTTGCTCAACGTAGACCATTTCAGAAAGTGGTCCATTTAAGAAGGCGCTTTTCACGTCCATTTGATACAACTTAAAATCATGGTGAGTAGCAAAGGCAAGTAATATTCTAATAGATTCAAGCCTAGCTACGGGAGCATAAGTTTCATCGAAATCCAAACCTTCGATTTGCGTGAAGCCTTGAGCAACTAACCGGGCTTTATTCCTCGTCACTATTCCGTTCTCATCTTGCTTGTTTCGAAAGACCCATTTGGTTCCGATAACATTTTGTTTAGGCCTTTCGACAAGCTTCCATACTTGGTTTCGTTCGAAATTGTTTAACTCTTCTTGCATGGCCATCACCCAATCCGGGTCTTGGAGTGCTTCTTCTACCTTAAGCGGTTCAAGAGAAGAAACAAAAGAGTAAAATTCACAAAAATTTGTGACACGAGATCGAGTAGATACTCCCTTGTTAATGTCTCCTAGGATGTTGTCGACGGGATGATCTCGTTGCACGCTTTGATGCACTCTTGGATGAGGTACGGTTGCATTAATTCTTTGGATTGGACCCTCATCATCTTGAGTGGCATTCGAGCCGTCTTGAGCTCGAATTGAGGAAGAGGGAGTAACATCCGGAGCGTCCATCGTCGCGTCGTGAACACCTTGATTTGAGGTGCTTGGAATTTCGACTTGCTCGAGTGGTCTTACTTCTCCAATTGCCAGTTTCTTGATTGCTTCGCACGGAGGTTCTTCCCTGTCAATCACAACACGATCAACTTGTTCTACTTGAGAACCGTTAGTTTCATCAAATGTCACATCACGTGAAATTTCAACCACACCGGTGGTGTTGTTGAAAACTCGGTATGCATAGGCATTTGATCCATATCCAAGCAAGAAACCTTCATCTACTTTAGGAGCAAATTTAGACGACTTAGCTTTCTTGTTGAGGATGTAGCATTTGCTCCCGAAGACTCGGAAGTAGGATACATTTGGCTTCTTTCCGGTGAGGAGCTCGTCGCCGTCTTCTTCAAAATCTTGTGGAATCTGACGATTGGTACTATGGCACGCAGTGTTGATAGCCTCCGCCGAAAATGTCGGAAACCTTGTACTCGTCAAGCATCGTCGCGCCATCTCGATGAGGGTTCGATTCTTCCTCTCGGCCACCCCATTCTGTTGAGGAGAATAGGGAGCCGAGAACTCGTGCTTGATGCCTTCTTCATCGAGAAATTCCTCAACACCGGTATTCTTGAATTCGGTGCCGTTGTCGCTCCGAATTCTCTTGATCTTCACTTCGAACTCATTTTGAACCCTTCTCATGAATTTCTTCAGGCTTCCTTGGGCTTCGCTTTTGTCATGCAAGAAAAACACCCAAGTAAAGCGAGAAAAATCATCAACAATAACTAACCCATACTTGTTTCCTCCAATGCTTATGTAGGCGATCGGGCCGAACAAGTCCATATGTAGCATCTCCAAGGGTCTCGAGGTGGTCATCACATTCTTCGCGGCATGAGTAGCTCCAACTTGCTTCCCCGCTTGACACGCACTACACACCCTATCTTTCTCAAAGACAATATTCGTTAATCCAAGGATGTGTTTGCCTTTAAGAAGTTTATGGAGGTTCCTCATACCAACATGGGCGAGTCGGCGATGCCATAACCAACCCATGCTGGTCTTAGCCATAAGACAAGTTTCAAGGTTAACCCTATCCGTAGCGAAGTCTACAAGATAGAGATTCCCTTTCAACCGTCCCTTAACAGCTATTGAACCGTCATCCCTCTTAACGACATCCACACCCTTATCACTAAACACACAGTTGTAACCCGCCTCACACAATTGAGCGACGGACAACAAATTGTAGCTTAGAGATTCAACAAGCAAAACATTGTTCAAATGGAGATCATTGGTAATAAGAATTTTACCTAAGCCTATTACTTCACCTTTTCCATTATCGCCAAAAACGATGCTTTCACTATTAGCTCCATTGGCGTCCAAATGAGCGAACATTGCCCTTTCTCCGGTCATGTGATGTGTACATCCGCTATCCAAGATCCAACTTGATCCACCGGAGATGTAGGCCTACAAAATGAAATTTAGTTTTTGCTCTTTGGTACCCAAACTTGTTTAGGTCCACGCACGTTAGTAACGAGTGATTTGGGAACCCAAATAGATCGCACATTAGTTGAATCTTTGGGTCTAACCCCAATGGGACATGCAACTACACGACCATGTTTAGTTCTCTTAAGTACATATGAGGCAAAGAAAGTAGAATGAGTTTTGTACTTAGAGTTTTCCTTGCTCTTAACAAATTGGATGGGCTTGGTCAGCGGAGCAATCACAATATTACTCTTTTTCCTTTGGGAGGAGTATATCCAAGCCCATACTTCATAGTATTACCTTGGCGCTTACCTAGGAACTCCTCTAGTCCCTTACTTGCCTTGTAGGACTTTTGAAGTCCATCTTCCAAAATCCTTAAGCTTCTCATTCTCATATGCTAATACTTGCAATGTCTCAAGGTTAGTGGCACAAGTATTAACATCTATATTGAAGCATCTAGCACAACCATTGCTAGTAGAGGGTGAAAAAGAATTAGGACTAATGGATGAGGTAATCGGAGGGCTATTCTTGAGATCAACAAGCTTCAACTCAAGAGCCTTGCAAGCATCTTTTGACTTCGCAAGTTCCTCTTCGAGTGAAGCGTAGGTGATCTAAAGACTAATCACCTCGGATTTGGTTAATTTTAAGGTCTCAACCAATTCCTCATTCTTTCCTTTTTCAAAAGATAAGCTCTTCTCTAGCTCACGGTTTTTCTCCTTTTCGAGGATAAGCAAATCCTCTTGAGCCTCAAGAGTAGCTTCCTTTTGTTCGACTACCTCCTCCAATTTTTCAATATCTTTTAAGAGCAAATTTAACTTATGAATATCAATGTTTTTCACTGACTTAAGCACGGTGTTAATGTCATCATCATCGCTATCGCTATCGTGCTCATCTAGGCAATCATTAGTAATAGAGGGAGTGGAGGCAATTGATGATACCTTGTGCCCCTTTGCCATAAGGCACATAGGAGCGTTGTCGTCATCATCGCTCAAGTTGTCGAAGAGGCTCTTCGACGTTGTTGAGTGGTAAACACGGCGATGGCGACGGAGGCAATTCCTCCTTCCTCGTCGGAACTTAACTTCGGAGTCGGAGTTGGAGTCGGTGTCGGAGTTCCTCCTTTCCAATGTAAACCTGGCCCTTGCCTTTGTACTTCTTGCTCTTCTCCTTCTCCTTGTCTTTGCCCGATACTTGTCTTTCTTGTGTGGCTTCACATCTTTGCCTTCCTTATGCGGACACTCGACAATGAAATGGCCGGTTTCGCCGCATTCATAACATCTTCTTGTGGAATGTCTTCCTTTTGATTTTCTTCCAAAGTTCTTTGATTGACCTCCTTGTTTGAAGTTCTTCTTCTTGAAGAACTTGTTGAATCTTCGCACAAATAGAGCCATATCTTCGTTTGTCAATGGACCACATGACTCTTCATCTTCGCTCGTGCTTTCTTCTACTTGGCCTTTAACTTTGATGACTTTCAAAGCAATGCCCTTCTTTTCCCGGACTTGAGTTCTTCTCGACTTCGCCTCTTTAACCATCATCTCATCCATCATTAGTCGGCCAATTACATCATGAGGCGTCATTGTGTCGAAGTTTGGCCGGTCTCGGATTAGTTGCACAAGATTGCGGTTGGTAGGAGTGATCACACGAAGAATTATCTTCACCACAGCCTTGTTAGTAAGATCGGTGCACCCCAGGCCTTTAGCTTGATTTACAAGCATCATCAGACGATCAAACATCTTAGTGTACGATTCACCATCTTCCAAGGTGAATCGGCTTAGCTCACCAATGATGAGCTCTATCTTTGATTCTCGGACGCTTGAAACTCCTTCATGACTGACCATGAGCCTATCCCAAATAGCTTTTGCTTCTTCGAGTCCATCTACTCGGTTGAACTCAGAATCACTTAAGGCATTGAATAAAGCGTTGACTGCCAAATCATTGAAATGTTGATCTTTATCTTCTTCGGGAGTAAGATTCTCGGGATCATTTGGCTTGAATCCTGTTTGCACAATCTTCCAAATAGAAGGGTGAAGCGATCTCAAGTGCATCTTCATCTTATGTTTCCATGCCGCATAGTGAGTGCCATCGAAATGAGGCGCTCGGCCAGGAGAACGCGAGACATATGAGGAAGAGCTTGAGACACCGAGGAACGATAATCAAATGGAATTGCAACCCCAATCTCGGAGCCGTGCCCTTATCTTGGTCATGGGCTTGATTCTTATCTCCTGTTTGCGACATATTGATTCTCCAAGCGGTTAAGCCAAACTAAGGAGATTTGGCTCTGATACCAATTGAAAGGACCTAGATGTCGCCTAGAGGGGGGGTGAATAGGCGTTTACAAATTTTAAATCGCAGCGGAAAATTAGACTTCGGATACTCCGAAATTATCTTCGGACTGTCCGAGTGTTTCGGATAGTCCGAACCTAATTTCGGATAGTCCGAACTGGTTCGAGCACAAGAACCCTAGAAAATAGATCTAGCAAATCTAGAGTTAGAATCTAGGTTCAAATGATGTATTATGACTAAGATTACTTGCAGGTAGAGAAATCGACCGAGGTTTGCACTAACAACCTTTTAAATCCTAGTATCTTCAAAGATTTAACTAAGCACAATATGAGCAAGAGAGAGATCAAGAACCAAGATGACAAACCGATTTTTCCCAGTTCGGATCCTTGAGGATCCTCGTCTCGTTGAGGCGGCACAAAGCCGGGTCTCTTTCAACCCTTGCCCTCTAGGTGTTGCACCAAGCACTCACCGTTAACTTTTGAATCCTTCCCTTGGAGGTGGATTCAACCTTCACAAACTTCCGGGCGTCCCACACGAGCTTGGGGCTCACCGGCAACTCCTAGCCGTCTAGGAGTCCTCAACCTCAAGAGTAAAAGATCCCAAGAAATCCGCTTGAGGATGAACCACGTGCTCAAGATGAATCACAAACACTAGATCTTTCAATCTCTCACTTAATCTCCCTCCAAAGATTCAAGAATCACAAGATTTGAGGGAGGAGAACACTAGAGCTTTTAGAGAGAGTCAAAAGAGTTGTTGGGATGTATTGAATGCCTTTGGATAAAAGGTAGGTGGGAGTTGGGGAGGTATTTAAAGCCCCCAAAACTAGCCGTTTTCACTTGACCGAAAAACCTTTGTTAGGATAGTCCGAACCAATGTTCGGATAGTCCGAACCAATTTGAACTAGGGCAGCTGAACACACAGTTCGGATAGTCCGAACCCATGTTCGGATAGTCCGAACCAAAAGAGATTAGGGCAACAGAATGCCTTTGTTGGACGGTCCGAACGACACTTGGATAGTCCGAACCAAAAGACTTAGCCCTAACCGAGGGGTCCACTCGGATACTCGAACCTATGTTCGACATTCCAACCAAAATGAACTCGACCAACAGAGAAGGCAAGCTCGGATACTCGAACCAAGTTTGGACATTCAAACCAAATTTTGCTGAGCAGCAGGGGGCGATTCGGACATTCGAATATTTATTCGGATACTCAAACCTTTTGAGCATTTTGCCCTAAGACCTTACACATTGACCCATATATAGACTAGGATTCATCTTTGAGCACATTAGATCATTCTAAAACTATTTCTTGCCAAATCCTCTTAATAGTACGGTACCGTCCTTAAACTCAAATGAAATTTAAAACATATGCACTCGTTGAGTTTAACAAGCGCCTTTCCTTCTCGAATTTGAGGGACCTCTTTCCTTAAGCGACTTTTCCCATGAGCGTATTCATCTGTTCATAATACTCACAAGGCTCATTAGTCACTTAATCTTGTTGTCATTAATCACCAAAATCATTTAGGGGGCCTAGATGCACTTTCAGAAGTGCACATGCACATATATGCTACATATAAGCTACATTTAAACTTTCCGATTAACTTATATACCTCCTAACATAAAAAAGAATGAATAGATATATATAAACATATGTAAGCTATATTTAAACTCAACATCTTCAATTCTATCTTTACATAGCATCTTGAGTATAATGTAATTAGAACCAATTACTACTTTAGATCAAAAAGAAAAAAATGAATCTATATCAAAAATATCTTCAGTTTCCTCTTTACCAAGTTAGATGTATATACCTTGAATTATAATGCTATTACAACCCATTATTAGCCTAGGTCACATTCCTTTAAGTAATTATCTACATATTGAGTATAATACAATTAGAACCAATTACTATTTTACATCGCATAGAACAAATAGATCTACACCAAGCAGCTACATCCATTTATTAACCAGTTTCATTTCCCTCTTTACCAAGCTAGATCTTAAATGTAATGCAAATTTGAACGAATTACTACTTTACATCACAGAGAACAAATGAATCTACACCAAGCTAACCAGATCTAGAAAACAGCTTCATTTCTCTCTTTATCAAGTTAGATCTTAAATATAATGTAAATTTAAATAAATTACTACATTAGATGACCTAGAACAAAAGGCAACTACATCTCCAAATATAGGGTCTCTTTTCACCAGATCGTCTCTCAATCGCAGTTACCTCAAAAATAGCCCGAAAAACTCTAAAAATACAGGAGAGGTTGAGACTCTTTGTTCTTATTTACTTAGAGGGGGAGAACATCACAGACGGTTTTTGACTAAAACCATCTGTGATAAACCCAAGACTCATTGCAGATAGTTTTTATAAAAAAAAACCCGTCTATGATGATGTGTCTAATATAACCCCTTTTTTATAGCTAGCCTTGACTTTTTATCTTAGGGCAGTCCCAATGCATATAGTTTCTATAACTTCCATGTCATCTAGACACTACATGTAGAAACTGTGCTCCCAACGAATAGTTTCTTCAAAATAAACTCTCATCCAATCTCCTCTTTTATCTTATTTTCTCACCCAATCCCCTTTTTCCCTTTCTTGGTACTTGTGTAGAAATGGTTTTCTACATGAGAAATGGTTTCTTCTCTTTCATCATTAACTCTACCTCCACATCACCATTTTACTTACATGACAACCTAATTAATGCTATAGAAACTATCCTAATCATCCCATTGGGATTGCCCTTAACGTGTGTCTCTTGATTTCCTTAGTTGAGCGAGTCTCACTAGATGCATCGATCCTTGCATCTATGGCTAGATACCGCCTACACGGTTTATAAGTAACCACGTACTCAATATAGCAACTAGCAAGAGATGGTGACGTACGTATTAAAATTACCTTGCAGCTAATTTTGACCAGACTAATCATAGAACATGCGCAACGACTCATGCATGCCAGCACCAATGAAAGTTAATTGAGTAAGCTTAGTTCTCCCTCTCAGTTGCCAAAGAGTCGCATTTTAGAATACAAGCGGCCGGTCAAACTTTACACACTTTGGCTATCAATATTTCTATGAATATTTAGAATATGTGCATTTAAACTTTGTAAATGTTGGCTATAGATATTTCTATAAATATGTAGATAGATGTGCGAAAATGTTATGTATAGATTTATCTTAGAAAGTAATGTATTATAATTTTTTTAGGTTTTATACCTATATATTTCAATAGAAATTAATGGTTAAAGTTAAGATTTGAAACGGAAGGGGAAGCCTTCCTATTTCTATTTTTAGAAACTATCGAAGTAAAATATTCTCTTTTGTGGCTGAAAAGGGTAACAAAAAAAAGACTTTATATTTGCGACTTTAGGGGCACACATACATACTAATTCTTAAAGCGGGGAGAGTTGGCCTACAACGGTAACGTTCATAAGGATATCGAGCTTAACGAGCTATTATCGAGTTTCTTTCGAAATTGACGTAGTTTGATATAAAATCATTTTATGTACCATTTAAGTGGTTACATCAAATTCGAGCTAACGAGCCATTATTGAGTCAAGCCTCATTAACTTTTTTCGCTCGAAATTGTCTTATTTCAATTTTGAACCTATCAACTATTGTAATTGAAGAAATTTTGATTCGAGCTCTAATGAACTTTTTTTCCAGCCTTTCATGTCAGCACTTCCGCGGAGAAGCTCTTTGCGAATTCCAAAATTGCTTTCAGGTTCTTCCACCGTCTCTTTTGCAAAAAAAAAAATCCCTCATGGTTCCGCAAATTCGTATTTAGCTCCAGACCAAGCCCTTTTGCACAAAAAAAATCTTTGTGATTTTGGAAATTTGGATCCTGTACCGAGCCTTTTTGCAAAAAAAAAACCATGGTTCTGGAAATTCTTCTTAGGTCTTGAATCCTCACTTTTACGAAAAAAAACTCATAAATTTTCCGAAATGTTGTTCTCATTTGTCGTTTTTGCGAAAACGCTGCTCTCAAATTCTAAAATTATGGTTATTTTGGTTTTTCTTGCGTTTTTTATATCACGTCAAAGAAAAAATGACATCCACTGCAAATATTATTTTTGCTATCTGAACAGTCTATCAAAATTCACCCATTGCTTCATAGTGCACGTCTCTACCTAGTTAATTAGATCTTGTACCACTACACATGTTAGACTTGGTTTAACTTTCCGGCTACTTATAAGACAAAGTTTCTTCTGTAGTTTTGGATATATGATCTAATGGAAAAAAAAGATCTTCGCCATGACCACTGCTTGGAGCGACTGAATATTTCTACTTTACTCATATAAAGTGAGTTATAATAGTATATAATGCCTAAACATAGCACATTAGAGATTATCCTTACATGAAGCGATGACGCAATTATAAGTGGAGGCTATATATGCATGGATCCATCCCACGGTGGGTTAGGTTTTGTGAAATTTAGGTCAGGATGTTATAAATATTATTAGAGCATCAACCTTTGTTGCATATACTCGTGTGGGATAGAAAGTGAGTATATGGCGCATGGCACATATGGGCCCAAAGTGGCCACACGACATGGCATAGCATATTTACCAGCACTGTACGCATGAATGTGTACCGAGAGGTGATTCTAGGCTTTTGCCAAATATGTAGTGTGATGTTGAGTATATCAGTCTATAAGCCTTTAAGGAAGGGTGAATGGAATACCCTAGCTTGTTAGTTTGAAGGCCTATGTGGTCCATATAGAGTAATGGTTGGATTAGTCCAATATTACCTGTCTAAAGTGAGTTGTAATTGTATACAATGCATGTTGACCTTAAACATAGTACTTTCAAATTAACTCTTATATATAAAGTGAAGGCAAAAATATAAGTGAGATACTATATATATACACACGAAGATCCATCCTAAAGTGAGTTGAATTTTAAGCGAAATCTAAACACGGCGTTACGTGTAGAGACGTTGCTGCTGAAGCTACTGCGGAACAAAAAATATTTGTCATTCTTTCCAACGCTAGCATGGTCGCGAAGATTGTCAAAGCGAGTGATGTGCACTGTGCAGTACAGTGCAGGAGCAGCACGCAGAACTGTTCAGAGAGAAATAAATAAAGAAAAGACTATTTGGACTTTTGGAGAACGATGTAAGTGGAGATTGGAGAATCGACAGATAGATGCACATCCATTTGTCAATATTTGACTTGTATTTGTAGGGCTCCTGATCTTGACTTGATTGACTCTATGTGCTACGAGCCTATGACTAGGTGTTCTTTTTGTGGTGTACTCTTGTGTTGTGTTAAGAACTTAAGATATACATGGACAAACCGACTATATATAAAAAAAGAAAATACGCTGTAAACTAGAACCGAGAAAGGATCATGTATTGAGTGCAAATCGACTGTGTATACAAAATCTTTAGGTATATACATATTTTTTAATAAGCTGTTGTCGATAGAATTCTCATAAATCATTTTCATGTGTAGGTGTAACAGGATCCAACAGGCCACGGCAATGTGTTGGACTGGGGTTATTTCAAGTTTATCAGCTGAACGCAATTATGGAGCCACCTAAGAAGATGAAGAGATTAGTGTGAAAGAGGGGTCTTGAATTCTTCATGGCTGGCAAACAAACTGGGCTCCTGCAATGTTGCTTTCCCTCGATTCCCAATTATTGCGGCCATGACTTGTGAGCAGGTTCCAAATATTGATATCACCATAATTAATCATATCGATATTTTTGAAAATCGGTAAAATCGGGTCGAAAATCAATAGAAATTGAAGAAGTATGAAATTTGAAATTTTGAACTCGGTGGTGCGAAAACAATCGAACAATTTCACCAATTTTCGAGCCTCAATTTTCAAATGATTTTTTTCAATTCGCGGCCGTTTTTCATTTTTGAGTGAATTTTTCCGATTTTCAACACATCAAAGGAAAACTAAAAAATAAAAATTGCAAAAATTATAATTTAAAAAAATAATCTAAAAACATCTCTGAGAAATTTCAAACATTTTTGAATTCATTTAATGAAAAGGAATAGAGACACAGTCAGTTTTTTACGAAAATTTACAAGCTTGATCATGTTCTTAAATTTTTATGGTACTATCAAGAATTATTAAGGATTATGTATTAAAATTTTCAGAAATATTAGACTTCATTTAATGCCCCTAGAAAATGAAAAATAGAAGAGCATATACAAAGGCAATAGCACTTTTAAATTTTTTTAAAAATAAACAAGTCTGATCATCATCTTAAAATTTTACAGCATCATTAGAATTGCTTCTGAACCTCACACAAAAATTTTAAGAAATATTAGACTTCATTTAGTGCCACTAGAAAATAAAAAAAGAATAGTATATAAAAAGACAGTAGAACTGTCAAAATTTTAAAAAATGCACAGATCTGATAATCATCTGAAAAATTTACAGAATCATTAGCATTGCCTCAGGACCTCACACAAAAAATTTCAAAAAAATTAACACTTTTTGCTAAACTTTTATAATTTCTGTGAATTTGCATTTGAATTCCACTGGTTTACCAAGCAATTTTAGATATCAAACCGGCTCACTAAGATTGATTATTGCGATAATCAAACAATTGTCGTTGATAAGTTGAACCCTGGTTGTGAGTGCTCATGACTAAGAAACCTTGTGGTGTCAAACAGTCTCTTTATGTATGCTGTGGACAGGCACATCAGGTTAGCTATCATGCCCATGCTGTCTTGAACCGACATTTTGAAATGACATATTTTCACAAGGGGAAAAAATGGCAACACTTGAAGAGCAATCCTATGTCGACACAACGCAGTGTAACATGGTTACTATTCTGTATCGCGTAAGAATAGGTGATTTGCAGACATTTCATTCCAGATGAAATTGGCAGCGACATTTTATATGCATTATTAAGCCATCGTACCAAAACTATCAGCGTATATGCATCGCAAGTCAACCATGGACGCACACGCTAAGTGTGCGTCGTTACATCGAAGATTAAAGCTACCCATTAATGTTCCTTTGCTTCACTTGAAACGACGTCAATATCAACGCCAGGCAAGCACGCATGATTGATATCTAGCAACCACCATCAACAATCTAAACAAAAACATTTGTACATCACCGCAGCTGCTGCATTTGAAACAGTCCTACCTCAATAAAGCAGGAAAGACCAATGCTGCTGTCTAGGATGACATATAATCTGATTCCAGATGGAACCAAGACACACATGATGACTTCAAAACTAGACAACAAATAGGCGGGGAAAATACTGGGCACTACACAAAGTATAGCAATGAACAAGAAAGGAAAAATAAACAGAAAATCGGAAGCACAGCGCACAGGATACAATAAGTTACAAACATGTCATGCTATAGCACAGAGCACAGGCTACAATAATCTTAGCACAGAGCACAGGCTACAATAAGTTACAAACATGTCATGCTATAGCATTAATTTGTCCTCGGCTATCAGAATTCTGATTTTTCTCTCTAGCAGTCGAAATCTATAATTTTTACTCCACGACCAAGACCAGGACAACATCGGTTAATTAATTGACTGACTAAATGTACAACACTGGAACGGTCTTCCAAGCTCCACAACACATGGTAAGGAATCATTACGATCATATTCTTCAATGAAACGAAGCCCATGGCAGTCTTCCAAAGCACCAAGTAACACGATCCCATCTTGGCTGGTGCTACTGATCTGAAGATAAGGAACTACTTTTATTTTCTGTTCACCGGTGGGGGTGCTGCAGAGTAAGGAGGAGGGCCATAGAACGGACCCCCTAATCCCTGGAAACTTGGACGAGGGTTTGGAGCACCAAGGAAAGGAGGTGGCATGTTGCTAATGGTATAGTTTACAACAGGAGTAAATGACGGATAAGCGCCATAGGGCACTCCTGTCATTGGGACAGCAGGAATTGGCATTGCAGTAGGTGGTGGTGGTGGTGGGACTGGGGATGGCATTGGTGGTGGGGGTGGGGGCGGTGGGGGGCTAGATTCTGGTGGCGGAGGATCTTGAGGCGGCGGCGGCGGCGGTTGATATGTGTCAGGATGTGGAAGTGGGGGTAGTGGTGGCTGTGATTGAGTCTTAGGAACATATACATCATTCTCTATCTTCTGCCTTTTGTTGCCAGAAAAGTGCTGCTCTACTTTTTGCTCGATGTTGTCTCTGGCGGCTCGCGAAGACAAAACACCATTGAGGATCTCATGCTCGCCACCATCTGTTTCCTGTGAATACCTCACTGCAGTCAATTGTCCCCTCTCAAGAGAATCAGCATTAGCTGAATCTGGGGCAAAGGTAACGGGCACTTCAGAGAAACTTGAGTTGTTAAGCCCTTGATTAGATGGCTCCTGCCTTGCCACATGTATTCCAAGCCTCTGGCAGAGGTCATCAGCTTTCTTGTATCGGGATTGAGCTGACTGATTATTAATGGCAAAAGTTAGTACAGAGGAAATAATTCTTTTCCCAACACAAGAAACTTTAATTGATTAGTTAGAAGGAGCTTGCTTCCCAGAAAACATACAAAGGTGACATATTAAACTGCTTGCAAGGAAATATTCCAGTTGTACAAAGGCACAGAAAGCGGACAACAGCCTCTGCCCTCCCCAGTAACCACTCCCTGCCTATAAAAAGTTGACAACCAAAAATTTCCAAATTTTATAGGGAAGCAATAGCCTTTTTTTCTAGAACAGCAACCGTCCCATTCATCCCAATAGATGCCCCTGAGACATTCTACTACACAAGCATGTGAGATGGAAACATGCATTGATGCACTTATGCTGTACAAAAATTTTCTATTCCTTGAGGACCAGAGTGATCACATCCTTTCAAAAAAAAAGGCATACTGTGATAGAAATTTGCAGGGCCAAATTTTCTAAGAAAAAGGAAGCATTGCTGAACATAGAAAAATACCTGAAGCTGGCTTCTGGTTTGTTCCATTTTGAACTCCTGAAAACAGAAGAAACATTATGGGGAACATCAAAAGATCCATCCAACAAATTCTTTGTAATAAATAGATCGTGCACTTTCTTTAGGCCTTTACTTTACACACCTGCTCATGGAGTGCTTCCTTCAAATGAGAAATCATAGTGGCCCTGAGTGATTCTAATGTTTTGAATTGTTCAATGGAGTTTCTCAGGATGCTATGTTGTTCCTGCAGCTCCTCCACAAAGCCAGAACCATTACTGTTCCCTGCCAATATGCAAGAGAAGGTATTTGAGATACAAAGATTGATGAGTGGTGACTAGAGGCGTTGTAAGGAAAGAAGGCAATCAAAGGTAGTTGATTAACTTGCAGCCTTATAATGTAAAAACAAAAGTCTAGGGGTGTACAGTTGTACACAGCTGAGTCCACACAGGTTGGGCCGGTTTAGATGGGTTTGGAAGGAGGAACTAGTCGGCAGGTTGGGTAGGGCCAGGCTGTTTTCAACAGGGTGACTAGTTCTTAGGAAAAGACACATAGCCCATAGCTTGTATTCTCCATGGTGCAATGCTCTGCATAAGATAAAGATATTTAATCTCCCTGTGCTAGTACTTTGTTCCCCTCCCAAGCCAAGGTATCCATCCACCGCAATCACAAAGCTAACTTTGAAGCTGTTTGTTGACACCACCAACTGCATGATCTAGTCGAAGTCGAAGAATCATGGAGAAGCCTTATGGCCACCTCAACCACCAGGGAAGCAACTGCTGCAAGAGGACAGGGACAAGACCGCTGGAGGTGTCATTGACGCAGTCATCAGAGGGGACGTCGAAAAGAGAGGGGAATAAAAACAAGAAGTCTTTGTCACAGTGCAACCTCTCTTGTCCCCTGAGCATGAGGGCTTACACAGGGTACATCTCATTCTACAAACCAATTGGACTAACAGGTTTCCCCAGTTCCAACCCACATGTAAAGCAAGCCCATTGCTCATTAGCTGTGCTACCCACTCCAGCCCAGTATTAGCGGGTCTAGCTAGGTCGGGTCGGGTTGTTGGACGGTTACATGCAGACCGTGAACTTGAATGGCATGAGGAAAAAAAACTTGAGAAGTAGTACTTGTAAAGCACCAGAATAATACTGAAACGCCTGATAATCACTGCTACCTGCAGGCTATGCGCTATATATTAATTACTAAAAACTATATGAGATGTACAAGAATATCTTATGGATATATATCTTACCTAAATAAGAGTTATTTCCATACTCTTTGTTGAGATTGTCGACAGAGCTAAGAGCAACTTGGCATTGCCGCATTAGAGCATCCTCATCTATAGCAGCATTCAACATATGCTTGTAGCAAGAGACAACCTTCTCCAGCAGCTCTCCACCAGGTTTTTTCTGTAAATATGTAAAACCATAAAAAGTTGTACACAATATATACCACAGGCATAGCTGAAATATATAGTATCAGCCAACAGGAATTGGATAAGATCACTTACCGACTTATATTTGAGCTCCTTATACCTTCTAGAGAAGTCTTCCTTCAGAATTTGTCCTTGAGAGCCTAATATTTTACGATCTTCCCATATGTCAACCTGCAATATTTACAGAAAGTCATGAGATTGAACAGTTATTATCTGCCAGGAAAGTGAGACATAAATATAGACCAAATCATGCCCAAGTGAGTGAATTTACTAAGTAGGCAATATTTACATATGCAGGCAATCTCTCTCTGTTTTGTGCACCACAAGACTTCACCAGGGCAGACACAACAGAAAAGAATGCAGAAAGAAGCATAGACGCTAGTTAATTTACAGGCCGCCAATATTTTCTGATGTAGATTCACAGTTGGACCTCAACAATTCATCAGGGAAGATCTGATAAACTCAGTATACTTTTCAGTTAGCTTAACATAACTGGCCCGAGCAAGATTGAGAAAAGATAGCCATGCAATAGCGGTTGCAGCAGGCAGCACAGGTGAAAAGAAGAATGGACAGAACTAACAAATACAAGAAGAAACCTACCAAGAGATGCCTCGACAATACAGTGATGTGCAAAGAGATGGTTACAGAAGGGGCATATATACACGCAGTGCAAATGGACATTATAACAAACTTGCCCTCAGCACAAATGTGGCGCAAAAGCCATGTAACAGGAGGCAATTCGTCAACTGTAGACTAGTATCAGTGTTCAAGGGTTGATCTTCTTGGGTGCTGTGGGTAATGGAGGATCCATAACTTCTTACACGTGGGATATAATGTATAACTACATATTTCTGTGAGTTTTTTTTCCTAATGGATGCTGGGGTTCTTTTCTTTTTTTTTTAAAAAAAATGGGGTTCAACACGAGCTCGAGTGAGCTAGCCCAGCACAGCTCATGCTCAACAAGAACGCTATGCTCTCCGAGAAAGTGAAAAGCACAAATCTTAAAGCATATTTAAGGGCATGATTTGCAACCAGCCAACAACCTACTCCACTACTAACAATAGTACTTTAGGATTTGTGCAATTTAGTTTGTCGAAGAGAATATTTGTTTCCTACTAATGTGCCCATGCACCGCCCAATTTTTCTGTTGTGTTCGACTTTTATTGTTCCCTATTCTATTTGTCAGATGCATGTGTTGCCATTTGCCAAAGAGAGGGTCGAAATCAAGGGCAATGACCCATGTGAAGAGACTCGCTCCCTTGCAAAGGCTTTTGATGCAAGCTTTTTTTCATTTCATTTACACATACTGTTCACTTTGCACTGTAGCATCCTCTATATCATTCCCAACTAGGGATGAAAACGGATCGGATAGTTTCCGATTGATCCAAATAAATTTCGGATATGGATTCTATCGGATACGGATACGGATATTTTTTTTGTCGGATACGGATACGGATTTGGTAGCTCACTATCCATTGGATACGGATACGAATCCAGATAATCCGGATATTTATGGGCCGGATATCCGGATATGCAGGTGGTCTAGGCCAAGGCTACTTTTTGGCCCACAAAGGTTTTTAAATTTCAAAATCGTTTTCTAATTTAATTAATCCACAAATCGAATTTCAATTATTAAAATTAGCAAACCAAGCTCCAAAAATTACAAAAAAATTTTGGGAAGTTCCAGATACAATCTAACATTTAAAAAAACTATTTTCAAGATTTATCAACTTTTAAATTTTCTTGAAAATTCAAACATTATTGTCTTTTATAGAAAAACATTTTAAATAAGTAGTTAAAAATGCATAAATTTTTATTTTAAACACAATTCAATAAAGAATACAAATCTTGAGTCAATACATGTTCTTCACAAATGTTTGGAGCAACCAAACTATAAAGAATACAAATCTTGAGTCAATACATGTTCTTCACAAATGTTTGGAGCAACTAGACTAGTTCGTTTTTTCATTTTGTGTGTATAATTTAAAGGGTTTTGATGTTCTGATAAATATCCGTATTCATTTCGATTCGTATTCACTTCGTAACCGTATTCGACATTATTCATATTCATATCTGTATCCAAGAAAAAATATGAAAACAAATATGACAAAGCCATTATCCGTCCGTATCCGATCCGTTTTCATCCCTATTCCCAACCCATCGACACAGTGGCGATGGAAAATAGATTGGACAGATTATTTTACTTATTAGTTATTTCATTTTGGTTAGTTTCCTCATTAGGAACAACCTTTTAGGTTGTTTCTAACTATTAGGCTCTAGCACATCTATAAGGCATTGTTATCTATTAGTTATTTCATTTTGGTTAGTTTCCTCATTAGGAACAACCTTTTAGGTTGTTTCTAACTATTAGGCTCTAGCACATCTATAAGGCATTGTTATCTTTTATTAAGCGAGAATGAGTTAACTATCTCCTAGAAGTCTTCTTCCCGGTATATGTCTATCCACAATTATTAAAGCTAGACCAGCAAGTGAACCATCAAGGCACCGCTTCACCAATTTGGCAGTTTAACCAACCTGCGTTACAAATTTCACCGAGATTTTGGAAATCTTGACCGAAATTTCGAATTTCGACCGGGGCTGAGATTCCAAATCTTGTCGAAATAAAAAAATTGAAAATTTCGATTTTGCAACAGTTTTTGGTAAATCTCGAATATCGGCCTTTTGGACCAAGATGATGCCTTTTGGACCGTTTTTGATGTTTTTAGGACCAAATTTTACTCCAATTTTTTTTGTGGAGAATTGTAATGCCTTTTATGAAGAATACATGTGAAAATTTTGCCAAAAAAAGCATATACAAATTATGAACTTGAATTGAAAAAGAAAAATACAGCCACACCATATTATGAAGCATTGACTAGCAAAGCAAAGCAAAGAAGAGAGCAGAAAGAGAGCTCACCACAGCACAAACACAAACCCACTCCAATGGGGATAGTTCTAATGTAAATGGTAACAAATGAGGAAATATGGAGCAATAGGAACATAGTAACCAACGGGGATAGGGTATTAATTTGCTTGATTCTAGAGCAATACCAATATAAGGGCATGTTTGTTTTTGCTTTGAATTCTCTAAAAGCTGATTTTGGATTGTGGTTGTAGAGAAGTTGATTCTCTAAAAGCTAGAATCCAAAAGCACATATGAAGTGGATTGTCGATTCTAGTGTATATGAGTGGGCTAGATGGTGAGAATCGAATTCTAGAATCAGGTTGTTTGTTTTTTATTATGCTTTTGGGACTAGAATCCAGAATCAAAAGCAAAAACAACAGGCCCTAAGGCTTCAAACTAGAATAGTTAATACATTCCTGTATTAACTCACAGAAGCTACAGCACAACAACTGCATGAAAAATGTAATTCACTTCCGTTCACATTTGATAATAGAAAGTTGTGCACTCTAAGGAACATTTTGCTGCATTTCATCATTTGCAGGTTGCTATACAGTGGCCTGCCTGGTCTGCCTGCTGGTGTCAGGTTTGATATATCTGATTTGGAATTGCTTGAACATTTAGAAGAAACATTGGTTTGGGAGTTTCATAGTCCCATATGTTCATTGATGAATTTATTCCAACTATAGAGAACGATGAAGGAATCTGCTATTCACACCCAGAAAATCTTCCTGGTAGATGGTATAGGTGTTTATGAAGTCATTAGTTTGTTCATGTTCTAAACTAGGTTCCTGCTCATCCTTATAGGTATGAAGAAAGATGGAAGCACTGCCCCCATCCTGAAGGACCAAGTAACTCACATTAACCTTTTGAAATCATTGACATGCATGAAATTTGTGGTGTAGATCAAGACCTTTGATTAGACCAGTTTTCTGTAAGAAATGATTTGAGGGAAGACCAATAATAATTGAGAAAATGCTTGTATATTTGCAAAAAAGGAAACTGCACATTTGTGCAACAGCACAAGTCTTTAAGCAATTGAGGAGTTTAGCTGATCTGCATCTAGCCGTTGCCCAGATTCTTGCTTATCACTAAAGACCATTTGGAATCTAGTACCGATGTCCTGGTAGGAGAGGGAGCGCAGAGTGGGGGATTCAGCCGGAGAGGGAGGCGGCGGGGAGGGTGAGCGTGGCGACACGGCCAGTACGGGGGTCACAGGAGACCCCCGACTTGAAGACCACCAGCGCAAGCACGTCGTCGCTCACGACAGCCGCTACCGGTATGGCGAGGAGAACGATGAAATTTCGGTCATTTCAGCTGAAATTTGGGTTTTCCCGGCCTCAAAATTACTGGATTTCAAATTTGTGTTTTGACTTTCATCCGGATTTCAGCTGAAATTTCAGATTTCAGCCGCCACCGAGATGTGGTTCGAAAACAAAATTTGAAACCTTGTAACCAACAATCAAAATGGTTCAACCCCGGTTAAAAAATAGCAATATGTTAATATTTTTCGAAAAAATTGGTCAAGAACTCAAGATTACATGTATATGGCATAACATAAAGCACATATATAAATCTAGTTCCCTAAACAACACCCATGGCCCAGCCCACTTGGTTTGCGTGTGGGGAGGGAGCCCAGAGGTCATAGGTTCGAACCCCTGACCTCCAAGTGCTAACAACGTATTATTTTCTCTGGCTTGTTTAGAGAAAACGATACTTTAAATGACCAAACCAAGCTTTTGGTTCAAGTTTTTTCAGTTCAACCGCTTGTCTGGTCCGGTTTTCCTAAATATGTGTCACCCTCTACCAGTACAGTAATCCCCCTCAATCCATAGCCATCCATCATCTTTCCTTCTAACATTTACCAATATGAACTACATGTTAGGGGAAGGGCCTATAGACACCACCAAGAGCGATATAGCAAGGATCGCCGTGTAAGAGCTGAGCCAGAGAGCAATACGAGCCAGATTGCTCCCTTCTCGAGCCACCGCGAGGAGGCGCAAAGGCTGATAGTTGTGTGGGCCAGACCACTACCTCCACGTCAGCTGGTGGGAGCTAATATATACAAAATAGGACTTTGTTAGCAACTTAAACATCCAATGTCGCAGATAAAGAGGCACTTTGTTGACAACAAACTCGTCCTTTTGAACAAGTTAACAATGAAATGGCCGTACTTCACAAGATTTGAGCCAAAGAATAGGTGGATGTGGTGGTCCTGATGACTAGTGGGAGGTAGGTCAAGCGGTTCTCCCAACAAATCCGCAAACTCGACAAAAAATCTTGCATCAAGTCCATAAGCAGCTACCAATGTTCTAAATAACCGGCCAGTTCACCCAAAAGCTTAAGCGATGAGGAAAAGTGGCAATTCACTTATACTTCAACACGAAAGCGGTGGCGGCCTAGTAAACACCCTTGGTTTTACTATTTAAAATTCAGAGAAATATATAAATATGTTTGCAATAACAAAACAGTCCTTCGATTGCCAAATAGTCCAGTGGCATTCTTGTATGCTCTCATAGTCTCATCTCTACTTTTTATATGTTAACTTGATCAGATTGATTAGGATAGAAATGTTCAAAGCATGACAAGACTCCTTCCATAACTATGTCTTCCTTCTCTATCATGCTACAATCCATATAAAAGTAGTTGGGGTTTAAGTAGTAAGAATCATATGAAGTGGGTTATCAAGATTCCCATTAATGTAGAAGTCAATGGCGTCTATGAATGGCTTGAAGTTAGCAAGCACATCTTTGAAGACCCTCTTACTTAGCTCTTTTTGCATCTAGTAAACCACCGTAGACAAAACCCTCTCCATCAACACCACGAAGCAACTTCATTAAAGGTCCAAAGATCTTTATAGCGAAAGACACTTGATTCCAGAAATGAGGGGACATCACAATGGCATAAGCTGCCTTTCTTTTCACTGACTTGGACTCAAGGCAGAGTCGATCCTTGAGAGAACCCTAGAGAGACGAGATTGTGCTTTTATGGGGATTGTGGCTACAAGGAATAGGGTAAGCCTTTCTATTAGTTGGGCTGGCCCACGATAAAACGGACCTATTAAACATTAACGGCAATTAAACTGAATAAATGGCCTGATAAAACGAACCCTTGAAATGTCCATAAACGTAACAGGTAGGGTACCTTTATCTTTTTAACAGCCATTTACAAGGCCTTAAGGGCCGTTTTTTTAGAACAGTGCAGCTACGGAATGACCGTGCCGACTCTGTGCCAAGCGACTTAGTGGTTCTTCCACCAAAAAGACATGGTGAGGATATAGCATTCCCAAAGAACGGATACAAGAGACCAGAGCCACTAGTGTTAGACTACCATTTATGGATAGGCACTAATCAGGCATGCGCCATATCATCTATTGCCATCCTTGGCCTGCGCATGCACTGGTATTTGTTTGTACCAAATTAGGCGATAGTTTCTAAACTTAGAGATAGATTACCATAGCTGAGGTTCATATCTGTCTATATGTATGAACTTCCTCCATCAATGAAGAACATTCCAATTCTTCCAAACCTTTCCTTCTCTCATGGTATCAGAGTTGTAGGCGTCCATGGCCGATGTTCCTGTTCTTCCTGGCGACGGCACCTTGGCTCCAACCGCCGGCGCCATACCACCCAACCCCACTGCCGGCGCCCTCATCCCAGCAAACACCGGCACTCCTCCCTTTAATCCCGCTTCCGCATTATCCACAATCAACATTAAAACCCACATACCCTTCTCTCTTGAGCTCGATCCACCAAATTACTCCCGATGGCGAGAGTTGTTTGAGATCCTCGTCGGCAAGTTCGGCGCCACTGATCATCTATTTGCAGCAGCGCCAACAGTGCCTGACGCCACATGGACAACTACCGACTTCGTTGTCAAGTCTCTTCTCTACGCATCTCTGTCAAGGAGATTCTTGGCATCATGCTTCATCGTGGCGCCTCCGCCCGCGACATCTGGGAGAGTGTGGAGGTGCTCTTCCGGAATAATCGCACATCGCGAGCTCTGGTCCTTGAAGCGGAGTTTCACACCTTGGCGCAAGGCGATCTTTCCATTCTCACCTACTCCCAGCATCTCAAGACCTATGCTGATTCCCTCGCCGATGTCGGGCACCCTGTCCGAGATGACACCCTGTCCGAGATGACACCCTCGTCCTCACTCTCCTCCGAGGATTGAGCGAGTCCTATCGCCATATTGCTGCCATCATCAAGACCAAGGATCCTCTCCCTTCATTCCTGGCGGTGCGATCCATGCTCCTTCTCGAAAAGCGAGATCAAGACCAACAAAACAGCCGCGCCCTTCCTCCTCATGGCGTTAATGGTCGATCCTCCTTCACCAACAATAGCAATAAAGGAGCGGACACTCCAAGCACAAAGGAAAGGAAGGGCACGCCTGACGGGCGCCTCTGGTCATGGTGGCTTCAATTCTTCCACCAGCCAGCAGCACCAACTTCTCTTGCCCGCCTCCCTTACTGCTTTTGGCGCTCATGAAGCCACCCACCAGGCCGACTTCGATTCTGGCCGATGCCTCCTCCGCGCCAGCATCCTCGGTCCGCGGCCTCCGCGATGGTTTTCTTAACGCCGGTATCACGACAGCGCGCCTCGCCACCTCGGCAGCTCTTTTCCCCACCGACGCCGATGCCCTTCCAAAGCCTTACATCACATATGGCGGCGGCGATACCCTCACGGGATCAAGCTTCCCTCATTCAGGCGATGAACGCGATGACTCTCCAACAACCTGACCTAGCAGCTTGGTACATGGACTCCGGGGCCTCGTCTCACCTTACCACAAACTCCGGTAAACTCTCCACTCTCCACTCCACACCTTCTTCATCTACACACATCATTGTCGGCAATGGTTCCTCTCTTCCTGTGGTTGCCACCGGGGATAGCTGCCTTCCCACCACCACTTGTCCTCTTCATTTGTCCAATGTTCTTGTCTCTCCCAATATCATCGCTAATCTTATTTCCATTCGCAAATTTACTAAAGATAATCACTGCTCTATCGAATTTGATCCCTTTGGTTTTTCTGTGAAGGACCTTCGCACTCGAGCCGCGATTCAGAGGTGCAATAGTTCGGGTGACATCTACCCCTTTCACGCTGCAACCACGCCATACACCTTTGTTCTTTGCCTCCTCCAATCGATTTCTTGCACCGTCGTTTGGGACATCTGGCGATCAAGCGTTGTCCCGTCTCGCCAATCTTTAGCTATGTCCAATAAAATTGTGCGCATGTTTGTCATGCATGCCAATTAAACAAACATGTTCGCCTACGTTCTCTATACATGTCATGCACAATTAAACCTTTTGAGCTTATTCATTGTGACTTGTGGGCGTCACCTATTCCTAGCATGTCGGCCTTAAATATTATTTAGTCTGTCTTGATGATTTTACCCATTATCTCTGGACTTCTCTCAAATTCAAGTCAGATACTTTTTCCACGTTGCGCCATTTTCACGCCTATGTCACCACTCGATTTTCTACAACCATTAAAACAATTGATGCAATAATGGGCGTGAATTAACAACAATGCCACGAACCTTCTTCCTTGCGGTAAAGCATACACTTGCGCCTCTCCTGCCCCTACACCTCCCAACAAAACGGTAAAGCTGAACGGATTATTCGGTCAACCAACAATATTATCCACACTCTTCTTTTCCAAGCCTCTATGCCTCCTTCCTATTGGGCCGAAGCTCTCCACACAACCACCTACCTTCTCAATCGACATCCAACCAAAACTCTTCACTACCGCACACCCTACCAAGCCCTTTATGGTTCATCTCGATCCTATGCTCACCTTCGAGTTTTTGGATGCCGTTGTTATCCTAATCTCTCTTCCACCACACCCCATAAACTTGCCCCTTGCTCCACGAGTGTGTTTTTCTTGGCTACCCTTCCAATCACAAAGGTTACCGGTGTCTAGGCTTGGCTACCAATCGCATCATCACCTCGCGGCATGTTCTTTTTGATGAGCTCACTTTTCCGTTTGCCAGGACATCGTCCCCTGCCCCCTCGGCATACTCTTTCTTGGATCACAGTCTGACGACTCGATTTGAGACACCATGCCGCATGATCTATGCGCCACCATTTCTTGGCATGTCGTATCTGTTGCCCTGCGCGCATCTTGTGGATCTCGACGGATCTCCAGACGCTCCGCCTAGGGCGCCTGCCAACACAGATGTGGCTAACTCTAGCCCTGTCGACGCTGGTGTGGGGACTACGGCCACCAGGTCCTTTCCCACTCCCATCATGCGCCATGTCTTCACTCGCCGTCCTCGCCTCTCTGCACCAGCATTGTCCACCGGGGCGGCTCCTAACTACGGCGTGGTTGCTGCAGACTCGATGGTGGAGCGCCAGGCTGAGGATGCCGCACCACCAGTCTCTTCCCATCCAATGGTGACAAGAAGCAAGGATGGCACTCTTCCTCCCCCGCTTTACCAGCTCCACGCTACCACTACTAGCGACCTCTCTCCCGAACCAAAGACTTACCACGGTGCCCTCCAAGATCCTCATTAGAAGGCGGCCATGATCGACGAGTACACCACCCTTGTCAGCAATCACACCTGGGAATTGGTGGTGCCTCCCCCTCGCACCAACATCGTCTTCGGCAAGTGAATCTACAAGCACAAATTTAACTCCGGCGGCTCTCTGCTTGCTTCAAAAGCACGTTGGGTCCTCGTGTAACCTCCCAATGACGGCGTTGACTCTGACGAGGCGTTGATCCGGTGGTTAAACCCGCTACCATTCGGACCGTGCTCTCCATCGTCGTCAACAAAGCCTAGCCCATTCACCAGTTCGATGTCAAGAACGCCTTCCTCAACGGCAACCTTACCGAGACGGTCTATGCCCAACAACCATCCGCCTCGTCGACCCCGACCGGCCTCATCATGTCTGTCGTCTCAACAAGTCGTTGTACGGCCTCAAACAAGCCCCTCGAGCCTGGTATAGTCGTTTTCACGCCTTCGTCACTTCCGTTGGCTTCATCAACTCCAAATCCGACTCTTCGCTGTTCATTTACCACTTCGGCGTCGACACCGTCTACCTCCTCCTGTACGTCGACGACATCATCCTCGCCGCCTTTGCACCAGCTCTTCTGCGGCGCTTCATCGACACCCTCAAGCAAGAGTTCGCCATGAGCGATCTCGGTGATCTCCACTACTTCTTGGGCATTGCAGTCTCCCGCTCTGCGGATGGCATCTTCCTGTCGCAGGCCAAGTATGCGGCAAAAATCCTGCAACGCGCTGGCATGTCAAATTGCCATTCTTGCGCCACTCCCATTGAAGCCCGCACCAAACTCTCAGTTGATGGAGGACAGCCCGTCGCCAACCTAACCCTCTATAGGAGTTTGGTCGCGCTACTGCGATACTGACCTTGATAGGACATTTCCCATGCCGTTCAACAAGCATGTCTCTACATGCACGACCCACGAGATCATCACTTTCAGCTGATCAAGCGGATCCTCCGCTACCTCAAGGGCACCCTTCACTATGGCATTCAGCTCACTCGCGGAGGTCCTCATGACCTCACTGTCTACACCGATGCAGACTGGGCCATGTGTCCTGACAATCGGCACTCTACTTCTGGATATTGTGCCTTTCTTGGACACAATCTCATTTCTTGGTCCTCTAAACGGCAACACATTGTGTCGCTCAAGTGCCGAGGCCAAATATCGAGGGGTTGCTCATGGTGTAGTCAAAGCTTCCTGGCTCGTCAACTTCTCCTCGAACTACACCAACCTCTTCGCCAAGCTACCGTCGTCTCTGCGACAATGTCAGCTCTGTCTACCTCTCCACCAATCCGGTCTAGCACCAGCGTACCAAGCATGTGGAGATCGACCTTCATTTCGTCCGCAAGCGTGTTGCTCTTGGCGAAGTTCGCGTTCTACATGTGCCTACGTCCCATCAATATGCTGACATCTTCACCAAGGGTCTTCTGTCCTCCATCTTCCAAGAGTTCAGGACCAATCTCACCGTTCATGCGGCTCATTTGAGATTATGAGGATGTTACACTACCATTCACACTGTCCATATATGGACAAGCGCCCTATCGAGCATCGCCATATCATCTATTGCCATCCTTGGCTGCAATACTGCACCGGTATTTGTTTGTACCAAATTAAGCGATAGTTTCTATACTTAGAGATAGATTACCATAGCTGAGGTTCATATTAGTCTATATGTATGTACTTCCTCTATCAATGAAGAACATTCCAATTCTTCCAAACCTTTCCTTCTCTCAACTAGGCACCTTGCATCACATCAAAATTGTCCAAGGAGAAAGCATAACAATCAACAAAGAAGTCCTCAATGACAATGCAAATAGGTAGGTATAGCATGTCTCAGAGTTAGTCATGCGGTCAATACTAGACACACCACCTGAAGCTCAAACTAGCTAAAGAGGCATAAATCATGGCCATTGTTTGTACCATAAGTTGCATGGTTTGATGAGTAGTGCTCCAACCAAAGTGCGCAAGTAAATCAGGGAAAGGTTATCACTAGCCACAAAAGACATATCATGGTCTTCATTGCCATCCATCACCTCTAACCAGAATAAGTGCCTGCACTTGTGGCCACAGACAAAGATCTTGTCACAATTAAAATGAACACCCTTGTAACGTTAAGTGTGCATCTCATTTGGCCATAGGGGGCTAAAGGCACATGCACTAGACAACAGAGTAGGCGTTGGGAGTGTTGGGTAGTCGTTGGCCCCTTCGGGACCACAATGCAACCACCCATCAATGGCACCAAGATGATAGCCATCTAAAGAGCAGGCTGGTTACGCAATTCAACATTCATCTATAGTGGCCTAGACAATTGATCACTTGCTGCTAGGTAGAGCTTACAGAAAATCAAAGAATCAAATATCTCCACATTCTAAGTGAAGGATGTCGGGTTCGTATCGCATTGGACAATATGTTCCCTATGTCTTAGTTTTAAGTTCATAAATTTAAACTAAACTAGTATATTAACACACATAAATACAACAACAACCAAGCCTTTTGTTCAAAATAAGTTGGGGTAGGTTGGGAATGAAACCCAATCAAAGTCAAAACCCCTAAACTTTCGATCTTATGTCATGGTACTGGTGTGCGAATCACTAACTTCCATTCACACATATCAAACACCAACTCTTTGGATACATTCCAATCCTTCAACAAATCTCTTTTAACTGCTTCTTCCCACATCAATCTCGGTCAACATTTACCTCTTCTTATGTGTTCGAGATGACTTAAAATTCCACTATGCACTGGCGCCTCGGGAGATCTCCGTTGGAGATGTCCAAACCATCTCAAACGATGTTGGATAAGTTTTTTCATATATTTACACATATCTTCTTAAACAATAATAAACAATAGTATGGATAAATATCCAAAAGGACAAATGAAGAACAAGCAAACAATGGAGTGGTGATTGGGCTGGCTAGCCCACCACGTGCCCAAAGATGAGGGCTTGGGGAGCAAATCCTTTTTTTTGCGCCACCACCACATATAGCAAGTCCTCTTTGTTTTGTTTCGCTGCTTCCATATACTGATTTTCAATTCTTCACCACCACTGCCATTAATGGTCTAAACCTTCGCGCCAGTGATCCATGACTGATCTCCGCCACACTGCCACTGCCCTATGGCATCCCTATGCTCCAATCAGCGACTTTTGAGCTGTCATTTGATGGATTAGTGTGACGCAGTCCGAATGTTCTAAACAACGGTGAACTAACGGTCACCCTACCTTTTAGTGTTTATGTAGTAAGCAGCCTTGTAAAAGGTTTTACTATTTAAAGTTCAGATAAATATATACATGTGTTTGCAGTAACAAAATAGATTTCTAATTCATCTTCTTTCATACATATAGAATGGAACAACCAGACTATCAATAATTGTTCACAGCGATGACATAACGAAAAAAAGATGGCATGATGTGATATGACTATAATTAAAGAATCATAATTGAATGCATGAACAATTCAAGTGACAATAAAAAAGCAAAACTAGCATTCATCTTATATATGTCATAATATTATGTCATATGACAATTTTGCAACTTTAGCCAAATAAACGGTCCGATAAAACGAACCTGTTAAATGTTAGTGGTCGTTAAACCAAATAAACGGCCCGATAAAACGAGCAAACCTTGAAATGTCCATAAATGTAACGGGCAAAGGGGCCTTTACTGTTTTAATGGACATTTAAAAGGCCTTAACAGCCTATATTTAGAACACTGCGCGGTCCACATAGCTTTGCTACTCCAATTGAGAAGCCACAACGGTGAGCATTCATCTGTTTCATCCCGATCTATGTGTTTGCCAAATATGACCAATTTTTGCATGATATTGGATTACATTGTTGATTTGTGATTTCATTAGAATAAGCCGGTTGTATTAGACCAAGTTCTACCATCGTAGTGGAGTGATATATCGATTATCAGTCCGATATGTCGATAAGGAGAAAGCATAACAATCAACAAAGAAGTCCTCAATGACAATGCAAATAGGTAGGTATAGCATGTCTCGAGTTAGTCATGCGGTCAATACTAGACACACCACCGAAGCTCAAACTAGCTAAAGAGGCATAAATCATGGCCATTGTTTGTACCATAAGTTGCATGGTTTGATGAGTAGTGCTCCAACCAAAGTGCTGCAAGTAAATCAGGAAAGGTTATCACTAGCCACAAAAGACATATCATGGTCTTCATTGCCATCCATCACCTCTAACCAGAATAAGTGCTCTGCACTTGGCCCTGAACAAAGATCTTGTCACAATTAAAATGAACACCCTTGTAACGTTAAGTGTGCATCTCATTTGGCCATAGGGGCTAAAGGCACATGCACTAGACAACAGAGTAGGCGTTGGGAGTGTTGGTAGTCGTTTCGGGACCACAATGCAACCACCCATCAATGGCACCAAGATGATAGCCATCTAAAGAGCAGGCTGGTTACGCAATTCAACATTCATCTATAGTGGCCTAGACAATTGATCACTTGCTGCTAGGTAGAGCTTACAGAAAATCAAAGAATCAAATATCTCCACATTCTAAGTGAAGGATGTCGGGTTCGTATCGCATTGGACAATATGTTCCCTATGTCTTAGTTTTAAGTTCATAAATTTAAACTAAACTAGTATATTAACACACATAAATACAACAACAACCAAGCCTTTTGTTCAAAATAAGTTGGGGTAGGTTGGGAATGAAACCCAATCAAAGTCAAAACCCCTAAACTTTCGATCTTATGTCATGGTACTGGTGTGCGAATCACTAACTTCCATTCACACATATCAAACACCAACTCTTTGGATACATTCCAATCCTTCAACAAATCTCTTTTAACTGCTTCTTCCCACATCAATCTCGGTCAACATTTACCTCTTCTTATGTGTTCGAGATGACTTAAAATTCCACTATGCATCGGCGCTCGGAGATCTCCGTTGGAGATGTCCAAACCTTAGTGTTTATGTAGTAAGCAGCCTTGTAAAAGGTTTTACTATTTAAAATTCAGATAAATATATACATGTGTTTGCATGTAACAAAATAAGTTTCTAATTCATCTTCTTTCATGCATATAGAATGGAACAACCAGACTATCAATAATTGTTGACAGCGATGACATAACGAAAAAAAGATGGCATGATGTGATATGACTATAATTAAAGAATCATAATTGAATGCATGAACAACTCAAGTGACAATAAAAAAGCAAAACTAGCATTCATCTTATATATGTCATAATATTATGTCATATGACAATTTTGCAACTTTAGCCAAATAAACGGTCCGATAAAACAAACCTGTTAAATGTTAGTGGTCGTTAAACCAAATAAACGGCCCGATAAAACGAGCAAACCTTGAAATGTCCATAAATGTAACGGGCAAAGGGGCCTTTACAGTTTTAATGGACATTTAAAAGGCCTTAACAGCCTTTATTTAGAACACTGCGCGGTCCACATAACTTTGCTACTCCAATTGAGAAGCCACAACGGTGAGCATTCATCTGTTTCATCCAGATCTATGTGTTTGTCAAATATGACCAATTTTTGCATGATATTGGATTACATTGTTGATTTGTGATTTCATTAGAATAAGCCGGTTGTATTAGACCAATTTCTACCATCGTAGTGGAGTGATATATCGATTGTCAGTCCGATATGTCGATTGATACATTCCAGACTGCCATTTCAAAATGATATGTCATCTTGGTGTCGAAAGACCAGCAATACGGAGATAGCGACCGAAATGTCAACCAATGCAACCAATTTTTACAAGCTTATGTCATACTACTACTAAGCAACACAAGTTATTTGGTATTAAAGCAAGCTAAACCTCTTCTAGTATGCGTTGCATATGAATCGCTCGGATCAATTAAGCCATCCCAATGGGTCTTCTTTACCATAAAAGGTGGGCGAAGAGAGCTTGTGGTAGCACAACACACCCAAGAAATCAAATTGTGAGACACTGCTTCCACCAAGTGAAAAGGCCAATCAATGGCCCAGACAATTGGTGTCGGTGGAACAAGGCCCAGCCCAACATCATCATGCAAGCCTCTATTTGCTTCAATTGCCAAGCTATGTCCTCATGAGGCTTGAAGAGCAAATTTATCTTGTCATTGACTTTCAAAAGGGCTTCCAACTTTTTAGTGAGTGCAGCTATAATACTTTTTTTTCAAGAACACACAAAAGCTTTGTGTGTCATTCCATTAAGAAGAAACCATCCGAATACAAATCAACAACCAAAGGTGCAGACCCAAACGACTACGTTGGAGAGCTACCTTACAAAAGAACTAAAATGACTACTCTAAGAATAAGGAACGACCTACTACGGCAAACATAAGCTACTACTCCTCCTCTTGAACTAGCACCTCCAAGCAGAGTGCCCCAGCCATGCGCCACTGGCAGAACTCGTCCTGTATCTTGCCTAGCAGTTGGCCCAGAGTTGCTTCCCCGTTGTTGAACACTATGGTTTCGTTCCTTCTACAGCAACCAGGAGACAAGGGTAATGCAAGAGTCTAACCCTTTCTGTCTCTTTCCTCTCACCAGTTTATAGACTGATGTCCACCAATCTTCCAAGGTGTCCTGACCTCACAGCATGCAATGCTGCAAACCGACTCGCAAGAAGAAATGCGACTAGATATGGGACATCACTACGCAGCCTACCAAAAGATGGTCGATCGACTCCTGGCTAGAGAGGCAGGCAGAAAACATGGTGCCCTTGATTTTGGAGACCCCGGCGCTCAAGTCGATCGGCTGTCCAGCAGCACCGTCCAACGGCAAGCCACATGAAGTACTTACATTTCAATGGTGCCTAGGACTTCCAAATGGCATTAGCACAGACGAAGCGCAAGGAAGTGAAGGAACCATGTAAGAAAGCCTTATAAGCCAACTTTGAGCTGTATTGTGCCACAGGCGCAGCTACAACATTGGAAAGATGGAATATGACACTAGGCTGTTATGGAATACAGAACAATGAATGCACGTTGTAAGGTTGGGGTTAACTGGTAGACAATCTGACTGTACATCCACACGCGAGCTTTCCTATCTAGTACAATCTCTTATATGATAGCAAAGCCAGTGAACATGGTAAGTAATAAAAATGGAAACTAACAGATAGGTAACTTAAGAGATTAAGAAGCTAACTAGATAGAAAAGGTAAGTGATCTTTTGTTAACTCAGCCGAACCAGAGAACCTTTCCAACTATATACTTGACACCAACAAAAATCTAACAGTACCACTCCATTTTACTTAGTCTTCAGCTCTACAATTTTGAAAAAAAGGAAGCAATTAATGATTGCCTACTGCATGCATCTTAGTTCCATACACCAAATAAAATAAACACAACAATTAAAATGAAATAGTTATTTGCAAATTTGTTGTGAGACAATAGCTAAAATCATAATTATGAAGGATGTGAGTAATTAAGTGTTTGTGTTTCCATGCATATAAACATCAAAAATATGTTTCACGTACCAGTCTCCGTACAACATTCCGACCAAAATCATCTCCATTGATGAATACATCGTTTAAGGCAGCGGGGATGACCCTCAAGAATTCACTTGTATATCTATTGCCTTCCTTTTTACTACTATTCTGCATAATATCATTTGCAAGGTACAGCAAAGATACCCTCCTGTCACAAGGAGCTGAATGAAACTCGGAATCCCATGTATCAACAACTTGTCGGCAGTGACGATGATGGAAGACACACCAATGTGATAAAGCTTTTCTTTTGTTAAGCATGACATTATATGAATGGGCAAAATAATGCGGCACATAGGGTAATAATCACATAAATAGATAGTTATCAGAAGCAGTCATCTTTGGATACAGTTCAGGAAGGCATGTATTTGAGCAAGGGCCAATGAAAGGCTAGCACAATGCTATTAATTTAACTGATCATCATGCTGCATGATCAGTTATCAACTGGATGCTACAGGTCAATTGCCACCGTGATCTGCTAATCTGCAATTGTAAGATTAACAACACTGTGCTATGATTTTGCACTTATCAAATCATCGAATCATATAACCACTGTATTGCGTGATTAAGTCATCTATCAGTGAGAACAGATGAGTTAAGATGAAGATGATTAGTATGTGCTGTCTGTGTGTTGTCTCTGGAAAAATCTAACCCACCCCCTTCTATAAAAAAAAGCTAGGCCACAGTTACACTAAAGCACAAGTGAAAAAGAAAGCGCTAAAGTTGCAGGATCACACTTTGGAATTATCAAGAAGGATACTCTCTATACTCTGTTGTGTCATATTAAGCTTTGCAAGCTTCTGCGCTAAGATCTGCATGCTGAATCCAGCATTCATGTTTGTTTAACTTGGCTTGTTATTTGACAATCTCCCAAATGCCACAGCAAAATGGAAACCTGCAAAACACACACAAGTACCTTAGGCCAAATCCATCAGAGTCATAAAAAGGGAGATTCAAAGAGTTCAAGGGAACCACAGATAACTCACCACCGAAATCAGGAGTTAAATATAAAATGTGCACCGACAAGGCATACTGGTAAATATTTCAGAAACACCCACTTCTTGATGCTATAATAAATGAATAAGATTGTTTTCAATGTCCCACATTCGGAAACTATACCACAGACTAACAAGCACAAAATGTAAGATCCATATTTTTTTATTCGTAACAATGTAAATTGCACAGAATTGTAGGTGGCAAGCACCTATACAAAAAGAAAGATGAGAAAATAAATCCACAGACAGGCACTTGAAGGCCAGTTTACTAAGTCACCAAACCAGCATTGATTTGCCACACTCAGATAGAGACAGTCTTACTCTGCCCTTCCAATAGAGGGGCAATAAAAATCAAATCTTTGCGTTCAGGTCATCCTCGCAGGCTCGCAGCCCCTCAATATGACACAAGACTAGGTAGAGAGAGCCGTAAATGAAAGCTGCATCCTCCTTGTGGGCTTGGAGATGAGCAGCAGCAAAGGCTGCAACCAACGAACAAGACTGACTCCAACCGGCCTAAGGGCCAAACCAGGCTACGAACTTGGCACCCAGGAACACGATGACCCCAAAAAAAAAAATCCCAACTTTATCCCTCCAATCAAACATAGCCGCCTAAACAAATCACTAAAAAGCCTAGAAAAGATAGCAATCCTTCCCCAGAACCGACCGAATCGGGGAATTCCCACATAACGATACAACATCACCGAGCAAGAAGCATCTTCCGCGCTCCGCCCAAAACACATACCGCCGCCCAGAAACCAGCAACAGTCCGGAGAATCCGGAGGAGAGGGAGCGCGGCGGAGTGGGGGAGGAGGAACCGTACCTCGCTACGCCTCCGAAACGAGCAGTGGGTTGGGCGCCGGGGGGCAATTGCTAGGGTTTATGGGGACTTCGGGGAGGGGAAGGGTTCGTCCGGATTGTTTTGGGGGGCCGCAGCGGGGGAGAGGGGAGGCGCGGGCGCACGCAGTCGCTGGATGACGAGAGCAGGGTCTCTCTCTCTCTCTTCTGTCTCCCTCTTGACTCCCCCGCTCTCTCTCTCTCTCTCTGGGTGGCGTTCATCTCCGTGAGGAACGACGTCGTCAGTGAGCGTATGAACCGCGGGGCCAAGGGCCGTGTGGGTCCGCGTGGCAGAGAGAGCATGGGTTTGGTGGGCCGCGTGAAGGTGGAGCCCACGTGTCAGTCACGGGAGAAACGTGGGGACGCGAATACGGAGTACGTACGTCATAGGTGGGGTGGGTCCCGTTGCGGAGTGCGGCTTTAATGGGCCGCATTTCAACCCTCCCGGTTTGGGAATCCATGGCCCATGAAGGTTCGTCTTATTTGGCCCGGAAAATAAGAGCATGGACCGTCCATTCCATCATTTATGCTTAAGAACCGTTTGTCCCCATTTTTCTAGCTATTTTGTGATAGATATCAAGGTGCTTTCGAATCTTTTTCTCTCTTAAGCCCAGCATTCCCTAGAGTCCATTACATACATGCTTTGAGTTGGTATTCATTGCTATGGGATCGAGCACACTGTTACACGAAGAAATCATTGGCTCGATGTGTTAGCCTGCAGTCTTGTTTGTATATTATTTGCAAATTATCGTTATGGTTGCCTAGCTGATGATCCTAACCCTATGAACAGATACTACACGGAGCCATGACTAAGGGGGTGTTTGGGGCAATTCCATTTCCAAAAATCTGTGGAGTTGGTGGGCGCAGTATTTCTAACTCGAAATTTGTGGAGCTGAGTCGTAGTACATTAAGAGTGTTTAGGTAGATCATCTTGTTTATATTTTAGACTAAAATGATAAACTTAATTCACTTTATTTTAGCCTATAAGTTTCAGCTCTGAGCTGGAGTTGGGATCTGGAGCTATCCCAAACAGAGCCTAAATATAAGTTGCTAATCTATTTAACTCTCTTGTCTTTACTGAGGTACGGAGGGAAGTCCCGCATCGCGCCGCGCCCAAGCTACAGTATTTTCCTTTTGTATTTTCAAAAAAGAAAATTAGTTTTTCCAAAAAAAAAGATTTCTACAATGCTTTTTCTTTTTTTTAAGGAAAATCACAAGAATAAGAACTAGAACACACAATATAAGCAGAAAATTCTGGAATTTTTTTTTAATACGTTGTAAGGACCATGTTAGAAAATTAGTGTGACCCATTGTGCTTCAAATATCTGCTGCACAAGAACATAGAAATGAAATATCTGCTCTGTAAACCTATGATATCTCATAATTACTAGGAAAAGTTTCGCAGCATGACACGTCGTGCATGTCCGCGGTTGCATCAAAACGAAATGTCCTTTTCGTAGAAAATAGTTAGAATGATCTAAACGTAATTACACCTTTTTTATATCTATTTAGGATCTTTTTACGAAAGTTTACGATTTTGATAAATCAAAAGGTCTTTATCGTAAAAAATTGCTGAAAGGACATACACATAATATTTTTTTTAGGGCGCTTGCGGAGGGAGGACATGAGGCGCTCGATATCACGCCCGGCAAAAAAATTTGACCCGAATTTTTCTGCAAAAAATACAATTTTGTTCATCTCGGAGGTGTTTTTTTTATATTGGCTGTGACTGCGCAAAATCAAAAGGTCCTTTTCGCGAAAAATAGTTGGAACGATCCAAACGTAATTATGTTTTTTCGGCATTTATTTAGGTCATTTCACGAAGACACGCCGCGCGCGTCCGCGGTTGCATCAAAACGAAAGGTCCTTTTCGTAGAAAATAGTTGGAATAATCTAAACGTAATTACACCCTTTTTTACATCAATTTAGGGTCCTCTCACGAAAGTTCGCGATTTTGATGAACCAAAAGGTCTTTATCGGAAAAAATTATTGAAAGGACATACACGTAATTACATTTTTTTAGGGGCGCTCGTGGAGGGAGGACATGAGGCGCTCGATACCACGCCCGGCAAAAAAAATTGACCCGAATTTTTCTGTAAAAAATACAATTTCGTTCTTCTCGGCGGTGTTTTTTTTAAATTGGCCGTGACTGCGCAAAATCGAAAAGTCTTTTTTCGCGAAAAATAGCTGGAATGATCTAAACATAATTACATTTTTTCGGCATTTATTTAGGGTCATTTAACGAAGACACGCCGCGCGCATCCGCGGTTGCGTCAAAATGAAAGGTCATTTTCGTGAAAAATAGTTGGAATGATCTAAACATAATTACACCTTTTTTTACATCTATTTAGGGTCCTCTCACGAAAGTTCACGATTTTCATGGATCAAAAGGTCTTTATCGTAAAAAACTACTAAAAGGACATACACGTAATTATAGTTTTTGAGGGGCGCTCGCGGAGGGAGGACATAAGGCTCTTGAAACCACGCCCGGCAAAAAAATTTAACCCGAATTTTTCTGAAAAAATACAATTCCGTTCTTCTCGGCGGTGTTTTTTTTTAAATTGGCCATGACTGCGCAAAATCGAAATGTCCTTTTCGCGAAAAATAACTGGAACGGTATAAACGTAATTACGTTTTTTTTTTTGCATTTATTTAGGGTCATTTCACGAAAGATTCGCGATTTTGCTAAACTAAAAGGTTCTTTTCGCAAAAAAAAGGCAAAAGGACCTAAACGTAATTATGTTCTTTTTCGGCATTTATTTAGGGTCCTTTCATGGGAAATTCGTGATTTTGCTGAACCAAAAAGGTCTTTTTGTAAAAAACCGCTAAAAGGACCTAAACATAATTACTAATTTTTTTAAGGGGCTTCCGCGGATGGTCGACACGTGGACACGCTCACTGGGCGTGAAGTCTGCAAGGTTTAGGATAGGTACTAGGATAGTTTGCTTATGGCGTATCGCGCGTGCGTTTTTTTTCGCGGAAACAATTTCGTTTTCTTCATCGGCGGGTTTTTAGAATCATCGAGAAGCGCAAGCAGTTGATACAAACACATCGCGATTAGCGCTAAATTAAGTGTGGCGTTGTAGCCATGAGATCAAAACGGTTAAATAGTGCAAAATGGTAAGAGACATTCTAAGCCAGTCCTACCTACTGATTACGGAAGGAGACGAAACTATATCTTCTGGAGCGTTTCAGTTTTATTATTCCAAATGGTTTGATCATGACTGATCATGTACAATACAATTGAACAGCACAAAAAGCCTAACAAAACGAAGCTGATAGAAACCTAGAGAAAAAGTATAATATGTAGAATGCGCCATTCTAGGTTCTTCTAGCACAACACTGAGAAGACTTGGCAGAACAAACTCCATTGCTTAAATAATGAATTAGAATTGGTAAGCGTATGCGCAGATACAACCATATCGTATGTGCTACTATGCTATAAAGAACATTGGACCTATGAACAAGAAAGACATGTTGAGAAATACGTACAAAAGAGTTGCATGATTCACTTAAGAATCTAAAACAACAAAAAAAAAATGGAAATACGAATAGGTATAAAGAACTGCATGATTCATTTTAGAACTTAAATCACTAACAAAAACATAGAAATGCCCTGAAAAAATTCAATGGACACAGCTAACAAAACAAAGATCAAATTAGGGGAAAAATAGATACGGAAGGTTTTTTGAAATAATATCTCACAAGATGTATTCTTTTCTCTGTACTTGTATATGCCAGTTCACTCTGATTGCTTGGCTATATCGGAGCAAAACGTTTCATAATGGGAAAAGTGGATACAAGCTAATTGAAGATCTTGAAATCTGCGCTGTCGTAAATTCAAGATTGTAAGAGCTATCGATCTTTTATCATGGTAGTCAATAAACTGGAAGGAAGACTGTAAAGAAGAATCAATTCCTGTCAAACAGATGAAAACTAACGAGAAATGTAGGATTTCTCCTGCTTTTCTTCTGCACAAATCTAGAACAATCTACTGAGGTAAACTACAACAACAATGGCTGTAACAGAACTCAAGCAATGCAAAATGTGTCATTAGCGAATAGGCAAAAAAAAAACTGTAGCATTTGCCAAAAACTAAAGTGTGCTGTTGTAGACACAGGATCAAAACAGTAAAGTTGCTGTTTATTCCTACTGATTTCAAATAGAGGCAGAACTCTTATCTCAACTGCTTCACATAATCTGAGCATTACTGAATATATAACACAAATGAACAACCGGAAAGGTATAGGAAAACAAAATTGGCAGAAACATAGCGAAAAAGTATGATATTTAGGATGTGTTGTTGTAGACTCTCATAGCATAAGACTGAGAAGAGATGGCAGAACAAATTCTATTCCTTAAATAATGAATTAGAGTTGCAGAGCGTATGCGCAAAAAATTATTGACCTACGAAGAAGAAGGATATGCTGAGAAACAGGTATAAAGAGTTGCATGATTTACTTCAGAATCTAAACTACCAACAAAAATATGGAAACACAATCAGGTATAAAGAGCCGTATGGTCCAGTTCAGAACCTAAATTAGTAACAAAAATACGGAAACGGCTTGGAATTAATTCAATGGGCACAGCTAACAAAACAAGAATGAAATTAGGGTGAAAAAATAGATACAGAAGTGTTTTTGGAGTAATATCTCACCAGACGTATCCTTTCTTTCTGTACTTGCATACACCCAGTTCATCCTGATTGGTTGGTTATATCCGAGTAAAACGTTTCATAATGGGAAAAATAGATAGAAGTTAATTGAAGACCCTGAAATCTGTGCTACTGAAAACCCGATATCAGCAGAACATCGAAACTTATATGTGGCGGACATGAAGGGCCATGATTGTAAGAGTCGTTGACCTTTCATCATAGCAGCAAACAGACTGAAAGGAAGACTGTAAAAAGAATAGATTCCTGTCAAATAGATGGAAATTGATTAAAAAGTTGGATTTCACCGATTTAGTTACAGGTTATATTACTTCAACATCCAACTGCAAAAAATAATATATCTGCAGTAGTTACCTGAACAAAGTCTATGTAGTCCATACGGTAGAGGTGATCAGCAGGAAGAATTAAGAAATGTCAAGAATATTGGACACGATGTTGACTGGTAGCTGACATCTGCAGTTTTGCACCACACAAAAGGAAATGAAAGATCACAAAATACAATAGTCACTGCAAGGAGACAAGCAACACGTACCTGTTCTGCATTTCTTGGCTCTACATACATGTCTCTCTCAGAAACTGGTTTTCTACTACACTCCCACTGAAATGGAAAGAAAGAATTCTAGCACAAGCACAACTAAACTAAATCCTTTTTTTGTATCGAGGCTGCAAGCATGATTTGCTTGTTTCACAACAATAAAATATCTCATGACACAAAAGAACAGGAAGCAAGAGGTAAAACTTGTTCCCAGAAACCAGAGGCATTGTCATTCAACTAAAATAACAAAACATTTATGGTGGTAAAAGGAATACAAGAATTTAATGTGAAAAATCATTTAGTGAACTGAAGCTCATCAATTCAAGACCAAGAGAGGTAAACCGAAGTCAATAGTCTGTATCTTACCCCACTGACCACTGTATAAGCTAAATGGCAGTCGTTAGCTTTTGTTTTGATGTTGAACCACCTCTAACAAGGGCTTTGGATCAGGACAACCTCTTCCGCACAAATCAGAACTGAAAACAAGACGAAAAATCAACATCCAGAAACTATAAACAGAACAGACATTGATCTGGACAACCTTACCTTGTTCTTTTCTGAATCATCATTTCTCTCAGAACAGTATATCCCAGAAAAATAAAGGCAGAACAGGATTCGACTTCTCCCTATTGCTAAAACTTTTCCCTAGCCCTTATTCGGAAGAATCTAAACCAGCCCCTACCGTTCCAAATTGAAGAAATCTTGGGAAACGAACAATAGAAAATAAAATACAAGAACGCAAGGGGAGAAATAGGAGAGGAATCTGAACCAACCTTGGGGAAGAGGAGAAATAAAAATGAAAACCTAAGTGTTCATGTAGGCAGTATTAGGAAGCAACAATCAGCAAAGGAGGCGCTCCTCCACCCGCAGCGCCGCCAGGCGAGTGCGCTCGCATGCTCTGTGATGCCTCCTCGTCTTGGTCGTCGTCGTCGTCCTCAGTGGAAGGTTCTGCGCCTCGCGGTTTAAAAGCGGCGGAGGACACGCGGTATAAGGAGGCATGGAGGAGGAAGCTTCTTGGCGAGGGCACGCGGCGCGCGGGGAAGGAAGCAAGGACGCGGCAGAGAACGCAGCCTCTCGCGAGGGCACGCGGCGCGCGAGTGAAGGAGCGAGCCGAGCTCGTCGCGCGAGCCGGCGAAGCGCAGCGCGAGCCGTGCGCAGGAGAAGCAGTCGAGCCGGCACTGCACAAGGAGAGACGTGGCACGGCCCTCCGATCGCGATTCCTTCGATCTTTAGTATAGGTAGTATAATGACACGAATGGTTGTGATGTGATACATTTTCTAATTATATGCTGAAAAATGTTATGTAAATGGCAGTGTTCTATAGACCTATGTAAACCATTTTCAAGGTTGCACACCGTCAGCCCTGGTGACATAATCTACTAGGTTTCTATTAGGTTACTTTGCGATAAAGACCAAACATCATCATTTACTCTTACCCTTTTTCTACCTTTAAGGTCGAACACCATTTGATATGCCCTCTCAACTAAATAGATTAATGTTACTGACGATTCAATTATATTACAGGTGAAATTTGGGTCACAGAAGAAATACTCTATTGTGTACGTATTCCTCAACTCAATTCAAGCCTCCTATGACTCGTGTGGTGTACGTGCTCCATCTCCATTATCTCAGCAGTAATCTTTGTCACGACGGCAGCGGGTAATATATCCTCCATGCCGGCGTTATCGTCTTCATCGGACCTCGCCCGTCACCTCTGAAGGCAGGGTCCGGCTTCTTCCACATCTCCAGCCGTCGAATCCGGTTTCACCGCCCTGCTTGTCATCTCCCGTGGCCAGATCTGGCGTTTTCATCCTCTCTGGTAGCCGAGTCAGATCTCCACCGCCCTCGTCATCGTCTCCAAGTTTGCGTGGTGAGTGCGTCCGTGTGTGTTGTGTGGCTAAATTTTCCGCTGCTGCTAACAAATCCTTTTCATTTCTGTGGTGTTAGCGGTGATCATTTGAATTGTTTGATCGTCCCTTTTGAATGGGAAGAAGTCCACCTCGAATTTTGATCAAAACTCCATCCAATATCCCGAGCTATGAAATCAAATATTTGTCACTTAAACTTTGCAATATAATCCTAACATACTGACTCGGTTTTACATAGTGGTATTACACCGCACCTAGTAGTATTGTTCGTATGGTGTAATTAGTAGACAATTTTGCTTTTTAGGATAACACATTGGTCAAGTTACGTCAATGACAAGTGAGGCAACATAGGCTTCTCCCCCGCTAAGCTTCCAATCATGCTTTCATACATGTCGTCCCCTATAATTCCTCCTCTCTATTTCGATTTAGAAGAGAAGCCACTATAAGTCTAACCTATTATTCACCTAAACTTTCCTAACGTATCATCCTACATAGTAAGACTGTCCGCTAATGCGAAATCGGGTTAAGGTGTTATTTAAAGTTATTTAAACGGTTGCAAAATTCAAGGTGTGGCGTGTGTGGTTTCATAGTTCTAAGATGTTAAACGGACTTTGAGCAAAATTTAGGTCTTTGAATACATGCACTTTACGGTGTTTTATTACAACCCGGCAAGTAAATTTGTAAATATAGGGACCGCGTTCCCTCTCTCTTGAATGGTTAGGCTGCGGGGTACAAGATGTATCTCTGGTTCGGGCGAATATCCCTCGTCCGGTTTGTGGTGATGGTTTTATTGCTCGAGTGCGATGGACTACAAGGGATTACAAGCGAGGGCTAAAAGCGGCCCTTAGCACTTTCGGTAAGCGAGGGCTCGAGGGTGTTAAATCGTATGTTTGACCGTCGGGTCCGTGAATCGATTGCGAATCGAGTGTGGGTCGAAAGTGAGTTTGAGTCGAGTGCTCGTGCCCTCCAGGGGCCTGCCCTTATATATAAGCGAAGGGCGAGTTACACGAATTTGAAGAAAAAAGGTAATCCTGATTGGTTGGTTATATCCGAGTAAAACGTTTCATAATGGGAAAAATAGATAGAAGTTAATTGAAGACCCTGAAATCTGTGCTACTGAAAACCCGATATCAGCAGAACATCGAAACTTATATGTGGCGGACATGAAGGGCCATGATTGTAAGAGTCGTTGACCTTTCATCATAGCAGCAAACAGACTGAAAGGAAGACTGTAAAAAGAATAGATTCCTGTCAAATAGATGGAAATTGATTAAAAAGTTGGATTTCACCGATTTAGTTACAGGTTATATTACTTCAACATCCAACTGCAAAAAATAATATATCTGCAGTAGTTACCTGAACAAAGTCTATGTAGTCCATACGGTAGAGGTGATCAGCAGGAAGAATTAAGAAATGTCAAGAATATTGGACACGATGTTGACTGGTAGCTGACATCTGCAGTTTTGCACCACACAAAAGGAAATGAAAGATCACAAAATACAATAGTCACTGCAAGGAGACAAGCAACACGTACCTGTTCTGCATTTCTTGGCTCTACATACATGTCTCTCTCAGAAACTGGTTTTCTACTACACTCCCACTGAAATGGAAAGAAAGAATTCTAGCACAAGCACAACTAAACTAAATCCTTTTTTGTATCGAGGCTGCAAGCATGATTTGCTTGTTTCACAACAATAAAATATCTCATGACACAAAAGAACAGGAAGCAAGAGGTAAAACTTGTTCCCAGAAACCAGAGGCATTGTCATTCAACTAAAATAACAAAACATTTATGGTGGTAAAAGGAATACAAGAATTTAATGTGAAAAATCATTTAGTGAACTGAAGCTCATCAATTCAAGACCAAGAGAGGTAAACCGAAGTCAATAGTCTGTATCTTACCCCACTGACCACTGTATAAGCTAAATGGCAGTCGTTAGCTTTTGTTTTGATGTTGAACCACCTCCTAACAAGGGCTTTGGATCAGGACAACCTCTTCCGCACAAATCAGAACTGAAAACAAGACGAAAAATCAACATCCAGAAACTATAAACAGAACAGACATTGATCTGGACAACCTTACCTTGTTCTTTTCTGAATCATCATTTCTCTCAGAACAGTATATCCCAGAAAAATAAAGGCAGAACAGGATTCGACTTCTCCCTATTGCTAAAACTTTTCCCCTAGCCCTTATTCGGAAGAATCTAAACCAGCCCCTACCGTTCCAAATTGAAGAAATCTTGGGGGGAAACGAACCCAATAGAAAATAAAAATACAAGAACGCAAGGAGAAATAGGAGAGGAATCTGAACCAACCTTGGGGAAGAGGAGAAATAAAAATGAAAACCTAAGTGTTCATGTAGGCAGTATTAGGAAGCAACAATCAGCAAAAGGAGAGCGCTCCTCCACCCCGCGGCGCCGCCAGGCGAGTGCGCTCGCATGCTCTGTGATGCCTCCTCGTCTTGGTCGTCGTCGTCGTCCTCAGTGGAGAGGTTCTGCGCCTCGCGGTTTAAAAGCGGCGGAGGACACGCGGTATAAGGAGGCATGGAGGAGGAAGCTTCTTGGCGAGGGGCACGCGGCGCGCGGGGGAAGGAAGCAAGGACGCGGCAGAGAACGCAGCCTCTCGCGAGGGGCACGCGGCGCGCGAGTGAAGGAGCGAGCCGAGCTCGTCGCGCGAGCCGGCGAGCGCAGCGCGAGCCGTGCGCAGGGAGAGGCAGTCGAGCCGGCACTGCACAAGGAGAGACGTGGCACGGCCCTCCGATCGCGATTCCTTCGATCTTTAGTATAGGTAGTATAATGACACGAATGGTTGTGATGTGATACATTTTCTAATTATATGCTGAAAAAATGTTATGTAAATGGCAGTGTTCTATAGACCTATGTAAACCATTTTCAAGGTTGCACACCGTCAGCCCTGGTGACATAATCTACTAGGTTTCTATTAGGTTACTTTGCGATAAAGACCAAACATCATCATTTACTCTTACCCCTTTTTTTCTACCTTTAAGGTCGAACACCATTTGATATGCCCTCTCAACTAAATAGATTAATGTTACTGACGATTCAATTATATTACAGGTGAAATTTGGGTCACAGAAGAAATACTCTATTGTGTACGTATTCCTCAACTCAATTCAAGCCTCCTATGACTCGTGTGGTGTACGTGCTCCATCTCCATTATCTCAGCAGTAATCTTTGTCACGACGGCAGCGGGTAATATATCCTCCATGCCGGCGTTATCGTCTTCATCGGACCTCGCCCGTCACCTCTGAAGGCAGGGTCCGGCTTCTTCCACATCTCCAGCCGTCGAATCCGGTTTCACCGCCCTGCTTGTCATCTCCCGTGGCCAGATCTGGCGTTTTCATCCTCTCTGGTAGCCGAGTCAGATCTCCACCGCCCTCGTCATCGTCTCCAAGTTTGCGTGGTGAGTGCGTCCGTGTGTGTTGTGTGGCTAAATTTTCCGCTGCTGCTAACAAATCCTTTTCATTTCTGTGGTGTTAGCGGTGATCATTTGAATTGTTTGATCGTCCCTTTTGAATGGGAAGAAGTCCACCTCGAATTTTGATCAAAACTCCATCCAATATCCCGAGCTATGAAATCAAATATTTGTCACTTAAACTTTGCAGGAGCGCGCTCTCCATCCGGCATGACGGGTGAAGAGAGGCGTTTGATTGAGGCCTCCGCTTGGGAAGGAGGCACTGCCCCATCGTGGCGTCGCGCCCACGGGCAGTGACCACTTGAGGTGACCATGACGTAGGAGGTTGTTGAGTTGGAGGTCGTAGGATCCGACCGAGGCCAAGTCGAGCCTACGGGCTCCGACCGTGGTCGGTCGGATGCGGAGCGTCCGACCTGAGGCCAGGTCGGACCGCCCCTGGCAGGCCTGAACGAGGCCGAGGGTCCTTTGTGGACCCACGAGGCCTAGAGCCGGGCCCAAGACGGATCATCTGGTGTTCCAACCAATATTCAGTGATAATCCCATCTGTGAGGGACGGGGGCTTTGGTAATACCCTCTCCAGCACTCTCCATTGCTGCCAATCTTGCCGCTATGTCCGCACGACTAAGAGAGAGACGATCTTGAAATAGATGTATACCTTACTGTGGGGTACCCCTGGTATAAGTATTCATCACACACGTACACGAATCTAGTTTTTGGATTGTGCATTTTGTTTTGGAACTGTGATTTACTCACACTATGCTGTACCTCACTGCTGCATTCTTACTGCACATCTTGAAATTCTCCGAACAGAATGCACGCGATTGTTTGTGTTTATGCTTGAAAGGAACATTATATTTCTGTGGTGCGATGCTGATTCAAGTACATTTCGGAGCTTTTGGTTAGGGGTGGGCATATTTAAACCGAAACCGAAAAACCGAACCGAATTAACCGAAAATTTCGGTTTTTTCGGTTTTTGGTTTATGGTTCGGTTTTTATTTCAGCACTATTTGGTTTTCGGTTTGCGGTTCGGTTTTCTTATTTAAAAAACCGAATAACCGAATAAACTGCTTTCTTCGTCCGGCGGCATCACGACTTATTCAAGCAACTCGCCACCAACCCGGCTTTCCTGCTTTCCCATTCGAGCGGCGCCAACCCTAGTTCGATCAGAGATCGCCGCTGCCCTCCCGAGCTCGAGTCCCGGCTAGCCGTTAGGTGGCACTGCACCTCCGCGCCTGCCCTCCCACAGAATACCACCTCGGCACCTCCCGTCCACCAGCAGCGCAACCTCTTGTCCTCCGTCCTCCGAATCTGGATCCCTTAACTCGCCGATCAATGCGGTATCCTTTCAATTCGATGTGCTACAACCGGTCTCAGGCTTCACATTTGAGCGGAATGCTCCAGCTTGAATTGATCTAGTTAATTGGTTACGAGTTATCAAACGAGGTTCCTTTCATCTCGTGTTGCGAGACTACATTGAGCAAAGTTCAAGTCATCCCCGCATATGAAGTGAATGCTATTGGCCCTATTTTAGTGATCAAGGTATAACTCAGTCTCATCGCATCACTTTAATTTTCCGCTTCTTCTTGTGATATTTCACCACTTCTTCTCCTTCATATTATTTTTTTGAAAATAGATGTTGCTAGCATTCCCAGCTGATCTTGCGGCATGCCTACTCTAAATTCATCTGTTTTGCCAGCATATGTGGCCATTCCTAAAGGTTGGAGGCCGCTCTGAGAGACTGAGACCGGGAGAGGATTTTCATTGGTTGCAAATATGAGTGCTAGAGTTGGTTCAATAGGAGACAATGGGTTGGGAGTTGATACTCTGATAAGAACTGTCATATAAGTTCAATATCTTATATTTGTTGATTAATCCATAGAAGTACTCTGTATTTTCTGCTATTAGTTACAACATTCTGCATGCTCTGATGTTGTGATCGTAATATTGTTATAGGCTTAACATATCTAAAATGTGGCTATAGTATGTGTGTGTGTTTTGAGATTTGGTTGTAATTGATCTTGTTTTATGCCTCCTGTTCTTTGATAGAGTAAATATACCTAATGAGTAAATGGCTAATCTACTCATTTATTGGCTTTGCATTATGAAATTTGCAACTGGAGAATGCTCACACTTTTGTTTTGTCATTTCACAGTTTAAGAATGTACTGAAGTTCTTGAAGAACTGGCATGAGGTTTGCTGAGCTTAACTGGCTACTGCTTTGAACTTTTGAAGCATCGCTCAAGGTCTCAAGCACGACACTGGCTACTCCATGTTCTCAAGCATCGCTATGCTTTGAACTTTGGGCGTAGACAGCATCTGAAGGTCCGAGACTCAAGCAGCTCTGAGCTACTCCATGTTCCTGAAGCACCGGCTACTGCTTTGAACTTTTGAAACTCTTAATCTACTATTCAGTACTTATATGTGATGTGCTAATATATTGATGTAATGATGTGTGATATGCTATACTGGTCATTCTGGTCAATGTGTGATGTGCCAGACATTGTATTGCATGCACTTTCTTTCCTTAAGATCGATCTGATTGGTGATTGCACCTCTGAAGGCAGGGTCCGGCTTCTTCCACATCTCCAGCCGTCGAATCCGGTTTCACCGCCCTGCTTGTCATCTCCGTGGCCAGATCTGGCGTTTTCATCCTCTCTGGTAGCCGAGTCAGATCTCCACCGCCCTCGTCATCGTCTCCAAGTTTGCGTGGTGAGTGCGTCCGTGTGTGTTGTGTGGCTAAATTTTCCGCTGCTGCTAACAAATCCTTTTCATTTCTGTGGTGTTAGCGGTGATCATTTGAATTGTTTGATCGTCCCTTTTGAATGGGAAGAAGTCCACCTCGAATTTTGATCAAAACTCCATCCAATATCCCGAGCTATGAAATCAAATATTTGTCACTTAAACTTTGCAATATAATCCTAACATACTGACTCGGTTTTACATAGTGGTATTACACCGCACCTAGTAGTATTGTTCGTATGGTGTAATTAGTAGACAATTTTGCTTTTTAGGATAACACATTGGTCAAGTTACGTCAATGACAAGTGAGGCAACATAGGCTTCTCCCCCGCTAAGCTTCCAATCATGCTTTCATACATGTCGTCCCCTATAATTCCTCCTCTCTATTTCGATTTAGAAGAGAAGCCACTATAAGTCTAACCTATTATTCACCTAAACTTTCCTAACGTATCATCCTACATAGTAAGACTGTCCGCTAATGCGAAATCGGGTTAAGGTGTTATTTAAAGTTATTTAAACCAGATTGCAAAATTCAAGGTGTGACGTGTGTGGTTTCATAGTTCTAAGATGTTAAACGGACTTTCGAGCAAAATTTAGGTCTTTCGAATACATGCACACTGTCGGTGTTTCGTACAACTGGCAAGTAAATTTGTAAATATAGGGACCGCGCGTTCCCTCTCCTTGAATGGTTAGACTGCGGGAGTACAAGATGTATACTGGTTCAGGCCGAATATCCCTACGTCCAGTTTGTGGTGATGGTTTTATTGCTCAGGGTGCAGTGGACTACAAGGGATTACAAGCGAGGGCTAAAGACAGGCCCTTAGCACTCGGCCGAGCGAGGGAGCTCAGGGGTGTTCGTCTGTATGTTTGACCGATCGGGTCCGACTGAATCGATTGCGAATCGAGTGTGGGTCGAAAGTGAGTTTGAGTCGAGTGCTCGTGCCCTTCCGGGCCCCGCCTTTATATAAGCGAAGGGCAGGTTACACGGAATTTGAAGAAAAAGGTAGGGTATACCCGGAGTCCGGTCTTCGGTCTTGATGGTCGACAGTCTGTTTATCCCACGCCGAGTTGGTAGACACAACGGTGGCATTCCGTCGGAAGGTGCGATCGCCTCTGCACTGCGATCTTGCGCGTCTATCTGCGCTCTGGCGCCGCCTCGGGAGGGAGCGCGTCTCTCCACTGCGCATGACGGGGTGAAGAGACGGGCGTTTGATTGAGGCAGCCTCCTGCCTTGGGAAGGAGGCACCTGCCCCATCGTGGCGTCGCGTCCACGGGGCAGGTGACCAGCTTGAGGCTGACCAGCGACGTTGTGGAGGTTGTTGAGTTGGAGGTCGTTTAGGATCCGACCTGAGGCCAAGTCGGAGCCTACGGGGGCATCCGACCTGTGGTCAGGTCGGAGCTTGCGGGAGCGTCCGACCTGAGGCCAGGTCGGACCGCCCCTGGCAGGCCTGAACGAGGCCGAGGGTCCTTTGTGGACCCACGAGGCCTAGAGCCGGGCCCAAGACGGATCATCTGGTGTTCCAACCAATATTCAGTGATAATCCCATCTGTGAGGGACGGGGGCTTTGGTAATACCCTCTCCAGCACTCTCCATTGCTGCCAATCTTGCCGCTATGTCCGCACGATCGAAGAGAGACGATCTTGAAATAGATGTATACCTTCCTGTGGGGTACCCCTGGTATAAGTATTCATCACACACGTACACGAATCTAGTTTTTGGATTGTGCATTTTGTTTTGGAACTGTGATTTACTCACACTATGTCAGACCTCATCTGCATTCTCTATGCACATCTTGAAATTCTCGACAGAATGCACGCGATTGTTTGTGTTTATGCTTGAAAGGAACATTATATTTCTGTGGTGCGATCTTGATTCAAGTACATTTCGGAGCTTTTGGTTAGGGGTGGGCATATTTAAACCGAACGAAAACCGAATCAATTAACCAAAATTTCGGTTTTTGGTTTTCGGTTTACGGTTCGGTTTTTATTTCAGCACTATTTGGTTTTCGGTTTGCGGTTCGGTTTTCTTATTTAAAAAACCGAATAACCGAATAAACCGTTTCTCTGTTCGGTCCGGTCGGCATCACGACTTATTCAGGCCAACTCGCCAGCCAACCCGGCTTTCCCGTTTCCCCATTCGAGGCGGCCAACCTAGTTCGATTGCAGATCCGCAGCGCCGCCCTCTGAGCTCCGAGTCCGGCTAGCCGGCTAGGTGCACTGCACCTCCTCGGCCCGTCCTCCCATACAGACCACCTCGGCACCTCCCGTCCACCAGGCAGCGCAACCTCCTGTCCTCCGTCCTCCCGAATCTGGATCCCTTAACTCGCGATCAATGCCTGGTATCCTTTCAATTCGGATGTGCTACAACCAGTCGTGCTTCACATTTGAGCGGAATGCTCCGGCTTGAATTGATCTAGTTAATTGGTTACGAGTTATCAAACGAGGTTCCTTTCATCTCGTGTTGCGAGACTACATTGAGCAAAGTTCGAAGTCATCCCGGCATATGAAGTGAATGCTATTGGCCCTATTTTAGTGATCAAGGTATAACTCGGCTCATCGCATCACTTTAATTTTCCGCTTCTTCTTGTGATATTTCACCACTTCTTCTCCTTCATATTATTTTTTGAAAATAGATGTTGCTAGCATTCCAAGTGATCTTGCGGCATGCCTACTCTAAATTCATCTGTTTTGCCAAAGATATGTGGCCATTCCTAAAGGTTGGAGGCCGCCAGAGATCGAGACCGGAGAGGATTTTCATTGGTTGCAAATATGAGTGCTAGAGTTGGTTCAATAGGAGACAATGGGTTGGGAGTTGATACTCTGATAAGAACTGTCATATAAGTTCAATATCTTATATTTGTTGATTAATCCATAGAAGTACTCTGTATTTTCTGCTATTAGTTACAACATTCTGCATGCTCTGATGTTGTGATCGTAATATTGTTATAGGCTTAACATATCTAAAATGTGGCTGTAGTATGTGTGTGTGTTTTGAGATTTGGTTGTAATTGATCTTGTTTTATGCCTCCTGTTCTTTGATAGAGTAAATATACCTAATGAGTAAATGGCTAATCTACTCATTTATTGGCTTTGCATTATGAAATTTGCAACTGGAGAATGCTCACACTTTTGTTTTGTCATTTCACAGTTTAAGAATGTCTGAAGTTCTTGAAGAACGGCATGAGGTTTCTTGAGCTTAACGTGAGACTATGCTTTGAACTTTTGAAGCACGCTATCGAAGGTCTCAAGCACGAGCACTGCTACTCCATGTTCTGCAAGCAGCTCATGCTTTGAACTTTGGCAGTAGACGCTCATGAAGGTCTCGAGACTCAAGCAGCTCTGAGCTACTCCATGTTCTGCAAGCCGCCATCGCTTTGAACTTTTGAAACTCTTAATCTACTATTCAGTACTTATATGTGATGTGCTAATATATTGATGTAATCATGTAATGATGTGTGATATGCTATACTGGTCATACTGGTCAATGTGTGATGTGCCAGACATTGTATTGCATGCACTTTCTTTCCTTAAGATCAGATCTTGATTGGTGATTGCACCTATTTGGGAATTGTTAACGAATAACCGAAAAAACCGAACCGAATTAATTCGGTTTATTCGGTTCAGTTTTTTCGGTTATTCGGTTTCGGTTCGGTTTACAGATCTAAAAAACCGAATTTTAAAAAAACCGAAAAAACCGAACCGAAAAAACCGAATGCCCAGGCCTACTTTTGGTTGGAAGCTTTGCGCATCAAATTTATGTTACTGTTTTTTTCCTTGGACCAGAGAGAGAATTAATTCATAAACATAGCGCTACTATTGTTTATAGTTTTTTTCTTTCTATTTTTTATTTAATTGGACAAAGCAAAGGGGGTGCTCTTGCCTCTTGTTTTGGGGTTAATTGAGATTTTGCCATTCTATACATCGCGCTTCGCCAGAATGCCATTAGTCACGTGGACTTCGCCATAATACCATCCCGAATGCGAGTCTCACCGCCAAAATGCCATTTTATATTTTCTCTTGTATTTTCCTTTTCTTTTCCCTCATTTTGCCACATGAAATGACTCTTTGCCCTCGCTTAAACTAAATACAATAATATCAATATCAGATTTTTTATAAATAAAATATAATATATATTGACTTGAAATTATTAAAATAAAATATAATAGCCGTAATAAACCTCTACAAAAAGTTTCAAAAATAATAAAGTTGAATTAACCATTTTATAAAATCAAAAATAGAATGGAATCAAAAGCAATATTAGCAAATGTCGAAATTTTATAAAAATAAATATAACTGATAGGTGTCTAAAAATTTTATGTTAGTTCCCAACAATTATTATTATTTCACATAAAAGTATCATATAAAATGAAGTTTATTTGTTATCTAATAAAAATAAAAATCGAAAACTAAGTTTTAATGCAGATGACCTTGTCGAATTCTGTGATTTTTCTAGACAAGATTTTAACCCACCAATTTTTCGGATATCAATGCCTATCCCGGATCTCAGTCAAAAAGTTTCAAAAATTTCAATTTTAATTGATAGCTAAATTTAATGAATCCCATGCCCTATACAGTAGTCTCGTTCTTTTATTTCGCAGGGGCAAAAGAGTCCTTTCACACGGCAAAATGAGGGAAAAGAAAAGGAAAATACAAGAGAAAATATAAAATGGCATTCTGGCGGTGAGACTCACGTTCGGGATGGCATTATGACGAAGTCCACTTGACTAATGGCATTCTGACGAAGCGCGATGTATGGAATGGCAAAATCTCAATTAACTCCTTGTTTTGTGTGTGTTAGTTTGTTCTAGAGTACTACCAAGTTCAATTGGGGTGTGTGTAGTTTGTTCTAGAGTTCTACCCAAGTTCAATTGAAAACAATGGGTTCTTCTCTGACTTTTCAACTTTTCTTGTCTGATTTTCCTCCGACAGAGGAAGCAATTTAGTGTCAATTAGGGTTGGAAACGAGCCTCGGCTCAGCTCGGTGAGATGACGAGCCGAGCCAGGCTCGGCTCGGCCCTGAGGCAAGCCTGGAAAACTGGCTCGGCTCGGGTCGAGGTCGGCTCGCGAGCCAGCTCGTTAGCTCGCCGAGCCAGTGCATTAAACTAGACTAGAAGGAAATATTTAAGTGTATAATCAAAAAGCAAGTGCAACATAATGCCAGGTACAACAATCTTTTACTGAACATTCTACCAGATCATTTCGACAATAAGAGGCTGTACACAAAAACAAGATTTGAAGATTTGAGCAACTTTCAAGAATAATATATCATTAACAACATGACATAAAATAATCTATTTGGTCGTCCCCTCTACGTAAAGTGAATCAGCAATTCAGCATCCGGATGCTTCTCTGCTTTTCTGATAAGCCCCACCCGAATATCCAATTTTGCAACTGAAACTTCCTCTGCTGTCTTTGGTTTTGAACCACCGGATTGTTTCTTTTGTTCCTTTTCTGGACCTTCCTCTGGATAAGAAAGTCAAAAAAAATACTGGCCAATGAGTTGCTGGAATTCTGCAATGGTTACTCAGAACACTTCAAGCGAACACTGAACTAGAATAGAGTAAGAATGTCCAGATAATTACTGGATAATTTTGTGCCCTTGAGCTTGTCAGCAACTTTCTTGGCTTCTGCATCATCTTGGGACTTTGAGCCCCTTTCAGCTTGGCTGCCTGCAAATTTATTCCTAAGGAACTCTACATCTTCATCTTTCTGCGTCAATTGCAAGTTATGAGATGTAAAAATATAGCCCAACTGATGAAAAGTACAACGAAAATGCAAATACACACCAATTCCTTAAATAAAGGTACTGGCTTTCCTATTTTGTGGCCTGCTGGTACAAAATCCCAAGGACTTTTTGCCTTGGCACTTTGTCCTTCTTCACAGAATGACATATTTTCTTTCAGGGACAAATTTAATTACCGCAACACCTTAATAAACAGAACATACAGTGAAATTATGGCAAAAGAAATTCAGACATGATTAAATGGCAACAAGGATCATACTTCATTAGAAAAGGAGGGCATGAAAGGCTCCAGCAGACAGGCAAGGAGATAGACAAGACCAACTGAAGTTTTCATTACAATGGCACAGATCGCTGGATCTTCCTTATAAAGTATCCAAAATTGGCTCTCCTGTATGGCTGTATCCAGTTAGCAAAGCAAAGATATAACAGTATTCAGTGCTACTAAAAAAGCTAAAAGAAAGAGGGGAAAAAAAGATTTACTTGCAGATATGCATTTCCATCACTAGAAATACTCACTGCACTCTTCAGTCCTTGTTTCAATTTAACCTGTCGTAAAAAGATCAAACATTATGTTGTAAAACCTAGTAGCTGGCAGAAAACAGGCAGTGGTGGAATGTGTGCCATTTCACATGTATCAAAATAAGCTGATTACCTTTTCCATTGCTTCAAGATATTGTTCAACCCATTTATTAGTTTTTTCTGCAAGTGCCTTTGTCAATGGATGCGACTCAGCATTAGGAGCATCAGGTATGATGGAGTCATATCCAGTTATCCAGCTGTATGGAGATAAAAAAAGCCACGCTCAGTAAGGAAAGCCTCCTCAAGAGAAATGTTTTCAAAAAATCTACATAAAGTAATTCAGACAACAGGAAAAATGTAAACATAAGTTTGTAGCATTGTTTTCGGTTGGTACATCGGTAATCAAGAATTCAAGTACATAACATTGTCTCAAAGGCTGAAAGCCTCAAAGTAACCGATACTTTTCATATTTTGGTAGTAGACAAGGGGTCAATGGTAGTGTGCAACCAAGAATATTAACCACAACCAAGAGGATGTCACTTTGCACAGCAAGACACATAAACACGGGGTAAAAAAAATTTTAAGGCAACTACTTAAATAGTACTTAGCATCAACACAAGTACAAATATAAAACTATGCTAATATCTCAGCATCTTATCCTTGAAATAAATGTCTACTGTAGAGCTCCAGTAGCCATTGTGGATAATGAGCTTATCAAATTAGTATTACATCAATGAGAGCTTAAATTAAAATACCTTGAGAAATAACATAGTGAATCTTGGACTAAGATTTGTCAATCTTGGACTGAGATAATTCATCAAGGCATTTTAATTTAAGCTCTCATTGATGTAATACTAATTTGATAAGCTCATTATCCACAATGGCTACTGGAGCTCCACTGAAATGTAAACTTAGGGGATTCATATACATAAGATCAATATTTCATTTAAGTCAAATCAATGGAGTGTTTTAACACTACACCAGTCACCAGTTACCTAGTACACCATACATTGGCCATCTACAAGTTCCAAAACAACATGAGTTACACAAAATTGGGCATGCCAATTGCCAAATGCACTGACTAAACCTAAAAGGCGAGCATTAGATGCATGTGGATAACCTAAGTGGTATGAGCAAGTAGTGGGAGCATATCCAAAACGCAAAAAGAAAGGAATCCATTCCAGACCTGGCACTGGAGAGTCAGTGGGCGGCTGGGCGCCTCCGTGCCTGGGCGGTGATGCTCCTCGAAGTCTCAGCCCTCGGCGTGAGACGTGAGTAGGCAATAGCAGCTTTCGCCCTTGCTCCCAGTCCAAGCGAGACGGAGAGTCGGTGGAGCTGACGCGACCGAGGAGCCGTGGTCGCTCATTGTTGAGTGCTGGCGGTGTCGTGGACTCGCGGTGATGCTCCTTGGACCTCGGCGCTGGTGCGCCACAGTAGCAGCCTCCAGCCTGTGCCCTGGCCCTTGCGCTGCACAAGAACAAGAAGCCAAGCCGCGGCCACCAGGGGAGAACTGGGGAGTCGGAGTGGCCTGGCCGAGTGGGGAAGGGGAACTGGGGATTGGCCTTGGTCGATTGGGGAAGACGGGGTCACAGGAAGAAATTTAGGGTTAGAAATTGAGAATTGAGATGAGCTAGGCGCCAGGAGGGAGGAGAGACTTTTGCGTTAATTGGTAGTTGGCAAGTTGAATTTGATTGTCGAGCGGTTTGGCTCGCGAGTCGACTTGGTGTTTTTGCGAGCCTAAAAAATAGGCTTGGCTCGGGATCGTCCGAGCCACGAGCCGAGCCACGAGCCACAAGCTAATTTTTCAGCCCTAGTGTCAATTGGTGTCTCAAGGTCCTAATTTGTGTCTCCCATAGAATCTCTATTTTTTTTCTTGCTATTTCGTGAATCAAAATTACTAGATGGACAAGGAGATATATAAGAACACGCATGCATATTGTAGATATTGCATATTCCAAACACGCATGCATATTGTAGATATTGCATATTCCAAACACGCATGCACATTGTGTCTCCAAGTTCCAAATATGCATATTGTAGCTTTTATCATTAACACCGGTCAATAAGGTAGCCGCGAAAAGGGTAGATGGACAAGGAGATAAGAACACGCATGGACATGCCTACCAGTTTGCCGTTTTACATAGCAGAGATGGTGACGTCCCGGCTACAGTCGGGGTTTGCTACTCCCTCCATTCACAAATAATTATCATCTTAAATATTGATATAATCATCAAAACATAGTTTTGACCAATAATTTTAATATAATATATTTATGAAATTCAATAAAATTATAATATTATGAAACTATTTTTGTGACAAATCTATGTATGTGATTCTCATGTATCCAATTTAAATGTTTTTTTAATATTGACAATCAAAGTTTTAAAAATTTAACTGCACTTATATCTAAAACAATAGCTATTTATGTCTGGATGGAGTACTAAAATTGTTATATCACTCATCACTCTATTTCTTTTTTCACCGAGGAAAACGTATTGCTCGGGTTGGGTGGCGAGTGAAAAAGACAAATCCGCTCGCTCTTTGTTGCTGACTAATCAGAATCATGCCGATCATCTGGATCATGCTTTCCTGACTCTTACAAATTACTAGAAATATATAATCTTTCTTGGAGGAGAGTACGAGGCTCATAATTATTATACAATGAATGCATGAAGGTATGTATAATGGTACGATGTTAATTATTTCTAAGCTTTATCATTTAAGATTTTTGTTTATACATGTGAGAGAGAAAGAGAAGAGAATAACAACACAAAATATTAATATATAAATTATTGTCCGTAATAAACATATTTCCATGCCTTAATTAAAATACTATAGGATTTCGTATAGACAATCTTGAATTGTTATCTATTGTAGATATTATGTTTAGTTTAGTCTTTAAATAGTACAAAGAAACATGTAAACAGCTACCATCTTTACTGTTACTCGTGCTTTAAGGGTTGGCCAGTTGATAATCAATCGATATTACCACCGCTAACACAGGTCCTTCCAATGCTGCCCAACGCAGCTTAGTTGCTGCTTATCTCGTTGTTTCCGAACAAGAACAAGAGCTACGAAACGTGACGACAACTCGCTCGTGGCTTCATATTACGCAGCAGCAGAGCAGCGAGGCCCCACATCCACAGCAACTCACGATGGCCGGCGGCGAACGCGGCTCGTCTGAGGCGGAGCTCCGGCGGGTTTCAAGGCCCTCGCCGTCACCCAGCCCGACCCTCCGCCGCGGTCTACGAGGTCCGCCTCAACCGCCCCTCCCAGCGCAACGCCCTCAGCCCGGACGCCTTCGAGGAGATCCCCCGCGCCATGGCCCTCCTCGACCGCCTCCCCTCCGCGCGCGCCGTCGTGCTCTCCGCCGCGGGCCCGCACTTCTGCGCCGGCATCGAGCTCGGTGGCCCCGATAACCCCCTCACCGCCGCCGACCGGGGCGCCGACCCGGCGGCCGCTGCGGAGGGGCTCCGCCGCGCGATTTTGGAGATGCAGGCGGCGCTGACCGCCGTCGAGCGGTGCCGGAAGCCCGTTATCGCGGCGGTACACGGCGCCTGCGTCGGCGGGGGCGTGGACATCGTGACCGCCTGCGACATACGGTGCTGCTCCAAGGACGCCACGTTTGTGCTCAAGGAGGTGGACATGGCCATCGTCGCCGACCTGGGCGCGCTGCAGCGGCTGCCTCGAATCGTCGGGTACGGGAACGCAGCCGACCTCGCGCTCACCGGGCGCAAGATCACCGCCATGGAGGCCAAGGAGATGGGGTTGGTGAGCAGGGTGTTCAATTCCAAGCAAGAGTTGGATGCCGGTGTTGCAAAGATCGCTAAAGGTATAACATTCTCTTGTAGTATTTGTTGCTTTGCTGCTCCATTAAAACGTGACACAAGAACTGCACAATTCAAAATTTCAAACTGATGTTAATTCGAGATGCTCGTGTAGGTCATGTGGATAGAATCGAATCAAACGAACTACATCGTGTTTTCTTTTGGGTCTCTGCAAGACTGTAAACCATCTTTTGTCGACAGATCTTTTCTGTGTTTGTTTTCAAATTGATGTACCTGGATTGGTAAATCCCTTTTCGAAAGTAAACTTTGCTTTGTTTTCTGTTATAGTGAGATTGTGAGAATCAGGGGCATTGTGTCATTCATTCCATTTTTTAAAAAAACACTACGAACATGCTGACTTGCTGTTGTTTTAGTTATAGTATGTGTTTCAATTTTAACTTGTAACAACCTTTCTAGGAAATTTTTTTAGACAATGGAATTAACTCCGCCTCTGCAAAAGCACAAGCCGTCTTATTACAAATTGTTCAGCTATCAAGCTGAAATTAAAGGATGCAAAATTACATGAATGATGAAACAACATAAAATTAAGGATTGCAAAGCCTATTGTAAATATTCCATCTGTTCTTGGCAAAAAACTCCATTGCAACAATCTCCAATCTTGTGCATATAGACGAATGTTCTCCTTGCTTCCTCACGTGCAACAACGCCTAGAATCGCATCCAATAGGTTCCCCTGAAGACAACCTGCATAAAAGAAGAGTATCGTTTGTTTTGAAACACAGTATCATTACGACAACACCAGATGGCCCAACAAATAGCAGCCACACCCATACCTTTCTAGGAAATGCCCCTGACATCCACATAGGTTCATCTGTATTCTCATTCCCCACCATTTTGTGAACTAGTCATCAACCCCTGTACCTGCACGAGCTAGAATGGGAAGACATTTGTTACTTTCATTTGACTTTGTAAGATTCATAGTAAAAATATGTAATAGCTCTTTTTATCTATTAGTCACTATATTTCTATTCAATATACAGCTAAAATTTCCTCTCGACAGACTTCGTATGATTCATAGTAAAAATATGTAATAAATCGTTTTATCTATTTAATCACTATATTTGTATTCAATATACAGCTGAAATTTCCTCTCAAGAACTAAACTGTGCTTTAGATCTGTTTTTATTTTTCATCATAGTACATGTAATTTGCACCTTTTTGCCACTCCTTGCTGGCCAATAGCTATGCCTTCGATGGTGTGTGATCTCCTTCTTGACTACGATGAATTATTTGTTCTTATATATTTAATTAATTAATTATAGTGCCTAATTTAACGTTTCTGGCCTCTAACTGCTCCTGTAGACCTACCAGGTCCGACTTGGCCTGGCCAGGTTTCATTTCTTTAGCTCCAATTCAACTATTTAGTGCAATCTATTCAAACTATTTTTCCAAGTTGTACCGCATTTATTATTTAATTTTGTAAAGTTAGTTCGAAATTTATGTAAATTTAGGTAGCTACATTCTTATTTGAGTTCGTATATATCCTAATTTATGACTTTTACGTACTGCATGGACATGCCTACCAGTTTGCCGTTTTACATAGCAGAGATGGTGACGTCCCGGCTACAGTCGGGGTTTGCTACTCCCTCCATTCACAAATAATTATCATCTTAAATATTGATATAATCATCAAAACATAGTTTTGACCAATAATTTTAATATAATATATTTATGAAATTCAATAAAATTATAATATTATGAAACTATTTTTTGTGACAAATCTATGTATGTGATTCTCATGTATCCAATTTAAATGTTTTTTTTAATATTGACAATCAAAGTTTTAAAAATTTAACTGCACTTATATCTAAAACAATAGCTATTTATGTCTGGATGGAGTACTAAAATTGTTATATCACTCATCACTCTATTTCTTTTTTCACCGAGGAAAACGTATTGCTCGGGTTGGGTGGCGAGTGAAAAAGACAAATCCGCTCGCTCTTTGTTGCTGACTAATCAGAATCATGCCGATCATCTGGATCATGCTTTCCTGACTCTTACAAATTACTAGAAATATATAATCTTTCTTGGAGGAGAGTACGAGGCTCATAATTATTATACAATGAATGCATGAAGGTATGTATAATGGTACGATGTTAATTATTTCTAAGCTTTATCATTTAAGATTTTTGTTTATACATGTGAGAGAGAAAGAGAAGAGAATAACAACACAAAATATTAATATATAAATTATTGTCCGTAATAAACATATTTCCGTGCCTTAATTAAAATACTATAGGATTTCGTATAGACAATCTTGAATTGTTATCTATTGTAGATATTATGTTTAGTTTAGTCTTTAAATAGTACAAAGAAACATGTAAACAGCTACCATCTTTACTGTTACTCGTGCTTTAAGGGTTGGCCAGTTGATAATCAATCGATATTACCACCGCTAACACAGGTCCTTCCAAATGCTGCCCAACGCAGCTTAGTTGCTGCTTATCTCGTTGTTTCCGAACAAGAACAAGAGCTACGAAACGTGACGACAACTCGCTCGTGGCTTCATATTACGCAGCAGCAGAGCAGCGAGGCCCCACATCCACAGCAACTCACGATGGCCGGCGGCGAACGCGGCTCGTCTGAGGCGGAGCTCCGGCGGGTTTTCAAGGCCCTCGCCGTCACCCAGCCCGACCCCTCCGCCGCGGTCTACGAGGTCCGCCTCAACCGCCCCTCCCAGCGCAACGCCCTCAGCCCGGACGCCTTCGAGGAGATCCCCCGCGCCATGGCCCTCCTCGACCGCCTCCCCTCCGCGCGCGCCGTCGTGCTCTCCGCCGCGGGCCCGCACTTCTGCGCCGGCATCGAGCTCGGTGGCCCCGATAACCCCCTCACCGCCGCCGACCGGGGCGCCGACCCGGCGGCCGCTGCGGAGGGGCTCCGCCGCGCGATTTTGGAGATGCAGGCGGCGCTGACCGCCGTCGAGCGGTGCCGGAAGCCCGTTATCGCGGCGGTACACGGCGCCTGCGTCGGCGGGGGCGTGGACATCGTGACCGCCTGCGACATACGGTGCTGCTCCAAGGACGCCACGTTTGTGCTCAAGGAGGTGGACATGGCCATCGTCGCCGACCTGGGCGCGCTGCAGCGGCTGCCTCGAATCGTCGGGTACGGGAACGCAGCCGACCTCGCGCTCACCGGGCGCAAGATCACCGCCATGGAGGCCAAGGAGATGGGGTTGGTGAGCAGGGTGTTCAATTCCAAGCAAGAGTTGGATGCCGGTGTTGCAAAGATCGCTAAAGGTATAACATTCTCTTGTAGTATTTGTTGCTTTGCTGCTCCATTAAAACGTGACACAAGAACTGCACAATTCAAAATTTCAAACTGATGTTAATTCGAGATGCTCGTGTAGGTCATGTGGATAGAATCGAATCAAACGAACTACATCGTGTTTTCTTTTGGGTCTCTGCAAGACTGTAAACCATCTTTTGTCGACAGATCTTTTCTGTGTTTGTTTTCAAATTGATGTACCTGGATTGGTAAATCCCTTTTCGAAAGTAAACTTTGCTTTGTTTTCTGTTATAGTGAGATTGTGAGAATCAGGGGCATTGTGTCATTCATTCCATTTTTTTAAAAAAAAAACACTACGAACATGCTGACTTGCTGTTGTTTTAGTTATAGTATGTGTTTCAATTTTAACTTGTAACAACCTTTCTAGGAAATTTTTTTTTAGACAATGGAATTAACTCCGGCCTCTGCAAAAGCACACAGCCCGGTCTTATTACAAATTGTTCAGCTATCAAGCTGAAATTAAAGGGATGCAAAATTACATGAATGATGAAACAACATAAAATTAAGGATTGCAAAGCCTATTGTAAATATTCCATCTGTTCTTGGCAAAAAACTCCATTGCAACAATCTCCAATCTTGTGCATATAGAACGAATGTTCTCCCTTGCTTCCTCACGTTGCAACAACGCCTAGAATCGCATCCAATAGGTTCCCCTGAAGACAACCTGCATAAAAGAAGAGTATCGTTTGTTTTGAAACACAGATCATTACGACAACACCGATGGCCCAACAAATAGCAGCCACACCCATACCTTTCTAGGAAATGCCCTGACATCCACATAGGTTCATCTGTATTCTCATTCCCCACCATTTTGTGAACTAGTCATCAACCCGTGCACCTACACAGGCTATAATGAGAAGACATTTGTTGCTTTCATTTGACTTTGTAAGATTCATAGTAAAAATATGTAATAGCTTTTTTATATCTATTTAGTCACTATATTTCTATTCAATATACAGCTGAAATTTCCTCTCAACAGACTTCCTAGGATTCATAGCAAAACTATGTTATAGCTCTTTTTATCTATTTAGTCACTATATTTCTATTCAATATATATATACAGCTGAAATTTCCTCTCAACAACTAAAATGTGCTTTAGATACCTTTTTATTTTTCATCATAGTACATGTAATTTGCACCATTTTCCCATTCCTTGCTGACCAATAGCTATGCCTTCTGATGGTGTGTGATCTCCTCCTTGACTACGATGAATTATTTGTTCTTATATATTTAATTAATTAATTATAGTGCCTAATTTAACGTTTCTGGCCTCTAACTGCTCCTGTAGACCTACCAGGTCCGACTTGGCCTGGCCAGGTTTCATTTCTTTAGCTCCAATTCAACTATTTAGTGCGCAATCTATTCAAACTATTTTTCCAAGTTGTACCGCACGATTATTTAATTTTGTAAAGTTAGTTCGAAATTTATGTAAATTTAGGTAGCTACATTCTTATTTGAGTTCGTATATATCCTAATTTATGACTTTTACGTACTCTTGGGAGTACATACTCCCGCTTTCAATGTACTACGTAAATGAACGTGTTATACTTCTTTATCAGTTTCTAATTATTCCTTTTGGAATCTTTGCACACAGCCGATCCATCTCTAGCACCAAGCCCATATCATGGACGTATTCATGTTGGGCAGCAAAAGTTTTGTTACACACGAGATACCTCACAATACATATTCCATATACACAAATATCCTTTGGAATCTTTGCACACCGCTCATCCATCTCTAGCACCGAGTCCATATCATGGATGTATTCATGTTAAACAGCAAAATTTTTGTTATACACGAGATACCTTCCTATACATACTCCATATACACAATATCTTTGGGAATCTTTGCACACAGCCGATCCATCTCTAGCATACGCAAGATACCTTCCTATACATACTCCATATACATACCTTCCTATGCATACTCCATATACACAATATCTAATCTTTGCCTTAGATTATATCAATCAAGGAAATTTAATGGTCCAGTTGTGTTTCTTTTTCTCTGATTAATGGGAGAATTTCTAGCTTTTTTCTTTTTCTTTGATTAATGTGGGAATTTCTAGCCTTACATCCTTGGATTAACGTGGGGGCTTCTAGGAGGGCCTCTAATTAGTATAGATATAGATTTTCTTTGGTCTGGTGAATGTCATATTAGTGGACTATGGTGGTTTATAAGATCCTTGTACAGTTACACTGTTACACACTTGTACTATCTTAAACTGCAAATTAGCTTTAACTAAGACATGCTTAATCCATTACGCTTTTGATCGGTTGGGGAGATCCACTTCATTTCCTCATGTCATGGGGTAAACTGGAAAGTCTGGGTGTTTGAAGTCAGATTTCAGAGTTTCTGTTCCTGTTTAGATCGGTTGAATTGTCAGATATGATGATTTAAGGTGTGTGAAATTCACTAGTGTATCCTTTGAGTCAGAAGCAAGTTAGATCTATCCGTGACAAGTATACATCTATAGGTTTGGTTGCAAATATTTGCACGTGTACATAAGCATCGCCTTCTTTAACATGCCCCCCTCCTTTTTCTGCTTGTACCTGCAGCAACAAAACAAAATCAATGAGCTCGATTTTCAATAAATCAAATAGTAACAAATTTGACTAATCGTTTCAGAAATAGCCGAGAAGTCATCATGGGCAGTGATGGGAACAAAGGCTGTGTTGCTGAGGAGCAGGGATATAACAGTGGAGCAGGGCCTGGAGCATGTAGCAACGTGGAATGCGGGAATGCTGAGATCTAATGACCTGAAGGAGGCCATCAAAGCCTTCCTGGAGAAGCGGACGCCGGTGTTCTCCAAGCTGTAATGATCAAATATACCATACTTGACATGAGAGAAGTCATATGTGCATCCTAGCGATTCAGAATAAAGTGGGGTGGTAGAAGTAGACAAGAAGTACAATATATGAATTGGAAAAATATGCATTCTTGTCAATAGAGCTTACATTGTTGGGGGTTAAGTTGAACCGTACATAGAGATGTTCCAATAATACGTCAAATAATTCCGGAGGGTTGCCGCTTGGTTGATCAGTTCAGATGTTTCTGCTTGTCTGATTTTCCAAAATTGCTCAATACTACTGATGGCAATATTGGTCATATGTTTGTTTTTGTCAACATTCTGTCACAGAAAGAATCTATGTCACAGTAGAACGCTGGTATTCAAGAGCTAGTTAATCAGGAACTGCTGAGCGGTACCAAATAGCAATTAAACATTGTAACAACAGTAACATTTGATCATTAGAAAACCAACAGAGTTAAGCCTGGAATGGCAGCTCAGACGGAGCGATGTTCGTTTACTGCCAAGGTACAATCTTCTTCGCAATCATTGACATCGAAAGCCAAGCAAATAAATCCTTTCTAGGTTCACCGCTCCAACTATATACAGGCGCAATTAGAATTGCACTAAACTGGAGACCTCACAAACCAACCAACTGCTTCAAACCACTGACGCAGGAAATACAAAGCAAAATAAGACGTAAGGGAACGAAAATGCAAAAACAAGCAACCAGGTCATAGGCCTAAGAACATTAGCGACCTCAAATCTCAACCAAATACCAAATTAGCAAGCACTAACATCCCAGTGTCTTCCACTATAGTTGATTACATGGCCAATTGGCCATTGCGATCATCGACCTGCTTCAACTCCCCAGCTTGTCCGCCCTGGGTGCATCACCGAGGAGCCTTGCTCATCTAAGCCTCCAACCGCAAGGGCATCACGGCTTAGATCAGGAGATGCATTGCGAAACCTGCCATCCTTGTCCTCTAACAAGTTGCTCAGACCTGCTCCCAAATCACCAATTTCAGCTGCCATCCTTGGCTCATCCCATGCCACTGGCTTTCTACCCATCTCGATGTCACCGACAGCTCTCCCCATGTTTGAACTCACGAAACCATTTGTCAAGCGAGGTCTCAGGCCCTGCTCCTGTAGAACTCTGGCACGGAAGTTGTTCTTGGATGGAGCGATTGGTGTGAAGAAGATTTCTTTAATGTTCTCGACAACCCCCCTGTTGTATGGGTTTGCTCGTTGATCATAGCGATACCTGAAGTTCTCATATGTTGTCTACAAAAGTAAAATGCGCCACTGATTAGCAATTGACAGATACAATCACCATGCATGACCAAGAATACATCCTTTTAGGAAATAATATTTACCTGATTTGTGCTCATGAGATACAAATGAAATACAGAGAGGCCACCAACAAACCAAACCGCAATAAATGTGTAGACTACTAGAGCGATAGACGCTGGAGTCTTTGCCATTGCCTTCCATATTGTTATCTGCTCCGCATTTCTGATCTTCACGATGTACACCCAGCAGAATCCAAAGACATAGAGGCAGAGAAGAGTTGTTGAGAAGACAAACATATAAAAAAACCTGTAATTCCGCTGCACAATCATATGCAATCTTGTAAGGACTTCAAAGTGCTTCGAATCTATTGACCAAAGCTAAGGACCAAAATGATAAACATGGCATGCATAAAAATCAACCAATGTAAGAACTAAGAAAGTAGGACATGCTATCTGATTTGTGTGCGTTCAGTTTATGAACTCACAAGTCCTATGCATTGCCCAACCCATGGGCAGTGATGGTCAAAACGTTCGACGCAGTTGTTGCAGATAGAGCAATGGGAGCAACGAGGAGGCCGGTACAGCATGCAGGTGTCACAGTATTTTGTCTTCACAGTGATTCCATTGACAACAACATCCTTCACTCGGGGCAACCGCAATGGTGGAGTCTGGTTAGCTCCAACTTCTGCATTGCCATCAAATCCTTCAGGTTCTGGAGGATGTGCATTCCGGGGTATGATACCAGGATCTCTCCCAGAAGTGAGAAGTAGAAGACTCAAATCCTGAAAAGTGACAGAAATGCCTAAAGCACTAAGTGAGGAGGTATTACGGGTATATAAACTCTTCTATTTACTAGTAAGATCATAAACAAAATACAAAATTGTGCATATATCCAATTCGCAAGATGAGATGATAGAACCAGCCAATTATGCTAGTGCTAGTGGTCAGCAAGTTCAAGGCTGCGGCAAGCTGAATAATGCTCTTATTACATTTATACAATCAAGAGTCACTTGGTCAGTAACACACCATGAATGATAAAGACAGATATCACAGTTCAATATAGCAACGACCAATCAATATGACAGTTCAATTCTATATAATCTGGAATCAATTGGGTAAATAACGTGCAATGTATAATAAAGGCACATGTTCAAAATAGGACAGTGTCTATTTCCATTCATGTTTCTAACTTTATATTAAATGCACATATAGTCACATTAAATCCCGAATAGATGCACACGACATACATTATGTGAACTTGAAAAGGTGCATCTCGCAGTGCAGCTAATCAACCTACTATTCCAAAAACTGCATACATTAAGTGCCACACGATTATGGAAACAGGTGAAGAAGGTGATTTGAAAAGGCTAAAAGTAATAATGATACTCACATATGCTGTGAATACAACTGCTGCAACCATTGCAGGTAGCCCCAGACCATAAGAGAAGTTATTCATCAATTCTCTTGCAACGAACACACAAAAGATTGATACTGGAGCGATAATGAGGAACATGGTGACAAACAAGGATCTTGCATCAGGTCCAAATATAAACCTCCCCTGAAGGAAAAACACCTGCAAACAAATAGAAGCTATCAGTTGCAGTCACACTTTCCACTTCTTATCTACACAAAACACTTTGTGAAGATTTCATGCTAACAACTCTCAAAGTCTCTGGGATCATTAATGCACTAGTAAAAAGTCTCAGCTAAAAATCCTTACCACATTAACTAAAACTATCCACTTACGTTTCTTGTCCTCATGACCAAGGAGGCAAGGACACCATACATGTCCCAGAGCCTACATTCCCAAGTACAAAATGCACAAAATCGTAAAATAAAAGGGGAAATATGAGCAATCATCTACGCAGAGCCCAACAAAAGAATCCAAACATTTGCATAAGCCAATGCAATCGAGGTCCCTAGAAAGAAATAGTCAATTCGAGTCACCACCTCAAGAACACACAGATCCACGCACGCACCCCGATGAAATGGGGGAGAAAGAAAGATATAGAAGGGGACAGAGGAGGGGCATTGGGCTCACATTACTCCCTTTCCAGGCCTCGTACACCAATGGCCCATCGCCGGCACCGGCGCCGGCGTTTGCCCCATTCATCGCCGCGGCCCTTCAAGCCAAGAATCACCGGCGAGATCACGACATAGCCGGCGGCGAGCTGCCTCCCGCGCTCCTTCCCCTCCGGCGATCACCGTCGGTGACGTCAGCCTCCAATGCCGCCCCGGCCGCTGCGCCGCCGCTGATGTCGGAGCCAAGACGAGAGAGAGAGACAGACACACAGACAGGCAGGCAGAGATATCAAATCAAACGGAAGGGTCTCCAGTAATATCCGGGTTCCTTTCTTTTTGTTTTTGCAGAAAGCACCCCCCAATTTTGTAGTTTTGTTCCCTTTTTGTATATTACAGATTTACAGGTGTCTTCTGCACTTTCTAGATTCTTTTGCCAATGGTTTTGTTGTGATTTGATTTTTTTTTAAGAAAAAGGTTGTTCGATTGGGTCTAGTGCAGCTGTGAAGGAGGCGCCAGATTATCCACCAAATTCTTCAGCTGGCAAGAGATTTTGGGGCTAGTGGGTGAACAAAATCAAATTTGAGAAGGTTTGTTACGAGCCTAGGAATGCTACAATTGCAGATTCGAGGATATACGTCCGAATGCTACTGGTAGTAGTTTCGGATTTGTTGCATTTTATTTGTTTGCAAAAAGATATCATCAATATCTTGGTGTCAGTAGAATAATAATCTAGTGGCTATGGTCCAAGTCATTATCAGGTCAAAGGGAAAACAAATCTCCTGTGCTCTGAGTGTCTCAAAAGCAAGGAACTTCCTTTCTAGGAGTGGGGAAAAAATGACATGTGATGTTGTTGTGCATTTGTACTAAAGACGGACTGGAAAAATATCTCCAAATACACACACACACATAGAGGGTCCCTTTGGTTCTTGGAATTAAATTAGGTCAACTGAATTGAAGCTCCAATTCAATTTTAAGCTAAAATGGAATTATTTATATTGTTTGGATGACAGTAGAATTGCAAACTAGAATTTAGGATCCAACACGATTTTCTATGGTGTTTGGTTACATATTTGAAGAAAAACACAGATGGAACTGTCTCCTCCCTATGGTCGACTTTCACCATCGTTACTAGAGTGTCATGACCCCCCTCCTAGCTGCTGATCGATAACTCCTCCCACCTCTGCCCGCCATCGACCCCTCCTATCTCTCTCTCTCTCTCTGATGTTGATGGCCAGTGTTGATGACCAACTAGAGCTTACTAGTGGTGTTGATAGATGACCAGAGCTCAATGGTGATGGTAATCAAAGTCAAGGTTGAAGCCGCGATGATGGTGGCCGATAGCGGCAAGCGACGGCCATCCCGATGGCATAGTCATGGAGAGATGTAAGAGTTATGGAGTCGATTCCATCTAAATCAGATCCTAAATGTTCGAATTGGGAATGGCCCAACTTCAACTAGGAAGCAATTATGTGGGACTTGGGGTCAAATTTTGAGTTCAAATTCCTAATGCATCCAAACAAGAAGGTCTGAATTAGAATTCCAATTCTGCAATTCTGGCATCCAATCGGGGTGTAAAGAAGTAATGCCCCAAGAAAGTCCACAATTTCCCATGCCATCGTTGCCATCATGCACACGATCTCAGCAAGAGGTGCTCCTTGCGATTATCACATCGATGTAGAAGCAGAAGAGGCCCACTGCTGATTGTACTGTCAGGGAAGACGTAGTCAGCATTGCATGAAAAAAAGGTTTGTTGTTAGTTGTTACAGACAAATGCACACCTCTGCTTAACCAAAACAAAAATGCAGGGGAGAGAGAATGCTTCCCGTATGACTTTTTACAGTACATGCATGCAGTCTGATGTAGATAAGAGAGCGTCTTTTTGAGATGTGCTTTCGTATTTTTTCTTTTGACAGTTGTATAAATATTAAAATATAAATAAATAATAAATATTAATTACTTATCTTTTTATTTATTTTAAAATTTATACAACTTGTGTCGGAGGGAAAGCAGTCGAGGGCTGGCTGCTCACCTTCTTTTTGACTATTGGCCCTAACTCCTCACGTGTGCTTCATCGTAACATGATAGTAGGAGAAAGATCGTACGCATGGCTGTCCTGGAAAACACACACACACTCGAGGAGCAAAACTGCAAAAGTTCAGAAGGCAACACACTCGACAAGCAAAACTGCAAAAGTTCGGAAGGAATCAAGATTAGGTAGGCAGTCAGTGAGATGAGCAGGGGGCGAAGCGTAAAAACCGGCTGAAAAGTGGTAGACGCGGAATGTGCCAGTTGCACATCCCTCCCCGCTTTTTCCGAAAGCAAGCATTTTCCACTTGGCGGCCGCTATGTTAGCACTCCTGCTCAAGGTTAAAAAACCAGCCAAAATATCTGAAATCTTCTACAGTAATTTTAAAAATTTCAACCAGATTTCACCAAAACTCATTGAAATCTCTGATTTTTAACCGGGTTTTCACTTTTAATGTCCAGATTTGACCGTGTTTGGTCCAATAGCCCTTAAGAAAGTCATTTCCATGAAAATTTGTTGAAAAACCGAATTTTTGAGATATTTTAAAATTTTGGTAGGAACACTATTAAATTTTTATAAAATTGTATAAACTTGATCGTGATCTAAGAAATTTATAGTACTATCTAGGATCATACAAAAAAATTTCAAAATAATCGAACTCTATTTGTTATCTTTAAAAAATCAAAAACATAACAAACATAATTGGGACAGTAACCTTATCAGAATTTTATAGATTTGCTCTAGTGCGATCATGATCCAAAATTTTTATGAGAGCTTAATAATTGCCTCAGTATCATTCTCTAAAATTTTTAAAAAATTAACTTTTTTGTTTGCTCAATCAATTCTATATAAGCATCAAACTTGATTTGTTATATTTCAAAAATCAATAATACAAAGAACATAAATGGTACAATACCCATGTATGAGTGTTATAAATTCATTCGAGTGTGATCACGATTCAAACTTTTTATGACAACTTAAGCATTTCCTTAGCAAATCTATGTATTGATTATCAGACTTTTATCAGGTCGTAGTACTATCAGAATTTTTGAAAAAATTTCAAGTTTTATCATAATAAGAAAATTTTATGGAAACACTTATGATTCATCAGGACCATACAATTTTTTTTTAAAAAATTATAACTTGGCTTGGACCTTTTTTTATTTGGTTGAAGTTTGCGCGATAAAACTTTTATCAGACAGTAACACTATCCAAATTTTTAAAAATTCATGAAGCTTGATAATCATCTAAAAATTTTATAGAAATATTAGTGATTCATCATAACCATGTACAGATTTTTTTTAAAAAAATTCTAATATGGTTTGTTCCATATTTCATTCAATTCAAACTTGCCGGTCAGCGTTTTATCAGGATAGTAGTAATTTATGATTTTTTAAAAATTTCTTAGGCTAGATAATTATCTAAAATTTTTACAAGAATATCATTGATGTGCCAGAAATCACCGCAAAAAAATCAAAATTTTTTAACATTGTTTGAACTATTTTTTGCTCGGTGCAAAGTCATCAAAATCTCGGCAAGATTTCGGGAATTCTGGCTAAAATTTCGGTTTTTTCGGTGCAAAAAAAAAACTGAATTAAATTTTTTTTTGTATTTCATCCAATATTTATCGAAATTCTGAGATCTCGATGAGATTTCGGATTTCGACTACCTCTAAGATGTCATCCTAAAACGAGATTTCATACCTTGCTCTTGCTCCATTAGCCTTATCATTCCCGTTTCCGTACAATACAGTATTACCCTCTCTTCCCAAGTACATATATCGTTCTACGGTTTTCCAAGTGACAATTTATCTTCTTTTTTTATCCATATCTCTCTCGTTGAGCTATTTCAACTTTAATTTACTACCACTGGCTATAGCAAAATACAACATGTAAATATATAATGAAGAGCGACAATACAATCCTTTATAGATATAGGCCCCTTCAAGATAGTTTTTGCCTAGCTTCTGTTTAAAAGAAAATCGAATTATTTGCTGAACAGGAGGTTTCTGAATAGTTTTTCCCATAATCAGAATCTGTCCTCTAAATAGAATTAAAATCTAGGTGCCAACTGATTCTCGCTGACCAGATCCTCCACCTTCACGAGCAGCTGGCTCTGCATAGCCCGATTCTCCTATAATCAAAAGCAACTTCTCCCATAATATAGAATCTATACAATCAGAAATTGTTTTAAATTAAGCCATAATTGGTGTAAGCAAAAGAACCCATGACTTTTGAGAGGGAGTATCGTCTAGCCAAACCCATAGTAAAGAGTACCTGGGCCTAGAATTGTAGTGCCAAATGGATTAAATCGCGTGTGGGCCCAACATGGAAGTAGGGCCAGAATTCGGGAAAGGGTGTTTGGTCTTCTCCGCGCGTGCGGCTGCGGCCGGCAATGGATGGACGAAAAGTGACCGGGCGCAGCAAGAGGTTGATTGGTTGGAGAAAGATGTGGTGCATCAGTCACTTTGGATTAGCCTCCAATTGATTTTCCTATCAAAAACAAAGTACAGAGGAGCTTCATGCCTTTTTTTTCTGACAGTTGTATAAATATTAAAATATGAATAAAAGGTAGATGATAATTAGTTACTCTTTTATTTATTTTAAGATTTATATAACTTGTATTAAGAAGAAAAGTATTAAAATATTACTCAAAGATAATGCTGTAATCTTGTTATCAGAGATGCACCCAAAAAAAATTTCACTTGTGCAAGAATACAGGATACGTTTTCTCTGGCAATTCAAGTAACAGGGGTTTCAGTCTCGCTCTCTCTACCTTTGTGCGTGTGCTGCTCTGCCAGCAAGCAGGGATAGAGTTAGGATGGTAATTTTACATGATTATCCGTGTAACTGCGGGTAAAAACCCTAATAGAGGCGGATATGTTTCTCTTTTATTACCCGCGGGTATGTTTATAGGGCCAAACTCTACTCGATGGACAAACGGGTATAGGTATAGAGGAGTTTCATCCGTACCCGTTCCGTCCGATTACTTGCCATATTCTATTGATATACGGGCTAGAACAGACATCCAGTTGGCCCCTTGATCCCCAATTTATGGTAACTCATTTCATTAATTGTTGAACTTGAGTATCCGTATATTATTTATCTGTATATATTATTTTAATTCTTATTCTCATGTACATTTGAAATTTTGAATCATTGATAATCATTCTTTAATCCATAAAATGTAGCTAATACCTATAACTTCATTAAAAATATTGTATTAGTACCTAGCTCATTAGCTCCTAGTGCCATTTGGTTGAAAAGATTGTTGATGGTGGCGGATAAACGGGTATACCCGCGGGAGACGGGTATAGGCGAGATTTTTCGCCCACGACCCTTCGCGGGTATACCCGTGGAGGAGATTTTAGTTCGCGGGTATGAGTATGGACGAGTAGTACCTATACCTGCCATACCTGATTGCCATCCCTATATAGAGTTCCTGTACAGATACAAAGGAACATCAAATAAGCTATCACCATTCATGATTCATGAGCATTGTTGATCGAAGAAACAACAAATGGTTTGGATCATCGAACAGCGTCAGCTATAGTCTATTGCTACATTGCCAATATTGCTATAGTTGATTTACAACTCTAGAGTTGCAATCATTAAATGGTTGTATTGGATCTCTTTTCTTGTAAACGGTGCGGGCGCCACTTGATTTTTGATTAGACATACATGCTTGTATGAAAGTTGGTTTTCTTTTGAACACAATTACAAAAAATAGCCAATTACCTGACGGTGAAAAGGCTGGCAGGTGACATATGTCATCTGTCAGCGTTTTCACAATCAGAAATATGGCTATTTTTATAATTATATTCAGAAAGAAGACAAGATTTTTTTAAAAAAATTATTAGCGGCTCAAAAAGTGATATCGAATTGAGGGCGCACGGATCACAGGCAGCCCGGGCGGCGACGTGCGCTGGCTCGTGGGCGGTCATTTCGTTGCCGCTGCACTGGTTAGCACTCGCCGGGAAAAGAATCGCGATCAATGGAATGGACGGACAGGCCGGGCGGTGTGGTTCATGTGTGATGGAAGCGCAGGCGAAGACGGCTGAGCTAGCTAGCGACCGGAGTCGCTCGCCGGTGCCAGGTAGGCAGGTGGGAGGATGATGGATCAGGTCAGGATCACATGGATCGTCCATCATAGGAGAAGGATGCAATATCGCCGTGCAGCGCATGCATGCAGGTGATGCCACGCCCATGGCACCGTGTCTGCGTCGTGCACTCATGCAGACCCCATAGCTAGCAGCTGCTGCAACCTGCAGCTGCAATGGCAAGGCCATGCATTCGGCCCCGAAAGGCGGTGTAAAGTCTGCCCCCAAAGCGGCTGCGAGCCGAAGCCACAGCTTGGATTGGAAAGGGCCAAATCAGGGCTCATGCCTTTTCCTCTCAGTTCAACACTAGCTTGGTAGTGATACATGGGCGCCCCTTTTCTTGATCTCCTCCTCCTACGTGACAACGTCGTCTTCCCCAAGCAAGCAACGCACAGGCTGATTGCCAGCTGGATGATGAGTCCAACACGGCGCAGGAAGTTCATCACATACTGTTCGTCGGTGAAGCATCTTCAGATCAAAGGTCTTGACCTGGGAGTGTGAATAGGTGATGCAGGGACACTAGTAGGCTATTGGCCAGGAAAAGATAAAAGAAGAAGAGATGCTCTGTTTTTATTTCGGGGGGTTTTTACTGCCTGAGTGGTGTCAGTAACTTTTGATTTTTTTCCCTGAGGGGATATGTACTTTAAATGTTGGAATCCAAGGTGGGTTTGGTAAGGTAAGCACAGGGAGCACTGCTGATTATAACGTGGAAGTTTCTCCTTCGCCTCTCTCCTCTTCAGAAAGAAAGAGGAAAGGAGGAGATGAGAAGGAATTTCAGGAAAAGGAAAAGCAGGCAGGGAAAGCCAAGAAAGAAAGGAAGGAAACACCAAAAAGAGAGTGAGGAGCAGAGATGCCTTGTTCCTAGGCAAAACCCAAGCTCCCCTCTGTCAGAGCGGAGACCCTCTGCTTTAGCTTCTTAAACTCAGCGTGCACTGCACATTACCGGAGTTACTTACCACATTACCACACCCATGGAACACACTGTAGTCTGTTCTCTGCAGCCTGTTCCTTGCATGTTTTGGAGGGAAAGCTTGAAAGATTCCAGAAAGGAAGAGTTCGCATAGCTAAAGGCAGAGAGAGAGAGAGAGAGAGAGGGGTGTATCATGTATGGCACTTGAGTCTGCTTCACGCCAATGCCCTATAAAACAAGCAACCTAGCTTCCCTTTTCCGCTCCTGCGCGGGACCAACTACTCCAACCTCTGCCTCTCGATAGATTAGTACCACTACCAGTTACTCACTTACTCTGACATGGTAGCGTGCAACCGATAATCCAACCCAATCACCAGCACCATCATAATCTCCTTCTGTTTGTTTGTTTGGTTGGCTGGTTGGATTGTGTGTGTTCGAGGCTTCGAGCTCGAGCGTTCGTGGTGCAGTCGATGGAGGGCCAGCTGGGGCAGGACGGCTGCCGGCGGCAGGGGGGCCTGGCCGGCCTGCCCATCGGCTTCCGCTTCCGGCCCACCGACGAGGAGCTGCTGCTGCACTACCTCCGCCGCAAGGCCCTCTCCTGCCCCCTCCCCGCCGACATCATCCCCGTCGCCGACCTCGCCCGCCTCCACCCGTGGGACCTGCCAGGTACGCTGACTGACGCACTGACGCACGCACGCACACAACTGTAATGTGACGTTGGTGCATTGCGTTGACGTGCGCGTGGCTGCTGGGGACGCGCAGGCGACACCGACGGGGAGAGGTACTTCTTCCACCTGCCGGCGACGAGGTGCTGGCGCAAGGGCGGTGGGGTCACCAGGGCGGCCGGCACCGGCGTGTGGAGGGTGTCCGGCAAGGAGAAGTTGGTCCTCGCGCCGCGGTGCAAGCGGCCCGTGGGCGCAAAGCGGACGCTCGTCTTCTGCCACCGCGGTGGCGCCCGCACCGACTGGGCCATGCACGAGTACCGCCTCCTCCCCGCCGGCCTCGACGCCTGCGCCGGCGCCGCCAAGAACTCGCTGCCCCATGTAAGTTTAAGAATTAATCAAAGAGTTAGTTCTAATTAATACACATGCGATTTACATGAAATTTGATTGCTCGCCCTTAATTTCTTGGTGAATTGTGTGATTCAGATGAGCTGCCGTGCGGCCGAGGCCGAGGACTGGGTGGTCTGTCGCATATTCAAGAAAACCACGCCGGCTCACCGCGGAGGCGGCGGTACCCATTTGCCGCACATCCGCGGTACGGTGCGGCGGAAGGGCGGCGCCGACATGCAGTCTTCGCCGTCGTCTGCCTCCTCGTGCGTAACCGAGGCTTGCGAGGACGGCGGCGACGGGGAAGAGGAAGAAGAGAGCAGTAGCAGCAGTGTCGCCTCTAATTGGCCATGATGAGAGGATTAGAGCTGACTAGGCCGTTAATTATGGTGTCATGTTCTAATAAGTGCTCTTCATTGCGCTGCTAATGTGGCAGTAGAATCCTCATTCCTCAGTAGTAGTACCTATCTAGCAAGAGAGAGAAACAAAACTGAGCTCAAACAACAACAGAAAATCACGTCTCTATCTGGATTTGAGCTCACCGCGAATCTAGAGTGTTTATTTCTCAGAGAAAGATTGCCATTGTCCTTAACATAATGTTCCTTTGTTTTCTCCTAGAGTTTCCAAGCAGAAATTGGAGTAGAACAAGTTCGACAATTTCATTCTCATCAGCTTGATATGCTGGTCACTTCGCATCCTTTTTTAGTCCTTTCACCAGACGCTACCACTAATAACCAAGCAAAGGAAGCTAAGCCTCACAGCGAACTGATGTCAGTACTCAGGACACGACGCTTACATACGTAGGGGGTGTTTGGGACAGCTCCTGCTCTACTAAAATCTGTGGAGTTGGTGGAAGCGAGATATTTTAAACTCAGAAATTTATGGAGCTGGAGTGTGTAAGACATTAAGAGTGTTTTGATGGATCATCTTGTTTACATTTTAGACTAAAAATATAAATTTAATTTATTTTATTTTAGCCTATAAGCTTTAGATCTGAACTGGAGCTGGAAGTTGGAGCTCTTCTAAACAGGGTCATAGCTTCAGTGCAAGGAACAGCAAGAACGAGCATATATATATACAAAGCAAAGCAGGAGGGTACCCGAAAAGATAAAAAGGAAAAGGAGAAAGAATAAAGAGGTGCAGAGAAAGCTGGGCAGAAAGGGCAATGCACTTCAGGGAAGCAGAAAGGAGACGATAAGGTGTGTCCGTGCGTGCGATGATACTGTTCCATACTCCAGCACGAGCCAGACCAGAAACATTAGCTCTTCTACCCTTCTCCCTCATTGTTTTTTTGAAAAAAAATCTAGTTCCATACAAATATAGTTACAAAAATAATTCTTTTTCTGAATGTGGAAGTCCCAACAGATGACACGTATTAACTATCACGCTTATATACCATGATAGCCGCAATGAACCACGGCCTACACCTATAATTGTAAGGTAGCTTGGCAAGTCGTGCTGCCGTAGCACGGTGGTAGAATCTACCACAGTACTTGAGCGTGGCAATTTCATAACATATTGTCATAGCTTGCAGCATCTGTTGTAATACATATATGTATTATTTACTGGTGCTTTCATAATTGAAAAAAAGAACTTCTTATGATTACACTTGTATAGGGCTGAATTTGAAAGACAAAAAGTGCGAGCGGATGCCTGTCTTCTCGAGGGGGCCCTTTCGACGAGAGGAATAAGGAACCTGTTATTGGGAAGAGGGATAGGAATAGGAATATAATCTCAGGCAATCCCAGGGTGGCTCGCTTCTCCGGTCTGATCCCCTGCAAAGCATCTCCCTCCCTCACTTTGGCTTTCAATCGTACCGAAGCGAATACTTGTTAGCATACAGATAGTAGATTTGGGGGAATTCTTTTCGCGCACACTGAGAATGATTCACACGGTCATTGTCTTAAACTGATAACCGCAGACTGATAGTTCTGTAATTCACTACTGATTCTATTGGTGTGGCATATGAAGCTGGCCGAGTTGACCCACGCAAGGTTTTAAATTTTATTTTTGGATTATATCTTGAAGGCGGTCGAAATCTAAAATTTCGATGAGGTTTCGAAATTTCAGACGAAATTCAAATCCTAGATTTTTTAGATCGGGATTTCCGATATTTCAGTCGAGATTGCCGAATCTCAGCAAATTGCAACCAAATGAAGAATAATTCAAACCACGTTATAAAATTTTGAAATTTTTTTGAATGATCTTGACACATCACTAATGTTTTCATAATTTTTTTCAGATGATGATCAAGCTGAGGAATTTTTAAAAAATTCTGGCAGTGCTATTATCCTGATAAAGGTTGAGTGCATGTACTGTTTCTATAGATTTGATTGAACAAATTAAAATAGATTTAGAATTTTTAAAACTTTTAGATAAGGGTTCTAAGGTAGTGCTTAAGCTCTCCTAAAAATTTTGAATCGTTATCACACTTGAGCGAATTTATAAAATTCTAACAATGTTATTGTCTCATTTATGTTCCTTCTGTTTTTTATTTTTCAAGGATAACACATGAAGTTCAATTCTTTTGAAAAAAATTTGTACGATTCTAGATTATTAATTATGGTACCATAATTTTTTTAGAGCGTGATCAAGCTTGTATATTTTTTTAAAAATCTGACAGTGCTTCTATTATTTTTAGAAAACGTTTCATAAATTCAGTTTTTCATAAAAATTTTATGGCAGATGACATTCTTAAAAGGTATTATCCTAAATCTAGTGCAAAAAAACTTAAAATCCAGTTAAAATACCTAAAATTTCAATGAAAATTGCCAAACTTTCCGAAATCATTGTAGCAATTTAATTTATTTTATTTGGTCGGGATTTGAAATCTCGTCCCTTACCAAAATTTAAAATCTCGACCAATATTTCTCAAATTCATCGGGTTTTTAAACCTTGGGCCCACGTATAATAGTGATGGATTAGTTCCTGCAAATTGGTGCAGGTTATGAGGCATATTCATCAGCGGTCCTTGTAAAAAAGTGAAAGCAAGATTAAGCGTAGCTAGCTGCACGATACAGAGCAACATCTGAAAATTGAATCGTTGTCTGTGACACCTTTATCATTGGCTACAGTGGAAGCTATCATTCATCATGTTTTAATATTTAAAAAATAAATATGTATATAATATAAGTTACCTCTAAACAAATAATAAAAACATAGTCCTTTAGAAGGTACTAATATTTTTATAATAAGAAAACGAGTCAAGTCCATAATTAACAAACATATTAATACTTGTCCAAAAAAACTATAAATGGTAACTATATCCTAATATTCTTAACAATAAGTATTTAATCACTAAGAAATATAAATATTGGATAATTGAAAAAATGTGAGATGAGGTCCTTTAATAGGTTTTTTCATAGTTCAGGCTTATAAGGGATGTTTGGTCAATATTTTGGCACATAGGTACTTACATAGGATAGTGAAGATATCGCTAGTTATAACGCTTATAGCTAATATAGTAAAATATTGACCAATAGCTTTGTGTTTATGGTCCAAAAAACTTATGGTGTAGCTATTTAGAACACTATGTAAAAATTTTATATGGTATCAGAGCCATACCTCTGAGCCATCGTCGTCCCAAATCCAGATCAGCTACTGTCGTTTGCCACACTTTCCTCGGAGGCACCGGGTCATCGCCACTGCCAAACTCTTCGAGTCTCCAAGTCGTCAGCATCACTCCGCCCAGGTGAGAAGGCCATCAATGGTGCATAGCCCTAGGCAAGTAGATCAGGTCACTCACCGCCAGATCTGGGTAGCGTCGCCACCGCTACCATTTGGATGGAGGAGTCAAGTCTGTGAGCATCATAGTCTTGGACAAAAGGGGTTGTGTGTGGTGCAGGCAAGTTCATCAGGGGCACCGGGTCACCATTGCTACTTAGGGCCACATTGTGCGAATCACAGTCATTGTTGCTCAAGGACGTTGTCTTCGCCCCCTGTGGGGGTGGATCTGGCCCTCGATTATTTGATCTTGTTCCTGGTTGAACGGGTCTTGTCACCGTGGAGAAGAGTGAGGGAGGTGAGCAGTCCCTCAAATTTAGAGAAAGAATAGCCGTGATAGAATGAAAAAGAAAGAAAAAGACCAAAAAATAAGGATGAGAGTGAGGGGGGAAGAAAAAGAGGGAAGGTTGAAAAATGAAAAAGAAAGAGAAGGACAAAAAGGAGAAGAAAAAAGGGAAGGATGAGGAGGGAGGGGAGAGATAAGGAAGGAGTTGAATGTTGCTATTGTCTTCTATAGGGGAGAGATTGAGAAGTGTTTCTTTCGATGCTGATAGTGGAGATTTCAAGGCAATGTAAAGAGATCCTGAAATAGTGAGAAGATTGCTTAGAATGTGGCTCTAGTGAAGTTGGTAGCAAAAGAGGTGCAGGGTGTCAAGACCAGAGATAATGTTGGGTATGTGCTGACGATGGTATTGATGGCGAGTGTAGGGGTTATTTGTAGCTTCGATGGAGGCTATGGTTTTGGCGTCGATGATAGATATTGAGGTATTGTTGTAGGTGCTAGAGACGGTGTAGGTGGAGAGGTGTGGCAAATGTGTTGGTAGAATACGAAGGTCAATGTGGTTAAAGGTATGTTAGAAGAAGTGGTGGAAGTTGAGGTAGTCGAGGGTATGTTAGGAGATCTAGTAGAGGCTAAGGTGGCCGGGGCCTAGATATATAGACAATGGAAGCCAAGGCTTTACAGCATGTGGGTAGAAATGGAGACAAAGATTACAGGTATGATGACGAAGACGAAAGATTTGATGTTAGTTGAGGCTACATTAAAGGTAGTCAAGACGATGAATCATAATGGGTATTGTGGTCCATGGTGTAAGTGATGACAATCGAAGGTTGTGTCCTTGTGATGGTGTTGGATGTAACGCAAGTGGTGTAAACGATACGGATGACAGTCTTAGAGGTTGTGTCAATCATGGAACTAGAGACAACTTTGGTAAATATAGACGCATACGATCATGGTATTTACCATTGTGTTGGTTATATAATTGGTAAGAATAAATGTTCTAGTGATGGTATTGTATTATGTAACGAGATACCAATTATTGTTATTTTATGACCATTTTGAGAGCAATGTTGGAGAGTTAGTATTGGAGATTAATAAAAGTCCAAGTCGCATGTAACTCAGAGGCATGTCAATTGTCAAGGATATGATTGAAGTTAGAGTTAAATTAGAGAGAGCTAGATTATAATTAATACTATAAATAAGGAGTATGTGGATCCGAAAGAACACACAATTATTCCACGAAAAATCTTCGCTTTCTCTGTATAAGCCGTTTAAATTTCAACCACGGACTTATAAAAGTTGCAGCCAAAATGCCAAATGCTGTACTAAAAGTTTTTTTTTTTTGCTCCTTTCTTTTCTCATTTTTCAGACCAAGCAAGCAAGGAAATATGGGGCTGTTTGGTTTGAGACTAAATTTACCAAATCAAACCTTACTAAAAATTGACATGCCAAAAATTTGGTCACTAAATTGGTTGCCAACATTTGGCCAACAATTGGCAAGAAAATGAACTAGGGATGCCAATGGAGAAGAAAATTTAGCCAAAATTTGATTGCAAACTAAATGCTTGCCAAATTTGATTAACACTACTAAAATTTAGTAAAACAAATATTAGCAACAATTAAAAGTAAACCAAATAACCGTAGATTTTTTAGTTAGATAGATGATAGTAACGGAAAATAGCACAATCGGTCAATAACTCAATATCGTGGAAAGAGAGTAGTCAAAGCCGTACTGAATGGACAGAAGCCGGAGAGAGGACAGCAGCAGCAGCAGCACAAGAGAGGTTGCCACTAATTCAAGACAGCCGGAGAGCTTTTTCAGATGTCGCGAGGTGGCTGCCCCCGCAAGTGTCCGCATATGGAGGGGCGGACGAGACACGACAGCGGCAATCAGTGAGATAGATGGCCATCGCATCCATCAATCACTAGGTTTCATTCAGAATTTCACGCTCGGAAAACGCCCAGATTCAGCGCGCGTACTGTAGTACGTGTCCCCTCTCCTGCTTGTAGGGGTGAAAACAGGACAGGAAATATCCGTCCGATCCGATCCCGAATCCGTTTAAAATCCGTACCGATGTTATCCGTATCCGTATCCGGAAAATCCGATGTAATATGGGTTAGGATATGGGAAGAGCAATATCCGATCCGTATCCGAAAAATCTCATGTAATATGGGTCAGGATATGGGAAGAGCAATATCCGATCTGATATCCGGTAAATATCCGACCCGATATCCGGATAAAATCAGTTATTCTTCCATTAATTTGGTTCATTATTGGATAGATAGAATAGTTGTTTGATATTGGCACTAAAAAACACTACTTTGTTATTAAGCGTGAACTTCAACAAATCTATCAACAAACAAATAGAGTGATGACATAATGTTTTTACCTAAATTGATTTGTTCAACATATTTAATAAACTTCTTTTCTATTCAAATTACTGGAATTAGTTAAGTCACTAAATTGCACCTCTAACTATACTACTATCATACGTTGAAATAATTATGACTTGAAGCTAATGTTGTAAAGTTAATGCTTCATTCCTTCTTTTACGTACACAATTATGTACTATACTACTATCCGATTATAATATCCGATCCCGACCCGAATCCGTCAGGTATCCGCTCCGTATCCGAATCCCGAATAATCCGAATTCGTATCCGTATCCGGGACATCCGTATCCAACTCCGAATCCGAAAAAAAAAATATGGATTAGGATACGGGACGAGCAATATCCGCCCGTATCCGACCCGGTTTCACCCCTACTTGCTTGCGCCGCTGCGAACGCGCTGGGGTGCCCATGTAATCTGCCTACCGTGCACCGCGCACACTGCGAGCATCGCCTCTAAGTAAGCCATGTGAACTTGTGATCCTATAATCCTATTCCCCTCACGCAACTGGCGACCAACAGAACAAACGCATGACACTTCAAGACGTTCGGTAGTTGGTACCATGGTTTGAATTTTCGTCGAATTTCGGCGAAATTTCGGTTTTCGGTCCCTCCCGAATTTATATATGCCGGCCGAATTCAAAATTTTAAAAAAAATGATTTTGCTACAGTGTCAAACAGTAATTTCGGAAATTTCGGGTTTGGAGTCCGGATTTTCAATTTTTTTGGCCGGATTTGAACGGAATGGGTCCAATAACCCTTAAGAAAGTCTTGTTCTATGAAAATTTGATGAAAAACTAATTTTTTGAGATTTTTTAAAATTTGGGCAGAAACACTGTCAGATTTTTAAAAAATTTTACAAGCCATATAATCATCTGAAAAAATTATGGTACCATCCCTTGTTGTTTGGGATCATACACAAAAATGTTCAAAATAATTTAACATCATTTGTTATCTTCAAAAAATCAAAAACAGAATGGACATAATTGGGACAGTAAACTTGTTAGATTTTTATAAATTTTCTCGAGTGTGATCATCATCTAAAATTTTTATGAAAGATTAATAACTTCCTCAGTACCATTCTGTAAAATTTTCAAAAAATTTCAACTTTCTTGGTTTGCTCAATAAAATCTATCAATACAGTAAGCACTAAACTTAATTTGTTGTATTATATTTCAAAAATCAATTCATTTAAGCTAAGGATTTATCGGGCAATTCAAATATTTTTATAACTTTATGAAATTTTGTTTTTCAAATTTATTTGAGCTAAGAATTCTTATGTAAAATTTTCAACTCAAAATATTTCTCCAGGAATTTATAAAAATCTGACATTCAAAGTACTAGTTTTCAATTCTCTCCGTTTTTGATTTTTAAATATCTTAAATTAATTTATTAATTTCTGATATTTTTAATGTTGATGCATTTATTGTTGGGGAAGATAATATAACATTTTCAGATTGAAACTATGAAATAATATTTTCATTTAATTCTGACATTGAATTTAATTTGTTGTATTATGTTTCAAAAATCAAACAGAGAAAGAACATAAATGGCACTGTGCCTTCTACGAATTTTATAAATTCACTGGAGCATGATAATGATTTAAAATTTTTATGAGATATTAAAAATTTCCTTTCCACCCTTATGTAAAATTTTTAAAAAATTTAGACCTTTTTTATTGCTAAATTAAATCTTTGTATTGATCATCGGTCCGTTAACAGGATAGTAGCACTTTTCCCATTTTTTAAAATTCATGACACTTGATCATCATATGAAAATTTTATGAGAATATTATGGATGTGTCAGGACCATCCAGAAAAATTTTCAAAATTTTACAACCTCGTTTGTTCTAATTATCATTCGGATGAAACTTGCCGCTCAGCGCTTTACCAAGACAGTACCAATGTTTTAATTTTTAAAACTTCCTCACATTTGATAATCATCTGAAATTTTAACACAAATATCACAAGTATGTTAGGAATCTCCATAAAAAATTTCAGAAAGTTCTAACATCATTTGTACTATTTTTCATCCGGTTCAAACTTGCCGATCAACGTTTCATCTACATAGTATCAATGTTTGAATTTTCAAAAATTCCACAGATCTGAGAATCACCTGAAATTTTTATGAGAATATATCTATTGTGTCAGGAACCTACAAAAAAAATTTCAAATTTTTTTGACGTCGTTTGAACCAATTTTCAGTCAGTCCAATTTGGGCGAATTTCGGTGGAATTTCGGCGAAATTTCGGAAATTTCGGTACCAAACAAACCGGATTTGAATTTTGAAATTTGAATTTTGAATGTCCTCCGGCCGAATTTACCGAATTTCAGACGAAATTTCGGATTTCGGCCTCTCCCGAATTTTTTTGGCAAACGAAAAGTTGATCCCTGGTTGGTACTGACGACGAAGGGAACATGGGATGGGAAAAATCTGGGCTGGCTTCCATTGGTTTCTTTCTTTCTTTCTTGTAGGGGGTTAGCTTGAAGCACACACTTCAATTACTACCCTAACATGGTTGGCACTTGGGCAGCTCCCATCTTCAGTGGCGACGGCAATATTATCACTGCCAATCTCTATTATATAAAACAAAAGTTTTTTCCCACATCACTTTATCAATATTACTCATCTTTACCATTGCTCTTTAATTACCCACATTTACCATTAATTACTCACCTTTGCCACTGTTAGTGATCTTTGCAAAGAAACTTTTTACTGCAAATTGAGTTTTCGTTGCAACGCACGGACACATGGCTAGTGTAGTAAGTTTAGTAGTAGTAGGTGAATTATACTAAATGAGACACGTGGGCCAACCAAATTAACTGTGGGGAATTGCTGGAATCAATCACTGGAGTAGTTCACTACTAACCCAGATGCGTCGAGATGCCAGCCAATCTTAATTTTTGGTTTGAAGTAGTAGTAGCAGGTTCGGTGTCCATGGTTTGTTGGGTTTCTGTCCGACGCATTTTAGTATCACGATTTGCTCAATCAGAACTCAGAAGAGATCGAGGGTTTACCCTAGTAAGCTGGACGTGCTTAATTTTTACTACTTCGTCAACAGTGGCACCAAACTCGTTTTAATAAGAAACAAACAAAATCGAATAATTTCTGTGGAAATTGGCGCATTGGTAGCATGCACACGAATCAAGAAATCTCTACTCGACCCACAAATGGATGCTCGCACGCAGGGTTAATAAAATCGAAATTTTTATTTTCAGACAATTTTGTATTTTCAAAAATGGTAAAAATCAAGCGAAAATTGATAGAAACTGAGAAAGTTTGAATTCAATTTTTTTTAACACAGTGGTCAAACAACGGGAAAAAAAAAGAAAATCGAGTAATTTTATTGATGTTCGAGCAATTTTCACCAATTTTCTTCGATTTGTGATTTTCGTGCTAATTTTTTTATTTTTAACACAATGAAGGAAAATTTAAAACATAAAAAAATAATTTTTAAAAAATTGTAAAAATCCTAATTAATCTATAAAATATCTCATAGATTTTTTTAAAAAAATTGAAATCATTTATTGCTACTAAAAAAATCAAAAACAACAATTAATACAAAATAATAGAGACATCATCGATTTTTATAACAATTTAAAAATTGATTATATTTTGAAATTTTAATTTAACCATAACTAGTAACAAAGGATCATGCACTAAAATTTTCAAAAATATTATACTTCATTTAATGCAAATATATATGTATATATATAGCACTTTCGAATTTTTTAAAAATATATAGGCCTAATCATCATCTAAAAATTTTACAACATCATTAGAATTATCTTAGAACATCACAAAAAAGTTAAGAAATATTAGACTTCATTGAATGCCCTAGAAAATCAAAAACTAAAGAGTATATATTTTGACAAGATCCTTTGTTAGAATTTTTAAAAAATACACAGGTCTGATAATCATCTAAAAATTCTATAACATTATTAGCATTGCCTCAGTACCTCACACTAAAAATTTCAAAAAAATAGCACTTTTTGATAATTTTTCTTAAAATTTTTTGAATTTGCATTTAAACTCCACTGTTTATCAAGCGGTTTTTATTGCTGAGCTGCATCGATACAAGTGAAAATCGTCGATTTTGTGAACCCTGTTGGCAAGTGTGGTCCTCCTGTGCCCATTTCATGTAATTACCCGATGGCTACACTGATAGATCCACCTAATAGAGGAAACCTAGCATCCATCTTTGTAAGGATCTCCACTCGTCCATCTAGTGTCGTCAAACCCAATTCCACCTTCCATAACCTCGTCCTGCATGGGCAAGTCATTTGCTTGCATGCTCCACGCCTCCGCCACTCTAGCATGCCGAGTCCACATGTTGCGCCTTCCCTAGCCAATAAAAGACATGGTCACCACTGGGATCATATATCTATGTTGCCTCTATCAATACCTGAATGCCACAAGCCTCCACCGCCACCCGTCTCTAACCCCTCCTTGCTTGCCTCCAAGAGCCAACAAGGGTGTAAATTCAAGCTCTATTGATTTTGGTGATTGGTTTTAGATTAATGCATAATCATTATTTAAAGACAAATCTACTCATTATGGGACTTACATGTTTATTGAGCTTTATTCTTATTAGTCTTGAATTTGAATGGAAAATGAAAAATCTAAGGTATGCACTCGTATTCATTTTATTATCCTATTGTATGCTTAGAATTTAAGTTAAAGGATGAACTATTCCATTGCATATGCAATAAAGATGTGCATTATGTTTCTAAATTTATATATTACATGGATGCACACATCTAGTAGGAGTTCATTCTCTTACTTGATGTTTTAATAGTATTGATTCATGTCTTCTTGCCAAATAATATAAAGGATCAAAATATTGAAACAAAACTTTGAGTATAGATTAACTTACCTAGTTGTAGTATACTCATAGTATCTTAGGATAAACTCCAATGCATTCTCAAATAGAAATTGTACATATTGATTCAAAGCAAATTATTTATATGCACAAGTTTTTGTGGAGTTTATCCTATTATTGATGGTATTAAGAGTATTGATTCCTTTCCACCACTCCAACATAATTTAGATCATTGCCTGGTAACCACCAAAATGAGTATATGATATTTGTGTAGTAAATATATACTCGTGTCAATTTAAATGAAATTTAAATAGAGTTTGACTGTCTTTCAATCAATCAAAGAACACTTCATCATATGTTGATAGTGTTCTTTTATTGATTAAGGACAAACGAAAAGCTCTTGAGTATAATGAAGCATTAGTTGCATCAATGTACTCAAGACATAATTAATCATTCAAATTAATTTGGGTTATTCTCAATCAATCTTGGAGTATTCATTATGTGTTAATGGAGTGCAAATTGATGATTGAGACAACTATGTTTGTTAGACTAATAATCTTTCATGAGTTGTGAAGTAGGTTGAATCCAACGATAATATAGGATCGAGAAGAAGAAGTCATCATGTGTTAATGAGCATAAATGAGATTCTAAAGTGAAGAAAAGAGAATAAGAGGTTAATCAGATGTTGATGAATAAGACAAGACTCGATCTTGAAGAAAAGATGATTGAATATCATAAAAACTCCAAATGGATCGCTAGAGACAAAGGTATAATTACATAGGTTAAGGATGTATTCCTAATCTTTTATCAGTCTCGGTGGTTGGTTGAGAGACTGGTTTTCTAGTTAGGTTTGTCGTACTATTAAGAAGGGTTTAGTCATTTAACTTGAGTTTCATCATGTGTTGAAGCACCATCATTGAGAGCTAGAAGATAGGGGTGCTACCGCAAGCCTCCACCCCCCTTCCATCTCGTCGCCAAGAGCTAGAAGAGGGTGACGGTGTTAAGAACAAGGTGAGAGTGATGCATTGAAACTACTTTTGATTCAGTGGCGGAGTCAGAAAATTTTAGGACCCTAGGCAAACCTAATTAATTAATGGTCTAGGGCGAAGATTTACCCAAAAAATCTCATTTTTCATAACATTTGTGATGGTGAAGCTGTACTATACCTCTATAGTGTATGTAACTAGCCAAAATAATAGATGGTGGGCATAAGCATATACGAGTGTTAGCCATGCCGGCCGCGTCTAATTACCATCCTAACTACCAGGCCTTGGTTACACAGTACCCCTTGCGCTAGTAATCACAGCTTACAATAGAATACCCCTGCATTAGGTGACCATGTATCTTTCGGGGCCGGATACACTAAAAATTAATTAAGCCCTTGCACAGTGCCATTTTACCTGCATGAATGAACGAGTAATTAACGGTGGCTGGCTTCTTCGATTAATCAATCGACCAATTTGAAACGGTGGTGTAGTTGTTGTTTATGTGCATGCGATGGCAGCGTTTGACATCCATCACCACCTCCTACTAAAGATTTTGGGAGCTCACGCATGGCACTCCCGGTTGCAATCAAGGTTTCAAATTTCATTTTTGAACCACATCTCGGATAGCTGAAATCCAAAATTTTGACGAGATTTCAAAATTTTAGACAAAATACAAACAAAATTCAAAAAACAAGTTTAAAACTAAGAAAACCAAAATTTCGACAAAATTATCCGAAATCAACCCTTGTGAAAATAGTATATAAATGAGATCATTACTCATCACTAGTGCTTATAGGCTCATCTAGCTCAGGTAGTAGGAGCGCATGGCTCTAACCCTTTAATCATGGATTCGAGTCCCATGGTGGGCATTTCTCCTCGCTAGGGACTTCAACCCTCCACTCTATCAATTGAGTTAAAGCTGGTTTATGAGTTTCTTGTAAAATTTTCATATATATTCCTCAGAAAAAGCATTACAATTCACCATAAAATTGGTACGAAATCCGGTCCAAACAACATACAAACTAGTAAAAAAAAAAGCCAAAATCTTGGCAAAATTGATCAAAATCTAGCTGAAATTCACCGAAATCGCTATAGTAATTTGATTTTTTTTATAAAAAATATTCCACCAAATTTTTTGAAATCTCAATCATAACCGAAATCCAAAATTACGATACGATTTTAAACCTTATTTGTAGGCAATATATCCAGTGCAATTAATTAAAGTTTTGGTGTAACCACCGTACAACCCTACTAAAAAAAGTTTCAAAAAATTCTGAAAAAAATCATAGATGTACATCACAGCTTGCCCTATCTACATATAAAATTTCATGATCAAATTCGTCTTATGCTAGAAGTTACAAAAAAGACAAATTTAGAGTGCATTTGAACTATTCAAGTTTGTCAGAAAATTTGTCTTTTTTATTACTCTTAACATAGGACAAATTTGATCATGAAATTTTATATGTAGATGGGGTAAGTTGAGATGTATATCCATGATTTTTTTTTAGAATTTTTTAAAACTTTTTTTAGTAGAGTTACATGATAGTTACACCAAAACTTTAATTACACTGAATATATTCCCTTATTTGTAATTGCCAAAGTCATATTCTCTCCCTCCCGCCTCTTCGGAGAAGAGGAGAGAGAGGGTGAGGAGAGCACACTAGATTAGTACTCCTGGACCTAGTCCTAGTCTGCAGTTGTGGTTTGGTTGATTGCTTCCTTTTTCAATACCGAATCCATCTATCCATCCGTCCATCCATCCATCAAAGTGTCAACCATAACTCGGTCCCTCTCTTCCTTAGCTAGACTAGCTATCCGATTCCATTTCAGCCCCACGGCACGGCCACCCCAACAAGTCCCAGGAATTAAGGGCTCCTCGCTCGCTTGGTTTCTCATCGCAAGTCATCATGATTCATGCAATTAGGCCGTAAAAAAATAAAGCTCCATGCTCGTTCGCTCTGGGCTTAATTCCAGCTTCATTCAGGATCCAAATAAACCGAACTCAAGTTTAATATCCTACCTGTGAAACTAGAATAGCTCACGAGCTTAGTAAACTTATGAATTGTATGTTAAAAATTACAATATGTTGATTTTTATCAAGCTTATTCGAGCTTAAGTATTTTTTATTATTAAAAATTTGTGTATATTAAATTACTAATTGTTACCTAGCTTGCTCGATCTTAGTTAGAATCGACTCGAGTTTACAACTGAACTCAGACCTTAATTTAGACTCCTCTAGCTGGCCTCGCTAAAAATGTCTCGTTTGAAAGCCTAGGTACATGAAATGCACGCAAGGAATAGTTTTTAAGCGTCAGCAACGACACCTCCTCCTTCCTTCCTCAATGGCTGGCGGCCTCTTCTCAATTCTTAGTTGGATTACAAAACAAGCAACTAAGGCTCATGCACTTGCCGTCTCTCTCTCTCTAACAAGGTTTATTTATGATTCAGGACGTGCAAATAGTTGCTATATTATTAGCACTCAATGATTTGCAGCGCACAGCGTGGCACTATTCGGAAGATAGACGATGCTAACGCTATACATCAACACATCTGGTGATCTGATGCTGGGGCCATGTGTTAACCATTAGTCAATGTTGGGCCACAGAGGAATCCATGCGTTGAAAAGAAACAAAGGGTTCGAGTTGATGAGCGATCATTCCCAGACGATGAACCTGTGTGCAACTTGCAGACTCAATGCAAGCCGCTCCAAACCGAACTCTAATTTGTTGTTGCTTGCTGAATCTGTCAGTATTCTGTGTACAAGTGCAGAGACATTGGCATGTGGTGGAGCCCAATGGATTGGAGGTGTCTATGGACATGGAGCAAGTAGTGGAGGAGGAGCAAAGGAAAAAAGAATTAGTGGAGTGGAAGAAGAGACTTCCTCTGAATTAATAGCTCGGCCTAGGCAGCTGCCCGCAAGAACCACCCTCTCAATTAATTCAGTGATTAGTACTACTTTAGTACTAGTTGCAGGAAGGAGGAGAGTAGTTAAGTTACCTTCCCTCCAAGGGAATCCAAAACAAGTCAATAAACAAAGCAAACACCAAAGAACTCTCTCTCTCTCTCTCTCTCTCTCTGACATCTAGCATTGTCCTCCAGTGGGAATGGATGGAGGTTGGAGGGTTTGTTGGTGATTGCTTTAAAACTAACATGGAGACACATGCAAGCAACAAGGCCATTTGCAATATGCTCCCTCTTCTGCACACAACTGTGCAAGGTAGAGGAGGGTTGTGTCAGTGACCTGCAAGCATACGAGTACTTGGCTTTAGGCATTGAAAGCACCGGCTGGCCATGGATCATCAGTAACTAACAGCACTCAACATCTACTAGTTTCCTGCAAGAGCAAGCTGCATCAGATTTTGCCATCAATGGACCCTGTTAAGCTTCAGGATTCTCAATTTTTTGCCTCAATATTCTCAATTTTTTGCCTGGCTTCCAGAATGAGAATAAATAATAAAGGACTGGAGTTCCATGTAGGAAATGGAATCTGAATATTGGCTGGTCCTGAACTGCTGTGCTTATCTAGTCTTTGTAGTTTGCCGCACCTGTAGAAAGTATGACAGGCGATAATCCTTACTGCACCTGGGGAGCAGAAAGTCGGCCGAGGCCACAACTGGGCAGGCGAGCGCAATAGCTTGTCTATGTAGTGCGGAACGAACCTTGTTGCGATGGACCATGCGTTGCTCCACGCTTGCCGGTGCTGTCGTGGCTCGACCACCTCCTACGCTCATCAGGTGCCGTAGGGGATAGATTATCTGTCGTGCTTTTCACGATAGGAAAAGAGACTATTTTTGTAAACACACCTGTAGAGCCTAAATTTGCGAAACAACTATTGGCGCCAAGTACAGTGTTCTTGAATTGAATGGTGTTCTGTACTTCTGTCTGGTTGTTGCAGCAGGCCCACATGTAACTATGCTCAAGAAAAATTGCACCCCCAAGGCGCCAAGTCTGCTTGATTTCAAGATCTGCCACCTTTTCATTTACTATCTATTATTAGTAGTAGGTCCGTGCAAAACTTATGGCTGTAGGAACGGGGTCTACTGTAGGTTCGATTCACATCGAAATACTCGGTAAATAAATAGGAAGGTAGGTCAAATTGGCCTATTTGCACATTTTTCACTCTCTATGTTTAGCTTTTATCTTAACGAAATTATAAATTTAGTTCTATTCTCCGTCACGAAAGGAGCGGAAGATAATTATAGTATAGACAGTAGTAGATCACCTGTCGCAATATGAAAGCACAGTAGATTAGTCATTGGATAGCTAGAATCGAAATTAAGCTCGAGGCTCATATCTGCTCGCTCGGCCAGCTCGGCTCGGCTCGACGGCTGATAAGAATCTAGTTTAGCAGCTTCGAGCTTCGCTCGCTATTCGATAGGCTCGTTAATTCATGGATAAGTTATGAAATAAATAACATTGGTGGTATTGTTATGAAACAAATAACATTGATAACTTTGAAATAACATTGATAACATTAATTTCGCATGCATGATTTGCGTGAAAGACCAAGTCGATTATAAAAGCAGATATTAGAAGCGAGTTAATGATCATTTAGGACTGAATTTGAGCGAAATTACAAATTACAAGTAGACAATTTTGGAAATTAATATATATAGATAATGCTTGAATCTTGGATGACTTCGGCTTCCAATGAAAATATGGAAGTAGCATCACAAGATACCTTATGAACAAATCAGAATGACTGATCTTTGGTAGAGCAGCTCATTCAGACATTAGCCATTCAAATGATCCATAAAACAAGCTACAAAACAAAATGTGCATACCTCAAGTCAGCCGGCTCGCGAGCCGAGCCGAGCTCGAGGCTCGACGAGCGAGCAGCCGAGCCCGGATTTCACTGACTATAATGAGCCGAGCCTGGCTCGGCTCGGCTCGATTCCACCCCTATGGATAGCGGAGTGCTTAGGTCCACTGCTTTAGCGGTCGGAAAGAAGGTAGATTTGTAATTTTATTAAACTGTGGCCAAACTTTTTTAAAAAAATTATGCCAAGAGGCAAAAAAAAAAAAAAAGCTTCAAGAAATACTCTGTATTCAACTGGGTGCACCTTAAATTTTTTTTGATAAAAAGAAAACTCCTTGTCCATTTTAGTGAAAAAAAGCTACTCCTTCAATCACAAAATAATCTAATTTTTGTTATGTGCAATCAAACATCCTAAACTTTAGCTATCAATATCATTTTCAATATTTAGATTAAACACATGAAAATGAGTATTTATCAACTTTATCAAGTAGTGGCGGAACTGATTTTTTTTTTGAGAGGATACACATTTTACACGTACAAATTTGTAGTCTTGTATGTACAATCATAAATCTAATATATATATTTGAAATTTACTAAAAGTACAATACAAATAGTTCTAAAATCTTAAAAATCTCAAACCACAAAAGTCAAAATCAATTCAGTCAATAAATTTAGCCTATTTAAGAGGTAAAGTTTTAGCGTTTCTCAAACTTTTGAAGGTGCCGAGGCACATCATCCGGTAGTTCCACTCATGTTGTCAAGTGCATAAACAAAAAGGGTTAATCAGATATATGCCACTGCAAGAATGGGTTATTCGAGATTTGCCATCGTTCCTTTCGTATTTCTAGATTTGCTTCTAAACCGTGTTTATTCTAAATATGCCATTGCAGCACACATGTCACTTCTAGTCAAACCGAGCGCAATTCGACGATTTTGCCCTCCGCATCAAAGTCTTGTCAATTTTGTAGAAATCTCCAAAAGATCTGAAGCTAAGATTTTACCTTGGTGATCCGAGATCCTCATCTACCTCTGGTAAAATATGAAAAATTAAAACTTACATTTAAAACTTTTAGAAATTCAAAAATAGAAAAATAAAGTTGAAAATAGCAATGTCAGAATTTTTAAAATTTAAATATAAAAGATAAAATTTTAAAACTTTATATAAGATTAATAATACTATTTCAGATCTTGGTAAAATTTTCATAAAATATTAATACCATTTTAGCCTTAAATTAAATATAAAAAAATAGACGAGGGACAAAATCGTCCGAATGGATGAGTCATGCTGGTTTGACCGTAGTGACACGTGTCGCTGCAATGGCATATTTAGAATAAACACGGTTTCGTAATGGCAAATCTAGAAATACGAAAGGAACGATGACAAATCTCGAATAACCGATTCCTGTAGTGGTATATATCTGATTAACCCAAACAAAAAACATGTAAAATATCCGCAGATAAAGAGGGCTTACGTACCAGAAAAAGGCCCATCTCCATCGCAGGCTCTTATATCCGTGTATTCTTTAGGCCCATACCTGCAATGCATCGATGGCCCAGCACAGCCCATGTGTGGAGGGTCCTCTGCCAAGTGGGACCCCAGCTGTCGTCGCCCACCCCGCCCCGCAACATTTGGGCTCTGCCTCCGCGAAACCCTCGCCGCCGCTCGCCGGCCTCAACGGTGCAACCGCCTCGCACTCGCTTCGCGTGCCTCCTTACTAAGGCCGAGAGCGATGCCGCAGCCGAGGAGGCATCCCATGCTCCCGCTCTTCGTCCCCTTCTCGCTCTCCCTCCCCTTCGCCTGCGATGGGGTGCGCGGCGTCGACTGACAGGGCTGAGCGGCGGAAGCGGGGCCGGGCGCTGGGGCACAGCGAGGCGTCCACCACGGGGCTTCTGGTGGCGCGGCAGCAGAACGGGCTGCAGGAGTCGGTGTCCGTGTCCGTTGCCGCGGCCAGGAGGAGGCGGGGATGTAAGGTGGCGCCGGAGCCGAAGGAGGAGGAACCGGCGGCGGCATTGCCAATGCCCGGTTCACCCAGCTTCCGGTTCTACTGCCAGAAGGTGGCCGCCGTAGACGCGCTCGTGGCCGCCGCCGACGTGGTCGGCGGCGACAGCGACGGATCCGTCAAAATCAGGGGTAACTGTTCCTCTCCTCTTGCTTCTGCATCAGATTAGTTTCTTGAGGTGCATTGCAGTCACACTTGAATCATCCTGTTCCTTGCAGAGACGCCTCAGGCGATCAAGAGGAATGATCTTGCACACAACACCAGCGATGTAGGTTCATGCATGAGCTCCTCATGTTACCTCAGCAAATGGAGCATTGCACTTATGGCTTCCCTTGTGCTGTTTCTAAATTCTAACTTGTTGATGTACGAGCATGCAGTTGTCCAAATCGAAAGAGGTAAACAGGTGGCTAAAGTTTGGAGGCCTGGCAATTGTCGCTGCTGCGGTGTACAGCATGTTCAGGCGTCACTCAGCTCCTCCTGCTGCTGCGAAATCCCATCATCCTTGTGCTGGTTCAGCAACTGCTGCTGCTGGTGCCACAATATATCATCGCTGACCAGACAGTGCTTTATGGGATCTTTACATTTTAGATCTCAGCTTGTAAAATGTGGCTGATTCAGTCTCCTTCTATGATGCTTTGCATCATTTGCTGTATTTAATCTTGCTTGTTGTTTGTAAGTTAAACCCTGCATTTGAGGAATTGATTTCGTGGATGATGTAAGGAGCATCAGCATTGCAATGCTCGTTTTGTTTATTAGAGAAGCATACTGATTAGTGTTTTAAAAAAAGAAGGATACTAAATTGGAATCTGTCCATTCAAGCTTTTCGCTCTGGGAAATTTTCTCTGCGTTTCTGAATTCTAGAGGGTTGAGAACATGCATTTGTCCAAGATTAAGATCATGTCCGATTATCTTCGGTGTACATTTAAATGGTGAAAAGGCAGAGCTTGAAGCTACAAAATTGCCTGACGATGTTCTTTGATCTGACGCCACTTTACTGATGAATTTCTGTAAGCTATCCTTTTTTACATAAATTCGTTATTCGCAGCTCTACTTTATTATACTCTCGAACTATACAAGTATTGCCTATGAATTATGAATTAAAAATGAACAGCTACTGGAATGTAAGAAAAGAGGGAAAAGGGACATGCCTAGCTTGTTATTTGACTGAACCTACTGCGTATCTTCCTTTGGCTCTGAACTGCTCCCTATTCTTTCTTCTCACCTCCATTGGATGGCCAAGCGAGTACGGCCGGAAGGCACCGATGAGAACGTTGGAAGGCGCCATCTTGAGGCTTGGCTTCGCCTTGTGCACTCCCTTCTTCGGGCTGTTCAGGTAAGATTTCATGTGGCCAAATATTAGGCTCGGCATTTTCTTTAGCTCCACAACCGATGATGACAAGAACTCTTCTGTGGTTCCATCAGCCGAGGAATCTAGACTAAAGCCAATTGATGCATCCAGATGAGGCGGAGGAAATCTCTCAAGTTTGGTTGTGCTCGTGCTTGTCACCAATCTTGGGATCTGAAGGTGCAATGAACAGAATTCACCTTTTAGACAATGGTTTTTATGTCTATATAGTTAGTTTGAATATAGCTTTTGATAAAGAATCAAATAGGGGAGGATACAAGAAGCATAACAATTTCTGTAAATTTTGTCAGGGTTGTGATAATTTGAATATAAAATTCTTGCAGGGAAAAAGGGAGAATGAAACATACATTTGGGTTTGCTTGCGGCTTATTATTGACATCTGGAGTAAATACTCTGCGTCCAGGATTCTGTGACATGGGCTTTCTGGTTGTGCTCTGACGTTCTACCGACCCATTAGCTCTCAACTTCCTGAAAGACATAACAGATGTTGAAGCTTTTGTCGATACAAGAAAATAACTGAAATAAGTTTTAGAGAGTTGCGCAGGACCTTTTGTGCTTCTCGTACTTCAACTTCACATCCATTTCTTTACATGGTGGATACCGGGGAAGGCCTGATGGTTCACAGGCATATGGTTCTGTCCTGAAGAACTGAATTCACAGTAAATGGTAAGCACAGGTGAACAAAAACCACTTCTTGGCTTCTTATGGGATACTATATATCCACTATATTACATCGATACTGACTCAACTTAATCCATTCTATCGTTGATCAATTGTAAATTATCCTCTTGCATAGTATCTGCTCAGTATTTATTTTACTTATTTGTATTTGTTGCATGTGGCAGTGTTTCCCGTCTGAGACTGACTTCTAAAGTTTCAAAATAGATGCCTTGAGGGTGATGCGTAGTATTAACCTCACTGTTGAGAACATCAGTTGCGGTGCCTCTCATATCTGGGTCAATAGATAGGAGAGTGTCGAGAAGTGCTAGGGTAGATGGTGCCACATCTTTAAATTTTTCAGCTATACACCGATCATATGGCTTGAATGTAGGATGCGGGAATTTCATTTTCTCCCAGTAATCCTCTGACGGAGTACCACATAGCTTGAAAATCTTGTGCAATTGTTCCACCTGAATAACCACTAATTAGTCTTTAAATCGTTCAATCTTCTGCAATGTTTTATGTAAAACCAATATTTCATGGGGGACAAAACAAGTACCTCTGTTCTTCCGGGGAATATAGGCTCGCCGAGAAGAAGTTCTGCCAGTATGCAACCCACACTCCAAAGATCAACACCAACTCCGTAGTTAGTAGCACCTAACAAAAGTTCAGGCGGACGATACCAAAGCGTGATCACTTGGCTAGTCATGGGCCGCGTGTTATCAGGGTCAAAAGATGTGGCGAGTCCAAAGTCAGCTATCTTAAGAATCCCGTCGTTGCTGACAAGTAGGTTCGAACTTTTGATGTCGCGGTGCAGAACACCCTTTCCATGACAGTGTTCAATCCCGGACAGTAGCTGTTTCATGTAGCACTTCACCTGCAGACAAAGGATTAGACTTGATGAAGAACACACGTAACTCAACCACGGTCATACATGTGTCATTACTGTTTTGCTGGAAAAGGTTGTCCTGGCTGGGTCCTTCCCTTTCAGAAAAGAAAGACATGTCGTGCTTTGACCATTCTAAATGCAAATGGGTTGATTGCAGCCAACGTTTACGGTTGAAACATCTGTAGTTCATTGAAGGGATTTCTTGTAAGCAATGTGTGAACAAAAGCATGCAATGCCTGTCTCTGTCACTTGGACTGGAACCCGTGTTCAAAGTTCAAACCTAGTAAATACTCTACCTCACTAGTCTAATAGATTTCCAGGTCCACATCATTGCGGTTTTTCTGTCCTGACGGATTTGTTGGCTTCTTCACAAAAAGCCACAAGCGTAATTCCCTACCAATAATGAATGAGTCAATGATTTTTCTTCTAGAACAGAAGAAAACTTTGGTTCAATCAGGTAATCCAAATTTCCGTTTTGACTGAACATACTTTGCAATTGCCATATCCTACTTAGTATGTTACTTATAAACTTCAGTCTAAATTGCTGCAGACACACTACTACTGTTTTGCATTTTTGATGCCATCCATACGATCTTCCAGTTGAAAAATGCTTCTGTACCCCTCTAAAAACCATATTGCCATATAATAGAGCAAATTAAAATTTAGGATGGTTTGTGATGACCATCACTAGATTGTAACTACAAGTGCTTCAAGCTTCATTTGACAAGCATAGAAACACTCCATATTCTATCATTACTTAAAGATCATCCCTTCACCATAGTTGAATTCGCCAGCATACTAGAGCTGAGTAACTGATTGTCCCAAGTGATCGAACAGAGTGAAGCCAATTTTTTGACAAAGTTCCCTAATCTCTGACTATTCGTAGACGAGAAGAATAGTTCAACTTAGCACATCATCAATCAGAATTCACGCATCACTAGACAGCCAAGCAGCTGCACTTATCAAATTATCTAACACCTTCGAGAAGCTAAAATCAAAGAAACAAAAAGACAATCGAAATTCTCGTCCCCTTAAAATTCAACAGGCATGTTTAGTTTTGTCATACATACTAATCTCATCGGATACAATTCACCTCATCAGAAGGTCCATAGATCAAGTTTCATAGTTCATCTAAACATACAAAAATCAGGCTTTCCTATATGTTAAATGTAAATATAAATCAACTTGCGCACATCATAGCATCCAATTCTCGAACTGAGTAAACAAACTGGATTCAGTAACTCGAGTGCAACTTCAAATGTTACCAGTAATTTTCAGGAACATAAAAGCTGGAACGTAGCTAGATATTCATGAATTAAGGGAACAGTACATATTAACGAGCACAATGGCCATACCTGGGGTAAGGTGAAGCGGGCGCCGGAGGCAGCTGCGGCGGCGACGAGGCCGGTGAGGTCATGATCCATGTACTGAAAGACGAGGTAGAGTGACGGCGCGGTGGCGAGGCGGGATGTGACGAGGCCGTCGAGGCGAACGATGTTGGGGTGGTCGCCGAGGTGTCGGAGCAGGGCGATCTCCCGCGCCATGAACCGCGCGCTCTCGGCCTCGCCGACGCCATCCACGCGCACCTTCTTCAGCGCCACCACGCGGCCGCTCTCCACGTCGATCGCCTTGTACACGTTGCTGTACGTCCCCGACCCAATCTGCACAGAAAATATTGCAACTTTCGTAAATGTTTTGCTCGAACTCATCAAGTAGATAAGCAAATTCGGATGGTTTCCTCGAATTTTCACTGAATATTTGACTCGGTTTTCCTAATTAAAATACAATATAAAATTAAACCCTTCTTCAACTCGGTTTCTTTGAAATGGTGAGGATAACGATAACAAGTGTCAAATACCAACACCGCAAGTTGACTTTTCCATGTTGTCCTTTCGAATTACGGATTCTTGCGGTGCGGACAGTACAATCTATGAACAAAAGCGAGGTTGCGGATTTATTATTCCCAACTCTCAAGAAGGCTGGGGATTTGTTCATCTATGTTTAGTTTAACACGGCTCGACTCTTGGAATTTGGAGTTTGTTTATGTCTTGAACTATGAAAAGGGATCATTTTTTTTTTTGGTCCCTTCACCCTTGTTCTTTGCAAATCGTAGAAAAGATTGAGTTTTCAAATAAAGAAAACATCAGCAAGAACTCAAAACTGCAAGTTCCCAAATTATTCACCTCCTTTTGCAAACTACGATCACACATGACAACCAAGAAAGAACGAATCAAAACACACAAAGAAAAGAAACTAAAAAATCTCCTCCCGTTTCCAAGAAAAGGCCAAACTTTTGGTTAACAACCAAACAAGGACACCGGACGCGCAGCAGAGGAAATCAGGATCCTCCTCACCTTCTCCAGCTTGTGGAAGGCGTCGGCGCAGCGGGGCGCCCAGCCCCTGAGCGCGTCCCCGGCGGCGGAGGAGAGCCAGAGCGGCCACCCGCACGAGTCCTTCTTCACGGCCGCGATGTGCTCCGGCTGCGGCGCGTTGAGCTGCACCTCGTCCCCTCCTCCTCCTCCTCCGGTAGTCGCGGGGAAGAAGAGGGAGGAGCCGGGCGCGGCAGCAAGCTTATCGAGGAGGCATCCCATGGCGGCGCGTCATGTGGCGCGGGCGCGGTCACCGGCGGGCGGCTGCGAGGAAACGAAGGGAGGAAGCGGGAAGTTGAGAGGGAAATGGGAGACCAACTTACAGACTGCAGGGAGTCTACCTTTTGTTACGACGACGGTTTAGCAGTTTGGACTTTGGACTTCTGACTACGTTTTCGCGGTTTGGACTTTGGTTAAGCAAAGTACTCCCTCCGTTTATTTTTATATGGTTCGGTTTGATTTGATACGGTTTTCAAAGTTGAACTTTGACCATCAATTTTTTTATAATACTTTGTTCATAGCTACAAAATCATAACTATAAGAAAGTGCTTTCAAATACGAATCTAACGGATATCACTTTTGTGTAATATATATAATCTACATATTGTTAGATTAATTATTGATTAAAGTTTACAAACTTGGAATCTCACCTTATAAAATTTGAGAGAGAGGAGGGTATTCATTGGGATTCATTTTTACCCTCCCTAGTAAGAGTATAAAATTACCAGACTTTATGTTTTTATTTGGAGTTGCATATTTTAAATCCTTGGGCCATAAAACCCTACTTCTACTGTATTTTTATTTTTATTTTTACATATGCATTCAGGATGAAAATTTACATTTTGTAAGCCGTTTATCAGTTACCCATTCCATACACGTGTTATTCTTCATTGTATAATCACGCTTGCCAAGCACGATAGCCTCCCTCCTTTAGCCTTGCACACTTTCAAGGAAAAAAAAAGCAGATCTTAAAGTTGAACTAATCTAAAATCCATGCAATTTTCATGCAACAAGAAGAAGAAGAAGAAGAAGAAGAAGAAGAAGCTAGAAAGGATCGATGCCCCAAACTCTACTAGAATTCCTACCCATGTCTGGCAGCTAAGCTAAGGAGGACTCTCCTACTATTTTTTTGAAAGATCAGCGGGAGCTCTGCGTTTCATTCAATAGAAAGATAATAGCAGAGGTTTTTACACCGGCCGTTGAAAATTCGTGGCATAAATACATGAACCCAATAGGTGCAAAGGTCCATGAAAAAGGTTAAAAAACCAAAATTAGGACTTTAAACCCCTATGTACAGCACAACCCCACACAGGGGAGATCTACACATGGCGCTGATATTGAAACCTCCATACTTGATGACAAGCAAGATGGGGAAGCCTTCTTGATGATCGATCGGTGTGACTTGATTACTCCAATTAACTGTGATCATTTCGGTCTTCATCTGGATACTCGCAGAAATGGAATGGAATGTGATGCGCGAGCAGAAGCTTGTTGGTGATCTCTGCTGCTGGCCTTGGACTCTCCTACTGTGAAATCAATATCTTGGATCATGAGATATGTCACAAAATGGTTCGCTTTCAAGTGCTAAATCTTTTTTGGTGGCTAGCTAGTGATTAGGGTTCGAAGTTGATTGGGAAGGGGACTCCTATCTGTTTGAAAAGAAAAGGTTCTCCCGGAATTAAGAGGTCCAGACTTCACACCGCCCGAACGGAGATAGCTAGCAAATGAAATTGTCCTCTTACTTGAGAGTGCTTTTATAATTTTATTTTACAATTCAATCAATCAAGAAAAATAAATAAATGAACAAATAATTTACGGAAAATGATCCTACGAGACAAGGTCTTAATGCATGCGACGTTGAACCCAACTCATAGCACCGCATGACACGTTGAACCCAACTCATAGCTCATAAGATGGTTAATGGAATCCACGTTAAATACCACGGACGTTATGCCACACGTACGTCATCCTTTGAGTTGGATCTAACCTCCATGTATGCATGCGTGGAGACTTGTCTCTGCGAGATGTTAGGTAATTAATCTCGGGATTCACATGATCGCACCCGATTGCTGCATGTACGGTCGTGATCAAAGGGATAAACGAAAGGAAACATTCTTTCATGCAGTTCTTGCACTTTCTGCAGGGTCTTTTCCTTTTTCCTTGCTGCATCCTCGTGATTTTTCTGAATCCTGAATGCCTGACCGGTCGGAGTCATCGGGTACTGTACTGCATGCAAGGTGTGTGCCAGCCAGAGCATATATAGAAGCGCGTCACGCTATATATATTGTAGGAAGGATAGATTGTGTATAATTAATGCGTGGAATAATTGTATTGTTAAACTCTCAGACTGTTTATATAGGAGTATATGGTTTGGAGGGTAAGACGTCTCTCCTAGAGATAAGGAAGGTTATCACGGGATTACAATCAATCCTAAACTAACCATATCTGGTGCTGCCTAATATATTCTAACATCCCCCCGCAGTCACAGCGGGAGCGGCGCAGACGATGAGGCTGTAGAAGAAGCAGACGAGCTGACACATCCCCCCGCAGTCGTAACGGTCGATGCGTCGCAGATGCTGTGGCTGGAGTGGAAGCCGACGAGGTTGCCCAAGCAAGGCGGTAGCCCTTTGTGCCGATGTCGAGGTAGCCAAGTACGAGGACGTGGAGCCATGTCGAGGTGCCGTGCGTAGGATAGCTGTGGTCGATGAAGCTGTCGAGGGTGCCGAAGTAGAGGAGCCGCACAAGTCGCGGGCGCGCGAGGGGCGCCATGGTGATGGTGGCGCATAGGAGGGAGCGCCATAGACGAAGACGGCGACACAGTCAAGGCTGTCGATGAGGAAGAAGGTCGACGCCGAGGTCGATGCTGTCGAGCCGCCATGAGCGAGGCGTGCGCCGAGTTTGCCAGGCCCGGGAACGCGTCGGGGACGAAGGCACGCGCCGGTGCTACCAGTACCAGACGTACTAGGTAGAGGGCCCCAACCATTGCGTCAACGTCTAAATGGGACTAGCAGAGAAGGCCTCCACGACGGTTGCGGTGCGCAGAACGGCGGAGGAAGAAGGTGCCGATGCAGCCCGCGGTTGTCGGAGTGGACGAAGTAGGCGAGGACGAGACGGCGACGCTGGCGACGAGGTTGTGCTGGACGAAGTCGAAGAGACAGACAGACGACGCATCATGGCTCCTGGAGGAGCTCTGATCACTCCCACACCAGCCACACCCGCATGGCAAGCATCATTTTCAGAAATGATCTGCTGACATCTGAATATATATACCTTAATTTGGTGTTGGAATCTTAGTACGTATATATATATAGGTCTTGATTGTCGGCCTTCTCCTCTCGTTGAAACTGTCGGTCATGCATCAGATTGCTTATGGCCTGTTCGATCGTCAAGGGGAAAAAACCGTGCTGCATCAGATAGTTCACTGCTCCTCTAGATTACTACTGTACATTGAAGAATTGTTAGTATCGTTCCATTTCTTAATCTCTCCGACAGTTGCGAGGGCAACTAGACCTATATGGTTTTCTACATGTAACATATAGTAACATTATTACTATTAGTTACACAATAATAGTTTCGATCGAGAATAGCTAATTAAAACCCTCTGAATCATGCACCTATTGAAACATTGCGTGCACTTATGCTGACGGTAAGAACTAAAGAAGCATGCGGTTGTTTCTGCACTGCATTAGTCCCTGTCACGGCAGCAAAGCAGCCTTGAGGGAGTAGAAATGTAGTGGAATCTCGAGCCATCCCTCGGTCTAAATGAAGGCTATCAAAGCGTAACTGATCACCTCGTTTTTCACCGACACTGACGTGTCAGCGCAGACTGGATGCATGCAATGGCAGCTCGTGGCCTGCGTCGCTAACCACGAGGCAGCATGTGCATTGACCGAGAAATTTACCAACTACTCGCTCCGGTAAAAAGAGAGAGAGAGAGAGAGAGAGTGATGCCCCCCTGATAAAATACAAGTGGTGCAGGACATTGATGTGGGCTCGTCAGTAATATTTTTTCGAAAATATGTTATTTTAAATAAAAATAATTATATATTATATATTATGAAAGTATATTTATTAGAGACCTAGTGACATCGATATTATATTATCAAATTAGGTAATTTTTATATATTAGTGATCAAACCTAAAAATATTTGAAGGATATACGAGAATAATATGAGTAAATTTGTCATAAAAGTAGTTTTAAAATATTACACTTTTATAACCTTTCCGAATATACGGTGATAAATATTAGTGGTCCAAACTTAAAAAAAATAAAATACATCGCGGTTTCAGGGATATATATAGCTATAGTAGCTGTAGCAGTAACCTGTAAACTTAAGCTTAGCTTGCCGGGTTTGTTAGGACGCTAAATGCAGTTAGGGCTTAACTTCCCGACATTACTCCCCTAAGTACAGCGAGTTATGGCCTTAATTTTGCAGCATGTATGGTCTCTGTCAGCTGGGAAAAGTTCGAAAGCGAAACAAGCAATTTAATCAAATGAACAGTACCTTAGAGCAAGCCCAACCCATCCCTTAAACCTCCCCTATCCTAAATTATAAGGAGAATTAAAAAAAATGAGCTTCAACCCAACCCCTATTTGGAATCCCTATTTTAGGGAGGTCCCTTCTCACCCCTACATTTAGGGGCTTTCTCTTTGCCCTTATTATTTTCTTTGGTATTTTTTTATTCATTTTAAAATAATAATTCATGGGTGCAAAGTACTAATAATGTTTAGATAAATAATAGGGGTGAGTAATAGGGAGTGTGGGTTGGAGACAAATTTGATATAGGGTGTCCCTAATTTTTATACCACCCCTAAATGAGTGATTTAGAAGGAAAATATAAGAGTTTGGGTTGGAGTTGCTCTTACCCCAGCCACTGCTGGAGTCTGAACTAACAGGAAATTTTGTTTAGAGTATATGATTTCTATTTGTGTTGACAATTTACATACCATGCGATGCTCAATTTGTGGTTACAATACAATAGGTTCTGATCTCTGTGCACATACTAACGTACATATATAGTGACATGTATAGGCCCTCGATCATGCATGGGTCCTAGCAAGGCCAACTACCCTGCTCTGGAAAAATACACGTAACATTTTGACTATAGAGGTGCCATTCATACAGGGGCTGCTGTGATCTAACTGCCACCATGCATGGAAATAGTTGGGTACAACCGTACAAAGCATTGCATGGATGTGGCCATTGCCACTGCTGAATTGCTAATGGCAGTGGCAACGACAGCAGCAGCACCAAAGTCTCACCAAGACACCAACCCAGGTTGAAATCCAGATGCCAGCTGCCAAATGTGAAGGAATCATGGACGGTGGATGCATGTCACCTTCACTCTTGATGGTCTCCCTCTCTCTCATCTCGATCCATTGGGAACAAGAACAGACGAGCATACATAGCCTCCTCACCTGTACTCTACAGCTTCTAGGATTTTAGCTAGGCCTAGGGCTGGGCCGGGGCTTGGTACTGCTGCCGTTCGTGCCTTGCATTTGGGTTCAAGCAAAGCGGTCTTGAAAACACGAGGAGGACGTGTGTGATGCTCCGTTGGAGGCTGCCGAACACGGCGTGGTGGTGCTGGTGCATCATTCCGCCCTTTTTATCTCTCTCAACCGCGTGAAGTTGCCGTTTGGTATTACGCACTGAGCAAAAAGATAATCTTGACTTTTTTCTTTGTGTGTGCGAAATCGAATCATGGCTGCAGAAACTATTTTCTTCTTCTTCTTTTTGAGAAAGAGAGAGAAAGAGAGAGAGAGAGAGAGAGAGAGCAATAGCCAATAGGTGACGACTCGCGCGTATAGAATGGTTCATGATGTCAAGGTAGCGTCGGCCTTGTAGTATACGCGATTGACCTCCCTGATTTATTCTGTCTTTGGAGGTATGCTTCTCCAATGTTGGCCGGAGTAGATGAAGAAACTGTTCTTGGTTCTAGCCGTAGTACGCTAAATGAGACTCGTTCTTGGTGAGTTATCACTTCTACCTGCATGCACGGGTGCTCTCTTTCTTCAGAAAAACAGCCTTTGCAAGGAAGGGATAGGATTCGCAAACAACATGATGTTCGTTTGATGCAAACTTGTTCATCTTATCTATATAACTCTATATTGTTGGTGATGTATGGACAAGCACGCCAGTCACTGACACGTGGTGCCAAGCTACAGTATTCTAATTTTTTTTTTGAAAAAAACTCTCTCTATGTTCAAATTAAGCTAGACATTTTATTCATTTTATTTCTTTTTCCAAAAAAAAATCATCCGTCTGTTAAAATTGAGGCATCGTTCGCAGCAACACGTGGAGTTTTAACTAGTGTTTACTATTTTCTACCGCCTCACAGCAACACGTGGAGTTTTAACTAGTATTTACTATTTTCTGCCGCCTCAAGCTCTGAATCTGAGAGGAGAAAAGCAAGTCTCTAACAGTAGGTCACTCTCCATTTGGGAAAAAAACAAACAGTTTCCTTAAGATAAACACCGATGATTGCAAACAAAGGAAGGATGGTACCACCTAACAAGCGGGGATAATAATGCCTCAATCATTGTCATGTAATCCTAGTTAATGTGGAGTCAGGACATTGTTTTATAGCCTCGCAAAAAAATAAAGATCATCACCATGGCTTTCTTTCAGACGAATCTGCTTTAATCTCATGCAAGCCATTTAATTTCCTGTACGTGTGATACGGATGCTCCAGCAGCATGCATTGCAATCACCAAAACGATGCAATCTCATTTCAGTGATTTCCTTTCGGCAAAGCAACAAGAATCATCTAGTTGGGTACGGCCATGACGGACAACACCTGATTAGTACTTACCTTGTGTAACTGTGTAAGCAAGCGCGTCGAACATGCGTCCAAAACAAGAAACTGGGGCAGAATCACTGGAGCCATAAAGCTTTTCATGACACAAAAACCACCACTATCAGTACTCTATCAGATGTAGCCCATCGCTTTCAGATCATACAATTGTTGTAAAACTGACGTTTTGCATAAAACAGAAATGAGATTTCATGGGTGAAGTCCAACACAACCGCGGGAATTCAAGCCCACGGATGAAAGGAAGGAAACCATGAGGAAAGAAAAGAAAATGAACCAATTCGGTCAAGTTATGATAGGTAGTCTTCAGTACAGTCCCATGGTCCAATCCCCTATATATAGTGTCATAAAGGCAACACTGAAATGGCAGAACAGGAGCATTAGCAAGCGTTGTTGTTTTATAATGAATAGGGATGCAATTTACAGTTCATATCGACCACAAGGCTTCAGCTGGAGCAGAGCTTTTCGAGAGCCATGTTCTCATCGCCATTGACACTCTTCAGAGCACTTCTCACCAAATCCTCAGGGAAGCCCATCTCAACCAGCTTCTGCACCTGTACTTGCACAAATGATGGATTTACTGAGATTCATCAATGCCTATAGCTTTTCTATAACCAATGGAATGGTATACAGTTGATAATAGCACCTTTTCTTCCATGCCAGTGGAGCCACTCTTTGCAAATGCCTCTGTCCAATAGCGAGCAGTAGCAACGAATGTGGAATAGTCACGCAGGTACTGCAAAAGCAGATGAAATGAAAGATAAATGAGTCCAAAACAGTCTGCAACAGTGATTCTGTTAACCTGTCAATTAAGGCCCTTGTCCTGAAATCCATAGGTATTTGTGGGGTTGTTCTATTCATGAATGACTATTGCAGTGAATTTTCAGGCCATATGCGTGTGCCCTGCATCACTGGAATCACAGTACAAAACTCCAGGAAATAGCCCATCATGGGGTCTAAATAAGGTCCATTCTAGACTCTAGACTCTGGACCAGCCTAGCCTGACTAGCCAAGTAACCATCCCATATCATGGTACACTCCAAAATAAAGCACCCAGCTGTGTAGTGCTGCTTATATGCCTGACTATTGGCAACTTTTACTTGCTAATAGGACACCATATGGAATTCTTTGATTGGCCTTAGCTATCTCCAGTTATGGCCAGGCCAGGCTGACTAATAAACAACCTGGTATCATAGAGCACCTTACTTGAAGTGCTGATTAGAAACATTTTATACTTAGCTTTTTGTATAACATCAATTACGCAAAGGGAAAAGTAGACTTAGTACTAAATGCTGAAAAGGTTGCTGAGCTGATCATAACTACCTTACACCCTAGCTTGTCATCTAGCATCAACTATACATAGAACACGCAACATATCTGGTATTAAATGCACATAAGGTGAAAAACACCAGCTGAAATGGTGAAAATAGTTGCATATCAGATGCCACGTACCAACCACAAACATTGCTACTGTTTTTAGGTATGTTAAATGCACCGTAGCACATGCATAACATCAGAACTATAGCATTATCAGTTGCGTCACATGTACTAGCACAAAACTCATGTGCTAGATGCCAGAATATCACTTGGAAAATTCGTATTTACACTATTGTAATACTCTTTGATGCAATTCTACCAAGGGCATTACGCCATTATGTGGCAGTTCTGCGTAAATACACAAACTGAACTTCAGGAAAATGCAGAAGTCTGACTCATTGGTTATAGGATTGCTCCATGAAGAGGAAATCTCTATTTAATTCCCAACGCACAGTTACCACAGTAGCTCCCAGGGAAGAAAAAAAAAAGTAAGTTGTGTGTTAAAACATGGAACTAAATAGGAAAGGCCCAAATCAGACCTGTTGTGCAACAACAGCATCCTGAGGGTCATCAGGTGCAGGAGCAGAAAGCAGAGCTTGAAGGGATAGCAGTGCCGTCTTCAAGGTAAGGGCTGGGCTCCACTGATCTTTCAGTATGTCCAAGCAAATTGCTCCATTTTGGCTGCTAATATTAGGGTGCCTTCAACAGTAGATTAGAGCAGAAATCAGAGTTATATATAGTGCAAGAATTGTACTTATCAGTCAAGAAGCATAAGTTAAGTAACCGTAGTATATCTTTGGATATTGGATTGGCTCACCACCACATGAAGAGTAAACTCTTTGCAATACTTTAAGAGAACATACCAACACCAAACAGTACTTGTATTTGTTTGAACTACAATGTACTACTGCTCGTGTCCCGACTTGATCAAACAACAACAAATATAAGAAAACACAAATCAATTCTACACAATAGTTAGCTCAGTGTAATGGACTCCTACAAACAAGGAACAGTGAGATCATAAGCACTGAGAGGAATACAAACAATAAACCACAGGGAGAAGGAAAGCTTGCGTACCATACTTTGGTGATGAACTGCATCTTAGGAGGCTCAAAGGGATAGCCAACTGCAATCAAAGACCGCAACCAATCAGTTACACAATAATAACATTTCCCACGCTTTTGCAGCTCTTGCTTTGGGCTTGGCTTCAGTTATTAGCGTATAGCGGTGAGAGTGACGCACAAAAGATTTTAACTTGCGGAACAACTAACAGAGCCACCAAGTTCCAAGCAATTGAAGAGTGGACATAGATCATTCTTCTCACCGCAAGAGTGCCAAGCATTTCGGGCCCTATGGCGAGGGCTCAAGTTGTACTATTCAACATCACAAGTTTTTCATATCATAAAAGACAAAAGTGTAATAAACCTTCCATCCTTGAATTATATATTTACATTAGCAGAATTAGATCATGAAGTACAAATCTGTTTGCTCAAACGCACACTGCATCTCTACACCCCAAAGCAAAGGTGCATCCACATTAAGTACTGCGCTCGCGAACGTCTGCCCAATCAAATCCTAATCTGGAACGAAGAGGGCACACGCACCAAACCCTTGCCCTACCCTAAAATCAATATCTCACACAGGAATCGAGCTACGCCGCATCAATCAATCTACCCAGCCTCGCGGTCCGCAGAGGCCAGGGACTAAACCCTCGCGCCGGTCGCCACGAATCACAGGCGAAATCGCGGGGCGGAGGCGACGATGGAATCCAACACGGGACAAGGGGAGAGAGAGGGGAGATGTGTCTACCTGGCAGGAGGATGTCGATGAGGAAGGTGCCGCCCTCGTAGGGCGTCCCGACGGGGCCGGCAATGGTGCCGGTGAGGTGGGAGATGCTGGAGCCGCCGTCGTGGAGGGCGATGGAGACGCCGGAGACCTCCTTGTCCCGGTTGCACTCCGTGAGCTCCTTCTGCACGCGCGACACGTCCACCATCTTCGCCTTCGCCTCCCCTCTCGCCTCGTCTGCAGCTCACCAACCCGATCTCTTGCGGTTCTTGGAGGAAACGGGATGCGAGTGGAAGGGGAAGGGGAAGGCGAAGGATGCCGTAGTACTAATGTAACTTAATTATTACTGTATTAGTCATCTCTAATCTAATCTGTACCAGTGCTAATTCTATGGTTCCTTTCAGTTATGGTTGCTTTGCTTGCCTCGTGTCGTGGGAAAGAGACGGTATTCTGATATTCCTTGCCTTGCGTAGTGTTCTTGCGTCCTCTTTTTCTTTCTGGTTTTAGGATTTTCTTTGAATTGTGTATCTTACTCTAATTCATAATACTCTCTTCTATTACATATAATTGTCGTTTTGGACATCAGCATGGTATCTAAAACACAGCTTTAACCACTAGTTTATATTGTAATATATTTATAAAACCCAACAAAACTATAACATTATAAAAGTACTTCTCGAGACAAATCTACACACATAATTTTTATTTTTCTAATTAAAATATTTAATATTGACAATCAAATTTTTGAAAGTTTGACTGCACTATATTCGAAAAGATGACTATTTGAGACCGGAGAGAGCATAAATAATATTGAAAATAGCTAAAGCGGATGGAATAGAAGAAAATGGGTAAAAACTTATATCAAAATTGTAAAACAATATGTATTTAAAAATAAATTTTAAAGCTGTAACGACATGTATCGATAAACGGAGAGAGTTATCATCTCAGACACAAATACAAATCCTCCCCCATTATCTAATTATTTTTTCAAGAATCTACTTAATTACCTAATCATTTTAGCTAGCTTTGATTAGTGCTATAGGTTGTTGAGATTATTTTTGAGGGTACGGTGGAGTCGTGCAATTTTGTTTCTGAATTTTTTAGTAACTTGTAAGGTGTCCGAGTCACCGTGGATTCTAAAAGAGGATGATACATATTTTGGGAGTGCGCCGAGATGCACGTGTGAAAGTCGGGCCGAACAGCATGGGTGTTAGGTCTAATATGAATAACACTAGGTAGATTAGATTTAGTCATTCTCATATTGCAACACATAGTATGGATAAACCCACACAATATTCATATGTCATTACAATATAAGCATAATAGAACATATGAATATACTAAACATATGCATAAATGTATTATAACATGAGAATTGTTTAGTGGCTTTAGGAAGAATATAATAAAAGTGGTATTGTACATGAGCTATTCGGTTATTTCGTTTTCTGAAAGCGAAAAACCGAACCGAACACCGAAAACCGAATTATACCAAAACAAAAACCGAAATAATCGGTTAATTCAGTTCGATTCGGTTCGGTTCGGTAATTCGGTTTCGGTTTAAAAATGCCCACCCCTACATATGGTATAGTGAGTAGACAGTTTTGCTATATTGGATCACAACTGGCCAAATTAGATCAATGATAGATGGGTCTATATGGGCTTTCCCTCCAATCATGCTTCTATCATTGTCGATATTTTGATTCGGAAGAAAAGCCCTTACGAGTCACACCTGTTATTAACCTAAACTTATGCAATGTATCATTCTACGTGGCAAAACCATCTACTTATCATATCACATGGACAGTACAACTATGTGAAAACAAGTCAGTGTGTTATTTGAACCCGATTACAAATTTCGGAGTATCTAATGACTGGTTCATATTTTGGGATGCTAGACGGACTTTCAAGTAAAATTTAGGGTGTTACATGAACTTTTTCCTACAATATATACACCATCCACAACCCCAATAAGGCCGATATGTCTCAAAAGAAAATTCTTCTTTGATGATAGGGGCAGTTCAGTACCAGAGGAGGTGTCGGGTATGCTCCGGCACTCCCAAAAATTTGTAAAGTGCTACAATGTCACCGTTTTAATTGACCAAATTTATTGATTAAACTGGTTCCAATTTTAACGATTTAGGATTTTTAAGACTCTAGAACTATTTGTATTGTACTTTTAGTAAATTTCAAATATATATGTGGATTTATGATATTATAAAATCATTATGCAAGACTATATAGTTATATATGTGAAATGTACACCTCCAATGAAAATTTTCTATTTCTGGCACCGTTTGATGAACCTTAAACTGGTAGGCTAGCTAGGAGTGTGATATGAGCTTTATTTGGGCTTCATTTCGCACTGTTTTGGGCCCGAGCAGGGCCGGGTCAATGGCTGTGGCCTGCATAGCTATCACCTATATTTTGCTATAAAAGAAAAGCCATAACCTACATTTGCAATGTGAGCACTAGCCGAAGGTCTTCAAGAAGAAGAGCTGTTTACCAGCCAACGAATGAGATTCAGACAAGCAAGCAGGCAGCTAGCTCTCCGATCAATAGACGAGGGCAACGGATCACGTGCACACAGATTTTTCGTGTACACACCGTGTACACCAACTAACAAAAGTCACAAAAAATCCTGGAAAAAATTATAGATGTACTTCATAGATTACTCTACCTATGTATAAAATTGTAGGTTCAAATTCATTATACATTTTGGCAGAATTTTCTTTTTTTTGTAACTCTCGATATATAATGAATTTGATCTTGAAACTTCATCCGTAGGTAGAGCAATCTATGAAGTACACCTATATTTTTTTTTAGAATTTTTCGTAACTTTTGTTAGTAACACTGGGCACACCTGGCCAATGGCATGCAGCTGGCCGGGCTTCTTCGACTCTCGCTCATCTGAGGCTGCCAGGTGGGCCCCGGTTCAAGCCACGTCGGCAGCTCTCGTCTCGCGACCCAGGACCGGTTGCTGGTCCGGGAGCGACATGGATGCAGCTGAGATGCACCGCCGTCCGTCGACGATCCTCCCCGATCGATGCATGCATGCAGCTAGCTCGCTCTCTCTGGCTCTCGGTACGTCTTCACCTGAGCCGTGCATGTACGAACGAACGTGTCATGTACCTACCCCATCGATCGATGGACCAGTGCACACGTACTGACTGTACATGCACCGCATGCACCAGAACAAGCAAGTTAACCGCGTAGGCCAGCAGCATGCAATGCTAGCTAAGCCACTCCGTTTGCCCGTGGATCTTGTCAGCAAATCGATATCCAAGCTATCCTTTCAAAGCTATACAGATATTAAAGTATAAATAAAAGGTGAATAATGATCATTGCTTACTTGTTTTATTGTTTTAATATCTGTGTAGCTTGTATTGAGAGGATCGATGATGCGTACAAATGCCAAATCTTATCTCCGAGAGAAGATATAGTCCATCCTACTCTTCTTACGCCACCGCATTTTCCTCGTGCTCATTTCGCTGATTTATTTGTTTCTTTCCTAATTAGTAATTGCTAGTATTACAATAATATATAGCAAGCCTTTCATAAGCTGGCGTTCGTGGAGATTGGGGATCGATACGCTAATTAATTAATGGGTAGAAACCAGAGTGAATTAGTCTCCTGCAGGAGCCGGCATTTTCTTTCTTTCTTTCTTTCTTTACAAATTACGAAGGTCGTGCCAAGTCCCAACCTCTGTAAGCAAGCATCTCTTGGCCGGTGTCTCCTTTTCTTTTGTCTGTCTCCTCTAGCTCCGGCCTCTAGCTTGTGCCTCGGCTCGATCTGTAACTAGCTAGCCTCTAGCTAGCTGCTGCCATGTCCAAGCACGGCAACACAAACTCGTCCTCATCACGCCAAGGTACACTACACACATGTATGGTATATATAGCTTATTCGATCCTTCCTATATAGTAGTAGTATCGTATACTGTGTGCAAGTGCCTCGATCGCAAAGGAAAAAGAAAGGGAAAAAAGAGAGAGGAAGTACTGTGCATGTGCAGGTATATATATAGAACTATAGATCGATTTCATACATGTGGCTTCATTGGTTTCTTGTTTTTGCCTCTCATCTCTGTGATCGATTGATGCGTCGATCTCTGATCGATCGATATTTGCATCGATTGATCTCCATCTAGCAGTCGTCCTAGGACCGGCGCCGTCGCAGACCATGGCGGCTAGCTCCGGCGACATCAGGTAATTATCACACTCAAACTGATATATAGGTAGATGATGATCAATTCAAGGCTTGAAGCTAATTTTGATCGTCTGTCAGCTGCTTAATTCCTTCCTTCAATTTCCGTTTTAATTTCTTTGTTGCATACATGCAGTGGCACGACGACGACGACGGCGAGGCCTCTGACCATGTTCTACAACGGAAGCGTCACCATCTTCCATCTCACCCAAGACAGGGTCCATACAATCTCTATATGCAATATATATCCAGCGCTTGCATATATATATATATATATATGTATGTAAACACATATACATATACTCTCTCCATCTAGGCAGAGGATATCATGAACATGGCGGCTCAGGAGGAGGAGAATGCCGGCGGCGGTGGCCGGCGGCAGGGCGTCGTGGCAGCAGCGATACCAGCAAACGACGGCGAGGAGCTGCTTGCCAAGCTAAAACAAGGTGGGTTCTTAATCTACCTGTCGGCTCTTTATCGGGGATTAATTAATTATTAAATGTATTTAGCTCGAATTAAGTTCGCATGCATGCGTGCGTGCATCATAGTCGGATCGGATCATATCGAGCTGAGGTGCATTACGTATGTGCATGCATGGCTCTGTATAGGCCAAGGAATAATGCTCTTTCTTGATCTGTTACGCAGAGCTGCCCACTGCAAGCAAGAGATCTTTGAGGCGATTCTTCCAGAAGCGAAAGGAGAGGTACATCATCATCATCATCTCTCTCTCTCACACACACCCCACTACAAAGAACATAAAAAGTATTAGCAAGAGAAATTAATGACTCATCAAATACTGGTGTAACCTAATTGCTTAATCAGTTCATGATAAACCGACGTTAATTTGTTGGGTTTTATGGCCATGTGCTATACCCCCAGTTGCATTGCTTGCATGCAGTTATCTCCAGCAAAATTCATTTGTACTTGTGTATAGAACAAAGCCTAACAAACTAGGAGTAGTGTACTGTAGCTCCTTAATTTCCGCAAAATTACGCAGGGAGCAGCGTCATTGCTTGGGTTCCCGGGAACTCGATTGATCTGGTCCATATGTATATATAGTTGTATACTAGTAATACTATTAAGCATGGATTAATTTATGCATGCAGGCGTGAAGCACGTTTTAAACTGACCAAGTCATGCATACTACTATATTGTAATAACGCAAAGCAAAGAATTTGTTTACTGCTACTACTCTTCTGCTTGATGCCGTGAGAACCGGGAACAAGGTGTTGATGTTGTCGACTGCGACAGCTCCGATCTACTGTCCTTCTTTTAATTAATTTCTTCTACAACATCGTCTGTGCCGTCGACGTTCCAAAGTTTGATCCACGATATATAGGTTCAGATTGGCTATATGAAAAACCATACCATTAAATTTGTCGTTAAAAGCACAGTCATGATGTTGTAATTTTGTTAGTAAATATTGATGTAAAGTTATGGAAAGCAACAAATCATATGGTTCAAGTTGGGCTGACACTGTTTAATGCTAAGGTCGTCGTATATATGAATTTGACTAATACAAGAGATAATCTAGGAAAACTGGGGGATTACTGGCGCGTAGGCTGACTGTAAACGTTTTCGTGCATGTGCAGGTTGTACAGGCCGTAACAAGAGATCAATGGATCAGAGGAGAGATGTGCTCGCACTCAGATCATCGTCTTGCTCTCCTACTCTGTGAAAATGATGAAGGGCTTAGTACTCTGATGACGCCTGCCTTCGATCTTTCATGTGTAGTATTTTGATTATCCCGACCGGCCTTGTCGATGTGATCAAGCGAGAAGTCGACGATGTATATTGCATTACTACCCTGTCGGCTGTCAGTTATTCCATGTACATAATTTTTTAACTCGACGTTCTATCTGAGACCACCAATCATCATGGGGCTGTGTGTTTTGAAGGAAGAATTGTAAATTCCTTGGAAGGTTTTGGATGAGTGGTAATTCTTTGGAAGGTTTTGAGATTTACTTTAAATTTGAATTAGACCCTTAAACATTCCAACGAAATACCACTAATCTAAGCATTTCAATGAAATACTCCTAATCCAAACATTCATAGTGTGTTGCCCATGGGCCTTGTAAATTGTACTGCAAATCGATATATTAATTAGTAGCAACCAGGTTCATAAAACCGATTTCAATAAAACTGTTCAAAAAATTTTTAAAAAAAAATATCGAGCCAAAAATCGTCAGAAATCGAAGGGTTAAGAATTTAAATTTTTAAAAAAAAATCGGAAAAAATCTAAAGTCAACTAGTTTTCACCGAAAACCGGTCGGTTTTAACCAAAAATCGACCAGCTAATTGGTATGTACGCTGACCACTGCGGTGTTGCCACATGATTTTGTCCTAAAACTGGTCAGTTTTGACCGAAAATCGACCAGTTTTACGTCGCATAAATTTTTTTTGAATTTTTAAATTAGACTGTTTTTGGATATCGAACCGTCTCGGTACAATTGAAAACCGTGATTTTCGAGCGGTTTTCAACGGTTTTGTGAACCTTGATAGCAACACAGGAGCCTAATGTGCCTTCAAATCAATACATTTCTATTATTATTCGAGAACATTTGCTGCTAAGAAAGATGGCATTAACGACACACAACAACAGTTTGTGCGCAAAGAAGGAAACAATGCATCTCAAAAGAAAAAAAAGGAAAAGAAGAGAAGAACGAAGTTTGTGCCGTCCTGCTAGGGGTGGAAAACGAGCCAGTTGAACTTTTTTTCGAGCTTTCTTCGACACTGATTTATTCTTATTTATTATAGTCTCCTGTATTGTTTGAGACCAAACTTCGAACCGAGCCTAATGAGCCGAGCCGAAGTTGACGCTTGTTCCAAATAAACTAATTTTTATTTTAAAAAAAATGAATGTAATCGGAGCAATTTTGAAACGAGCCACCGAGTCAGCCAACGAGCTATTTTCCAGCCCTACTCCTGCTCCTCCCTAATCCATGACACTGATGAGGCATATACTACCTATACTAAAGATGGAGGGATTTTAGAGAAGGTTTTGGGATTTGCTTTAAATTTGAATTAGACCCTTAAACATTCCAATGAAATACTCCAAATCCAAACATTTACAATGTGTTGCCCATGGGCCTTGTAAATTTATTGCAAATTGATATATTAATTAGTAGCAACCAGGGTTCACAAAACCAATTTCAAAAAAACCGTTCAAAAATAATAAAAAAATATTGAGTCGAAAATCGTTAGAAACCGAAGGGTTAAGAATTCAATTTTTTTGAAAAAAATTCAAAAAATCTAAATTCGACTAGTTTTCACCGAAAACCGGTCAGTTTTGACCAAAAAACGGCCAGCTAATTGGTATGTGCTGACCACTGCAGCATTGCCAAACGATTTTGTCCTAAAATCGATCAGTTTTGACCAAAAATTGACAGGTTTTACGTCACATAAATTTTTTTGAATTTTGAAATTAGACCGGTTTTGGATATCAAATCGTCTCGGTACGATTGAAAACCTTGGTTTTTGAGCGGTTTTCGTCGGTTTTATGAACCTTGATAGCAACACGGGAGCCTAATGTGCCTTCAAATCAATACATTTCTATTATTATTCGAGAACATTTGCTGCTAAGAAAGACGGCATTAACAACACAATAACAACGGTTTGTGCGCAAAGAAGAACAATGCATCTCAAAAGAAAAAAAAAGGAAAAGAAGAGAAGAACGAAGTTTGTGCCATCCTGCTCCTCCCTAATCCATGACACTGATGAGGCATGTACTACATATACTAAAGATAGGGGTGGCAATCATACCCGCGGGTTCTACACCCGTCGGGTTTGGGTCCAATTTTTTACCCGTGGGTTCAGATCGGATTCGGGTTTTGAAAATCACCCACGGGTACCTGCCGGGCGGGTATCCGAATTCCCCATCTGGCCCTACTGCCCTTCCCAATCCGGCTGCAATCCCTAATCCCCTTCGGCATTTCGACTTGGCTATTCAATCCCCATTCTCACGAGTTCGGGCCTTCGAGCTTCGGCCGCTCCTATCCGCCTCCCACATCCCGTCTCCACTCTCCAGCTGCTGTCGTCGCCCGCCGATCTCCAGCTCCCGTCCGGCCATCTCTAGCCGCCGACCGCCCCCTAGCCTCGCCGGCCCACCAACGAAGTCAAGAATCGAAGCACAGAATCAAGATCTAGCCGCCTGTCGGTGTTTCGTTGAACCGGCAAGTGTATTTGTAAGTCAGGGGGCCGCGCGCTCCCTCTCCTTGATAGTTGACTCAGGGAGCCCGGGATTTATACTGGTTCGGGCGGAACGTCTCTACTTCCAGTTCATGGTGGTGGTATATTGCTCCGGGCACGGCGGACCGCGCCTTGTTACAAGTGAGGGCTCGGGACAGGCCCCGAACGCCCGTCCGAGTGGGAATGGGCTTGAGAGCTTGAGCTCTCATGCATCGACGAGTTGGGAAGAAAGGAAAAACAAAGGAGGACCCCCGCCCCCTCGAAGACCCCCCCTCCTTATATAGGCGGAGGGGCGCTTACACGGACTCGGGAGAAAAAGCGGTTGGAGCACGGCACGTCCTAAAGATCTGGTCTTCGGTCTTGAGGACTGACGGGTTCCCGTTTATCACTTGATAGGTTGGCAGGATTAGCCAGCGGCGCTCTGTCGGTAGCTTTAGCTTGCGGCGCTCCATTGGGAAGGTGCGCACCTGTCCCCAGTGTGCCTGTCAGAAGTAGGCGTTGCGTGGGCGGCGCCTCTGGTGTTGCCTCGGGAAGGATTGCCTATCCCTGCACGACGGTCTTGTTCAGACGACGGGTGACCAATTTCGAGGTCGACCGATGACGTGGCCGGAGTCGCTGAGATGGAGCTCGCCGGGACCCCGACCAGTCGCTGGGCCATATGCCGTGCGCGTATGCATCCTGTGGCCCAGTCGGTGGTTGCGGAATCCCCCGACCTAAGGCCAGGTCGGAGACCGCGGGGGCGTCCGACCCGAGGCCAGGTTGGAGCGCCTTCAGAAGTCGCGTTGGGGGCTGGGGGTTCTGCGTGACCTGACTGAGGCCTTCCGATTGGAGCTGGGCCTAAGAAGTTCCATTTAGCGCTCTGACCGGCATTTTAGGGATAATCCCATTTGTGAGGGACTTTGGTAATATCCCCTCCAGCATTCTGTATCGTCGTCAATCTGGACTCCGAGTCCAGATGACTGAGAGAAATACAATCTTGAAATAGATGTATACTTTGCTGTGGGGTACCCCTGATAGGAGTATTCGCCAAGAGTAGCCGGCCGCCCCAAACGTGGCGTTCTGGGCGAACCATTTATCTTTGTCTGGCATGGTCTTCTCAGCAGCACGGCGCCGCCTACCGAAGCTGCGGGTTTTCTTACGGATGGTCGCTTGGCTTCGGGCGAGTCTGACCAACCTGGTCGGCCGGTCTCAACTGGGTGTGCACGAGCGCACCTGGTGGGTGTAGCCCCTGAGCCCTCGAGCAGGTCGGAGAGCTGGTCGGGGGGTTAGCCCGGTCAAAACGAGGGAGGTCCAGATGCTTTCGCGAGAGGTTCTGGTTCTCGAGTGCTCGTTTTACGTCGTAGCTAGACGCGATCGTGGTCGGCTGGGAGGTCCAAATGCCTTCGCGAGAGGTTCTGGTTCCCGAGTGCTCGTTTTACGTCATAGCTAGACGCGGCCGTGGTCGGCTGGGAGGTCCAGATGCCTTTGCGAGAGGTTCTGGTTCCCGAGTGCTCGTTTTACGTCGTAGCTAGACGCGTTAGTCGTGCTGGTTTAACGCCGCAGCTAGGCAAGTTAGTCGTGCTGGTTTAACACCGCAGCTAGGCAAGAGGCATCCATCCCGAGTCCTCGTCGGGCGAGGCTATCTGCGGGAGGAGAGGCCGCTGTCGGTCCCACGTTTACGCCCCGTCCACAGGTGTGGGACCTGGAGGGGGTGAGCAAACGCGTGTTTGCCATGCGTCGGCCGAACACCGTGCTCGTGGAGCTACAAACGGGTTATCCGAGTGGGCCCTGGAGATCAAGCGATCTCCGAGCGGACGATCCCTACGTCGGGTGTCCGACCCGCTGGGGGCGACCCATAAAAACCTTTCTTTACTCAATCCCGTGTCGGACCTCGGGCGTTCAGAACCGGCGCACTTGGTCACTGCCCTTCGAGGCTCATGAGAGAGTTTGAAGTATGGTCTCGGATACAAGTTAAGGCGATAGGGTCGTCCGCCAACCCAACTAAAGACCCACCGAGGGTTCGCCTTGAACTCGCCCCTCGCTCGATTCGCCTGCTGGGGCGGTTAGGGATCCACTTGGTGGATTTTGCCTTACGCGCCCGCAGCTAGGTCTTAATCGCGGGGCATTCGAGCCCTCTCGCCACCTCGAGGCCGCTACAGCCTGGTGGGCTTTTCATACCTGTTTTGGCTCAGCTGGAGTCGGCCCGGAGGCGGAGATCGGGAGGTCGCAGGGGCATCCCGCTCGAAGCGATGCCCTAGCGCCTCCTGCTCGCATTTAATGCGCGTGCGGAAATTAAATGCGAGGCGAAATGATTGGGAGTAATACGTCTTACCAGCGGGGGTGGCGTGGCGGTTTGAATGGACGGGCGACGCTTTATCTGAGACAAGGTCTTGACTGGCGTCCGCCCGGTCGGGTGTGCGTTCGGCTGCTGCCTGGCATGCTTTTTGTCGGCGACTCGGCCTGCGGGGATGCGAAAGGGCTCTTTTGACGCCGTAGAGGTGTAAAGATTGGCGGTGAAGGCGCGCGACGCGGCGGCCGTGTTGCTGGAAACGGCTGTGTCGCCGGAGGATCTGGCAGAGTGGGGGCTGGCCAGGCGTTCGGTGGGCAAGAGGATCGGCCTCAAAGTTTCTTCGGTGCTTCTCCTCGCCCCCTGCGGTCGGCCCTTGCGCCATGATGAGTGTTTTTCACCGGAAGCGGGAAAAAAGACAAACGTTTTGCTTTTAGTTATGTGAAGAACTTCGCCGCGTAGTAAATCGAAGTTCGTTTTATGTTTTGGCCAGTCGGGCCATCCTATAGGTCCGGCTTTATTTTTCACACTTCCTGGAGGTGACGAACAACCGATGACCATAGCTTTAAAAACCGCAGGGGTTGTACAAGCGTAGGTCAGCACGTTAACCTCTTCGGGGAAGACATGAAAAGGATAGGGACTTAAGGGGCGAGGAATTCGCGTGCACTCGACACGGAGGAAGAGTGTTCCCGACCGACTATTGATCGTACCGCACGGGCATTCCTTTCTGCCGCAAGACACTACTTCGCAACCGTAGCCGTTGGGGCGTAGGCCGTAGTACTTGGGTCGAGAAGGTTGCCGCTAGGGAGACCCGTATAGCCGACCGGGTCACCGACCCGTGTGAGTGTAGGAACTTGCAGCCCCCGAGCGGTGCGTGAGGGCCAAACTGTGGTCGTCACGCAGCGCTGGAACTTGAAGGGCTTAACGTGGGAATGAACAAGTTGGAAGTGTGAAGTTTGCCTTATCTTTCCCATATTCCACGCGCCGGATATGGTGCCACCATCGGGATCTTCGAGTCAGGCGGTGCCAGGCCGGGGACCACCGCAGTGGTGAAGGGCTCTCTCCACGGGGATCCTAGGTGTGGCGTGGTGGCCGCGGACACCCCCGCAGACGGCGAGCGAGGGCCACCTTCTTCGCTCCGAATGTACTCTCAGAAGATCCGCATTAAAAACGCGCCGTCGTAGGTGGAAGAGGCCATCAAGGAGATGACTGGGAGTCTGGAGATGAAGACAATGACGCGCGAGCCCCTACCTGGCGCGCCAACTGTCGGTGTTTCGTTGAACCGGCAAGTGTATTTGTAAGTCAGGGGGCCGCGCGCTCCCTCTCCTTGATGGTTGACTCAGGGAGCCCGGGATTTATACTGGTTCGGGCGGAACGTCCCTACTTCCAGTTCATGGTGGTGGTATATTGCTCCGGGCACGGCGGACCGCGCCTTGTTACAAGTGAGGGCTCGAGACAGGCCCCGAACGCCCGTCCGAGTGGGAATGGGCTTGAGAGCTTCGGAGCTCTCATGCATCGATCGAGTTGGGAAGAAAGGAAAAACAAAGGAGGACCCCCCGCCCCCCTCTGAACCCCGCCCCTCCTTATATAGGCGGAGGGGGCAGTTTACACGGGACTCAGGAGAAAAGAGCGGTTGGAGCACGGCACGTCCTAAAGATCTGGTCTTCGGTCTTGAGGACTGACGGGTTCCCGTTTATCTCTTGATAGGTTGGCAGGCTTAGCCAGCGGCGCCCTGTCGGTAGCTTTAGCTTGCGGCGCTCCATTGGGAAGGTGCGCACCTGTCCCCAGTGTGCCTGTCAGAAGTAGGCGTTGCGTGGGCGGCGCCTCTGGTGTTGCCTCGGGAAGGATTGCCTATCCCTGCACGACGGTCTTGTTCAGACGACGGGTGACCAATTTCGAGGTCGACCGATGACGTGGCCGGAGTCGCTGAGATGGAGCTCGCGGGACCCCGACCAGTCGCTGGGCGAGATGTCGTGGCGCCAGATCGTCCTGGCCCGATCGGTGGTTCGGAATCCTCGACCTAAGGCGGGTCGGAGATCATGAGGCGTCCGACCCGAGGCCAGGTCGGAGCGCCTTCAGAAGTCGCGGTGGGGGCCGGGGGTTCTGCGTGACCCGACTGAGGCCTTCCGATTGGAGCTGGGCCTAATAAGTTCCATTTAGCGCTCTGACCAGCATTTTAGGGATAATCCCATTTGTGAGGGACTTTGGTAATATCCTCCAAAGATCTGTATCGTCGTCGATCCCGACTCGAGTCCAGATGACTGAGAGAAATACGATCTTGAAATAGATGTATACTTTGCTGTGGGGTACCCCTGATAGGAGTATTCGTCACCGCCGCCCAAGTTACTTGCTCTCCGGCCGCCGCCCCACTCCCCATCTCTCCGGCCGCCGCTCCACGCCCCAAGCACCCCATCTCTGATCCCTCCACCCGCGCCCTGCCCACGCCCTAGCCCTGCCGCCCGCCGATCTCTGCGATTTGCCGCCGCACACCCCATCTCTCCGGACTCCGGCTAAGCAGCCACCACCCTAGTGTCCCACCTACTCTGCTTGCTCTCCGGCCAGTCGACCATCGGCCCACACCAGTCGGCCATCGCCCCACACCCCCACGGTGCTGTGAATCTGTGATTTGCTTGTGATTTTTTGGTTGTATGAGAACTTCATTTTGTTTGAGTACTTTATTCTGTTGTTTAGTAAGCAGTAATTTGTTGATGTTGTTGTAGTAGGTTGGTGGTGATTGATTTCGTGTTGTGTTTGCTGCATTGGTTTTGTGTGTGTATGGTTTGATTTGCTACTGATTTCAATATGCTGACAGAGAGCTCTGAATTTGCGGTGTGGCAGCGAAATGTGTAAGGTGTTTGCGCAGCAGAATTTGATTGCGCCTCAATGTCTCACAGGAGATAAGTCAGTACTGCATTGCTCATTTGCTCTCATGCCCCAACCAGGGATACTCATGGTTAATAGCAGTAATGTGGTTGCACAAGATGTAAAACCTTTAAATTTCTCTTGCGTTCGTTCTGCTTAGTGCTTATGAATACTGCATCTTTGAAGTTATGATTTGTTGTGTATGCTTACTACCGTTGATTTTGTATATCGTTCGGTAGATGCTTTAACAGGCATGGCTGCACAGGTTCAATGTTAGGCTACACAAACCCGTCGGGTATCCGTCGGGTTCGGATTCGGGTATATATTTCTACCCGAAAGGTTATTCGGGTTCGGGTCAGGTATTCGGATTCAGGTTTTTTGTCAGGTCGGGTTTTGTAAAATCCGCACCTAACCCGACTCGTTGCCATCCCTAACTAAAGATGGAGGGATTTAGAGAAGGCTAGCTACCACGTCACCGGATTTTGCGGTTAGGCCCTTCAAAATTTTGAAATTACGTTCGGGTCATTTTACCTTTTTTGCAAAAAAAAGTCCTTCAAAATTCTAAAAATTCATTGAGGTCCCTCTAAATTTTAAAATTACGTTCAAATCCCCCATCGGCTCTTTCGTAGAAGACCCCTTTAAAATTCTAAAACTACTTTTAAGTCCTCCCACCATCTGTTTTGGCAAATAAAAACTTATGATTCCAAAAGTTTGAGCCAAAAAATCCTCGCGGTTCGAAAGAATTGCATCCAGATCTAGAGCATATCTTTTTGAAAAAAAAACCTGGGTTCCAATAAATCACCTTCCCAAGACATTGCGCGCTTGCGTATCTAGGTTACTAGTACAGCTGGTATGATCACTGCAAGGAAATAATTTTGACGCCACCCACTCCCAGCATCCAACATATAATATATCACTAGTACGGTTATTTTTCGATAAAGGAAGCTTTTATTAATCTTAGTAAATTACATGAAGGTGATACAATTATACTAAAAAGACTCCCGGCCTCTACACAGTTAGGGTGTACACAGCCAAACACACACACATCACTAGTACGGTTATGGCTGTCCTTCAAGACTCAAATGATTTCGAAATGGTAAAACCATTCAAATAATAGCGCCTCTCAAGCCTCCTTTGACGCACGGATTTCATATGATTTTAAGAAGAAACGACTGTATTTCCGTTGGTTTGGAGAAAAAAGAATCTCATATCTAAACCAGGTTAGTTTTGCATGCATGCGAGGGCGTGAGGCGGGCGATGGGAAATGCAATAATCTCCTCTCGTTGCAGTATTGATAGTTTTTAGATGTATACTACCTTTCCTATAGTTGGAAGAGTTCCCGAGCAGGGAGGGTGTCCACGTCGGCAAAAAATCGGAGATCGGCGCACACGAGCCGAGCCAAGCCGAGCCTCGCGCGAGCCTGCTCGCGGCTCCAGCTCCTACGTCGAACTCCGGACGCCTCGACGCTGCCGAGCCTGAGAAAATTGACAATATGCCACTCTCAAGAGTTGGCTTCGCCCAAATGCCACTCTGGACATTGAACACTATAAAATGCCACTCTGTAGAGTTGGCAACTCGCTGGCATGCCATTTTGGAGGTTTAAAATGATTTTCACCCATTTTCGTGTTGAATCGACCGCTTTGCCCTTGGGCCCACTCGCAGGTCTTCTCTCATGGGGCATTTCGCTGGCCACACCGACCAAGCCATCTCTCCTCTCGGACCCTCGAGCCGAGCCAGCACCCTCCCCTCCTCCTCCATGCCCGTCTCAGATCTGGCGAACGCGATGCACATCGCGGCGGCGGAGTAGGCCACGCCGACGAGCTAGGGTTCTGACGGGGAAGATGTCGCAAGGTACGTCGTCGGTCCGATTCCGTGCTGCGTCATCACAGATGGAGTACATCCCCAGTGGGTTACCGCTTGTGGCGTGCCCTAGATGCGGTGACCGGATTTTAGAGTTGGTGTCGCGATCAAAGAAGAATCCTAGTAGGGTATTTTTCAAATGTCGGAGGAATGAGCAAGATGTAAGTCGATTTTACTCTTTGTGTTCTTTGTGTTCTTGGATGTTCTTGTGAGCTGGATCCTGCTTTTGATGTTCACAGATTCCTGGGAGGTGCATGTTCTACATGTGGCGTGAGCAATACCATGAGTTTCTTGCAAATTCGGGTATGGTCAACACTGGGAGTTTCTCCGAGAAGTTTGAACAAGTTCTTGAAATCGACGGGATGAACTATGAGCGCAAGTTAGAGAGGATCATTATTGATCTGGACACAAGGATGTCAAGATGTCAAGATTTGCTGGATCATATTATGTGTTGCATTTTTAGGTTTGCTGGGTGTAGTAGTGTTGTTAGTTAAGTGATGATGTAATGGAATGATGTAATGCATTGTTGGACCTTTAGTTAAATAGATTGGTTAAAGATTTGAGTTAACACAGCCCACTCAAACACATCAAATATTTTACTCTCTGCACAAACAAAAGCTCGCGGTATTTCCATCTGAAGTGAACAATGCACTTTGATTTAATAGAAATAACTGAAGAATTTGAGTCCAACAGAATAATATTGCCGAAATTGCAAAATACACATGCATGTTATAAAGTTGAGTAATTTGACTAATCTCCGAATGTGTTCTATATATTGAGCATAGTTAGCTTATCCAATGAAGAAATTCACTTAGCTAATACCAGAACAAGATAGAAGGTCAAACCCGGCTCAAGGTACTTTGAGCATCCACATACTTAGATACATTTTCCTTAGATGACATACAATCGAGGCAAACATTCTCGGGCTTGATATAACACAAATAATGAGCTTGGCCAAGCTCAAAATTAGCCTCGAAAGTATAGAACTAGCTCAGTTTAAGCAATAAAAGACTAAAAGCAAGTATTAAGGACCGAGGCTTGACTATGTAAAAGGGTCTCAGCAAATTTTCTATGAAATATCTGTGTTGAGTCTTGAGTGTCAGGACCAAATAAAATTTATGTTTGATTTCATGCAGTGACAATGTATGAAGAACTGCCCAGTTTGACAAAATTAACTGATAAACTGATCTGATGATCTGATGTAATTGACAAAATGAATCGTAAACGATCGATGATCTGATGTAATTGACAAAAGTGATGACATTGTCACAGAACTGCAGTGCATGGTTTGGCTGCAACATGAACAGCATTACTTACAAAAAGCATGCTCTATGAGCATTACTGGATACAAAAAGCATGCTCTATGAGCAGCATTACATACAAAGTACAAACAACACTGAAGACTTGCGGATTACATCTTTTTCTTCTTGGGGGTCATCTTTTTCCTTTTGTTTGCCTTCTGAGGACTAATCTTCTTCGATGCAGATGGGGTGGCAGTACTTGAGGCCTGAGATGGCTGGCTTGCCCCAGATGCTGGCTTGTGCATGCCTAAAAGGATGCTTATGCGGCTGCACAAACAAAACAAAGAAATATTATGCTTAAATGGATGCTTATGCTGTATTGCAGACTTGAATGCTACTACATACCTCCTTGTGACCACTCCTTGCACACCTGTATGTTCATCACTTTGATTGGTTCCATACCTACTGCCCCTGGATTTTCTCTTCCTACAACAGTGGACATTTCAGTAGTTAATAGTTAATGCAACAAGCTGTGATTCATACTGGATACAAAAAGATGAATCTTGCCTTTTCTTGGTTCCATTTAGTGGACATTTGTAGCTTTCTTGTCTGTGACCTACCTCCCCACATCTCTTACACCTAATAGGTCCTCTCACCATTGTCTTCTTCTTTGCTCGATCTCCTTTGGCACAGAGTCTGCCGCCACCTTCTAAGCAACTTTTTATCCTTAGCTTCCTTTGCCTCCCAAAGCAGATCTTTTTCCTAGAGGTGCCCCAACCGGATACAACAAATCGACTTTGGGCCAATGAGATTTGTCGGCATTGGTTGTATGAGGCCCTGCATAAGCCTGCTTGAATTTCTCGGACAGTGTAGTACTCATGCACATAATCCTCCATGTTAAACACCCTATGGGCAAGTGATAGCGGCTAGTGCATGATCACAAGGCTTACACTGTGTTGCCACTCAAGGCATGAACACTCATGTGCATCCTCCTTAACCACATGCCCGCACTACAGCCTATTATCCCATACCTCTGCAGCAACCTTGTGCCGCTTACCACTCTCAAGTGCCCAAGTCCTCTAGTTCTAGCCTTGAGTCGCACTACCACCGCCGGTAGTATCTTCCCTTCTAGCCTATCCCCAATCCTTCTTCTTTTCTCCCAGAGAATCATTATCATCTCCCTTAGCTTGTCGGCAAGGTCAACCACAGGAGGTCCTTGATATCTCTCGATCCAGCTTGTTGAAACATTCACTAAATTGTTATTAATGTAATCACACTTAATCTCTGGGTTGAATATACACCTCTGCCACTTCAGAGGGTGCCACTTACTCAAGTAATCCATGACCGAGGGCATTGAGCCTCAATTGACTCCATGTGTTTCTCAAAAACCTCAACTCTATATGCCCTTCATAGGTACATCTCCCCAAAAGTTCCACCATGGAACTTTTTCATGAAATTTTGCATTAGATGCCCCAAGCACTCCCTCTTTTCACTGAGGAATACCAAGCTAATCGCATTTTCTAAACCTTTGCATGCATCTGTACATATTGCAAGTAAAGGAGGTCTCCTAATGCCTTATGAAGTTGGGTTATGAACCATACCCAATTATCTTGTGTTTCGAATCAAAGAATCCAAAAGCCACAGGATACATCCAATTATGGCCATCTAAGGTCATGGCGGCAGCTAAGTGACCATTCCACCTACCATTTAGAGCGGTGCTATCAATACTTAGGTATGGTCTACACCCACTCACAAATCCATCGATGCATGGTTTTAGTGCACGAAAAACCTATGGAAATACACTCTATCATCTACTACTTTGGTGTCAATTTCTACAATGCTACTGCCGACCTTCTTAGGACCTCTCGCCTCCATCTATACAAAGAATCGAAGCTCTCTTCCCAACTACCATACATCTCTAAGAGCTCTCTGCATCCCTTCCAAACAAGATCATAGGGTATGGTTACCTTGTGATCATCTTGTAGCTTTTTCGCAAGTCTACAAACACCAAAACTTGGATTCCTTCTAAGAATAGGGACAACCTTGTCACCACCCATGCTTGAGATGCTTGGTATTGCCACTCACTCTGTTTGCTTGATGTGCATGTGTGCTCCCTTTCTGAATCGAGACCTATTAGAACAAAAAAGCTCTCATTAACTGCACAAACTTCATCATACACAAGATTACTAATGCAAGCAAACTTAAAGAAGTTAGTACCATTATGGTTTTCAAATCGCTTCTCCTGTGCCCAACAATCCTCCAAGGACAACCTTGTGCCTTGCGTAATCCTCTAAATCTAGTCGACTGTTTTTCAATGCCTAAATCAAACTCCTCGTTGATAGCGAATTGCCCGACAACAAGTCTAAACTCTTTCATTGAGGGTGCAGTGTTCCTACTTCCATTGTGGGGTGATCCTTGTCATAAGCAATGCATGGCTCATCTAGGTTTGCGTCAAATCAACAGAATGGCAAGATCCTCATTACCTCCCATACCAACATTTGTGCCCTCTGTTCTTCCATCCGCACTTGGCATTTCATTGTTTTTATCCATATCTTCATCTCTTAGTCCCAAGAAGAAATACAACTCGATCCTCACCATTTGTGCTATTCTACCATCTTCATCTTGTGTTTCTTCAATCCTTATGTTATCCCAATCAAGCTGTCTTAATCGATCACCACTTCCAACTGCCTCAAAGAATGCACCACCACTTCCAACTGTCTCACCATCCGAACCACTCCCGACGCAAGCACTAACATAATCTTGCGGTGGAGTGCAAGGAAGTGACCAATCTCTGTACTATCTCTCCAAGTCCAAGCATCTAGCCTATAAAACACCTCAAATAGGTGCACAAAAAATCTAATCGGTTAGGGTTCTCTTCTTCTACCAACGCTTCGGTTCTAATCAAAACAAAAGAAAAATGTCGAGTTATGAGGACTTTATTCTCACCCATCCTTCGGATTGGGGTTCATCCCGCACCACTCAAATGCATTCACCCGTCCGTGTTACTACCTACGGTGACATGCAGAAGACAAAGAAAACGGAGGAAGGAGATCAAAATCAAATTGGAAGCTAGGGTTTCTATGGAGGCTATGGTTGTAATGCCTCTCACCTTTTGGAAACCGGCGTCGCCGCCGGTCGGAACTCGCACACCCCCGTCGGAACCCTAGCTCGTCGGCGTCGCCGCGATGTGGCCGGGGATCATCGCGTTCCCCAGATCTGAGACGGGCATGGAGGAGGGGAGGGTGATGGCTCGGCTCGGTCGGTGTGGGACTCTCGTGGGACGGTGTGGCCAGCGAAATGCCCCATGAGAGAAGACCTGTGAGTGGGCCCAAGGGCAAAACGGTCAGTTCAACACGAAAATGGGCTGAAAATCATTTTAAACCTCCAAAATGGCATGCCAGCGAGTTACCAACTCTACAGAGTGGCATTTTATAGTGTTCAATGTCCAGAGTGGCATTTGGGCGAAGCCAACTCTTGAGAGTGGCATATTGTCAATTTTCTCGCCGAGCCTTCCGCGTCGCGCCCTTCTCAGGCCTCCGCGTGGCTTCTGGAGACTTCCGCGCCGCGCGTCGTCCTTAACCTGCTTGGCCCTTCCCGATTCGATCCAAACCAGCCTCCCGGCTTTCGTCTCCGTGAAGAGGGAGCCGATCGACCCCTTTGCCCTTCAAGCAGCTTCCGATTCCCATGCCGATCCATGGCGCCGCTTCCTCTCGCTTGCTCGCTCGCTTTCCACCGCAAACACCGGCGATCCGGTCATGAAGCCGGTACATAAAGGCGCCCCTCCTCCTCGACGTGCCCAAAGACGCCTTCCTCCGCATAGACATTCAAGTCGGTGATCGACGCACCCCCAAAACCCCATCCGCCATTCTTTGTGACACTCCTTATTCTTGAATTGGTCATTTGCGATATAGCCACCGCTTACTTTGATTGATCCAAGAATTTGATTGCTTTTCCTCTGCTATTGTGTCTTCGATCGGGTCCAAGTTCTAGAGGATCAAGATGCTGCCTTCGGGGACGCATTTCATTTGCTTCTGGTCTCACGGCCAGCCGGCGCGGGGAGGGGAGGTACCGAGGCCCGACCCAGCTGCAGAGCGGCGCGCTCGAGGCCGTCGATGTCGCCGCGGCCGATGAGATCATGGACGTCGGCTGCATCACCGGCGACCGCGTCAACAGCATCGTCGACGGCGTCTCCGGCTCCTGGTAAGGAGGCAAATAGTTCCAGGGTCAGAGCGGAGTTCTTGGTTCTTACACCAAGGGTTAGTTTATTTGTTTGTCTGTGTTTTAAGCATAGAAAGATTGGATTTTTTTGCAGGCCTCTTCAAATCATCTTTAATAACAGTTTACTTAGTGCATAGCGCTGGATCGAATGATTTGTCGATTTTATGTTATCATCAAGGACTTGCACCGAACTTTGGTACATGCTTTTCTAATAATGTTTACAGCTATATTTTTTGTTAGCTATCAAATTTGCACGTAGATGGCACTACTTGTTTATTAATCTTGCCGCTTTGCCTTTTTTTTTTTTTAGTGCATGCTTAGACTATTATTACTAATGCCATGCCGTTACTAACCACCAATTTTGCCTTTCAGATAATTGTGTCGTAAAAGATTTCTCTTGCTATTCTACGATTCATTAGATTTCCACACGCCTTCCTCTACATAGGCTACAAGTATAGACGCACCTAAAAGACTACATACAATACTCACCAGATTCCTATTTCATACGGCAATCTTTTTTGTGTTTGTCTTACGGATACCATTTCATCTTCGAAAATTTTCCGTCCATCATTTCTACAAAGGTACACGCCTCATGAGTAAGATGATTGTCGCTAAATTAGGTTTTTTATGTTGTACAGTTGGATTTGGATGACATGAGAATCATTGTCTCTGGTGGTTTTATGAGCTAGGCAAGGTGCCCTTTGATATGGCGATGAGGTTGCAGAGAATTTGGGTTCGATTAAGAAAAACCCGAACGAGTGGTGTCGGGAAGTCTGGTTTTCATTGTGTGATCGATTTAGGAAACCGGCAACATTGAATGATGATGTGGAGATTGTTTCTTCCGCTGGCTTCATTGACTATACCAACCAGAATGGTGTTTTTTCAGATAATTCCCAGCATCTTCTGCTAGAAAATACTCCCCATGTTAGTTCAGGTGAGTTCAGGACCATTCCTTGTGCTGCCTAGATTATTGTGGTTGTGAATTCCAGATATGCCATCCTTTATTTATGCTTCTCTAAATGTTTACATTGATTCGCTTGGAGGTGGAGCTGTTAAAGGAAAACAATTACATCAAGTGAAACCGATAAATACAGAGTTGAGTGCCTGCTTAGGAGTGGTTTTTTTAATAGAATATCCCTTGTGATCAAAACTCAGATTGTCGTTCAATATTTAAAAAATAGTGAATCTATGAGTAATTGATCTTTATTGAAAACTGTAGGCTTTCAGAGTAGGCTATATTATGGGTAGCATGAGAATAGCCATGCACAATGCTCTGCTTTGAACTCAAGCTTACAAGCTACAGGGTTGTATTGTCGACAACGCCAAAAAAGGGGGGGAAAACTTGATTTACGCCATGCCGATTGCCAATACTATCATAGCCTAAATGATTCTATGGAGCAATACTGAATTCTTTCTATAAATGTCCAACCTTTAAATTTCACAACTAAAGATCATCATAGCGAAATAATCTATATGCCACTTCTAGGAGATTTTGTGGTATACTTGCTCCAATATTTCTAAGTGTATTTTTGCACAGCTTGTACTTTTTTACCAATAAACTTTTAGCTAATTTGTTGGCCATGTTGTAGAAACATCCACATTAGCGTAGAGTGAACGTAAAAGTGGTTTTTTTGTGAAATCTTTTGTACCTGTCCAAATTAATTTCCAATCAATTTTTATGCTATAGGTCTATTTTACAGATGTTTGTACTACGCATGGATTTGTTTTTTTTTGTAGCTCCGTGTGTGAATGTGAAAAGGCACCAATGCTTTTGTCCTATCATTACACTTTCATGATTTTCCACTTCATATCCTGCATTCCATAGTAGCATGAAATTGTAAGTTGGCAAGGCTTATGATGTGTCATCGGATCACGTGTTTTTCTTTTTTGTCCATGAAAACACATGAACGTATTAATCAAGTCTATGGTATGTGCAAAATATACACCACAAAATTCTTTGTTCTAAGTTCTAACCAAAGAAGACCATGCATTTTAAAGTGTGTATTCATGCTTAGAGATGAGTGATTGAGATTGCGTCCACTGCACTTGATCCTTGTTTATCTTATCGTTGCTACTTCGAAATTTGCATTCATTTTGTTTACAACAAAGATACATGTACACTCCGTAATCCCTATGATTTCTTATTACTACATCATACCATGTTCCATGAGTAAGATGACTGCCATGTCTCCATGTTTGTACGTCCTTAATTCCTTCATGTAAGTGCCTTTTAGATATCTTATTTATACATGTCTTTAATGAGATCACGAACTTACTAGCATCAATAGATTTAAGCTAGATAAAAAGCAGTACGATCTCATAGCATCTGATCTTTCCAGATACACAAATAGATTTTGCAACGATAGATCATAATAGATATATTACATACTCTCTCTTCTTAAAGGTTATTTATTTGTCCTAAGATTCTGCCTTCCAAAGAACATATCACTATTTTTTTTTCTAACATTTCACAGGGAGATGAGGAAAGTTTTCTGGAGGATTTGATATTGCTTCCTTTGGTGTTGTTCAGAGCGTCAAATTTATGTTACTCTTCTCATCTCCCTTCTCATCTCCTATTACTCTATTATTGCTTTTGATTACTTAGTTATCCTTTTTGCAAATCTCATCATCATTCACCAATCTTACAGCTACAACAGTACAGCAACCGGAGGTTGGCTACATATCGATAAATATTCTGACTAACACTCTAGCAGGTATTTGATTTGTTCATTTCCTCTCTTGATTAATTGCTGTTTTTCTATTAAAGAATTGGATTAACTATTTTCCATATTGCCGTAAACACGTGCGACAAAGCCATCGGTGGCTGCAATTGATGGTCTTCCGGTGGAGATAAGCTACCATGGTACTTGTCTGCCTTATCCTTGTAGGAATCATTTCAGGATTTGGAGGTAATTTTATGTACTTTTCCCTCTTCTATTTATGTAAGATGTGCTTTATGTCCTAGCTATGTATCAGACATAATTCGGTATTTGTATCCCTTCATATATACACACAATTAAGTGCCTCCTAAAAAAATACTTCTTACCGCTATTGCTGCCTGACTGTGTCTGCTGTGATTTATTCTTTTACCAAATCTTCCACAAAACGTGTATTCGCACAACTGCTTGATATAGCCGCGTAGACCTATGTGACTACAATTTGTTTGTATAGCATTCAAGACAAATAAAGCATTTTTCCCTATATTTAAATAGAAATAAACCATAGTTTTTGCTTTAGCTTTATCTTTTCCCTTATCTTATATGTACAGACATGTTTTCCTTATCATCTTTTGTCTATACCAATTACCTATTTTTTATGTTCTTAAGCGAAGTGATGTTCCTGTAATACTAACTGTAATACTGACTATAGCGACTATAAGTCAACTGACTACAAAAATAATACAAAGTGATTATAGCCGTCTGTCCTCCTGTTGTTTCATACGGGATAGAACCATAGAGCTGCCACAGCAGTCTACCATTTAGATCTACGCTAACCAAATAATTTTTTTACACGCATGGAAAAGCAACTAACGTGGCAAGCATGCATATATTTCTCACTGTTTTTTTTGGTACAACAAAGGATGCTCATTATACCTCTTTATTTTTTTCAATTCATTTTCCAATTCTTCGATGTCTGCTCCACTGTAAATTATAAGACTCGTATGAATGGTGTAAATGGAAATGGTGTTCTCGTCCTCTTAGTATATTCTTTCTTCTGACCGATTCACTAACTGCTCTGAACATCTGAACTTTGTTATAATATCATTTAGTTTCTTATGTTGAACAGATCTGGTTCATGAGAGAGCTTTCTCATATCTCATCGGAGTTTGATAATGTAAGTAATATATGAGTGTTAGTTCTTTTCTTGCCTTACTTTTCTGTTTTAAATTCTTATTCAACAATCTTCAGATACATCTTATTTCAATGCCTGGATGTAGCTCATGCATGGACTTGGACTACCATGTAATATACTCTATTGAAATATATGCCTGAGTAATGGCCTATCTAAATCCTCTGCTGCCCGATCGGTATGGAATCGATGGGGTGCGGGTATGCACCGCACCCCCAAAAATTTTAACCGTCTGACAGTATTCCTAAAATAGCACTCGAGCCCATTTCTTTGTTTCCTCATTCATCGAGCCAGCAAACTATTCCCCATTTCCTCATTCGACATTCACCGAGTCGACACCGATCTTAACCCTAAATCCCCATACCCAATCGAAGTTCTGGCGGGCGACGCGGGCTGCGCGAGGGTGACGACCGGCGGAGGCGGCACCGCGGCTGCACCGGATTTCGCGGCAGACCGCAGGCGCAGCGGCCAGCGGGGCGCAGCCGCAGGAGGTGCCGCCACGCCGAGGCGTGATCCGCCATCCGGGACTCGGTGGGGCGGTGGCGGCGCAGCCGCCGCGGCGGCGATCAGCGGGAGGCGACGCTTTGTGCGAGCTGCGGTGCCCGCCGACCGGAGGAGGCGACGCTCGGGCGCGGGAGGCGGGGCAGTGGCCGATTGGCCGGCGTGAGCGGCGAGCCGCGAGGCTGTTGAGGGCCGTGCTGACGCCGGACCGAAGGAGCCGAGGAGGAGACGTCAGGGGCTCTGGGCGCTGAGATGCTGAAGACTGAGAACTTGAGGAGTGATCGAGTGAGGGGCACTGAGACGCTGAGACGCCGATCGGGACCAGTGACTGCCGACTGGTATTATTCCCTCCGTCCCTCTTCTCTGCAAGAGCAAAAACATTGTATGGATAATGTGTATGAATAGCCTGACATTTGTATAGATAATGTGTTTTAGGTTCATTGCCCTGTGTGAAAGAAACATCAAACATTCATCGCCCTTTTTGAATGTTGTGAAGAACAAGTTAAGAAATAGTATGGGCAATCAATTCTTAAATGATTGTTTAGTCATATTTATTGAGCGAGATATTTTCTTGAAGGTTAGTGAAGACGATGAAATAAAGTATTTTCAAGACATGAAAACGCGTAAAGTACAATTTTAATTTTCATTACATATTCTATAATCTTTAGTTCATGTAAGACCTTACTTCAACTATATGTATTGTATTATTGGTAAATTTGGAATCTATGTGGTGAATTTATGCTATAAAACTGTGTATGTCAACTATTTGGTGTCAAATGTGCACACCCATTGCAAATTTCCTAGTTCCGCCCCTGCAGCCAGTATAGGTTTTCTCCCCTTTATTTATGCATATGTATGCTAAACATCCATCACCTACCTCTCATTAGAGCTTAGCACAGAATTCATATAGTGTCGTATCCAAAATTGTTGCAGAAATATTGATATTACTTCTATGGAAGAAATTTGTAACTTGGTAATGCAAGAAAGTTTTTCTTGCTGATATTCATTTTGCTTAGTATCAGATTGTGGATTGCTTGCACAAGCAGATTGCAGTCCTAAACACTCCATCTTAGCTTTTCGTTTCTTTTTTTTTCATTGCTAGGTTGTTGAAGTAATAGTGGAAAACTACAAACCTCAGAAGATGCAAATGGATGATCGAGATACTAGAAGATCCGGACAACCAATCGAGCAAGAAGTCCAAAAACAAAGCATCATCCTTCCCCATTGCGTCTCTGCGGCCCCTCTTGGGAGTTGGGAGGCCATGGTTAATGCTAAGGAAGGAGTTACGCTTTGCTGAGTAATATAATCTTCTTTCTACTCTTTGTTGATTTGATTTACCATTTCTTCTTATTCAAGAGGTGGATTTTTAATAGAAGTGAGGATCCTAATCGGTCCGAATCTATATGCTGATATGGCCAAGCTTTGTAGGCGAGCAACAACTTTCTGCCAGTATCTTGGAGTCTTTGGCCTGTTTGGGAGAGCTCGAGATCGGCTCCATTTCGAGTGAAACTTATAGGCTAAAATAAAGTGAATTAAGTTTATATTTTTAGTCTAAAATGTAAACAAGATGATCTACCTAAACACTCTTAATGTACCTGACTCCAAATTCACAAATTTCTGGAGCTAAAAATACCTTGCTCCACCAACTCCACAGATTTTGGTGGAGCTGGAGCTGTCCCAAACACCCCCTTTGTTTCGGTAGTTTGGCAACAATACTTCATGGTCACCACGAAATGGACTTGCTCTGTGTCTATTGTTGGACATGCAATTGTTAGTTGAAAACTCAGCTACTTATTACGGCACTAATATGTGTGTAAGCCAGTAAGATAGCTGCTGCGCAATGCATCTCTTTCTTTTCTTTTTTTTTCCGTGTCGTTAGGAGCGACCTTTCATAAAAAACTCATAGTGATTGTTCGTATTGGTGCTTTTAAAAAAATGACTGTTATACCGATATTATTTTACTTTTGTTTTCCCTCTCCAGAATAAACACATTCTTTCTCAGGTGTATTCTGCAGCCGCAGTCTTTTAGTGTATATACTTTGTTGATGCTTCGATTATATAGAGATCATCAGTACGGTTAATAATCCAGAAAACATCATCTTCGTTGCTATGGATACTGAAATCTGAATGTATAGTATACAGTCGATCCGGCCAAAACTAAAATTGCTATCTTTTAAAGACGCTTACCTCAGTGCTGTGGATAGTCCGTGTACGAGTCTAGCTAAATATAATTGCCTGTTGTCTGTCTTTGCGTTTCAAACTAGATATTCTTTCGGTTTGCTCTAAAGTGCTACTCAAAAAACTAATGCCGTTTGAGTTCTCTTATTGCTCGCACACAGTTCACTTATACACAGTGATCACTGGTAATTAGCTTATCTAGATGACAGTATTTCTGCCTTCCCATCCTATTAGTATCGCGTTGCATACAATTCCCATTCCATATAATTCTCATTTTACATTCATCTGCGTTTTGCGTCCATATCATTTAGATAAGTTCGCATATAGCCATACACCAATGAATACAGGCAAATGATTATAGCGGTTGCTAATAATCAGAGCTTAAACATCAGTCTTGAATCTACGCTAAACGAATAAATTTTCTACATAAATACTGAAATAGCACGCGCGACGTATAACGCCGCGAAAAATTTCCTAGTTGTTATTATTATTTTTGAGATGGCAGCAGTCTTTGGTTGAGCTAGAGCGTGCGTGCGTGGAATTAGAGTTATCAATCATTACTCGCCTCGCCTGGTGTGACCTTACAACGACACCGCACCCCACACGAGCCAGTTGAAGTACACACGCCCACCAACCCAACCTGCTCACGAAGCCTTGGGCTATCTGTGTTGATTTTTTTTTAATAATACATTTTTTATTCGGAATTTCAAAAATATTCCACCGAAAAAAAAATTTCAGAATATACTCTGCCGCATACGTTGGACGTGCGGCGGGCCTAAATAGAAAAATACACGCGGCATGTGTCCGAAGCTTCGTGGCCTCTGTCGCACGGCGAACGTCTTGACAGAACCGAACGGCGTCTGCGCCGGCGTAACGTCTTGACAGAGGCGAAAAGGACTGTCGCCGCATTTAAAGTGCTTCTGAGGAGGTCGCCGCACGACTAACGTCTTGACGAACAACAGAATCTTGAATTTTTGTATTTAATATTTTTGTTGACAATTTTGTTGTAAATTGGTTGTACATAATTGTCTGTAATGAATCGGAAAAATTATTTTATTTAGTTAATGATACGCATTTCACTTAGGGGTTTTCGTAGCCTCGTAAGGTCCGCCGAATATGGCCGAAAAATGGCGGGAAAAAAACAGGCGGCCCTCATAGCGTGGCATACCATAAGTGCGGCGAGATGGTCGGACGTTATTGACATTTTGTTACCAAAATCGGAAAAGGCACTCACAGACGAACGAGCGAATCGTGGCCACTTAGGGGTTTTCGTAGCCCCGCGGGACAGGCCGGACATGGTCCAAAAAATACAGAAAAAATCAAGGGCGGGCTACGCAATGCGGGCTACCACTTACGTATGGGCGAGATAGCCGGACGTTGCCTCGGTATTTTGTTGCGAAAATCGGAAAAAGCACTTGCGGCCACGAAACCATGGAAACTTTGACGACGTCGAAATTTTTTGAAACTCTTTATGGAGGTTCCTGATATATCAGTGATATTACCATAAAAATTTCAAATGATTTTAAGATATGAGGGATTTTTTAAAATTCAAACAATACATATATAAGGGCACATACACCGAAAGTTCAGATGATAAAATAAGCAAAAGATTAGATGATATTACAAGGGCATTACAACAGTGACGAACTAACTAACGAAAGCACTGTTCGTCATGGTGGAACAAATGATCGTTCCGCCTATCTGGGTACAGCCAGAATGATGTAAGACATTTTCTGCATATTACCTGACCCGTTCTAATTTTGCGATTTGTCCTCGGACACCGCTCAATCTCTACTATGAAAGAACTCCATGGGGATCCGCAGTGCTCCCAGCTGTCGCCGATTGGGTGGCCTATGCCGTACGTCTCGGGTGTATAAGACTTAAATTTTGGTTGTTGTTTATGTGAATTTCTGCCCTCCCATATGGGCAAGTCATCCCGATTCCCGGCGTCCCCTATGTTAATACCACCCGGGTTTCCGGATGGTCTGCGCAACGAGTCAAGGATTTGTTGCGTGTTGCGGACCTCGGCCGGCTGCTTCCCCTTGTCCCTTCTTCTTCGAGAAGAGGAACCCTCCTACACTTCTGCTGTGTTGGCCGTTGGCGGAGACATGCGGAGACGCCTGCTCTGTTTCGGCTCGCACTCCACTATATGGTGCAGGAGCTTTGTGTTGGGCTTATCCTTGAACAACCTAAGCGTGCCTGCAATCATCTGATATGCCCGCCTTGGTCGTTGAATAACACCGTGGCGTACTCGGATTTGGCTTTTCGGGCGGTAGTGGCACCACGGAGAGGGTTGCTCCCCGGTTATCCCATACAAGAAGCATGAGATGTGGGTGGTGCGTCTCGGGTCCATCCAGTTGAAATATCAAGACCGTTCATCCTCGGCCAAGGGGCACCGTAGAATCTCCGGTCCGCTAGATCACCGTGGCGGTATCAACCATCGCCTCCGTGCCATGTACGCAAACGTCGGGGCTTTGGTGGCCCCGGAGGAGGTTCCTCCTTTGACTTGTTGATGTTCGCAAGTGTCCTTTTGAACTCAGATGCGATGAACTTGTTTAGAACTACTACTTTGTGAGTTCAACATGAGTATGTCGCATGAAACTCACCGATCGGTTGGCCCTTGCACACCGGCCCTAAGCTCGGTCGATCTAGAAAAGGGACATATCTGGCGGCCTCTCCCACCGGTGAAGTTCTCGAGCGAAGCGGGGTAGTTGTTGTGGCGATTGTTGAGAAATTAAGAGTCACGTCGTTCGGCCCGTCGATCCATTGGAAGAAGCAACACCGCCCTCGTGTTGAGAAAAGAAAGAACGATGCATGAGATGGTAGTGTTACCCTGTATTGTGTGGACGCCGGTAGTTTTACCTTGTAGGTGCGGGCACAACAGTAGTGAGCGCGGCCGGCCGTGTCTCCATGGGTAGATTGCATCATCTTGGTCGGTAGGTTCTGATCACATTTCGGTCGGGGCAACTCCGGAGAATCAAGGCGACGGCATAACTCTCATCCGGATATTCGGGCTAGATGACTTCGCTGTCAAGAGGCGATGAAACGACATTGTGGTTTGGTGTGTTGGATGTCTACCCCTCGGACTGTTTTATAGTGGTAGTGAGGGTTACTCCACACAATTACAGCTCTTCTTTGCGGCGTGTGCAGCGTGTTGTCATTTCATGGCGTGTTGCAGCGTGTTGTCATTTCATGGCGTGTTGCAGCGTGTTGTCATTTAATGGCGTGTTGTCGTCTCAGCCTGGTAAAGCTGCTAGCAGCGAGTAGTCACATCGCGCTGGAAAAGCTGTTGCGTGTGTTGTCGTGTCAGCTTGGTAAAGCTGCTAGCAGCGAGTAGTCACATCGCGCTGGAAAAGCTGTTGCGTCTGTTGTCGTGTCTTCGTGGTAAAGGTGCTACCAGTGAGTAAAGGTGCTAGGTGTGTGACAAAGCGTCTAGCTGATGAAAGGAACAACTAAGTACGTAAGATTAATGCAAGCGCCGAATGCGAAGAACACTCTCCTCAGATGCATTTTAGTTGGTCACTTGTCTGACGGACAATCTTGATAATCATAGTAGGTCCCAGGATTTCTTCCCTGAATACAACTGAGCAGTGCGGGGAGGTTGTGGTACGAGTCTTCAAACTTTCCAAACCTCGTTTCTAGTGCCTTCTGCTTCGCCCTCCACGCCTTCCCGTAGCTAATTGTGTACTGATATCTGTTCTCGATCGCTCGAGATAATAGCACGGGCTCAAAACTCGTGTTCTCCACTATCTCTGCGTACATGATGTTCGCGACATACCCGGATGATAGGTTCTGTGAGCCATCACTTGTTTCCTCGATCATACATTTATCTTTGCTCAACCTTGAACATATCCAATGGGTGCCCCATTTGGGCTTGTCTGCGTGCACTCTCCACGGACACCCATGGATCTCACACACCACGTCGTAGCGAGGTTGGGGTGGATTTCTTAACCCCGAAAGTCCTTTTTAATGATAGAGCCCAATCTTTCACGGCATCTGCAAACCTCTTTTGTCGGTACATCTTGTTATGCCTAACCTCATTATCACCAGATCTTGCCAAGGCATCTCCTCATTTCATTGACAACCATATTTTCAAATTGTCTGCGTGCTCCACTCACCGGCACAAGCGGCTCCGTACCTCCTCCATCTTCCTCATCCGACTCATCGTCGTCCTCCTCTTCTGCTCTGCTGTACTCACGGTCTTCCTCTTCCATCCTAGCTGTTATTTCCTCAATTTGCTCACCTTCGTCTACCAGTCCCCGGTCTTCTTGGCCAACATTTTCATCATCCTCCGAACCGAACTCGTTCACCACTTTCTTGAACATGTTGCTCATGGCTAGATCCCCCAATTTCAGTGTCACCGAAGCTGAGCTCATTTTGAGGCCGACTACACTCACCGGCGTCCAACTGCTGCTGGGGGGCAACATCCCTCTCATATGCTCGCACTAAAAGCACTCGATTCCATCCCCGTTGCTCTGCCCCCTCACATATGATCTCCACGATGCGGTTCCTTTAGCTCAACTAACTCCCATAAATAGTGTCGTTTACACACTACATAGGCAAAATACCTTCAACTCACACTTGTCTTCTTCCATCCGAAAAGTATAATACAACTATTTCAACACGGAACCAAATGTGCGCTCCTCGAGCCTACTCAAACTTCGTCCACATCTTGCATGTTACTTAGATCTCGCACCCTCCAAACCATGCATTACAACCCTATCTCCATAATAAATCCTAAATGGAACTCGATTACGCCATATCTGCGAATCCATTCATTCACCCACAATTAATTATCTTCCGTACAAAATACTATGACGTAACATAACTATACCTACATGGTGCGAAAATATATATCTAACCGTAAAAATATCTACATTCCTAATAATTCATATCGATGTAGTTATATCGTAAAAAATTACATTTCCATCAATATGTACCGATATACTCCTATCCGTAAAAATTCATTCCTAACAATATATACATTAAATATCGATGTACTTATATATTAAAAAAATACTCATTCGTAACTATATTTCCTTCAATATATACCGATATACTCCTATCATAAAAAATATCTAAATTTTCTAAACTAGAACTAGTTGTGACCTATCAATTTACCTACATTTATCCGTAACATACATCTAAAACTATTTCTAATCTACCACTATTTACTGCTACAATGCTCTAGATCTAACTATTTCTAACATATCATAATTTACTGCTAAGAAAAGTAAACAACAAAAATTTATCTCAAAACAGTGACGCAGAATCTACCCTTCTTCCTTCTCTCTTCCCCTCTCTCCCCTCTTCCTCTTCCCTTCCTCTCCTCTCTCTGTTCTCTTCCCGGGCGCACAAATGAGAACAGTACCGGGCGAGCGGCTCTTATAAACGCTCCTGTCGCACGACCATCGTGCGACAGGAACCCGCGCTTCACTGCCGCCGACGACCATCGGTCGATTTGCTCATCGTCAAGACGTTAAATGCGTGCGGCAGTGCCTTCGGCTCTGTCGCACGTTCGCCGCGGCGACAGCGCCGTTCGGTTCTGTCGCGACGTTAAGCGTGCGATAGGAGGCTATGTCGGCCTTGGGCACTGTCGCCGTGTATTTTTCTATTTAGGCCCCTGTCGCACGTCCAACGTGCGACAGAGGTATATTTCTGAATTTTTTTTTTCGGTGGAATATTTTTGAAATTCCGAATAAAAAATGTATTATTAAAAAAAAATCATCTGTGTTCGACTGTTCGTTTTGCATCGTTTTTCTCTTGTTCTCTCTCAATAAAAAGTACAAACTAGCTTCTTCCTCTTTTGATTACGAAAACATCAGCAAACGATATGTATTATCTGTCGAGCTCGTTTGTCATGATAAGTTATTAGCATCACACCTATTATGACAGATAAGATATCGTATCACTGGAGCTTGATAGAGGGATAAAAGCCTGCTATTAGTTATATTTAAGCTGCTGCCGCGATGGAGAAAGCTGCTAGGAGCCTAGGACGCTGTTGATCTACTGGACCGCTGGCCCTTCCACGGAAGAGAAATGGCACAGAGAGTCAAATACACGGAGGCTACCCTGCCCTTTCCACGACCCACACCACTCCACTCCAGTAGAGTCTCCGTCCGTCTCGCTCTCTCTCCTCTCCTAGATTCTCTAGGATAGTCTCGCCTCTCTCTCTCTCTCTCTCTCTCGTCGCCGCGTTCCCCATCGGGCCGGGGAGGGAGCGTCGCTGCCGGCCGGCCCGCCGAAGCCCCGATCCCTGCCGCTTTCGTCGTCCCGGCGGATGAGAGGTGAGCTCTCCGCACCCACCCCCTCCCCGCCGCGTCTGTTTCTTGTTACTCTTGTTATTTCTCCGTTCTTGGACCGAGAAACGCTCGGCGCGACCGTTCGTCCCCGTGCCTCAGCTTACCTCTGCTCAGTCCTCCCTTGCGGAATGCGATTTGTGGCAGCGGGTTCCTCGTGCGCGCTGGTGCGGTGGCGCGGGAAGATTTCTTTGCCGGCCTGCTGAGATGCGGATCAGCTCATCCCATGGGTCGGGAGTCTGGGAAGATGCCGTGCCAATGCTTTGCGCTAAACACTCCGCTCTACTCGTAGTTTCCTTGTTAGCTACTAGGATCGATTTGCCTGGCCTCGTAGTTCAACTGCAAACTCTGGTTTATTTCTAAGTTTGACAAACTGCCAATGCTCTGCTAGTATGTTCGTCTTGGGATCAAAATGATGGTGGTGGCAAGGGGATATATGGGATCATCATGCTGGTCCCCAGAGAGAAATTACTCCTCAAAATGTTGCTTTACCAAAGAGCGGATGTGCATATCTGAACAATCTCATAGCCTGGATGTGCGCAACTGCGCATGCCTAGTAAATCCAAATCCAGACCCAATCACTTAGTTGGAAACGACAAGAGTGCTGTTTGACTATTGCCCATTTATCAAATTTCACAGTGCTGTCCTACCAGTGGTTTTGATTTTGCTTATAGGTGGTGTATCCATTCTCTTGGCTGACATCTAGGATTGATGCCTTTAATTTAGGTCTATTGGGGCTGATTCACTGATCTTTCTGGCCCTTGGCGTCCTGTGGAGGAAGTATTCAGTTCATTATCTAATTTCCCTGCAATGTACATTTTGTGCATGACTCTAATCTAGCCTTTTGGGTTGCAATTGTAGTTCCTACTCTTTCAATCCTATTTTCTTTCTTTCTTTCTTTCATGCAACAAACAACCAATGGTAGTATATATAATGCATCTATGAACCCATGCTGTTGTTAGATAGAGCCTCCGGGTAATCTTTCCCAGCGACTACAGATGGCAAGTAGAAATCTTACTCGTATGAACAAGTGTACTTTTTGATGAGGACCTCCGTTATGATCTTCTTCTCCTATTTGGCTACACATACTACTAAGCCATTTTCACAATGCAGTAGTCTAGCATTATATTACTCTTTCCATTTTGTTCAAATTTAATTGCAGTTTCAAATGATGCTTATCCACCTCAATAGTGGTTGACTCAATTTTTGCGTTATTGCCTACAAATTCTGCTTTGGCTCCATAGTTAAATAGCTAGCAATTTCTTCTATATTTCTGAGATCTCATGTTACCCATGGCAACGAATAGTCTTATATCACTTAGTACGTCTGCTGTCTGCGTTCTCTACGTTTACAATATGTTGGATGCTGATGCTTCTGTGACCGTTTTATTCAACTAACACTTCTGCAATTTCCAGTGAATCATGGGTGGATTTTGCTGCTGCCTCTGCACAGAAGATTTTGAGGAATATGTCCATCCAAACAATCCTGTCTATAGGCAATGCATATGCCTAAGGCATTTTTTCCACAACATTTTTGGCGGGGTAAATTAGCATATGAAATTTTCAACATTTTGCATTATCTTTGAACCAACTGATCCAAAATGCCACCACTTATGCCCGCAGATTCTATAACTTACGATTATCATACAGCTTCGTACTGTAGCATGTTGATGTAATGATCTATTCTTCTTGACTATGATGGTAAAAAGTATACAAATTGTCTTGCGAATGTTTAACAATCACATATATTTTTCTCTGTCAAGACATATTTGTATGTTGACCCAGTTGCCACTACTGTATTGATAATTGATTACATGATGTTTCATGGCAAGTAGCAAAGTGCTAGCTTATATTTAGGAGTTTTTTTGTAGTAGTAGATAGCACCACTGATGTATGTTGGATAGAAAAATAAAAGTAGTGGTGAAATGTGCTATGATCAGCGGGTACCAAAACATTGCTGAAGAGGCAAAAGATGGTAGAGAGATCATTAGATTGTCCTCTACCTTGCATAAGTTTTGATTGTGTTGAACCGCCTTTGCATGCTAGATAGACTTATAGTCTATGGACATTCTTTGAACATTTATGGTGGATAAATCATAAATTGAATATCAAACTTGTGTGGCAAACTGCATTTGTTTCAATGAATTTTCAGGATACGATGCATTCATTTTCATTATGAAACATTTTATTCTTACTCTGGTACCTCCTTTTTCCTTTATCTATGTAGTATATTGCAACGTTCCAGAGGCTTGAGTCGAGACCAAGCAACCCCACTCAAGGAGTTGCTCCATTGGCATTCAATAATCCGAGTACCAATATTGTTGACAGTTCGTTGTCTGAAACCTATCACCTTGTTTCTAGACCACCCCCGTATGATACTGATCCTAGATATGCCCGAGTTCAAAGAGAGGGATTGGTATCAAGGCGTGAAAAGTCTATAAATCTCACACAAGAAGAGTCACCGGCTCTTAGACGAAATGGCAGCAGCTCTGGCATCGAACATTTAGCTGCTCAAAAGAAATGGAACAGCACTGAACCTGAGGGTGAACATAAAGTCCACCGCTCTGAATCGACTAAGAGTTTATCTGCAAAAGCATATAACAGCAGTTATGCAGCTGTCACTTCAGAAGATGAAGATGTCTGCCCTACTTGTCTGGAAGGTTGTATGCATATAACTTTGTCTAAATACATAGGGCATGCCTTGGTGGGACATTTTCTCATTGCTCGATTACATTGTACTCTTAATGCAGAATACACCCTGGACAATCCGAAGATTATAGCTAAATGCTCTCATCATTTTCATCTAAGTTGTATTTACGAATGGATGGAGAGAAGTGATACTTGTCCAATTTGTGGGAAGGTGTGATGTTTTGCACTTTCAGTTTTCACATTTCAAGCTAAGAGAGATCAAAATCGCTAACTTGATGCTGTCTTTCCGTCACTGCTCACCTGTCATTAGTTCCTAAGAAATGTTATTCTCTCTGCACATCTGACAACTTCAATCCAATAAAATTGCAGGAGATGGAGTTGTGCGAGAGCCCCTGAGAGAATATTTCATGCTGGTGACATCAGAAAAAGGGAAAGGTCTACAATATGAGATGCCGGAGAGTGTAAATAATACTTCTGCTCTGTCCAAATAGATCTCTTTTTCTGGATGGTTTCTTATGTGTACTGAAATCATGGTCTACTAAAAAGTCATGCTAGAATTTGCTTGTCCAATATCAGAATATATTTGAATGGCAGTTCAAAGGTGGAAGTAGGTATTCCTTTACCAAGTGTTTGTTCATCAGCACATGGGGACTTCTAAGAGCATGAAGCAACAGTGGTGATCAACTGGTTATGGTTGTAGGGCTTGTCCAACCTCATGACCTCGTGAAGCATTTCAACGAACTGCACATAAGTAGCTTTCTATGCTTTAACCCAAAAAATAGAAAAAAGATTTGTTGACTCCTAAGGAAAAGGATTTGCTTGGTTGGATCAATAAATAATCAGCCCACCAAACAGAACATGGATTTGCTAGAGCATGGAATGTTATTCAGCTCAGGTGTTCCATGCGAAATGTAAGTAGTTACATATGCTTGATTACATGGCGTTAATGTCATTTGCCTGTTCCAAATGGGTGTTGTTCATCAGGCCTCATCACAATGACAGACTCTTACTCACCAAACGTGGTGTTCTTGTGGGAAAAACAAAGTACCTTCCTAAAGAAAAATGCCATTAAAAGGCACATGGACAGATCCGGAGTCAACTCGCTCAGAAAAAATTACGAGAAAGTATAGCAGTAGCAAGCCATAAGCCTCAGTTACACGACAGCCAGGTATGCATAGAATACAGAGCTCACCCAGAAAGCAATACCATTACAAAACTATTGAGATGCAAGCCAGCAAGCTAGCATTTTATTTAGTAATCGTTCACTTGCCGTTGCCAGAAACGAACCATACCAATTATTTTTGCTCCTACAGATTCACGGCCTTGAGGGAGTTGCCCTTCTCCTGCAAGCTCACAAGCAAGCTGTCGAAGCTCTTCTTGAAGGAGTCCACACCTTCCAGCTCAAGCTGCTTCCCGACCTCGTCCCAATCAATACCCAGCTTCGCCAGGGCACTGTATACACCTTCCGCATCCGACACATTTGCATCAATTGTCCTTGCAACTGTGCCGTGGTCGATGAATGCCTGCAAAGCTTGGTCGGGCATAGTAGAGACCTGAAAGTGCAAGGAGTCGCAAACAGTTATCCGTTGCTTGAAAATTCTCAGTCTGTGCAAATGACTAGACTGTTGGTGTATGATTGAAGGAAAGCTGCTGGGGAAACTCACCGTGTCAGGTCCGATGAGAGGATCCACGTAAAGAGTGTCGGGATAAGCAGGGTTCTTAACACCGGTGGATGCCCACAACAACCTCTGCTTCTTGGCACCTTTCTTGGCCAAAGCCTCCCACCTTGGGCCAGAAAATTTCTTCTGGTAGAGCTGATTTGCTAGCTTCGCCTGTGCTACAGCAGCCTGACAGAATAGAGGGTGATCAGAATTCATAGTTTGCAAATTCAGCAAGTCCTACTATTAGGAGGCAGGTAATTTTATTAGTCTTTACCTTTCCCCTCAGGGCAAGTGCCTCAGGTATTCCAATCTTCTCGAGCATTTTGTCAATAAGCGTGTCAACTCGACTGACAAAGAAGGATGCTACACTAGTGACTCGGGATAAGTCACTCAAACCAGAAGCCTCAAGCCCGTCAAGGTAAGCATCAATCACAGCCTCGTATCTTGCAATTGAAAAGATAAGCTGCAGCAACAGCAGTGAGTTTGTGATCGATCAATAAGTTTAGCATCAAGGGAAATGAGGATATGACACTCACAGAAGCTCTACGCACCGATTTACCACAACAATGTCATAAGCAGTCAAATAGACAAATAGCACATATGGTCACAACTAAGGGAAAAAAGAGAATAGCAAAGCTGGAGCTCAGCACTTACGGTAACGTTGACGCTAATGCCATTGGCGATGACTTCCCGGATAGAAGGAACGCATTCCGCGGTAGCAGGGATCTTTATGTAGACATTGGGGCGGTTAACCACTTTGTGCAACCACTTTGCAGCTTCAACAGTTGCTTGAGTGTCATTTGCGAGCCTAGGAGACACCTCGACGGAAACATACCCATCAGCTCCATCGGTCTGGTTGTAGATGGGCTCGAAAAGTTTGCACGCGTCTTGGATGTCCTTTATGACAAGTTCCCAGTAAGCGCTCTCTGCATCCTTCCCAGCTGATATAAGCTGCTTGAACTGCTCATCGTACGCATTGGATGACGAGATGGCTTTCTGGAAGATCTGCATTGTATTGGGGACAGGATCAGCAGTGAAGATTTGCAGATACATGTGCGATCGAACAACGTACAAGAAAAAAGGTGGTCACGGAGGATTACTGTTGGGTTGCTGGTGACTCCACGGACACCGCTGGCGATAAGGGGCAGCAAATCGGTCACAGGACGGCAGAGGTTGTCATACCACGGAGACTGACCCTGGAGCTCATAGAGGTCGTGGAGCGCGGTCCTCTTGGTCGGCGCACCATTCCCGTCCTTGGTAGAAGCCATCACGCTGAAAATTGCATTTTACCAAGCAAAAGCTAAGGTCAGGTTCACAGACAAGTTAAATCACACAAAAAGACTTCAGAGTTATAAACTTGTAATCATGATGACATGAGAACTAAAAGGGCGGTACATACACAAGTGAAATGGTAATTTGTGGAATTCAATAAGCTTTTTTTCCCCGAGTCGTCTTTATAGCTTTCCACCCCTTACCATTGAAATAAGAAAAAAAAAGATGTTCTTTTCTGATGATTCTGGATTCCTTTAGACGCTAAACACAAAGGGTTGCAACTTTTGCGGCGTGTGCCGTTGTTATGAGCAGAGGCAGCAAGCTAGAAGAAGCCAGAAGCGGCGGCGTGCACTCGTGCGAAACCAACCCATATCACTCGCACCTAAATACCAGTACTTCACCGCTATCTAGTGATGGATCCCGCGCGGCCACAGGCGCCTTCTGGAATCTCAATCGAGTTACCGGGATGGTTCGGGAAACTGGCCGATGCTGACGGACCATTTCCCAACCGGACGGCCGCACACGCGTCCAGGCCTCCACGAGCCGTTGCCGTTGAGGTCGCGGATCCGACGATGTTATGTCCCGTGGCCACCGACGAGAGGAAATCGCCGTGACGTGAGACGAAACACTCGACGAAGGGGTGGATCCCATGGCCATCGGCGGAGAATGCCGAGACGTGAGATGAGGCTGGCGTGGAGAAGAAGAAGTACAGTAAACGGGGAACAAAATCTGATTTCAATTTCTTCTCGCCCTCATACTCAGCCGATGCCCCATTTAATCCTCTTCTTGCTCTCCCTGACAGGTGGGCCCCCAGGCATGACATTACCGCCCCTTCGAAAGTTTGCTTGTCCTCAAGCAATAGCATAGAACAATTCATATAATTCCGGGGTCCCATTGCACATAAAACCAAATTACAAGTATTGTTGACTTGTCATCATCCTCTTCAAATTCTTTATCAGCATGCTCCATATAAACCGGCGATATGACCAACAAAGTAATCTCTTCAACTGAACTTGCTTCAATCACATAATTCCCATACTGATCTAGCATGATTTGCTGTAACTGATCTTTTGCTAGTTTAAGATAGCGCAACGTAGCAGCATCAAGAAGGAACTTTTTGTACTCAGGTGACAGTTTCGGTAAGCATCGGTGTGCAACATGACTGCCATTGATATCTGTCATCAAACGCATTGCTCCAGGACTCAATGCAGCCACCACCTTCGAAATTTGATCTGGGGGAGTTATAGTTTCTATGACCTTTTGCACTGCACGAGTCCCATGCATGTTGCAAGAAACTGCAATAAGTTCTCCAGGTACTTTGGTAATTTCACAAATTGTACACATCATTTGATCTTCACTGCACTCTTCAAGCAGCTTCTGCACCAAATAGTTGCCAAGTGGATCGACCATAAGTTCACCAATATGATCTATTATTTCAGCAAAGACTTTTTCAACATCCCCTTGAGTGCCTTCAGTAAATACTTTTTGCAGAAAGCGGCAGCCATTCTGATTCTTTGCTAACATACATATTCTTCCAGCAGTTTCATCAACTGAATAGTTATTCAGCTGAGGTGATGTCATGGCCAATTCATACTCAGATTTATAGGATACAAAATGCGAGTTCAGTCTGTCAAGGTTACTCTGAATATCAAGATGGCTATGTCCATAACCATTAATTCTTTGATCCATACCATTACAGCCATTTCTTGATGGAGCAAAATTAGTAGTTCTTACTGAATTTACTCCAGCAGACCTCATCAGGATCTTTTCTTGATAACTTGTTGTGCTGAGATTATCTGAGATGTAATGCTGCAAGAAACCTTTAGACGAAGAGTTTAGTCCATATAGATGGGCAAACTTTTCAGCTTGCTGATGAAAATCGCCACTGCTACATGAACTGTCAGGGTACAATGCACTAGGGAAACTGTTCACAAATGTACTATTCAGCTGGTTATTTCCCTTCGGAAAACCATGGTTCTTCAATCGACAAGCCTCTTCATCAAGCACATGATTGAGCTTAAAGGTAGCAATCTCCCGCATGAACTCATCTAACTTGTTATCCTCTGTCATGGCATTCTTCCACCACTGAATAGCAGAATCAAACACAGAAGCAGCACCATTCGAGTGATCACCCAGGTGCTCTTTTACAGCGACTAGTGTAGCAACTGTAGTAGGCATGTGCTGGATGTCAGGTATTTTAGACAGCGCGTCCGCAGTAATCTGAAAATGGTTGGCATTGGCAGATATTTGGGCAAGTGGAAGGTGGGCTCCTTTAAAATTCTCAGGGTGCTTCTCAGCATACCAGCTAAGAACTTCTTCAGCTTTCTGGACCTTCTTTAATTTGTCTCCCAGTTGAAGAACACCTAGGCTGGCTTCAGCTTTCAGGAACTCCTCCCTGACAGTCCGGGAGGCGCAGACCTCGAACTCCTGGCTGAGGAAGGCGATCTTCATGTTCTCCTTGGCCGTGACGACGTTGCCGCCGTCCGGCTCCTCGAGACCGGCCATGATGCGGAGCTGCGCGGTCTTGCCGGCGCCGTTCACGCCGACGAGCCCCACCTTCTCCCCGCGCTGCACCTCCCACGACACATCCTTGAGCACGGTCACCCCCTTGTATGACTTGGAGGTATTCTCCAGCCGCACCCCCGACGGAATGCTCGACACGCCGCCGCTCGACCGCTTCTTCTTGCCGGCTGCCATGGCGGAGTCATCGAAGGAGGTGGAGAGGAGGGAGGACAGGTCCCTGGTGTCGGAAGTGTCGGAAGTGGTCGTGGTGGCAGTGTTATCCTGGTCCCTGGTCAGCTTGGCGTAGCGCAATGGTTGGTCCGACTCTTCAAGAGGATGCTGCCCCTTCTTGGACAGCGACGCGGGCGGGATTTCGCCATCAGCGAGCGGTGGAAGGTCGCGGGGCAGGCAGGTGGTCGAACAGGTGGTGGGCGTCGAGTGGAGGCGAGGAGGCGTGGAGGCGAGAACCGGCAGAGCTTTCCGAAGGCGGTGGTCGCCGAGGTCGGCGGCGTAAGCGCGAGGTAGTCGACGAAGCTTTCTGGCGCCGACGGCCTCCGGCTTCGCGCAGCTCGAGGCGGGAGGCGGCGTAGTGGACCCGCAGGTGGATCGCGATGTGTGGCGCCATCGAGCAATGCGTCGCGTTGCGACCCACGGCGCGACGAAAGCGTGTCGAGGCGAAGGAGGTGGATAGCGCGATGCATGGCACACCGACGTCGAGGAGGAGCCGAATAGTCTGGCGTGACCCGACGCATCCGCGTGCATGAGAGGGGTCGAGCCGGGCGTCGGGGTGGGTGGGATCGGCGGCCGTGATAGAGGAGTTCAGCGAGCGAGTCGGCACGGACTCCGCCGCGCCAGAGCAGCTCCTCCGGAGACGGCGCGAGGGCGCGCGGAGCGAGGCTCGATACCAATTGTTATGTCCCGTGGCCGACGCGAGGAAATCGCCGTGGCGTGAGGCGAAGCACTCGACGAAGGGGTGGATCCCATGGCCATCGGCGGAGAATGCCGAGACGTGAGATGAGGCTGGCGTGGAGAAGAAGAAGTACAGTAAACGGGGAACAAAATCTGATTTCAATTTCTTCTCGCCCTCGTACTCAGCCGATGCCCCATTTAATCCTCTTCTTGCTCTCCCTGACAGGTGGGCCCCCAGGCATGACATTCGAGCATCCCACCACAACAGGCGGCGTGCTGGGTTACGCATCTACGCGGCAGAGCAGCACGCGATTCAATCCAATCCAAACTTAAATTCGCTTCCACTGCTAATCCAACAAAACCTCGTCAAAAACCAAGCGCCTTCTACCGGACGAGCGCCTACTCTTGACGACCAAGCTAGCAATCAAAACAAAAGGAGGAGAGAGGCGAAGGGAAGGGAAGGGAAGGGAGGAGAGCGGTGGTCTCTCTGACTCACATGATGGGGCTCCTGGCGCGGCCGGCGACGGAGGCGCGGATCCTGCGTGGGGAGGGGGCGAAGGCGAGGGCGGCGGATCGGACGGCCGCAGGCGGGAGCGGCGGCGGCGGCACCGGCCTGGGGGCGGCGAGCCTGGACACCGCGCCGGTCATCGCTTTTGGCGTTGCGAGGTTAGCGAGGAGATGGGAATGGGGTTTAGCAGAGGACTTGAGAAAAATCCAATCCTCCCCTGTTGTTCGTCGCCACCATCGATAAACAGGCGCGTCGTTTCGCCGTATCCCTTTCCTAGTGCCGATTTTGCACCTAGGTCCCCCCTAAGTACGCGAATTTCTGCCGGGTACTACGTCTGTAATGCTCGCAAGGGAGACGGGGAAAATGCGAAATGTATGGGGTGCCTCTGCATCGCTATTCGAAAGTTACATAAATATTAAAATATAAAATAAAAGATAGATAATAATTATTAATTATTTTATTTGTTTTAAAATTTATGTAATTTATATTAAAAGAATAAAACATACAACGGTGCAGCGATTAGATGCCACTATGTGTATATGTCTAGGACATATGATACGAACATCTTGTACAGTAACCTTTGGCTTCTCTTTCTATTGCATACAGTAAGTAGCATGTATATGTATACTAGCTTTTTGTTCGTGCGTTACAACGAAAACTTAATTTGCGATAAAAAGTTTATTCGCAAAGAGCACTAACAGCGGTAAAGGTGGGTAATTAAAGAGCAGTGGCAAAGATGGGTAATTTTGATGAAGTGATACGAGAAAAAACTCTTGCTTTATATAGTAGAGATTATATGAGACGCAACCGGTGTACCGTAATCAAACCGTTTTCTATTCTAGCTGAAAATGACATCAACGGGTTGGAGTTGGCTCCCTTTGACAGTGACAGGAGGCACAGGGAAATGGAAGCTGACAGCTCTCGGCAACAACTAGGCACCAAGGGGCATTTGGTTTGCTACCCTCTAAGCTATACCAGATACCGGTAATATCAACAAAAATTGGTTGTTGTTTAATTTACTACCGAATTTTAGTAATGCCTACCAAAATCTAGTAATACTAATGAAATACGATGTCACACACGGGCAATCCGAAGATTCCCTGCCACTGCCATTGCAATGTAGCTGTGTGTGCTAGTTGCAGTGACCGCTACAGACTGGAGCATGTCTTGGCCGTCGATCTTTGATGAGACTGACAGTGGCATGGCAGAGGATATATATCTGCCAGCTGGACAAGCCTACATCGAAGGAAAAGCCAAAAGAGAGGATGTCGAGGAAAAAGAACGGTGGTTTAGTGGCGCTGATCAGTGGCGGAGCCAGGATTCTGTCAAGCCTCGGGCCGAAACTAAGCAGCAATAACTAACGTCAAATACTACTCACATAGAGGTACAACAAAAACACTACATAAATACACAATTAAAAATAAATTTGAATTCCATACTTAACATTTCAATAAAATAGATAAAATATGTCAAAACAATACTGGAAAATAAGATGACAATGGTTTCAACCTCTTCATCATGTATTTCTATTACATCAAATTGGGTTTAATCAATTAATTATGAAATGTATAAATTGTTCAAATCAATATACTCGAACCTAGCATCAGTGCATAAGCATAATAACTAATTCATAGATACAATCATACAACTATCCTTTTCAGATTTTCATATAGTGACAACTAACAAATAGCAAATAATACCGGAGCAATACAATCAGTAATCTATAATCATTCAACATTTCAACTGAATTACCAACTATGAACTATCATTCTATCATTGAATCATTCATTCATTCTATAGAGTATAGTCTGTATAAATCAAAGCAAAGTAAATAAGCAAAAAAAAAAAGCAATACCAGTCTACCAGAGGTCCAGACTCACTCCAGAGTGGCATTAAGGCATCAAATGATCAATCCACACCTCACTGGTTGTCTGGTTCACTGATTCACTCTCAAAGTCTCAATTCTCAAAGTCTCAAAGCCAGACCAGTCACCAGTTGCCCAGCAAGCACGACGGCGAGCAGCGAGCAGCAGCGACAGCGACTCAGCGCACGTCTTGGCCGGAGCGGCAGCGAGATCCGCGAAGGCGAAGGGAGTCGAGGCGACTTCAGCCGTGAATCTGTGAACTCAGATCTCCGGTAGGCGGCCGGCGAAGCGGCGCGAGCCAGCGAGGCGCGAAAGCAAGAAGAAGCCGGCCACCACTCACCGAGTAGGAAGCTCAAGGCGCGGAGCGGCGAGCAACCGAAAGCAACGGCAAACAGAGGGGCGGGTCGAGCTGGCGAACGGTGGCCGGCCGGGCGGCGGCGGCGGCGGGCGACGCGCAGCACGGCCAAGACGGGAGGATTTGGATCTGCGCCTCTGGGGCCGAGCCAAGGGTGGTCTGGCCAGTGGCGGCGGCGGGGAAGGGACGAGATGGCGGCCGGCTGGCGGAGACGAGGGCAAGCGGCGCGCGCGACTGCTTGGCCTGTTGTCGCCGCTAAAGCCTCCACACTCCGTGCCCTCTTTTCTTTTGGCTCGGCGCTTGCTTTCTTGCTCGCTCCGTCGCTTCGCCGATGCTCGTAGTAGTCGTGTGGTGGATCGGGCCGCCGGCACAGGGCCCAATTTAACATAAACAGTAAAAATACACTGTAATTTGGGCTAGGCCTCGGGCCCAGGCCCTAGTGGCCCGAGGCCCAGCTCCGCCCCTGGCGCTGATGATCGCGGTTGTTGACGAGATTATCCTGTTCCCGTTATTCCCTGTTCAAAAGCAATATCCTCAAACGAACAAGGGAATAAAAATGGAATGTGCGCGCGCATAAATGCAGGTAGGTCCCTGGTATGCCTCGTATTCACACATAATGTTGCGCCATGGCAATCGTGATGTAAGCGGGGAGAAGTTGAAGGTTGGAGCCCAAGAGCTCGCGTAGGTTAATCCGGACAGGCGACCAGAGAGGGGCGGCTGGCCACTGCGATGATTAATCCGTCCAATTCATCTACTTCCATTACTGCCCCGGTCATCTACAGTAGAGATCGGGAGATATTATTATATAAGGGTGCGTTTGGTTAGGTGTACGAGGATGAATGGGATAGAATGGTACAGGATGGACGAGATGATCCTGGATGAGATGGTACATGAAAGGTGTTTGGTTGTCTGAATAGAATGATACAAGATTTTGTTTTGGTTGCTTGGATGAAATGATACATGATGGTACAAGATGATGTTTGGTTGAAGCCTTGAAGGAATGAGATTGGATTGAGAAATGAGGTTAGTTTGAGAGATGGTGCGAGCGAACGATCTTGTCCTGGATCGATTGGTTCGACCAAATTTCTCGTACGGGATGGTGCAACATCTTTTTGGAATATTTCAAGAATCTGTACCATCTCATCCTGTATCAAATGGTTCCGTTCAGCCAACCAAACACAAAGACAGAATCAAATTCTGTATGGAACGGTTCGGTTCACCCTCGTACACCCAACTAAACGCACCCTAAAAGATCCACAGTGGAGACCCAAATCAAGTATTTATAGTGTTAGGGTAGATGAAGCACGGAAAAAATAACTGAAGACAAAGATTTAACGTGGAAAAACTCTTATGAGAAAAAACCACGAGAAATAATCCACTATAATACTTCAAGGATTACAAGTACAAGGGTTAGTTTATATAGCCAAAAGAGTTCTATTTCGATAGAATCAAAAGATATGGTAGTTAGAGATATTGAGTTATCTCTAACAAACCTCTCCTTAACTCAAAATCTGTAACGAAATTGTTTCCGAAAAATCCCAAAGGGTAATAAAGTGTCATGTATACAAGTGCATTAAAAGTCCAAAAACTACTGAACAAGAAAGAATGGAACAGTCAATCTAAACACTTGTAGTGCTAAACCACAAAGAGTATAAAAGACTGAAATAATCTTACCCAAACACTTCTAACGAAGCAAGATTGAGCAAACCACCGGTAGGTCGAGAGCAAGACTAGAGCAGTCAATCTAAACACACAGCTATCAATAAAAATAGATGAAAAAATTTGGATCTTCAATAATTCATAACTCTAGTAAAGTCTGAGTCTATCTAATTGACCTCCTGAAATAAACACTCGATCATTAAATGGTTTGTTTTAGCCTACAAGTTTCAGTTCTGACTAAAAATATAAACTTAATTCACTTTGTTTTAGCCTACAAGTTTCAGCTCTGAGGTGAAGCTGGGATTTGGAGCTCTACCAAATAAGGCCTAAGTCTCGACTGGCCCTTGAGCTTGGAGGAGTTGTGGATATATTAAGAGTGTTTAGATGGATCATCTTATTTACATTTTAGGCTAAAAATATAAATTTAATTTACTTTATTTTAGTCTACAAGTTTTAGATCTAAGGTGAAGATAGAATTTGGAGCTCTACCAAATAGGACCTAAGTCTTGACTAGCCTTTGTACTTGGAGGAGCTGTGGACATATTAAGAGCGTTTAGCTGAGTCATCTTATTTATATTTTAAACTAAAAATATAAATTTAATCCATTTTATTTTAATCTATAAATTTTAAATCTAAGGTGAAGCTAGGAATAAATATCTAACAAACAAAAATACCATGGTATTTCTTGGAACTACCAACTGTTTGGTTTCATGGTTTTTTGACTGGCATACTTATCAAAGTATTGACTATGACACACAAAAAAAGATATCAATTTCAATTTCACAAGTTGTGGCAAGTAAAAAAAATGCTACAGCCTGTTTGGAACTAGAGGGAAACAAAAAAATGCTACACAGCAGCTCCATAGTACAACATGTTTGGAACTAGAGGAAAACCAAAAAAAATACTACAGCCTGTTTGGAACTAGAGGGAAACAAAAAAAAATACCACACGATAGTTGTTTCTCCTTTCTACCGGACAGCAGCGCTCCAGGCTCCACTTCATGCGATAGGGATTGGGGAAAACAGCAGTGGCGGCGGGAGAAGGGAAAAAAAGCGCGGTATGGAGCTACAGATCGTGGGAGTCGGTGAGAAAACTTTGGTCTGGACTGGAGTTTTTAATACTCCAAAAATACCATAGTATTAGCAATACCATGATTTTTAAAACAAAATTTTTTGAGAGACAACCAAACACCTCATGGTATAAAATACCATAGTATTCTCATATACTATGGTATTACCTGGAAACCATAAAAATACTATATTTTCAAACAGGCCCTAAGTCTGAATTGGCCCTTGTGCTTGCAGCATGGTCAGCCCAGCCAGTGGCGGTCGTCGTGCTGAAACTAGACCCATCCCAAGGGCCGGTTGCCCCTTTGCTGTCTGTGCCACCAGATAGACCACGGATGCAACAATCCACCCCACGGCCAGGGTTCAAATTTTTGCCGAAATTCGGTGAAATTTCGGATTTCAGACCCCCCCGAGATTGCATAAGCCGGGCAAATTCAAAAATTCAAAAAAAAATTGAAAATGCTACAGTAATTTCGAAAATTTTGGATTTCGTCGAAATTTTGGGTTTTTGATCCGGATTTTGAATTTTGAGCACCGGATTTGGTCCAATAACCTACTAGAAAGTGATCTTCCATGAAAATTTGACGAAAAACTAATTTTTTGAGATTTTTTAAAATTTGGGCAGAAACATTCTCAGATTTTTAAAAAAATTGAAAAGCTTGATAATAATATGAAAAATTTATGGTACCATCCTTAGTAGTTTGGGATCATACAAAACAAAATTCAAAATAATTTAACATCATTTGTTATCTTTAAAAAATCAAAAACAGAATGGACATAATTGGGACAGTAAACTTGTTAGATTTTTCTAAATTTTCTCAAGTGTGATCATCATCTAAAAATTTTATGACAGATTAATAATTTCCTCAGTACCTTACTATAAAATTTTCAAAAAATTTCAACTTTCTTTGTTTCCTCAATAAAATCTATGAATGCAGTAAGCACTGAACTTAATTTGTTGTATTATATTTCAAAAATCAAACAGAGAAAGAACATAAATGGCATTGTGCCTTCTACGAATTTTATAAATTCTCTGGAGTGTGATCATGATTCAAAATTTTTATCAGATATTAACCATTTCCTTGTCACTCTTATGTAAAATTTTTAAAAAATTTAAACCTTTCTTATTGCTAAAGTAAATCTATTATTGATCATCGGCCTTTTAACAGGATAGTACCACTTTTCGAATTTTTAAAAATTCATGACACCTGATCATCATATGAAAATTTTATGAGAATATTATGGATGTGTCAGGACCATCCAGAAAAATTTTCAAAATTTTATAACCTCGTTTGTTCTAATTTTCATTCGGATGAGTCTTGCCGCTCAGCGCTTTACCAAGACAGTATCAATGTTTGAATTTTTAAAAAGTCCTCACATTTGATCATCATCTGAAATTTTTACATAAATATCATAAATATGTCAGGAATCTGCACAAAAAATTTCAAAATTTTCTAATGTCGTTTGTACTATTTTTCATCCGGTTCAAACTTGCCGATCAACGTTTCATCTACATAGTATCAATATTTGAATTTTAAAAAATTTCACAGACCTGATAATCACCTGAAATTTTTATGAGAACATCTCTAATGTGTCAGGAACCTATAAAAAATTTTAAAAAAATTTCGACATCGTTTGAACTAATTTTCAGTCAGTGCAATTTGGGCGAAATTTCGGCGAAATTTCGGAAATTTTGGTACCAAATAAACCGGATTTGAAATTTGAATTTGAATGTCCTCCAGCCGAAATTACCGAATTTTAGCTGAAATTTCAGATTTCGGCTAGGTCCGATTTTTCTTAGCAAACGAAAATTTGATCCCTGCCAACTGCTGCTTGCTCATCTCTCTTCTCTCGGTCAAAATCATCGCTCGAGGCTTCTCTGAAATCCCGGGGGCCGCTTGGCAAGAGCCTAGCGGTACAGCTTTCAACAGATATTTTACGCGACACTACGTTCAAAGTTTACCTTCGGTTGCTGTTCAGAGTTCAGGGCTCTTTTCCCGTTAGTTGCAGATACCTTTCCTGTCCTGTCGGTCGCAGCTAGAGCTGTTCCGATTGGCTGTATCATCCCATCCTCGGAATCAATACAGTACCGTGCTGACAAATCCTGAATCAGTTCGTCCGTGTAGCAGATGGACACCTGGCCCAAGAAGTAAAAGGGTGCCTCGATCAGAAACACTGAACAGACAAATCAGACTGCAACCACACGTACAGGTCGCTGATTTCCACGTCTCCTCGTGCGTGATTTGCCTACAGCATCGTTCTTTTTTTTTTCCTAATCGGATCAATCGATGAATTGGTATAGTAGCTGAAATGTCTTCAATAAAGCAATAGCTATATCATATCTTTACTATCCACTATATATTAACAATATAACATACTATAAAATTTCTCTGATCTTACCCCTTTATTAAAGCTTAAAAAGTGGTCAATCGAAAAGTAGTCCGTGATCGATGTAATTAAAAGAAAATGAAACGAAGAAAAGAAGAACACATGTAGTACGTTACATGCTCCAAAATACACATGCAGTGGCGTGTCTAGCTACCAGGGCTTGAGGTCGCTGTCCAACCCCTCGTTCCAGTCCAGGACCTGCTCGCCGGGCTTGAGGAAGACGCCCTTGCCGTGCGGCAGCTTGCGCGCGAGTCCGTTGAGTATCTGGTAGAAGGCGTCGCCGGGCCTGGCCGGCTGGTGGAACAGCACCGCCTGCTTCATGGACGGGCTGGCCAGCAGCCTCTGCTTCCGGATGACGTCGTCCAGCGGGATGGACGCCAGGATGGAGTCCAGCCGCGGCACGTCCTCCTCTGCCACGAACACGCTGATCTGCTCCCACGGGATGGCGTCCGCGAACGGCAGCACGATGTCGTCGGCAATGATCACCGGGATGCACCCGAACACCACCGCCTCCACCAGCCGCGGGCTCCACGGCGCCCACCCCAGCGGGCACAGGCAGAAGATGGCACGCTGCATGTCCTCGTAGTACGTCCACGGGTGCTCCGTCGAGATGTCGAACAGCGGGTTGTCCTTGAAGTTCTCCCACACCGACGCACGAGCGCCCCTGCATTGCATTTGCATTCCGTCACCACCGTATACGATTCATGGCATATTGCATCCGCGATGGTGCGTGAGTCGGCCGTGGCATTGCTTGATTAATTACCTCGCGTAGTAGCCACCTTCAGGGTCGTTCCCCATGTCGTAGAAGAGGCCACGGAAGTAGACAAAGATGGACCGAGGCGTGCCGGGGTTGATGAGGTGAGCCTGCATCTTCTGCGGGTTGGCGTAGGGAGGGATGGTTATGGAGCCATCCTGCAGGCAGACATGGTTCCTCTGCCCGAATGTCTGGACCAGCGTCGCGCGCCGAAGCAGCGGAAGGATTCCCCTCTCAGTAGCCCTATTCTCCTGCAAGATTCAGCATGTGCTGACATAAGTTTCATTGGGAAATCTACTACGTACCGTGATGATCTTGCATTGCACCATTTGATGACAATGCACTAAGGGTATTTATAATAGTGTGATGTCAGTTGTTTATATGCTTTGATATATAAGATTTTCGTTAATATGGAAGATAGAGAAGGAGATGAGAGAGTATAACTATCTCTTCGTGAAGAGACGACTATATAGACAACATAAAACACCAATACTTGAGTCATTGTATATAATAAACACATTTTTATACTATAATTAAAAGATTATAAAATCTCATAAAGATAATCTTAAGATGTCATTTATTGTGGAAGTTGTATTTAATTCTGTCTTTAGATGACATAGAGAAGTATATAGACAACGATCGTCTTTACTGCTGTACATTCGCTAACTAGATAGCGTCTAGTGAATCTAAATTGGTAGAGGTTTTTTGCCATCATTGGGAGGTACCACCTCTCAAGAATGGTAAAAAATCTCCAATCAGTGTTATATAAAGCCTAGTAAATGAAGAAGAAATATGTCTTATAAAGGGGGGCCTATCCAGTGCAATCAGCAGTTTGGTGCAATCACCGTGCAATCCAACTAAGAAAAGTTTCAAAAAATTCTGAAAAAATCATGGATGTACATCTCATCTTACCCTATCTACATATAAAATTTCATGATCAAATTCGTCCTATGCTAGTAGTTACAAAAAAGACAAATTTGAGGTGCATTTGAACTATTCAAGTTTGTCAGAAATTTATCTTTTTTATTACTCTTAACACAGGACGAATTTGATCATGAAATTTTATATGTAGATGGAGTAAGATGAGATGTACATCCATGATTTTTTTCAGAATTTTTTGAAACTTTTCTTAGTTGGATTGCACGGTGATTACACCAAACTGCTGATTGCACTGGATATGCCCTCCTTATAAAGTTGGACAAAGGGAGTAATATATAACGCCGAGTAAATGAAAGTTGGGTAGTGCTGCATCTGCATACCTGGTAATGGAAGCATGCCCCAAAGTCATGGGGAGCAAGGAAGAAGTGGTCTGCCCCTTGAGTTCTGTTCCAGTAAGGCCACGTCGTCGCGATGTACTGTATGGCGCTCCTCATGATCCTGGGAGCCCTGAATGGCAAGGGGAAGCCCTGCGGTGTGAGATCGCACGTCGTGTACACCGGGGTGTAGAACCAATCCGCCTCCTCGGGGTTCAGAGTCCGCACCGCGCTCGACAGCAAGAACTGGTGCATGAAGATCTCGGCCGCAAACATGTGGTAGAGGCACCTGTTGTCCTTTTCCAATAGGTTTTGGTTGTACTTCCTCGGCATCTCGTAGATGAAAACCTTGAGCCTCCCGACCGGGTCGTCTTCTAGCACATCCCCGGCATTTCCTGAGACCATTCATGTTTGGAAATTAACCTAGTTTGTATAATTAAGCAGCCAATAGTGTGTCAAAATGTGCAGAAAGATGGGATCTTTTTTATATAACTAGTTCAGTACCAGCTACAGTTTAGAAGGGAAAAAAAAGGAAGGATGCTTATGCATACCAAATCACTGTTAATGAACAGGTTGGGTGGTTGAAATGACTGAGTTGTTGCGGTCAGCAGTTCACCAACCATAAGATTTGATTTTATATGCTACAAAAATCAATCCCTGTCAATTTGTTTGCACTTTAGTAATGATTTTTTTTTAATTACCAATCTGGTTGTTCGCATGTCCGGTTCTACGGAAAGGAATCTGTGATCGATCAGCTGACTAACTGGATGACCACTGCTTAATTTGAGCTACTTTATAACATATCACTTCCAGATCTTGCAGGCACTAAAATGCAGCTAATAAACCAAACTGTGCAAGTTAGGTACAGCACTTCGGTAGCGCTCCTCACAAGAAATGCTAAGAATGGGCCTCTTTTGCTTGATTCCTGAAGCAGTAGCGCTACGGATGCGTGATTGTGAAGAATATGATCCAGAAAGGGTTTAGTCGTGAACCATGGGACCTAGCAGCTAGAAAAGCGTGATCCGGTGTCATGATGCAGATGCAATGTAGGATCACGGATCACCTCACAGAGGAGTAAACTACACAGACTTCAGCTACCAACAACAGCCTCCAGAGACAAGTGCTTGCTCGGTTGCTCCAGCTACAACCGCTTACAGTTGGTGTCAGGTACTGGCCACATGGTGGATAACAGGAACTAGTGGCACATTGCAATCGTCTGAGGCATGATTGATCCCGGAAAGCAACAGCTGCATAGTACTAGTCGAAATCGAGCGAGCGATCGGGAATGCAGTGGTAGAGCAAAATTGGATCGAAGCATGAGTTGTTTGGACGGATCGCACGCAGCTAGTGTCATCAATGGAGATCGATTTGGGTGCAGGCTAAACTGGCGGTGGCATTGTGAGTTTGCAGCTTTAAAGCTGTCAAATCTGAATCTCGAGGGGTTAATTTCAGGGGGGATTTATTTCAGCCGCCTTTGGCACGCCATCGACTCTGGGCGAATGCAGGACCCAAGAAGGGAAGAGAAGGAAGGTACCTGAGATCCTGGCATGCTCGGGCTGCTGCGGCGCAGCCGCGACGAAGGCCGCGCAGCAGGAAACTACAAGCAGAACAGCCGCCGCCGCCGCGCACGGCCTCCTTCTCCCCATTTATCTTGACCTTGTGCTCTGCTCCGGCTGGTTATACTATACCCAAAGAGTTGACCAAACTAGGCACCAACTCCTCCCCCCTGATCCCCTCGCAGGCTCAAATTGAGGCTCACGCGATGGCGCCGCCGCCGCCGCCGCCGCCGCCGTACGTGTGACCTTGAGCACCAAGGCCTTGCTTGCTGCCGGTTGCTTCTCCTAGTGACTCTCTCCCCCCTCCCCTCTCTGTCTGTCCCTCTCACGAGCTGAAAGCCCGGAAGTGAGGAACGGAATGGCGATAAAATAAGGCGAGGAGGAGGGCTTGGTGTTGGTGGCAAATGGTGCAAGGCTCGGCCTCACGCCATGGAAATATTCCACAATTCTTCTTCTCCTGCACGCACGAGACGAGAGCGGGGAAGAAAAGAAAACAACGGAAAAGGAAGCGAAACTAGAGCACGCGGCAGGTGGCGTAATACGGAGAAAAACGATCGATTTTAAAAGCGACCTAGCAAGACCGACCGACCGGGTCCTTCCCTTTGCCTTCGGTCGTCTACGCCCGCTACTATTTACTACTCAGATGGTGGGAATAACCACCTACTTACGCTCAATGGCCCATTTTATTTAGACGCATAGATCAAAGAGATTGATCGATGGTGATTAGACTGCCCTTAATTACTATCTCTAAGCACCGTATTTAATACATGTATGTAAAGAATATAAAGTAAAATTCGATATTTATTAAGAGTATAGAGCGAACATTATACTAATTGAGTATTGGAATACGAAGTACACCCTATATTTGTGCACAAGACTATAAAGTAAAGTTTGATATTTATTAAGCGTATAGAGCGAACATCACACTAATTGCACATTGGAATACAAAGTACACTCTATATTATATTTGTGCACAAGACTACTCAAAATATACATCTTGCAAACCTTGCAAACTTGAACGTGGGGAGTTCCTAAAACTTTTAGGGGACGTTTTATAAATTAAGTTTTTTTCTCTCTCTCTCTCGAATAGGTGACGTTTTGGGTTTTCTATGTAGTTGTTTTCTAGGTAGTCGGTAGTTAAACCTAGTTGTCATGAATGCATTACTCCAATTCAGCTCACTTATTCCTTACCACATTGACATGTTTTCAAGATGAGTTAAACATCACCTTGTTCTATCTTCTATGGACCAGGGACTAAAACGTAATCTAATACAGAACAGAGGGAGTAATTAACTTTAACCTACAGAGCAGGTTTCAAGATCAAGTATCAAAAATCAAAGTAGAAAATCTAATCTACACAAATAACCCACCAATTACCAGATTAGCGGGAATCAAACTCTGATCGTCAGATAGATGGACAGAGAAACATGGCGGCTCAGCGCTAGCCCATAGGTATTTGATTAAGGGGTCGTCCTCGTCTCTGCTTTCTTTCGTGCTTGACCTCCCCTCAATCACGCACGCAGACAGGCATGGCATGCGTGAGCTGGAGCTGTAAAGAAAAGCTAAAAGGAAACTGAAAAGAGGGGAAGGAGCGTGTGCCTCGCGTGGCGTGGGCCGCTCTGCCTCTGCCGTGCCGTCGCGTTAGGTAGGAGTGGCTACTGCCATTGATTGATTTATAGGCCACTGGATTAGTTTAAGAAAGCAGCCAGTCTAGTATCATGTGATGCCGATGGTGATGGGCAGGTTGCGCTACAGCGACGGCACAGGGCTGGCTGATACGGCAGCGGCTGAGCTGCGACAGCGAGAGGCCGTATGATAGTTTTTTCCCCTCCAAATCTAGCCTCTATGAATGGGTTAGTCCTGTCTCCAATCATACAAGCAACGACACGACTCATACAAGCAACGACACGACTCATATGCCACGCTTCTATACCGTGACAGCATAACCACACTGTAGGGGCTCGGTAGGTTAGTTGCCGTGCAGTATGAGCTTAGCAGCAGGGTCGTGTCGAACTTGCCTACCTAGGTGGTAGGTTGCTTGATTAATTGACTTAATTAAGTAAATTTATTAATTAAGTTATTAATTAATTAAAGTGGTTTGGTCAGCACAATCCTGCTGCAAGGTTTCAAATTTCGTTTTCAGACTACATCTCGGAGGCGACTAAAATCTAAATTTCAGCCAAAACTCAAAAACCAAATTTAGAATCCGACAATTTTGTGTTCGAGAACACCAAATTATTTCAATCCATTTGAAATGGTCTCTCAAGGCTAGAAAAAAATAGAAAAATATAAAAAAATCATGCAAGTATTTATCTACATTTTCTATCTGTTTGAACACAAAATACTAAATATTTGCACATAAAAGAACCTAAATTTAGAAATTTCGGCAGCATTTTGACTTATTTTTGGATTCTAACACTTAAATTTGGCAACAAGCAATATATATTGTGATCACAAATGATAAATATGAAATAAAATTGACATGGATGGCATTCACATTCACCAAAATCATTCCATTGCGGCATCCCATTGTATGACAATTCACAATTCATAAACACCTTCGAAATCCTATTACATTGCAACTTTTAAATAACACTGCGCATTAGAGGGAGTGAGATCTAGATGCTCCCAACTAGTATATCTATTTGGCACCATTTCGTAATGAAAGTTACTATAACCAAAGAGATAAAATCAAGATAGTGCATATATGTGACATTTTAATATGGAATCAATTACCTAAGATGCTACTACACAAGAGACCAATACAAACATACACATGCAAAATTGAAAACGATATTGCTTAGTGATACTACCGACGCATGATTATGTGGATCAAAGGTAATGCAACCGCATCAAATTCCGGCCAAATTCTAGGAGCACATTAAATTAAAGCATTTACTTGTATTCGACAGGTGAAAGGAAAATGGCTTAATTAAGGTGCATTCAACTGCTACACTGGACACTTTACCACTTACGCCACATGCAGTGACGCTGACTTGCTAGGCCCACCCCCTCCCGGCCCCCACCTGCCAGCCAAAGGGGATGTTAGCCTCTAGCTCATGTGCTGGTCGCCCCCTCGTGGATGGTGTCAGAGTCATTTGTACTTGTTGATCAGCGATGTGCCACCCTTGAATCTTCTTGTTGCATGCTTATATTATTTGTGTACATGAGCAGGAAATCAGGGTAGGGAAAAATACAAATGACAGTTGTAGCTACTTTGTAATTAGTAATCCTTTCTTTGAGTTTACGTGTTATATTTTTTTGGCACATAAACTAAAAAGATATTAAAAATAACTAGATTAATTTTAATTATTATGAACATGGCTAATCAAGGTGGTATATTTAAAACCGATTATTTTTTATTTTTGTGTTATAATTTGCATATGTATTATTTTTACAAAAGCTTAATATATATTCCTCATAAAAAGCATTACGATTTCCCACAAAAATTTTGGTGCTAAATTCGGTTAGAAACATGAAAACCGGTTGATGTTGTGAACATCTCGATCCAAAAAGGCAAAATCTAGAAGAAAATCGACCAAAATTACCGTAGTAATTTAATAATTTCTATGTTTTATATTCGATAAAGATTTGAAACCTCAGCCGAAAGCCAAAATTTTTAAAATCCACGTCCAGCCCAGAAGAATGAGCTCGGAAGGGAACCTTGCCTCATTATAGAGACACTGTAGTGCCACCGAGGAAACCGTGGTCGGAGGAGAGGACCCGTTGCCGCGCCTTCAGTGCTAGCTGGCATGCAGAACAAGACAAGCGGCGGGACGAGGGAAACGACCCCCCACGCTGCGCCATCTACAGTAGAGCATAGTACGGGTACCAGGAGCGCGCACATCCTTTTACTCTCACCGATTTTCACCGCGTCTCGTTATGCATGCGCTGCAATTGAACGGTACGGTGCCATGCATGCGTTAACTCCTGCGGTGTGTAGTGTAGGTACCACTGTTCAGTACAGCTCCTGTGGGCCGGCCCTTCTTGTGTCATGCGGTGGCAACACCTACTCCACGTATGACATGCACGTGTCTGGTCCACCTCCTCCTTTCACTCCTTGTCTCCCCTCCTCGCTCGTCACCCATTTCCTTTCTAAGAGGATGTACAACAAATTTATTTTAGTTTGCTATATTAATATGTACGTATTAACTTTTATCTTATGTGAAAAGGTATTGTACGAAAAAATAGGTGCTATTGCTAGCTAAAAACCGATGTTAGAGCCAGCGCGAATGACTGTTAGTGTTGAAGTTAGTGTTTTGACAATAGCCACAAAAACGAAGTTAGTGTTGAATGCGTAAATTAAATGCTTTAGTGTTTCTAGAGATAATCTTTAGAGATAGTTATTGTACAAACTGGCTCTATTAATTACTCTGTATGATATAAATGAGAGATGGAGTAATTAGTAAGCTTTGTTATTGTATATGCTCTAATCTCGAAAGCAGTACTAGCAGTTAGAGCTAGAAAGGGATACACATCTCGTACATAAGTCTTGTTCAATAGATTTATACTTATAGCCTTAATATTTATATATACCCTGTAGGTTTTTTATTTTATTTTTGGATGTGCCCATGCATACCAGGCACACCATCTAGTTCCGTCCATGAGTATTAGATATTTTGCTTTTCTATGCAACATGTAATTCAACTTTTTGGACCGGTTGATGCGCTTTGAGATTCGTACTCAACTCGGGTGGCAAATCCAAGATTTTCAGAGGGAGTGTTCAAAGTTACAAAAATATTATTCAATGTAAAACATAAAAGTTCACAATAGTAGAAATATAGAGAAAAAAATATTCTTACTTGAGACAACACCTAAAATAATTTAGTGATTTGTGAATTAGGGATTTAAAATTTACACGCTTCTTCTTCTGCATCATCATTTTTGGATACTTTACAAGCTACATTTCAAAAATCATGATTCACCATTTTAAATCAACATAACATCGATAGATTTGTCAATTGGGAATTTTAGATTTAGGAATCAAGAATGAAATTGACTTATGTGGTTGTTAATGCCCGAATGCTCAGCTACTGCCTATTGTGTTGGCATCGCAATCTGCCCAGTGGATGTCGCCGCCATGACCTACCGATCGTACTCGTCATCACACCTTCCATCCTAGCTCGATGCTCACCATGGCCGCAAGGTTGTCCCGCCGGACACCACTGCTCTAACTTGCTGGCCGTCGTTGGTGTCAAGCCCACCATTCTCGAATCAGTGCTCTGTGCTCGCTAGGGCCACAGAGGCTAGGGCTGCCTTGTCAGGCGCCGCTACTTGCTCTGTCGCATGCCTTGCCGCCTTCAGCCATTCACCAATGATGTTGGCTGCTCTGGGATCATCCACTGTCCCGCTCCCTGTTAGCTTGCGCCTATTCCATTGGTCCTGTCCATCATTGCGTGCTTGCCGCCTACGCCCTCACCCCAGAGAGAGCAAGAGAGTGTGCGGATTGAGAAATGGAAGAAGACTAGATCCAGGGCAATTGGGCACTGGGAGAGAGTGGGTGAGAGGCTCAAATAGGATTGGATGTTGAAATAGGTAATTTTGAGTCCACTTATCTGTATATATACCTAATATGCCTACTATATATTGGATTTTTCATAAAAAAAATAGTGCACATCTGTATACTCATGTCCGTATCTAGTCTGCCCTCGCTCGACTCTTGCAGTGGTGGCAGTGTTGGCAAGCAACGACGAATACGATGCAGACGATAGGGACGCCGTGACGGTGGATCCGAGGCGGCCACCATGAAGGATGCAGGTGCATCGCGCAAGCTTATGATCACGGCTACATCATCACTAGGAATAATCCATTTTTCCCCAGTGGGTTTTTGTTATTTTCCTGCGTTAGTGATGAGTTGATTTGACAATGAGAAGAAGAAAATTCTCTTTTGCATGCAGGGTGTTGCTTTTTGCATGCAGGATGAGTTACCTTTTGGTGGAGAAAGTTGGTCTCGTATTGCTTTTTGCATGCATGCAGGGTGTTGTTTGCAGTGGTTGGAGCCCGATTCGTTTGGCGATGCCGTAGCCGTGGCGGCGTCTTGGCGCGATGCAAGCAGTGGGCCTGGGGCTTTAGGCATATAAAAGCAATGCGATGGCAGCGAGAGAAAGCAGCGTCGCAAGGGTTTCCAGCCAGAAAAGTTCTCCAGCGACGGCGCTCTATGTCTAGAGAAATGAGGAGAACAAATCCAGAGAGCTGATTGAGAGAAAAGGATAGCAGATTGAGAGAGTCTGGTTAAAAGAAGAAATTAAGAGCGATCAAGAGTGAAGAAGTGTGCTACAATGTAAAAAGAACTCTGTACATGGTTGTTCTGATTAGTAAGTATGGGTTCTAATTATTTGATCTGCGTTCTTAGTGCTCAGGTAGATTAATTTCTATTCATGCGTGCATGTCTGGTCTAATCTACCTTTTTGGATTGTTTGCCTTTGTTAATTTCGTCAAGTCTTTGTCTAGTTTCTTTAGTAGTTTATTTTGTTCATCCCTGTTAGAGCGCCACGATCCTTCAATTGGTATCAGAGCAAGGTAGCTCTAGGTTTAATCTTGCGATTAGGAGCTATGGCGCAAACTAGTTCTTTCTCCATGTCAAAACCCCCTGTTTTTAATGGTGATGATTATCCCTATTGGAAGGTGCGCATGCAATCTTTTTTACAATCTCAGAGCTATGAACTGTGGGAAATTGTGGAAACAAAATATATTAAACCTCAGAATATTACCACCAAGGAACAAAAAGATCTTTACACCCTGAACCAAAAGGCTATGAGTTATTTTTATGGTGCTTTGTCTAGAGATGAATTTAATAGAATTTCTACATTGACAACTGCTAATGAAATTTGGGAATCTTTAAAAATTATTCATGAGGGTACTAATGAAGTTAAAAATGCCAAGATTGAATTGTATACTCGTGAATATGAGCTTTTTATGATGCACCCTGATGAGAAAATAAAAGACTTCTGTACTCGCTTTAATGAACTTGTTAATAAACTTGTTGCTCTAGGAAAAGTGCTTTCTCAAGAAGATCAATGTAGAAAATTGCTTAGATCTTTAGATCAAAAAGTGTGGCATGTTAAAGTGACAGCTATCAACGAGTCTAAGAATTTAAGTTCTTTAAAATTAGATTCCTTGATTGGATCCTTGATGACATATGAGATGAACATAAATCAATTTGATAATCATGTTTCTCATGATACTTCCATTGCTCTAGCCACTGTTGAAAAGGAAAAACAAAAGGATATTGATGACATGGATTTTGATGAACTTGCTTTTTTGTCCAAAAGGATAAACAATGTCATGAAAACAAAATTTGCAAGAAATAAAGGAAATAACTTCAGCAAAAAGAAAAATGATCTTAGTGATATACAGTGCTTTGAGTGCAATGAATTTGGCCATTATAAGAGCGATTGTCCCAAACTTGTTAATAAAAAGTCTAGCTCTTTCCAAAGAAATAAGTTTTCAGGTTCAAAGATGAAAAAGACACTTCAGAAAGCATTCTTGAACATGGTGGAGGAGCTTGAGCTTACAAGTGACGTCGATGAGGATGATCCTTTGGCTACTCTTGGCAAGGATGATGAGATAGCAGATATTTGTCTTGTTGGGAGGGAGGTTGGCTTTGCATCTCAGGATGATGAGGACAGTGATGATGAAGATGAGGTAAGTGAATCTGAAACTTTAGAAGCTTTTTATCTGCAAGAAAAAATTTGTAACTCTCTGTTTAAAAAGTGTAAAGAACTAAAATTGAAAATGAAAACTTCACTCATGATTAGCAGAAAGGGTGATAATTGTGATTCTTGTCTCAAATTAAAGACGAAACTAGATATTCCTTGCAATTCTTGTGAAATTCTGAAAAACAAAATACTAGATCTGGAGAATACCACTTGTGAAACATGTGAACTATATAAAAGTGAAAATGCATTGCTGAAATCTAGTTCATCTTCTTGTGACAATTGCATAGTGATTCAAAGAGAGATAGATTCTTTAAAGAACTTATTTGAAAACAATTCTTCCACTTTAGAGAAACAAGTTCATGTTGTTGCAAAGGAATTTTCATGTGAGAATCTTGCTGGAATTAGGAAGAAGTTAATTGAACTTGAGAAACGCCCTTACACATATCTTTGCACTCGATGCCCTGATCTTGCTCAACAAAACAACTACTTGAAAATGACTTTAGAGAAGATGACAAATGGTGAGAAAACTTTAAATATGATACTAGATACTTCAAAATGCTCATTTACTAAGGAAGGTGTAGGATATAATAAGAACAATTCCTCTCAAACTCTTGTTGTTAGAAAAAATGTTGATGGTTGTTTTACTTCCTCAAATGCTAAAATTGTAAAAGATACTTTGAAATGTGTTAATTGTGCAAAATTAGGACACTTGAAAACAAATTGCTATGCTAATTTAGGTCCAAAATATTGGGATACTTTTCATAATGTGAGATGTTACAACTGTGGAAAATTTGGTCATTATGCTAGAAATTGTTTTGTTCTTCCTAACCATAGATTTGAGGCTAATGGAATTAATTTTCAGAGAAATAAAAATGTATATTATGGTTTTAAAAGGTCTCAAACACATAAACAAATGGTAGGCATTGCATCATCATATGCTAGAAAACTTAGTGGAAGCTCATCTTTCTCAAATGGCGTCAAAACTGCTTGGGTTCCCAAAAATTTAATAAAAAACAGCAAAAAGATTTTTAAAATTTGGGTGCCTAAACTTGCTCTTTCATCTTAGATTAAAGATAGAGGACTTGAAAACAAGTGGATAATTGATTCGGGTTGTTCAAGACACATGACTGGCAATAGAGAATTGTTTTCAAGTCTAGAAAAAGTGAAGAATGGTGGTAGTGTGTTATTCGGAGATAATACCAAAGGGAAAATCATTGCTAAAGGTACCATTCTAATTAACAATAATTTCTTTTTGAAGGATGTTAGCTTGGTATCTTCTTTAAAATACAATCTGCTTTCAGTTCGCTCTCTACTTGAGATTGGTTACAAAGTTTGTTTTCAATTTGGTGAATCTGTTGTGCTTGATAAAACTGGCAATTTAATTTTCAAGATTGAACCAGTAGGAAATGTATTTGTTGCCATTTTTGAAGCAAATTGTCCCTCACTTAAATGTTTGATTGCTTCAAATGTTTCTGATATTGCTTGGCTCTGGCATAGGCGGTTGGGTCATATTGGATTTAATTACTTAGCCAAAATTAGTTCTCTTGACATTGTGACTCAGTTGCCTAAGATTAAAATATTAAAAGATGTTGTGTGTCATCCATGTAAAAAGGGTAAGCAAGTTGCTAAAGGTCACAAATCTGTAAATGAGGTAAGAACTTCTCGACCTTTTGAATTGTTACATATGGATACAATGGGCCCGGCAAGGTGCAAGAGTATTGGTGGTAAGCTGTACTGCTTCGTCATTGTTGATGATTTCTCTAGATACACATGGGTGTTCTTCCTTGCTTCAAAAGGTAATGTCTTTTGGGTTTTTAGAGCTTGGCTGTTGAAAGCTTTGAATCAGTTTCAAGTTAACATCATTCATATTCGAAGTGATAGAGGCACTGAATTTCTTAATAAATGTTTTGAAGAATTTTGTGATGAAAAGAGTATTTCACATCAGTTTTCATCTCCTACACTCCCCCCAAAATGGTATTGCTGAAAGAAAAATCGAACCTTGGTTGAGATGGCTAGATCTATGTTGCATGAACATAACACTCCTTTGAAATTTTGAAATTTGAAGTCGTTAACACTTCTTGTTATATTTCAAATCGTATACTTGTTAGACCTTTTCTTCATAAAACTCCTTATGAGCTTCTATTTGAAAGGAAACCTAAAATTGGCTATTTCAGAGTTTTTGGTTGCAAATGTTTCATTTTAAAGAAAAGAGGTGGTTTGGGTAAATTTGAATCTAGAACTTGTGATGGTATTTTTATGGGCTATGCATCTAATTCTAGAGCTTATCGTGTGTATAATGTTGAATCTAACCGACTTGAGGAATCATTTGATGTTACTTTTGATGAATCTAGACCTCTTACTAGAACTGTTTTACAAAGTGCAGGTTTGCCATTAGATGAGAATGAAGAAGAGGTCATATCTGTAGCTAACCATGAACATATAACCGAAACAAATATCTTGGAAGAATCTCCACCTCAAGATGAGCACGATGATGAACATGATGATTCACATGCAAGTCAAGAAGAATCACAAGAACCATCTACTTCAGGACAAGTACTAAGTGGGTCAGCAAGAATACATCAAGTAAGGCATCCCCCAAATCAAATTATTGGTGAACTCAATGAAAGAACCACAAGGTCAAAAATTCATGGTAATGAAACTTCCTTGATCTCTCATGCCTTTGTATCTTTAGTTGAACCTAAGAATATCAATGATGCCTTAGTTGATTCATATTGGGTTAATGCTATGCATGAGAAATTGAATAATTTTGAAAGAAATAAAGTTTGGAAATTAGTTGAACCTCCTCATGACAAACACATTATTGGCACTAAATGGATTTTTAAAAATAAACAAAATGAGATTGGAGAAGTTGTGAGAAATAAGGCTAGATTGGTAGCTCAAGGGTATTCTCAAATAGAAGGACTTGATTTTGACGAATCATTTGCTCCTGTTGCTAGATTGGATTCAATTCGTATTTTACTAGCCTTTGCTTCTTCAAATAAGTTCAAGTTATACCAGATGGATGTAAAAAGTGCCTTTCTAAATGGTTTTATAAATGAAGAAGTGTATGTTAAACAACCCCCTGGTTTTGAGGACTCAAAATTTCCTGATCATGTGTATAGATTAACCAAGGCTTTGTATGGTTTAAAACAAGCTCCTCGTGCTTGGTATGAGAGACTTAAGAATTTTTTGCTGGAAAATGATTTCTTTATGGGAAAAGTTGATAAAACTCTTTTTATTCAAAGAAAGAATCATAGGTTCTTGATTGTTCAAATCTATGTTGACGATATCATTTTTGGTGGAAGTTGTGAAACTCTTGTCAATAATTTTGCTCAAACCATGTCAAAAGAATTTGAGATGAGTATGATGGGTGAATTGAATTATTTTCTTGGTTTACAAATCAATCATTCTGATCAAGGTATATTTATTCACCAAACCAAGTATTGCATTGATATTTTAAAACGGTTTGATATGTATGACTGTAAAACCTTGGACACACCTATGGCAATCTCTGTAAAACTCGATCTAGATGTGAATGGTACTCTAGTAAATTCTACTAGATATAGAAGCTTGATTGGAGCTCTCTTGTATTTAACTGCATCGCGACCAGATATACAATTTGCTGTATGTAAGTGTGCTAGATATCAAAGTTCTCCCATGGAGTCTCATTTACAGGCTGTTAAAAGAATTCTTCGATACTTAAAAGGTACTTATACATTTGGCTTGTGGTACTCTCATGATTCCTCATTGAATCTGGTAGGTTATTCAGATGCTGATTTTGCTGGTGATAGAATTGATAGGACTAGTACTTCAGGTGTATGCACTTTTCTTGGAAATTCTCTTGTTTCATGGTCATCAAAGAAACAAAACTCCATTGCTTTATCTACTGCTGAAGCTGAATATATTGCTGCTGCTAGTTGTTGTGCTCAATTGATTTGGATGAAATCTACTTTACTTGATTATGGTCTCCAATTTGATTCTGTGCCATTGTTGTGTGATAATCAAAGTGCTTTGAACATGGCAAAAAATCCAGTTCAACATAGTAGAACAAAGCATATTGATATTAGACATCATTTTATTCGAGATCATGTGGAGAAAAGAACTGTTGAATTAATCTTTGTAAAATCTGAAAAACAATTGGCAGACATTTTCACTAAACCATAGGCTTACCATACCTTTGCACGATTGCGAGGAGAGTTGGGTGTGATGCATTCCAATAATATTAGGTAGCAGATTCTCATTGGTGATTTTGCATTTTATCATTTAGTACAAGCTTTGTTTATTATCCTTGATGAAAACTTACTTTTATAGTAGTGATCCTTTTCATGACTATTTTACATGACAACGCCATCTTAGTTGAGTTGTTTTCTTGCTAGTAGAGAGTGGATTGTTTTATGAGCTTACTATCTTCTACTGGATTGGTTGATTTGGTCATGAGGACTTCTCTTCAAAAACTAAATAGACTAATGTGATTTTGTGTACTGTTTTTGAGCCTTATGTTGGTCAGTCAGATGATCATGATGAGTCCTTGGCAAGTTTTGGGAAATAAAACTGCAGGGCAAAAGATGCAAGACTGACTATGTAAGTCACTTGCCAAATTAGAAAAAAGATGTGAGGTCAACCTTACCATACCTGCACAATACAAGATGCAAATGCTAATATTTGCCATATAGGAAAAAGATGCAAGCTCAACCTTGCCATATCTGTGTTTCAAAAAAAAAAGACGAAGGAAGCGATAATATAAAAAAAATCAGTAGCCTTGGGCAGATAATTGTGAGTCTGACATGCTCTTTGTGCTCAAATCTAGTATCTTTCTCACAGTGGCAATTTTTTTTCTTTCATCTTGTTATATCCTCCTGTCCAACTGTACTTATTCTCCTCTCCATGAGAGCTTAGTAATCTTATAGATAGTCTACTTGAAACTGGTGGTTTCTCTTAACTATGGGGCAGTTCATGGATTTTGTTATGCGGATGATAATTGCTATAAAATCAGTTTTCATCGTGTATAATCCACATTGCTTTTTAGGTTTGCATATCATGGATTGCTTGATTCAGGGGGAGAGCTTGATGTGTGTTTTGCCAAAGGGGGAGAAAGTTCAAGCATATATTCAGGGGGAGAGCTTATGTTAAGGGGGAGAAATTCTCTGCTATTGTCAAATCACTCATCAAGGGGGAGATTGTTATTTTCCTGCGTTAGTGATGAGTTGATTTGACAATGAGAAGAAGAAAATTCTCTTTTGCATGCAGAGTGTTGCTTTTTGCATGCAGGATGAGTTACCTTTTGGTGGAGAAAGTTGGTCTCGTATTGCTTTTTGCATGCATGCGAGGTGTTGTTTGCGATGGTTGGAGCCCGATTCGTTTGGCGATGCCGGTAGTGTGGCGCGTCTTGGCCTTGATGCAAGCAGTGGGCTGGGGCTTTAGGCATATAAAAGCAATGCGATGGCAGCGAGAGAAAGCAGCGTCGCAAGGGTTTCCAGCCAGAAAAGTTCTCCAGCGACGGCGCTCTATGTCTAGAGAAATGAGGAGAACAAATCCAGAGAGCTGATTGAGAGAAAAGGATAGCAGATTGAGAGAGCTGGTTAAAAGAAGAAATTAAGAGCAGATCAAGAGTGAAGAAGTGTGCTACAATGTAAAAAGAACTCTGTACATGGTTGTTCTGATTAGTAAGTATGGGTTCTAATTATTTGATCTGCGTTCTTAGTGCTCAGGTAGATTAATTTCTATTCATGCGTGCATGTCTGGTTTAATCTACCTTTTTGGATTGTTTGCCTTTGTTAATTTCGTCAAGTCTTTGTCTAGTTTCTTTAGTAGTTTATTTTGTTCATCCCTGTTAGAGCGCCACGATCCTTCAGTTTTGTCACTCCTGATGGCCTTGCAAGTCCTATCAAGAGGGAAAAAACTGTCAAGAGGGGTGCCTAACCGAAAAAAACTTTCCATAATTAGGCCTGATTAGGCTTTTTGGCTCCCGACACGATTGGTAGGAGCTTTCGTGATGGGTTGTGTGCCCAACCGATAGGAAAAACCATGCATGTTTTCCTAACGTCTTAGTGTAACAGTCAGGAGAGGCTTTTTGGCGTTGGCCCCAGAGCCACCTACCCTCAAATCCCTCAAAACAATGACCAGATAGATCTGCAATACCTAGGTAGAGAGATGGTCCTGCATTCTCGATAGGATCTATCACGAAAAAATCCCTGTTTGGATGGATGGTAATTCATTAGAAATTTTTAGAATTTAAATTAAATTTGACCTAAATCCTTAAATATTCTAATAAAATTCTATTAATCTAAACATGCCCTCACAGTGCAAATTTGCGAAGCCCATATGTTTGAAGTGGCAAATAACCAAATTGCTCTTTTGCGAGAAAATTGGTTATTTGCTACTTCAAAGATTGACTCTTTGATTATGATGCCACTTGAGTTAATGACATATAGGACCATCTGAATCAATGAAATGTGGGTCCAGTAGCAAATTTGTAAAGCCACATGTTTGAAGTGGTAAATAACCAAATTGCTTCAGTTTTTGCCGGTCGGGGAAAAATGTTTCCTGGTAGGGCATCATGATGTGGTCGGCGGCCATACTGCAATGGTCGGGTACGAAGAAATTCCCCGTAATTAATTAAGATCATCGATGGGCGACCGGACAGGTTCATTGATCTTACGATACTCCCAACGTTTTAGAGCCCGTACGTCAGGTCTGCGACTGCCGACTGGCCAACAAGCACGGTATATAACAGGATTACTCGGTGGATAAACACACACAAAAAGCAAGGAAATTATCTATAGCTAGTGCTCAAGTATATATAGCTTCTAGCAATTTTTGAACCCGTATGATATGACCATCTATAGCTAGTGCTTAGTATTGGAAACTGGGAAATTTTCCAATTTTATTCCCTAGTACTTCCTCTAATCAAAAATAGTTGATGTTTTTGGATATAGATGCATTCAAAATTTGAAACTTTGACAGTTAATATCTTTCTAAATGTTTAAATTAAATACACGAAAATAATACATATAGGTTTGTCTGGAAAGGTGCTTTCGTAATATTACAATTTTATTGGATTTTATAAATATATTATAATAGAAACTAGTGGTCAAAACTAAGTTTTGAAGACGACAACCGTTTGTGATCGGAGGGAGTACTTAGTAGTATAACTTTGTACAAAATGAAATAAGAAGGTCCACCAATGCCAAAAAATATAAAAACAAAATTGAATACATCAAAATCATACATATAGATTTGTCTCAAAAGGTACTTTTATAATTTTATTGGGTTTTATAAATATATTATAATATAAACTAATGGTTAAAGCTAAAATTTGAAGATGACAACTAATTATGACCGAAAGAAGTACTTAGTAATATAACGTTGTACAAAATGAAATAAGAAAACCCAACCATGCTGGGAAAAAAACAAAAACAAAAAGGTAAAACTAATTATGACCGGAAGGAGTACTCAGTAATATAACGTTGTACAAAATGAAATAAGAAAACCCAACCATGCTGGGAAAAAAACAAAAACAAAAAGGTAAAACTAATTATGACCGGAAGGAGTACTCAGTAATATAACGCTGTACAAAATGAAATAAGAAAGCCCACCCATGCTAAAAAAAATGAAAACAAAAAGCACTATAATGACCGGAAGAAGTACTTAGTAATATAACGCTGTACAAAATGAAATAAGAAAGCCCACCCATACTGAAATAAAAAACAACCACAAAAAGGTATAAAAAAAAGAGAAGTGCGGTGAGCGTGGATCGAACACGCGACCTTCAGATCTTCAGTCTGACGCTCTCCCAACTGAGCTATCCCCGCACGACGCGTTGAGTGATACTTTTATAATAATAACATTATGGCACAAATGTGGAGTCCTACTTCTACGCGGAAAAATCGAACAGATTTGGGTCGCATTGTTGGCCTGGTAAGTTTCAGCCCAGGATCCCACCGACAGTTTTCTTTCGTTTTCGTGAAAGGGTATCACGTGGGTGGTTGCTCATCGCAACGACGTGCTACGTGCCGTGCAAAAAACGAAAGCGTAGATTTCGTTATCCGGAATCGACTCCCACGTGAGGAATTAAACCACTTCTTCCCCGGATCAATAGGAGACGCCGGCGGCGAGGCAGGACCTCCGGCGTTGCAGTAGTCCGGGACACGCGATGCCATTGCGTCGGGCCGTCGCCTCGCCTCGCCTGCCTGTCTACCGCAGAATCCAGACAGCTGTCGCGGTCAGTATTGCACTTGCGAATCTCCTCCCCTATCTATCAGGCTGATTCCCCCTCCGCATCATCGCGCGCCACCTGACCTGACGCATGTCTTCGTCAAGAGTTCACCCTGGACAAGACGGAGCCTGGAGCGCCGCTCTCTCCGAAATCCTCCCACACATCGCTGCCGTTTTCCCTCAGATCTGAAATATCTCCCTGATCATGAATGAATTCCTGATGGCCTCATCGACATTGCTTCCCAGGAGCGTGCTTTCCCCCCTCATCACTCAGTCACCACATCAAAAGCACGAGAGATGAGAAAATGCACAGCATCAAGCAGGGTCAAGGTGCTCTCTGGAATGGCATGTTGTTAACCTTAATTATTTTCCCCGTTACAAATCGGCAGCTGTATAATAATATAATACAAGGGTCATATATATTATATGATGGGCCGCATTCGTTCTTGTGCGAGGAGGCCGGATTGTTTCCTTTATCTAAAATATATTATATGATCGATGATCACGTATAATCCGAGTACTACTAGTCTAATACTACATCACAACAAAAAACGAAGGGGAGCAAGATGTCGTACAGTGAATGGGAATACAGGCACATCGCCTCAAAAAGAAGCAAGGTAGGAAGGAAGGGACTTTACATTTAATGGCTTGGCTTACTCATCATCACTCATCAGTCTCTCATCCGATTCTGATTGTGCTGTGCACACACAATGACACGAGAACAGCAGCTATGGTGCCCATGCCACTACCTACCATGGCTTCAGGTCACCCACGGGGCCCTGGGTCCAGTTCAGCACCTTCTGCCCTGGCTTCAGGTACACGCCCTTGTCGTGCGGCAGCTTCCGCGCCAGCCCATTCAGGATCTGGTGGAAGGCATCCCCCGGCTGGGCAGGCTGTGGGAACAGCATGGCCTGCTTCATCGACGGGTTCGCCAGCAGCCTCTGCTTTCGCAGTATCACCTCCATCGGGATGGATGTCAGGATGGTGTCCAGCTTTGGGACGTCGTCCTCCGCCACAAACACGCCGATCTCGTCCCACGGGATCGCGTCCGCAAAGGGAAGGACAATGTCGTCAGCGATGATCACCGGGATGCAGCCAAACACCACGGCCTCCACCAAACGGGGGCTCCATGGGGCCCAGCCCAGTGGGCACAAGCAGAAGATGGCGCGCTGCATGTCCTCGTAGTAGGTTGGTGGGTGGTCCGTCGAGATGTCGAACAGAGGGTTGTTCTTGAAGTTCTCCCACACCGATGCACGGGCACCCCTGCATTGCATATAGCAGGTACATCAAGACTTTTGCGTTCCAACAATTCATTAAGAATGCTTATGAGGTACATGTTTTAGGTGTTTTAGGTGTGTACCTTGCATAGTAACCACCCTCAGGATCATTTGCTGTATCGTAGAATAAACCACGGAAATAGACAAAGATGGATCGAGGGGTCTCTGGGGGAACAAGGTGGGTTTTCATTTTCTGAGGAGGAGCATATGGTGGGATGGTGATGGAGCCTTCCTTTAAGCAGACATGATCCTTCTGCCCAAAAGTCTGGACCAGTGTAGCACGGCGAAGCAATGGAAGGATTCCCCGCTCAATTGCCTTCTCTTCCTGAACCAAGGGAATGCCAAATGCACATCAGATGAAAGATTCCAGAATCAGGCATGAAGTTTATTTCCAAACATGCAAAGGGACAAAATTTGCTACATGGGGAAATGAGTACTTCTGGAATTCCTTTGTACTATGAGCTAGTGGTGTAGGTTCATTCTATGGTGGTAATACATAGAAAGATTCAAGGTTTTTTTGGCTCTATGACTGACCTGATAATGGAAGCATGCTCCAAAATCATGTGGCACAACAAAGAAATGATCTGCCCCCCCTGTCCTGTTCCAATAGGGCCAATGGGAGGAAATGAACTGTATAGCACTTCGCATAATTCGGGGAGACTTGAAGGGCAAGGGATGGCCCCATGGAGTAAGGTCACATGTTGTGTATACTGGGGTGTAGAACCAATCTGCTTCCTCCGGATTTAAAGTTCTGATCGCACTTGACAACAGGAAGCGATGCATGAAAATCTCTGCAGCAAACATGTGGCTGAGGCATCTGGAGTCTTTTGCCACCATCTTCTTGTTGTATTTGGTGGGCAACTCGTAGACATATACCTTGAGCCTCCCAACAGGATCATCTTCCAGCACATCACCCGCACTCCCTGAAATTTGATCAAAACCACACAGAAAATGTGAGATTTAAGTATTGTCATAGCACAATCATAATTCAATGGGCCTAACAGTTCCCCCAAAGTATTTTCCCCCAAGCAAAGCATAAGGCAAACTACATTAATTAGTAGGTACAACATACAGAGTTAGAAAAACCTACAATAGCTTTGTAAGCAGAGTTATTTCAGTAAGTTGTTGGAAAAAGATGACATGAAACAGGCGTACCATAGTCCAGAAGCACATGGTGGTTTAGTTAACTAACTCCAAGCCAGCAGATAGAACACACTAGCTAAGTAAAGTTTGGTAGTTTCAATTAGGCAACTACGCATGGGTGCATCGTAGGTGCTTATTGGATGACAGAAATCAAGAGTGGAACACGCGAATATGCAATGCAGAATAGCCACATAAATGGCTAAGTTTCAAGATCTTGGATCACTTGTTGGCTTCATTATGACAAGCAGTGAGTCTAGTAACCACCTAGTAGCACATGTTTAGCAATGAACGCAGCAGCTAACAAGCTCCCCCAAGTCCCGGGATCAAAAGGGAAAGCAGAACTAGCAGCGCTACCGCTAACATCTGATCTAGTAGCAGATCTCACCCCCAAGCTAGCTTAGTAGGGTTCGCTTCAAACCAGGGGTAAAAGACACTTGGTTGGCAACAAAATCAGAAGATCCCAGACACCAAAATGAATGCACCAAGAACCACGGATTCGTCAGATCAACCAGACCCACCCCCACGGACAGTGCCTATGGAGCGTGGAGCGAGAAAGGAAGATCGAGAAGTGAGCGTGCACGCATACCTTCGATCCTCTCGGTGTCCTGCCCCCTAGCAACATGCGAAGAGGAGAGAAGCAAGGCGAGCGCCAAGGCCAGCACCCGCAGCTTCCCCATCCCCAGTACCCACGCCTCCTTCCCCCCCAGAATAGCTCAGCCCAAGAAGAACGGAGAGAAATCGAGAGGAGGTGGGAGAAAGATGAGACGAAGCAGGAATCGTCAAAAGCGAGGGGAGAGGTGCAGGAGGATAATAATACGTGCGAGCGAGCGAGCGAGCGAGGAGGAGGAGGTGGTGGTGGTGGTGGTGGGAGCCCCTGCTTGCTGCCGGCTCTCCCTGTCAACGATGAGCTGTCGGCGAAAGAGGTTGGTGGGAGGTTAGCCTCAACACTACCCAGCACTGCACACAAGTAAGTACATACAATAATACGACCCCACATTATGCATTCCACGTCACAGAGTAAAGCGCAGTGCAAAGACTGCAGAGGCCCGAAGGCTTACGGGTGCGAAAGGATGTTTAGCTGAGAGTCGTTTATCCAGTGCGTGACTGCGGAGAGCGTCTGTCGCTGTAAATCAGCGTCGGTTCCATGATCACGTGCAATAAGGTTTTATATTTCTTCCCCTGCGATCAATTTATTGTCCGGTCACGAATTCCCATTTTGTATAAGACTTTGCACCGGATAAATTCTATCATAGTGCGTGTTGACATTGTCCGTATGAATGTGACGAACACGGGAATGGCGTACAAGCGGTAGCAAGAGCAAGCAAGGCGAGAGAGAGAGCACTTTTCTAGTCTATTTTTTTCTCTCTTATTTTTTTTTACGAAAATAATTTTCTTTTAAATATAACTAGCTATGTGTTTATGTGTTGCAACGAAAACTCGATTTATGATAAAAAGTTTATTTACAAAGAGCACTAACAGTGGTGAAAGTAGATAATTAAAGAGCAGTAGCAAAAATGAATAATTTTAATAAAATGATGTGGAAATAAGCTTTTGCTTTATATACTAGAGATCGTAAATATAGCTCTCTCTGCCGCAAAAAACGCACCGCTCCGGTCCCGCGCACGCCTGTTACAGAGCCTTGCTCCCGCGTCCGCCGCCGCGTCCGCCGCCTGCCGGCGAGTGTTGGGGAGGAACGGTAGGCAGATGAGAAGGGCCAATCAGGCGATCGTTCGCTTTCGTTGAGACGCGGACGGCCGGATTAATCTTTCGTTGGTCGATCGTTCGCTTTCGCGTTTTTCTGGTGCCAACCAACGAACTGCGCTTTTAAGAGCCTGTCGGTGGCTCCCTCCTTCCTCCCTCCCTCGCTTCTCTTTCTCTTTTGCTTCGCTCGCAATTCATTTCCCTCCTGCTTTGACTTCCGAGTCACCTCGTTCGTTCGTTTCGTTTCGTCAGCTACTCTTGGTTGTCCCCTTCTCCAGCTAGTTACCTTGCCATGTCATTCTTAGTGAGAGTTTTAACTAAGTTTCATTCTCATTAAATAGCATGACACATCATCATATTTGATGATATGGCAAGGTAATTATGAAGAGAGAGATAGAGAGAGTTTTATGGTCATTCTCAGTGCATAGTTTCATTTCTCAATTTTCAAGAATGTCACATCAGCTTTTGTCTAGGTAACCGTGTATCTCAGATTTCATCTAGATGAAACTCTCTCACCTCCCATGAAACTCTCTCTTCATAATTATCTTACCATGTCACCAAATATGATGATATGTCATGTCATTTAATGAGAATGAAACTCAGTTGAAACTTTCACTGAGGACATGGTTAATAAGAGAGCCAACTGCAGATTTTATCTCATTGTCATATCAGATACGACCAACCTAATAGCCCACCCATATAATAGTTAACCATACATACATGCAAAGCTATTAATACTTGGTCTACATTCATCCTCTCATTCTCTCACCAAGTTTCTTGGAGCCTGTGCTGCAGCCGGCTGTAGATCTGCAGCCCACTCCTCTCCTCTTCTCTCTCCTCCAACTCACCATAAATCTGATGTGGCAATTCTTACCGCCTGCTTACTTTACTATACTTGCTCTGAGAATGGCCTTCATAGATCTTTGCAGAAAGACTTTACTGCCTCGGTTGACCCGGGAGATTGGCGCCAACGACACTTTTTAAAATTCGTGATTCACTTTATGACACCCTGACCCACTGTCATACACTCAGATAGACCCACATGTCATAGACACACCGCTAAAAACCAACGAATTGAGTGTCATCAACTAATTTTTTCCATGCGAGGGGCATAGGCATGTTTTCATTGAGGCTTTTACGCATCTGTCTTAAGAACATCTAGCCCCATAGAGGCGTCAAGCTCTATAAAGTGGCGGGATTGGATTCCTTAGAGATTCCTTGACCACACTATGTGTTTTCTCACCATCTAGCTAGCTGGACACGGATCCGGTGCTATCCCATGGAGACCACAACTTAAGCTGTCTCTTGTAGGCCATTTGATAGAAAAACCATGGTCTGGATGTTCAAAAAATACTGTGGCTTTTTTTTACTGTGATAAAATATTGTAGCAGCTACAGTAGTAATCCACTGTACCAACACACTATTCACTTATTCAGACTATTTGTAACTTTGATCGGATGGTCCGCGCCTATGAGGACTACTTAAGTTGCAACCCCTGTAGGAGCTGCACTGAATCTGTGTCCTAGTTAGGGATGGCAATTTTACCCATGGGTTTGGTACCCGCAGGTACCCGACCCGATAAGGGCGGGCACGAGCACCATTTGAGACCCGTGTGTTTTCGGGTATCCAATAAGATAATAGGATAGGCGTGGATATCAATTTGTATCCATGGGTACCTAATGGGTATCTCATGACATGTGGGCTCTAATTTTCAGTGATACAAATGAAATAACCTGTGTAACTCTCCGTTTCTTGATTCTCAGCATCTCGCACTGTATCCGTAAAACTTTGTGATCGCTTCTTCCTTCTCAATATAACAACTTCATTGTTTCTTTTCAAAAAATTAAAAACGAAGAAAGATGAATAATTTTAATAAAATGATGTGGGAATAAGATTTTGCTTTATACAGTAGAGATCGTAAATATAGCTCTCTCTGCCGCAAAAACGCACCGCTCCGGTCCCGCGCACGCCTGTTACAGAGCCTTGCTCCCGCGTCCGCCGTGCGTCCGCGCCTGCCGGCGAGTGTTGGGGAGGAACGGTAGGCAGATGAGAAGGGCCAATCAGGCGATCGTTCGCTTTCGTTGAGACGCGGACGGCCGGATTAATCTTTCGTTGGTCGATCGTTCGCTTTCGCGTTTTTCTGGTGCCAACCAACGAACTGCGCTTTTAAGAGCCTGTCGGTGGCTCCCTCCTTCCTCCCTCCCTCGCTTCTCTTTCTTTTTGCTTCGCTCGCAATTCATTTCCCTCCTGCTTTGACTTCCGAGTCACCTCGTTCGTTCGTTTCGTTTCGTCAGCTACTCTTGGTTGTCCCCTTCTCCAGCTAGTTACCTTGCCATGTCATTCTTAATGAGAGTTTTAACTGAGTTTCATTCTCATTAAATAGCATGACACAACATCATATTTGGTGACATGGCAAGGTAATTATGAGAGAGATAGAGAGTTTTATGGCCATTCTCAGGCTAGTTTCATTTCTCAATTTTCAAGAATGTCACATCGACTTTTGTCAGAATCGCAGTATCTCGATTTCATCTAGATGAAACTCTCTCACCTCCCATGAAACTCTCTCTTCATAATTATCTTACCATGTCACCAAATATGATGATATGTCATGTCATTTAATGAGAATGAAACTCAGTTGAAACTTTCACTGAGAACATGGTTAATAAGAGAGCCAACTGCAGACTTTATCTCATTGCCATATCAGATACGACCAACCTAATAGCCCACCCATATAATAGTTAACCATACATACATGCAAAGCTATTAATACTTGGTCTACATTCGTCCTCTCATTTTCTCACCAAGTTTCTTGGAGCTCTTTTAAATTGTAGATCTGATGACCCTCTCCTCTTCTCTCTCCTCCAACTCACCATAAACGATGTGGCAATTCTTACCTCCTTTTTACTATACTTGCTCGAGAATGGCCTTCATAGATCTTTGCGAAAAGACTTTCTTGCCTCGGTTGACCGGAGATTGGCCCAACGACACTTTTTAAAATTGTGATTCACTTTATGACACCGACCCTCGTCATACACTCGATAGACCCACATGTCATAGACACACCGCTAAAACCAACGAATTGAGTGTCATGAACTAATTTTTCCGCAGGGCATAGGCATGTTTTCTGAGGCTTTTACGATCTGCTGAACATCTAGCCCCATAGGGCGTCAAGCTCTATAAATAGCGGGATTGGATTCCTTAGAGATTCCTTGACCACACTATGTGTTTTCTCACCATCTAGCTAATTGGACACGGATCCGGTGCTATCCCATGGAACCACAACTTAAATTTGCTCTTGTAGGCCATTTGATAGAAAAACCATGGTCGGATGTTCAAAAAATCTGGCTTTTTTCTTGTGATAAAATATTGTAGCATACATAGTAATCCTTTGTACCAACACACTATTCACTTATTGGACTATTTGTAACTTTGATCGGATGGTCGCGCTATGAGGACTACTTAAGTTGCAACCCACTGGGGTGCTTGAATCATGTCCTAGTTAGGGATGGCAATTTTACCCATGGGTTTGGTACAGTCAGGCGATAAGAGGCGACACGAGCACCATTTGAGACCGTGTGTTTGGGTATCCAATAAGATAATAGGATAGGCGTGGATATCAATTTGTATCCATGGGTACCTAATGGGTATCTCATGACATGTGGGCTCTAATTTTATGATACAAATGAAATAACCCTGTAACTCTCCGTTTCTTGATTCTCCGATCGCCTACCTGCCTCGTGACTACGCTCCTTTCCTTTTCCCTTGCCCTCGGATACGATTAGATCGGCGATTGCACTATATCCCTAACCCTAACTGCCACACCCTCCTCGCCTCCTGCGCGGCCGATCACCGGCAGTCGCCTGGACTCCTTCGTTCTGCTCGCTGCGTGCCACCCAGAGCTCCTCGCTCTGCTGCCGGCGTCCTCTGAAGCTCCTCCATTCTGCTCTCGCCCACGCCACCTGGCTCCTCCGCTCTCTCTTGCTGCACCTTCCCGGCTCGTCATCACTCGATCCACCATCCGAGAGAGACGGCAGCTAGATTAAAAGAAGAATAAGGTACTACACTTAGGTTCTAGATTTCAATCGTCTCTCCAGTTAGCAAGGAAGATACCTTAATTTACTTCTGCAAGGTCTGCTTAAGGGTAGCAGCTCATATTGGCAAGATGAACTGCTATGCTTAAGCATTCCAGCGACATGTTCCCTCAGTATGCATGATGTACTGATTATAAAATTTTAACATCTGTTATTGTTGTGCTCCTTCATGATTTTATTATGACAAAATCTTAGTAGTTAGTACCTTGTTAAGATGTGTTTGGCAGAAGCACCAAATTGGTTCGTAACTTCACAGTAAATTTTAATTCCTGGCTTTTGGTTGAGACCAATTAACCGTTCAGCTTTTGTTTTAATGAATTCATAAGTTTCTAGCTGTAGCATGATGATGACCCTTGAATTTGGTTTCTAGGCTTCTAGCCCATTTTAAGGCTCAGTTTTTAGGGAAGCCAAATGGAATTAATTCCAAGCTTCCTTTCCTCACTTTTTGTTAGGCCTTTTAGCCAGAAAAACCAGAAGACAGTTAGTTCGGTTGAAAGTTTAAGCTAGCTTAAAACGGACCCTGAAGTTGCATTACCAGAATGGTACTTCTCTTATTTTCTAAGGCTATAGAGTCTTCCGAAGGTCAGATGCACTCATGAAGAAATCCTACATCGGTCAAGGATGAAGCTTTAACACATGGATTCGCGACGCACCTTACAAAAGTATTAAGCCGTTCAAATTAGCGATGCGCTCCTTTGTTTGTTCTTGTTATTTTTCTTCTTCTTTAAATTGACTCTCAAACATAATCTCTCCGTTTTTCTTTTGTTTGGTCGGCATCTCTACGCAGTGTATCCGATAAAACTTTGTGATCGCTCTCTTCCTTCTCGATAGTAAACAGCTCATTTTTTCTTTTCAAAAAAAAAAATTAAAACGATTAAGAGAATGAATAATTTTAATAAAATGATGTGGGAATAAGATTTTGCTTTATACAGTAGAGATCGTAAATATAGCTCTCTCTGCCGCAAAAAACGCACCGCTCCGGTCCCGCGCACGCCTGTTACAGAGCCTTGCTCCCGCGTCCGCCGCCGCGTCCGCCGCCTGCCGGCGAGTGTTGGGGAGGAACGGTAGGCAGATGAGAAGGGCCAATCAGGCGATCGTTCGCTTTCGTTGAGACGCGGACGGCCGGATTAATCTTTCGTTGGTCGATCGTTCGCTTTCGCGTTTTTCTGGTGCCAACCAACGAACTGCGCTTTTAAGAGCCTGTCGGTGGCTCCCTCCTTCCTCCCTCCCTCGCTTCTCTTTCTCTTTTGCTTCGCTCGCAATTCATTTCCCTCCTGCTTTGACTTCCGAGTCACCTCGTTCGTTCGTTTCGTTTCGTCAGCTACTCTTGGTTGTCCCTTCTCCAGCTAGTTACCTTGCCATGTCATTCTTAATGAGAGTTTTAAGCGAGTTCAATTCTCATTAAATAACATGGCAATGTCATGTTGGTGGCGTAGCGAGAGGTAATTATGAAAAGAGATAGAGAGTTTATGGTAGATTCTCGGTCATGTAGTTTCGTTTCTCAATTTTCAAGAATGTCACATCAAACTTTTATGCAAATGGCAAGCGTATATCTCGATTTCATCTAGATGAAACTCTCTCACTCCCATGAAACTCTCTCTTCATAATTATCTTACCATGTCACCAAATATGATGATATGTCATGTCATTTAATGAGAATGAAACTTCGATTGAAACTTTCATGTGAACATGGTTAATAAAGCCAAAGCTGCAGACTTTATCTCATTGCCATATCGGAATCGACCAACCTAATAGCCCACCCATATAATAGTTAACCATACATACATACAAAGCTATTAATACTTGGTCTACATTCGTCCTCTCATTTTCTCACCAAGTTTCTTGGAGCTGTCTGTACTTATTGCCCATTTGTAGATCTGCGATCGCTCCTCTCCTCTTCTCTCTCCTCCAACTCACCATAAATCTGATGTGGTAATTCTTACCGCCTGCTTACTTTACTTTACTATACTTGCTCTGAGAATGGCCTTCATAGATCTTTGCAGAAAGACTTTACTGCCTCGGTTGACCCGTACTAGCATCCACACATTGCCAAGGCCTAACCTGGTGCTATTTTATTTGGATGAGAATTGCATGCACAGGCATGGGAGATTAGCGCCAACGATACTTTTTAAAATTCGTGATTCACTTTATGATACCTTACCTTTATCATACACTCAGATAGATCCACATGTCATGAACCTTGCTAAAACCAACGAATTGAGTGTCGAATTAATTTTTCCGCCTGAGGGCATAGAACCGTTTTTACTGTTGAGGCTTTTACGCATCTGTACCGAAACATCTAGCCCCAATAGGGCGTCAAGCTCTATAAAGTAACTGGGATTGGATTCCCTTAGAGATTCCTTGACCACACTATGTGTTTTCTCACCATCTAGCTAGCTGGACACGGATCCGGTGCTATCCATGGAGACCACAACTTAAATTTGTCTCCTGTGGGCCATTTGATAGAAAAACCATAGTCCGGATGTTCAAAAATCTTGTGGCTTTTTCTTTGTGATAAAATATTGTAGCGACTACATTAGTAATCCTTTATACCAACACACTATTCACTTATTGAATTGTTTGTAACTTTGATCGGATGGTCGCGCTATAGGGACTACTTAAGTTTAAACCTGCAGGAATGCTGCTTGAATCAGTGTCCTAGTTAGGGATGGCAATTTACCCATGGGTTTGGTACCGCAGTGCAGGCCGATAAGGGCGAACACGAGCACCATTTGAGACCGTGTGTTTTGGGTATCCAATAAGATAATAGGATAGGCGTGGATATCAATTTGTATCCATGGGTACCTAATGGGTATCTCATGACATGTGGGCTCTAATTTTCGGTGATACAAATGAAATAACCATGTGTAACTCTCGTTTCTTGATTCTCGGCCGTCTGACCTACCTGTGCCCCGTGACTACGCTCCTTTCCTTTTCCCCTTGCCCTCGGATACCCGATTAGATCGGCAGTTCGGCACACTATATCCCTAACCCTAAGCCGCCCAACCCTTCGCCTCCTGCTGTGACGACCGATCATAGACAAGTCGCCCAAGCTCCTTCGTTCTGCTTCGCTGCCGATTGCCACCCAAAACTCCTCCGCTCTGCTGCCTGTGGCTTGTCAGCCCATCCTTAAGCTCCTCCATTCTGCTTTCATATCGTACCCCTTTTAGCCTCCTCCTCTCTCTTCTTGTTGTCGTACTTGCACTGCAGGCTCGTCATCGCTCGGATCCGATACATCGAGAGAACGGCGTTAGATAAAAAGAAAAGAATAAGGTACTACACTTAGGTTCTAGATTTCAATCGTCTCTCCAGTTAGCAAGGAAGATACCTTAATTTACTCTCTGCAAAGGTCTGCTTAAGGGTAGCAGACTCATATTGGCAAGATGAATGCTATGCTTAAGCATTCGGTGACATGTTCCTCAGTATGCATGATGTACTGATTATAAAATTTTAACATCTGTTATTGTTGTGCTCCTTCATGATTTTATTATGACAAAATCTTAGTAGTTAGTACCTTGTTAAGATGTGTTTGGCAGAAGCACCAAATTGGTTCGTAACTTCACAGTAAATTTTAATTCCTGGCTTTTGGTTGAGACCAATTAACCGTTCAGCTTTTGTTTTAATGAATTCATAAGTTTCTAGCTGTAGCATGATGATGACCCTTGAATTTGGTTTCTAGGCTTCTAGCCCATTTTAAGGCTCAGTTTTTTAGGGAAGCCAAATGGAATTAATTCCAAGCTTCCTTTCCCTCACTTTTTGTTAGGCCTTTTAGCCAGAAAAAACCAGAAGACAGTTAGTTCGGTTGAAAGTTTAAGCTAGCTTAAAACGGACCCTGAAGTTGCATTACCAGAATGGTACTTCTCTTATTTTCTAAGGCTATGACTTGTCTTTAGGGGACATTAGGATGTTGTGAAGGTTAATTTGTTCGTTTTCAAAGTGCTTTGTACATAATGAAACTGATACTGGAGTTGAAGAACTATTGTGTCCTTTTCTTCCAGTGTCCTTGTTTCATGCTGGAATCACATTTTGGTGCATTCGTAACACCTGAAAGTGATTTTTTCTCTCCAATAACTACCTGTGAAGTGTGATGTTTTAGGATCTAGCCTGTTGTACCAACACAAAAGGCCTACTATAACAGTGGTTCCATATTAAAATTTAAAAGATACCAAAATGCTTGGTCTAATGGTCAAGTCTGTGTTTATTTTCAGATTAAAAGAAGAATATTGTCAAGTTTGTGTCTATTAATTGTGTCTGGATGCTAATGCTATAGGTGTTTCTCTTTGCAAGATCAATGCTTTAACACATGAACACTGACCTGGCCTGCAGGCAGGGTTTAGCATATTAAGCATACTTTTGTTTTCTGCTGAATAGTGATGCTTCTTCTGAACACACAGGGTTTGGGTTTGGGTGGGTTCGGTACCCATCGGATCACATGATGCATTGAGTTCTGGAGATCAGGGTTTAGGTTCAAGTATCCATCGGGTTCGGGCATAGACACAAATCTGTGCCCGTGAAGGTTTTGGGTTTAAGTGGGCGGCATGTGGTTCAGATTTCAAGTAGTGCTTCTGCTGAGACCCACCGATGCCATCCCTAGTCTTAGCTAGACACAAATCCGGCTAGCACATGCATTTCCTTTAATCACTAGTGCTTAAGAATGAACTGCACCAAACGGCGGTCTTACTTGTAATATACTTTTTACCATATTTAGGAGTATCAAAATTTACATTGGTAAAAAATCTCTAGTTGTAAATTTCAGGATTACTAACAATTACAGCAACTGTAACTTTCCTTTTGTTGCTGAAGTAGACATCCCATGCGCCTATAGACCAATATTTGCCTTAACATTATTTTTTCTTTATCAAGGAAAGGCCTAACAAAAGTTGCAGAGGTTTTCAATGCCCTCCTGATGACCCCATGGGCACGAAAGCCCTCCCGATGTTGACTCCAATTTTCAGACCTACACCTCCCGATGTTGACTCCAATTTTCAGACCTATCTAACTGTCTATTGTACATTTGTACTGCAGTCACACACAAGCCAACATGCTGAAGCATATGTTGAGTACACAAGGACTGCAGATACATATGTCTAACTAGTACTCAATCACTCAATCAGCCAGACTCCCAAATAAGTTGAGAAATTGCCTTTGAAAGACTATGTAGAGGTTTTATCCGGGTTTATGATGAGTTATTGGCGGTGTTAGATCTTTGCAGAAAGACTTTACTGCCTCGTTGACCCTACTAGCATCCACACATTGCCAAGGCCTAACCTGGTGCTATTTTATTTGATGAGAATTGCATGCACAGGCATGGGAGATTGGCGCCAACGATACTTTTTAAAATTCGTGATTCACTTTATGATACCCTTACCCACTGTCATACACTCAGATAGATCCACATGTCATAGACACACCGCTAAAAACCAACGAATTGAGTGTCACTGAACTAATTTTTCCGCACAGGGGCATAGACACGTTTTCTGTTGAGGCTTTTACGCATCTGTACCGAAACATCTAGCCCCAATAGGGCGTCAAGCTCTATAAAGTAACTGGGATTGGATTCCCTTAGAGATTCCTTGACCACACTATGTGTTTTCTCACCATCTAGCTAGCTGGACACGGATCCGGTGCTATCCCATGGAGACCACAACTTAAGCTGTCTCTTGTAGGCCATTTGATAGAAAAACCATGGTCTGGATGTTCAAAAAATACTGTGGCTTTTTTTACTGTGATAAAATATTGTAGCACTCATGTAGTAATCCTTTGTACCAACACACTATTCACTTATTGATCTATTTGTAACTTTGATCGGATGGTCCGCGCTTATGAGGACTACTTAAGTTGCAACCCCTGAGGAGCTTGACATCGTGTCCTAGTTAGGGATGGCAATTTTACCCATGGGTTTGGTACGCAGTCCAGGCACGATAAGGGCGGGCACGAGCACCATTTGAGACCCGTGTGTTTTCGGGTATCCAATAAGATAATAGGATAGGCGTGGATATCAATTTGTATCCATGGGTACCTAATGGGTATCTCATGACATGTGGGCTCTAATTTTCAGTGATACAAATGAAATAACCTGTGTAACTCTCCGTTTCTTCGATTCTCCAGCCGTCAGCCTACCCTGTGCCCCGTGACTACGCTCCTTTCCTTTTCCCCTTGCCCTCGGATACCCGATTAGATCGGCAGTTCGGCACACTATATCCCTAACCCTAACTGCGCCCAACCCCCTCCTACGCCTCCTGCGACGGCCGATCACCGCCAGTCGCCTCGACTCTCCTTCTGTCTCGCTGCCGATGCCACCCGAAGCTCCTCGCTCTGCTGCCTTGGTCACTGCCTGAAGCTCCTCCATTCTCTTTCACGCCCATCGGCCACCCCAGCTCCTCCGCTCTCTCTTGTGTACTTGCCCCCGGCTCGCATCACTTCAGATCCGACCATCGAGAGAGGAACGCGTAGATTAAAAGAAGAATAAGGTACTACACTTAGGTTCTAGATTTCAATACGTCTCTCCAGATTAGCAAGGAAGATACCTTAATTTACTCTACTGCAAGGTCTGCTTAAGGGTAGCAGCTCATATTGGCAAGATGAACTGCTATGCTTAAGCATTCCAGCGACATGTTCCCTCAGTATGCATGATGTACTGATTATAAAATTTTAACATCTGTTATTGTTGTGCTCCTTCATGATTTTATTATGACAAAATCTTAGTAGTTAGTACCTTGTTAAGATGTGTTTGGCAGAAGCACCAAATTGGTTCGTAACTTCACAGTAAATTTTAATTCCTGGCTTTTGGTTGAGACCAATTAACCGTTCAGCTTTTGTTTTAATGAATTCATAAGTTTCTAGCTGTAGCATGATGATGACCCTTGAATTTGGTTTCTAGGCTTCTAGCCCATTTTAAGGCTCAGTTTTTAGGGAAGCCAAATGGAATTAATTCCAAGCTTCCTTTCCCTCACTTTTTGTTAGGCCTTTTAGCCAGAAAAACCAGAAGACAGTTAGTTCGGTTGAAAGTTTAAGCTAGCTTAAAACGGACCCTGAAGTTGCATTACCAGAATGGTACTTCTCTTATTTTCTAAGGCTATGACTTGTCTTTAGGGACATTAGGATGTTGTGAAGGTTAATTTGTTCGTTTTCAAAGTGCTTTGTACATAATGAAACTGATACTGGAGTTGAAGAACTATTGTGTCCTTTTCTTCCAGTGTCCTTGTTTCATGCTGGAATCACATTTTGGTGCATTCGTAACACCTGAAAGTGATTTTTTCTCTCCAATAACTACCTGTGAAGTGTGATGTTTTAGGATCTAGACTGTTGTACCAACACAAAAGGCCTACTATAACAGTGGTTCCATATTAAAATTTAAAAGATACCAAAGTGCTTGGTCTAATGGTCAAGTCTGTGTCTATTTTCAGATTAAAAGAAGAATATTGTCAAGTTTGTGTCTATTAATTGTGTCTGGATGCTAATGCTATAGGTGTTTCTCTTTGCAAGATCAATGCTTTAACACATGAACATTGACCTGGCCTGCAGGCAGGGTTTAGCATATTAAGCATACTTTTGTTTTCTGCTGAATAGTGATGCTTCTTCTGAACACACAGGGTTTGGGTTTGGGTGGGTTCGGGTACCCATCGGATCACATGATGCATTGAGTTCTGGAGATCAGGGTTTAGGTTCAAGTATCCATCGGGTTCGGGCATAGACACAGATCTGTGCCCGTGAAGGTTTTTGGGTTTAAGTGGGCGGCATGTGGTTCAGATTTCAAGTAGTGTTACTCTGAGGTACCCACCCGATTGCTAGCCCTAGTCTTAGCTAGACACAAATCCGGCTAGCACATGCATTTCCTTTAATCACTAGTGCTTAAGAATGAACTGCACCAAACGGCCGGTCTTACTTGTAATATACTTTTTACCATATTTAGGAGTATCAAAATTTACATTGGTAAAAAAAAATCTCTAGTTGTAAATTTCAGGATTACTAACAATTACAGCAACTGTAACTTTCCTTTTGTTGCTGAAGTAGACATCCCATGCGCCTATAGACCAATATTTGCCTTAACATTATTTTTTCTTTATCAAGGAAAGGCCTAACAAAAGTTGCAGAGGTTTTCAATGCCCTCCTGATGACCCCATGGGCACGAAAGCCCTCCCGATGTTGACTCCAATTTTCAGACCTACACCTCCCGATGTTGACTCCAATTTTCAGACCTATCTAACTGTCTATTGTACATTTGTACTGCAGTCACACACAAGCCAACATGCTGAAGCATATGTTGAGTACACAAGGACTGCAGATACATATGTCTAACTAGTACTCCAATCACTCAATCAGCCAGACTCCCAAATAAGTTGAGAAATTGCCTTTGAAAGACTATGTAGAGGTTTTATCCAGGTTTATGATGAGTTATTGACGGTGTTTGAGTATATGGTGCTTAAGTTTGAGTTTGTTTTGAAGCAATTTGAGGTGTTGTTAGGTCAAGTACGGTACTACTGGTCATGTAGGAGCGGTAGTGCCGGCCAGACGGCACTATCGGCCTGGGATTGCAATAGTGCCGGCCTTGCGGAGCTAGAAGCGATAGTCTTTTTTATAGAGAGGTATTTTCTCTTGGGTTAGACATAGGTGGTATTACCGGCCATCTAGGTGCTGTAGTATTAGGGTTGTACTAACGCCTCTAGTGAGTATTTTCAAGAGGTGTCTCGAGGAATCGCCTCGTCAACTAGGTAGTGGACTCGCCGGGCGAATGCCAATTTACTATGACTTAAGCTATGTTTGCATTAATTGTTTATTAAAACATATTATTGTGACGGTTATGATATTTTTTATGTTGTTGACTTGGCTAGGTATGGGGTGAAGCGGACTAAGCGGGGAGGTGAAAAGCGTGAAAGATGATTAAGATCGAAGTGATTATAAGAAGACAAGAAGTCGACATAACGTAATAGACATGATGTATGGCAAGGACGAACAGTGGGAGGAGTTGAGGTCTAGAACGATCAGAAACCGATGCCTCCATAGTGAAGTGAAAAGGACACGTGGCGGTATGTGACTTGGCCGTTAGAATGGTTGGAGTCGGAGATGGAGAAGTCATTGGGCTAAATGGAAGTGAAGTGGCGATGCTTCAGGAAGGAGCGGTCATGGGCAAATTGTTAATTTGTCCATCTAGGCGTTGGAATTGGCGATGGCCTAAGTGGCTAAGTGGTTTAGGCCATGCTAAAGTGGTGTTGAGCAATTGCTCGTGAGCGATTTGACATTAATGAGTTGTTTTGAGAAGTTACTGTAAGTGTAAAACCTAAGAGTGTTTGATTAGCCATTAAACATGGATAGTATCCACTTGTAATGTCAAGTTTAAGATTAGGTTGCTATCACTATATAAGAAGATGTAGTGGTAGGTGAGGACTTGAGACCTTAAACTTAGTCACTAAGTATTAGGGTTTACAAGATTTTATGTCTTGGATGGGTGTGCTGAAGTTTGCCTCAAGTGAGGGTTGTAATAATCCACCTTACAAATAAAGATCAAATTGCTCAAGTTTTTACCTCAAATTGATTTTTTCTTTTTATTCTTGATCTTTTCTTGTGGTTTTTTTACTTGACCTTGTCTGCCAAGGATGAGCGATTGATGGATGTATCCTCTATAGATCATCTTCCAATTATCTAGGTAAGTCTCTTCTTAATCATCTAAATTTCTTTAAAACCAGTTTTAGTTTTAGTAAGATTTTGAGGTAGATCTTGATCTTGGTTTTTAGGAGCCAAATCTCTTTGGGTTTGTTGCTTTGTATATGAGGAGACCACCTAGATCCGTTTTGATCATCAAATCCACAGTAAGCCAGCAAAATTTCTTTTTGACCAAATTTTAGTGTAACCTAAAGAAGAACCATCAACCTGACCATGCAACAGAACATAGTAGACAAGGTAATGGCAAATGTTATGACAGTTGACAAAAAAAAAACTCATAACAGTGGTTCCATATTAAAATTTAAAAGATACCAAAATGCTTGGTCTAATGGTCAAGTCTGTGTTTATTTTCAGATTAAAAGAAGAATATTGTCAAGTTTGTGTCTATTAATTGTGTCTGGATGCTAATGCTATAGGTGTTTCTCTTTGCAAGATCAATGCTTTAACACATGAACACTGACCTGGCCTGCAGGCAGGGTTTAGCATATTAAGCATACTTTTGTTTTCTGCTGAATAGTGATGCTTCTTCTGAACACACAGGGTTTGGGTTTGGGTGGGTTCGGGTACCCATCGGATCACATGATGCATTGAGTTCTGGAGATCAGGGTTTAGGTTCAAGTATCCATCGGGTTCGGGCATAGACACAAATCTGTGCCCGTGAAGGTTTTTGGGTTTAAGTGGGCGGCATGTGGTTCAGATTTCAAGTAGTGCTACCCTGAGGTACCCACCCGATTGCCATCCCTAGTCTTAGCTAGACACAAATCCGGCTAGCACATGCATTTCCTTTAATCACTAGTGCTTAAGAATGAACTGCACCAAACGGCCGGTCTTACTTGTAATATACTTTTTACCATATTTAGGAGTATCAAAATTTACATTGGTAAAAAAAAATCTCTAGTTGTAAATTTCAGGATTACTAACAATTACAGCAACTGTAACTTTCCTTTTGTTGCTGAAGTAGACATCCCATGCGCCTATAGACCAATATTTGCCTTAACATTATTTTTTCTTTATCAAGGAAAGGCCTAACAAAAGTTGCAGAGGTTTTCAATGCCCTCCTGATGACCCCATGGGCACGAAAGCCCTCCCGATGTTGACTCCAATTTTCAGACCTACACCTCCCGATGTTGACTCCAATTTTCAGACCTATCTAACTGTCTATTGTACATTTGTACTGCAGTCACACACAAGCCAACATGCTGAAGCATATGTTGAGTACACAAGGACTGCAGATACATATGTCTAACTAGTACTCCAATCACTCAATCAGCCAGACTCCCAAATAAGTTGAGAAATTGCCTTTGAAAGACTATGTAGAGGTTTTATCCAGGTTTATGATGAGTTATTGACGGTGTTTGAGTATATGGTGCTTAAGTTTGAGTTTGTTTTGAAGCAATTTGAGGTGTTGTTAGGTCAAGTACGGTACTACTGGTCATGTAGGAGCGGTAGTGCCGGCCAGACGGCACTATCGGCCTGGGATTGCAATAGTGCCGGCCTTGCGGAGCTAGAAGCGATAGTCTTTTTTATAGAGAGGTATTTTCTCTTGGGTTAGACACAGGTGGTATTACCGGCCATCTAGGTGCGGTAGTATTAGGGTTGCGGTACTAACGGCCTCTAGTAGCAGTAGTTATTTTCCAAAGAGGTGTCTCTCGAGGCAGATTAATGCGAGCGTCACTACCGGTCAACTAGGAGTGGTAGTGACGAGGTGCGGTACTACTGGCCCTGAGTGGCAGTAATGCCAATTTTACTATGACTTAAGCTTAATGTTTGCATTAATTGTTTATTAAAACATATTATTGTGAACGGTGCTATGTGATGTATTTTTTATCTGTGTTGGTTACAGGACTTCGGGGCTAGGTTATGGTGAGGTGAAGGCGAGACTGGAACTAAGTCAGGAGAGCTGAGGTTCAGAACAGTCGAAGGACGTTGAAAGATGATTAAGATCAGAAAGTGATTATAAGCTGAGAAGACAAGAAGTCGGAGCATGAAGCACTGGTAATAGACATGATGTGCAATGGCAAGGACCAGAACTAGACTCAGGGAGGAGTTGAGGTCTAGAACGATCAAGAAAACCGATGCCTCCATAGTGAAGTGAAAAAGGACACGTGGCGGTCATGTGACTTGGGCCCGTTTGCAAGCGAGAATGGTTTGAGGGAGTCAGGACGTGTGAGAGACTTGGTGAGAAGTCATTGGGGCTAAATGGAAAGCGTGAAGCATGGCGATGCTTCAAGGAGAAGGAGGACTGGTCATTGGGGCAAATTGTTAATTTGTCCAATACCGACAATCGAGGCGGTTTGGGAAATTGCGGCGATGGCCTAAGTGGCTAAGTGGTTTAGGCCATGCTAAAGTGGTGTTAGACGCAAATTCGGGCTCGTGGAGCAGATTTGACGTTAATGTAATGGTTGTTTTGAGAAGTGTACTTGTGTAAGTGTAAAACCAGTTAAGAGTGTTGGATTTTGGATTAGCCTATGTAAACATGGATAGTATCCACTTGTAATGTCCAAGTTTAAGATTAGGGTTGCTATCACTATATAAGAAGATGTAGTGGTAGGTGAGGACTTGAGACCTTAAACTTAGTCACTAGAAGTATTAGGGTTTTCTACAAGATTTTGTGTTCTTGGATGGGTGTGTGCTTCGTGGAAGTTTTGCCCTCAAGTGAGGGGTTTGTAATAACCCACCTTACTCTGAAATAAAGATCAAATTCGTGCTCAAGTTTTTACCTCAAATTCAGATTTTTTTTCTTACTTTATTCTTGATATTTTCTTGTGGTTTCTTTTTACTTGACCTTGTGCTGCCAAGGATGAGCGATTGATGGATGTATCCTCTATAGATCATCTTCCAATTATCTAGGTAAGTCTCTTCTTAATCATCTAAATTTCTTTAAGAAACCAGTTTTTAGTTTGAGTAGTAAGATTTTGAGGTAGATCTTGATCTTGGTTTTTTAGGAGCCAAATCTCTTTGGGTTTGTTGCTTACTGTGATATGTAGGAGACCACCTAGATCCGTTTTGATCATCAAATCCCCACGAGTAAGCCCAGAGCAAAATTTCTGTTTTTGACCAAATTTTAGTGTAACCTAAAAAGAAGAACCATCAACCTGACCATGCAACAGAACATAGTAGACAAGGTAATGGCAAATGTTATGACAGTTGACAAAAAAAAAAACTCCATATTGAAAAAGGACAGGGCATACAACGGGAGTAAAATCTTAATTTCGATTATGATAACCACATATAATGGACAGAGCGCACAATGGCTGACATTCCATCATCTAATGAAAACGGAGAAGAAAAAAAAACGAAGATATATGTTATAACAGCTATGAGGAAAGAACATACAAAAAAATGTACATTTGACTTATGGTCAGCACTTTGCAACCGTGGTGATTTGAAGGCGCAACTATATCATGTTTGTAAATATTTCTCTTTTTTTAAAAAAGAGGTTTTTTACATCTCTGAACTCTGAAGCAGTGAGAGATGCTACCAAGGTTTTAGGTCGCCCACCGGGCCAGCAGTCCAGTTCAGGACCGTCTGCCCGGGCTTCATGAAGACATTGTCACCATGCGGAAGCTTGCGAGCAAGTCCGTTCAGAATCTGATGGAATGCATCCCCTGGTTGAGCAGGCTGGGGGAACAGCATGGCCTGCTTCATCGAAGGGTTTGCGAGAAGCCTCTGCTTCCTCAGGATAACATCTGTTGGGATGGATGTCAGGATACTGTCCAGCTTTGGAACATCCTCCTCGGCAACAAACACACCGATCTCCTCCCATGGGATAGCATCTGCGAAGGGCAGGACAATGTCATCGGCAATGATCACTGGGATGCATCCAAAGACCACAGCTTCCACCAGTCTCGGGCTCCATGGAGCCCAGCCCAATGGGCACAAGCAGAACACAGCCCTCTGCATATCTTCATAGTACGTGGGTGGGTGATCGGTTGAGATGTCAAACAAAGGGTTGTTCTTGAAGTTCTCCCAAACAGAAGCACGAGCACCCCTGTAGGAATAAAGAAACATCAGACCAATAATGCAATCAGACGGAATGACAGGAAATACAGAAGTACGAATTATATCGGTTTGGTTGTAGACAGACAGACAAATTTACCTTGCGTAGTATCCACCCTCGGGATCATTGCTGGTGTCGTAGAACAGACCACGGAAATATACGAAGATAGATCGAGGGGTGTCTGGGGGGATAAGGTGAGCCTGCATTTTCTGCGGGGGCGCAAATGGCGGAATGGTGATGGAGCCGTCCTTCAAGCAAACGTGGTTCTTCTGTCCGAAGGTCTGAACCAGCGTGGCACGCTGAAGCAAGGGGAGGATCCCCCGCCCAATTGCTTTCTCTTCCTGAAATAATAAGGGAATCACTTGTTACAGAAAGATCGATATGTAGAAATATCCAACGAGGTTTTGTGTCAGCTAGAACTATGGCATGCAATGGCAGCCTGGCAGATGGTTACTTTCAAATAGAAGATTAATTTTTGAAAAAAAAAACAAAAAAACAAATAGAAGATTAATTATGAGTATGAATATATGTTGTTTTTCCCTCAAAAAGAGAGCAAATCATTATCTGAAACATATTTCTTATACAAAGGGACAAAGAACATGTGCAGACTGAAGTAATTCAGAGTTGTCATTCATAAGCATGACTAATGAAACTAGCATCTTGATGCCCCATTGTCCCCATGTCCTGTGCTGCAATTAGATATGTCCCATTTGTTCCAAACGCTGGTATTCAGCACTAAACTATTGCTCAACATACTGTATTCGGTACTAGAAGGATAAATAAATGTGTGCAACAGCAAGGTTATGTACTTGTGTCTACCTGATAATGGAAGCAAGAACCAAAGTCATGTGGTGTAACAAAGAAATGATCTGCCCCCTCCGACCTGTTCCAGTAAGGCCAATTTGTGGCAATCAGCTGAATCGCGCTGCGCATCATTCGTGGAGACTTGAAGGGCAAGGGAAGACCGGAAGGAGTCAGATCGCATGTGGTGTACACAGGTGTGTAGAACCAATCTGCTTCCTCAGGATTAAAAGTTCGGACAGCGCTTGACAAGAGGAACCGATGCATGAAGATCTCCGCGGCAAACATGTGGTTCAGGCACCTAGGATCCTTCTTCAGCAGCTTCTTGTTGTATTTGCTTGGGAGATCATAGACATACACCTTAAGCCTCCCAACAGGGTCATCTTCTAAGACATCACCAGCACTTCCTGCATTTCATTGGCCACAACATTAAAGACAAAGGTCATAGAACTTGGTCAATTTCGCATAGAAGTAGGGAATCACATAGCACAGCGATGCAAAGCAAGGTACGATATTGATAACTAAGCAACCTAACCTAGAGGTTTAAACTAAGGTGTGCTCCCTCCTATGCTAAATCGCATGCATAATGATTTGGGTATGTTCCTAGCATCCTAGTGTCATGTCATGGATGGGTATGGGAAATGTCTATCCTAGCATGACGAACTACATGGATTTTAATTGAATCGAAGCATTGAACAGAACACAGCCAAATCATTTTGGATAAACACACCACAGAAGCAACTCCATTCCACCTATCTGTAATCCATTTGAATCTGATCTGAAATAAGCCCTCCGAATTCAGGGTGCAGAGGTCATGCCGTAAGCACAAATAGGTCAAATTGCCATACTGTCTAAAAGATGCCAAAATGCTTGCTTTAGCAGTTTCCTAGATGCATGACTCAAAAACACCCCAGAGAAATCAAGCAGCTTGGGAGTTCTACAAACTGACAAGAATGTTCCAATCAAGATCAAAAACCAATAAGAAAATAACACAAGGAAAAGATAGAGAGATCCTCCACCTGAGATCCTCTCTGTCTGGTGGCCCTGCTGCCCCTCCTGGGCCTCAGCCCCAAGGAAGAGCGCTGCTGCAGCAGCAAGAATGGCGATGGCAAAGACCCACCTCCTCATCTTCTTGATCCCCACAAGCCTCTCTCTTCCCAGCACCTGTGCCTCCAGCCCTCTCTCTGTCTGGCCTTACGAGCTAGGCAATTGCCAGGGGTAAACTCTTAAAGAATCCCAGGGAAGGAAGGAGGGGGGAAGGTTTTCTGCCAATTCTCCTCCAAGAAGCGTTTGGTGGGGGAGAGAAGGTGAGGGGGGGCTTTCCTAGGCTTCCTTCCTTCTTCCTCCTCCCCTCCTCTCCTACATACATTCATACATACATACACACAGCAGAGCTTCGCGAACATTGAGGGGTCATGTTTACTTCAAAAGAAGAAAGGAATGGAGAAATAATATTTGCTCAAACAGGTAGGAAGGCTGTCCGCTTGCTAGCCACTGATTCTTTTGCCTCCTCTCAGTCCCCTCTCCTTTTCCTCCTACTTTTATTCCCAAAACTTCTTGCATGCACCAATGATGAGCTGTAGGCCTTATAGTCTATAATGTAAAGTGTTCCATAAAAAAGGTTTGGTGAGAGGTTAACCTCCTCTTTCCTCAACACCACCCCCCAACAACAAACTTGGACTAGACCTCTCACTTGTCTTACCTTAACATGTCAACTCTTTGTTTCTCCTCCTCCTCCTCTCTCTCTTTCTCGTTTCTTTAGAAGCTAATTACTACCCTCCATATCTACTCTGGTACTTAATTCTTCTGTTTCTCCAGTCCTTTACCCTTTCCCTACTATCTTTTCCCCTCTGTGACAATCTATCTGTTTTCTCTGGAATATTGCGGTGATTTGGATTGCTCCCTTGCACATGGGATGAATGGCCGCTCGTTGTCATGGATTCATGACCCATGAGGGAGTTTTGGGTCATGATTATTGCAGCCAAGGCTTCCTTGTGGCTAATGCTTCCCATTGATTAATATATTTATAAAAAATAAATGTGAAGGACAAAAGAATAAAGCATTAGCAGTGTTTGTTGATGGCAGGATTTGGGGAAGAGGATACTGGCCTGCGGGCTGCGGCTAAACTCGTTTTCTTAACGAGTTCATATGCCAACTCAGCTTGATTTGTTAAAAGATGAGTTCAAACCGAGTCGAGTTAAGTTTTTGAGTATTTATTTAACTCGCAAGTTGCAAGGTTTTTTTCCACCTCTAATACTGATACTACTACCGAGAGGGACTAAATTTGTTGAAGGTTAAGTACAACATTACCAGTAGAGCTCCATTATTGTGAAGCAAATGGGGGGCCAAGAAAGAAACCAGAAATTGTACATCTCCAAATTCTTCAAGAGTAGACTGATGTGAGCCGCTCTTTTTAACGGAGAACATGGGAAAAAATGGCAGAAACTTTGCCATTCATTCCTAGGGAGAAGAGAAAATAAAAGTCGCAATACAAATAAGGGTAAAAACAAGTCAAATATCTCCTGCCTAATCCGGAACCGTATTTGACTATCCGTTAGATCCAGATACTTAAATCTGGATTCGGATTGATTCGAAGATCCAATATCCGTAAATACGGACGGATCCAGATATTCGGATTTTTCCTATTTGGATATCGCCAAAAGCTAGCCCATTTTTATCACATTTTCCATGGTAGTCCATTTATATTAACAATTAGTTGATTCTATTGATACTCAAGTAGTATATTCTTTCTACAACATCTATTAAATTTGATTGATATATAACTTGTTACTAGGGTCATGTACTCGATAATTTTAATTCAATGTATATTACTCTATATTTGCATGCATTATTCAGATATCTTTATCCATTTTTGACATGAATCATTATATATCCGCCTCAGATCCGTATCCATACCCGGTTAGCATGTATCTAATTCGAATCCAAAAAATACGAATTAGGATATGAAAAGAATAATATCCATCCTAGCCCACCAATTTTGACCCTTAAATACAAAAGTTGTTACATCTTGCCTGCCATCTTGGACAGCCTATGGACCACAAAGATACTGAAATCTGGAAGTAGCATGCTGTACGCAGATTTTAGCACAACAGTTAAGAGACAAACCACCAACCCAGAGCAGAGCACAACAGCAAGAGAACGTGGCTTATTTTAGTTGCGCTTAATTGTTCAGCGGAAAAGAAAGCAAGAGTGGCGCGTTGTCGACGACTACTAGCTGTTTGTTGCATTCTGGATCCTCTCAATTGAAGCAAACGAGCATCACGTATCACCAGTGGATGGTTCGATTAATTTAGGGTGTGTTTGATTGTTTATATCAAGTGATACATTTATGAGATGGTTTAACAAAAAGTCATTCATGTGTTTAGTTGCTTGAATGGAATCATCCTGTTCTGGATGGTGTGATACAAAACTGAGGAATATTCTCTATAGATATTGGACCATTTCATTCACCTAAAACAATGAAACCAAATGGTACTGGACTATCCTATCCCATTTAACCTCATCCCACCAACCAAACACACCCTTAGAGGACAGGATGATACAATATATTTGAAAAATATTTTAGAATCAGATTACTCCGTCTCCGCATAAGACGGTTCTATACACTTAACCAAACATATGCATCAAAACATATCCTAAACCATCTCGTGCAGGTTGCTTCTCATTCACCCAACCAAACACACCATTAATCAGGAATCAGATGGCCTACATGACGGACTGTACACTAGGAATTTATATCGCATTGATATGGAATAATCGAAATGCCCGCATGCTTGGATTTCAAGTGTTGAGTTTTGTTGAGTCCTCTTAGGAGTTGCTGATAGCACTTGCTGCCATTCGAACCGGAAGGCGCATCCATATGTGCAGACCATGCACAGTTCGTCACCATGACACTGACCATGCTCTACATTGTCTAGAACGTCGGTGGTGTACGGACAGGCTGTTGCATTGTTGCGACGCTCGTGTATGTGATGCTGATAGAATATCAAGCCATTGACTTGCAGCAAACACTGGCTATATGATCAGGGATGGTTGGATCGAAGAAGAAGAAGAAGAAGAAGAAGACAACGAGATGGATCAGTTGAACGGAGCCATCATGTTTCCTCCCTGTTCCTGCTGCGGAAAGCAATATACTGATTCAGGTTAAGAAGAATAGGCAGATGCGTAAATTTAGATCCTGTTTGGCAAGGATTCAACTCTCCAGATTCTCGATAATCTAGTGAAGTTGAAAATTTTAGCTTCACCAGATTAATGAGTCAGTCGAGTACATTAAGAATGTTTAGATGGATCATCTTGTTTACATTTTAGACTAAAAATATAAACTTAATTCACTTTATTTTAAGTTATAAATTTCAGATCTCGTAAAACGAATCTGAGCTCTATCAAATGCACTTAGTGTTACATAGGGTGGAATCGAGCGAGCCGAGCGAGCTTGGCTCTCCGACCGAGCTCTGCTTATGAGCCGAGCTCGCTCATTGTCTTTATCGAGTGAAAACCGGCTCGCTCGGCTCGGCCGAGCTCGAGCCGAGCCGAGCAGCCGTGAGCCGCCTGTATGTGGGCCCGCCTCATTGCGCAACTCTCAAGTATGTTCATTGTATGTTTCTTGTTCAATATGACTGTATGAATGCCAAACCGATTGAATGTTCAGGGATGTGGCTAATTTTGTATTAAAATTAAGCCTCATGTAATTTGGATAATCAATTAATGATTAGTGATTAGTGAAAGTGATTCAATATCTCAATTTTACCGAGCCTAACGAGCCAACGAAGCCGCCATGAGCTGGCTTGCCTGCTCATTTACATCGAAGACAGCAGACGGAGCTCAGCTCGGCTTGATGACCGAGCCGAGCCGAGCCAAGACCGAATGAAGCCGAGCCAAACTTGGACTAGACCTCTCACTTGTCTTACCTTAACATGTCAACTCTTTGTTTCTCCTCCTCCTCCTCTCTCTCTTTCTCGTTTCTTTAGAAGCTAATTACTACCCTCCATATCTACTCTGGTACTTAATTCTTCTGTTTCTCCAGTCCTTTACCCTTTCCCTACTATCTTTTCCCCTCTGTGACAATCTATCTGTTTTCTCTGGAATATTGCGGTGATTTGGATTGCTCCCTTGCACATGGGATGAATGGCCGCTCGTTGTCATGGATTCATGACCCATGAGGGAGTTTTGGGTCATGATTATTGCAGCCAAGGCTTCCCTTGTGGCTAATGCTTCCCATTGATTAATATATTTATAAAAAAATAAATGTGAAGGACAAAAGAATAAAGCATTAGCAGTGTTTGTTGATGGCAGGGGATTTGGGGAAGAGGATACTGGCCTGCGGGCTGCGGCTAAACTCGTTTTCTTAACGAGTTCATATGCCAACTCAGCTTGATTTGTTAAAAGATGAGTTCAAACCGAGTCGAGTTAAGTTTTTGAGTATTTATTTAACTCGCAAGTTGCAAGGTTTTTTTCCACCTCTAATACTGATACTACTACCGAGAGGGACTAAATTTGTTGAAGGTTAAGTACAACATTACCAGTAGAGCTCCATTATTGTGAAGCAAATGGGGGGCCAAGAAAGAAACCAGAAATTGTACATCTCCAAATTCTTCAAGAGTAGACTGATGTGAGCCGCTCTTTTTAACGGAGAACATGGGAAAAAATGGCAGAAACTTTGCCATTCATTCCTAGGGGAGAAGAGAAAATAAAAGTCGCAATACAAATAAGGGTAAAAACAAGTCAAATATCTCCTGCCTAATCCGGAACCGTATTTGACTATCCGGTTAGATCCAGATACTTAAATCTGGATTCGGGATTGGATTCGGAGCATCCAATATCTGGTAAATACGGGACGGGATCCAGATATTCGGATTTTTCCTATTTGGATATCAGCAAAAGCTAGCCCATTTTTATCACATTTTCCATGGTAGTCCATTTATATTAACAATTAGTTGATTCTATTGATACTCAAGTAGTATATTCTTTCTACAACATCTATTAAATTTGATTGATATATAACTTGTTACTAGGGTCATGTACTCGTATAATTTTAATTCAATGTATATTACTCTATATTTGCATGCATTATTCGTATATCTTTATCCATTTTTGACATGAATCCGTCATATATCCGTCTCGTATCCGTATCCATACCCGGTTAGCAGTATCTAATTCGAATCCAAAAAAATACGAATTAGGATATGAAAAGAATAATATCCATCCTAGCCCACCAATTTTGACCCTTAAATACAAAAGTTGTTACATCTTGCCTGCCATCTTGGACAGCCTATGGACCACAAAGATACTGAAATCTGGAAGTAGCATGCTGTACGCAGATTTTAGCACAACAGTTAAGAGACAAACCACCAACCCAGAGCAGAGCACAACAGCAAGAGAACGTGGCTTATTTTAGTTGCGCTTAATTGTTCAGCGGAAAAGAAAGCAAGAGTGGCGCGTTGTCGACGACTACTAGCTGTTTGTTGCATTCTGGATCCTCTCAATTGAAGCAAACGAGCATCACGTATCACCAGTGGATGGTTCGATTAATTTAGGGTGTGTTTAATTGTTTATACCAAGTGATACATGTATGAGATAGTTTAAAAAATATCATTCATGTGTTTGGTTGTTTGAATAGACCATCCGTCCATGCGATGTGATACAAAAATGAGGAATATTCCTATAGATATTGGACCATTTCATTCACCTAAAACAATGAAACCAAATGGTCTTGGACTATCCTATCCCATTTAACCTCATCCCACCAACCAAACATACCCTTAGAGGTCAGGATGATACAATATATTTGAAAAATATTTTTAGAATCAGATTCACTCCGTCCGCATAAGACGGTTCTATACACTTAACCAAACATATGCATCAAAACATATCCTAAACCATCTCGTGCAGGTTGCTTCTCATTCACCCAACCAAACACACCATTAATCAGGAATCAGATGGCCTACATGACGGACTGTACACTAGGAATTTATATCGCATTGATATGGAATAATCGAAATGCCCGCATGCTTGGATTTCAAGTGTTGAGTTTTGGTTGAGTCCTCTTAGGAGTTGCTGATAGCACTTGCTGCCATTCGAACCGGAAGGCGCATCCATATGTGCAGACCATGCACAGTTCGTCACCATGACACTGACCATGCTCTACATTGTCTAGAACGTCGGTGGTGTACGGACAGGCTGTTGCATTGTTGCGACGCTCGTGTATGTGATGCTGATAGAATATCAAGCCATTGACTTGCAGCAAACACTGGCTATATGATCAGGGATGGTTGGATCGAAGAAGAAGAAGAAGAAGAAGAAGACAACGAGATGGATCAGTTGAACGGAGCCATCATGTTTCCTCCCTGTTCCTGCTGCGGAAAGCAATATACTGATTCAGGTTAAGAAGAATAGGCAGATCGTAAATTTAGATCCTGTTTGGCAAGGATTCACCTCTCCAGATTCGATAATCTAGTGAAGTGAAAATTTTAGCTTCACCAGATTAATGGAAGTCTGGAGTACATTAAGAATGTTTAGATGGATCATCTTGTTTACATTTTAGACTAAAAATATAAACTTAATTCACTTTATTTTAAGTTATAAATTTCAGATCTCGTAAAACGAAATCTGGAGCTCTATCAACAGACTTAGTGTTACATAGGGTGGAATCGAGCCGAGCCGAGCGAGCTTGGCTCGGCTCGAGCTCGAGCTTGTCGAGCCGAGCTCGCTCATTGTCTTTATCGAGTGAAAACCGGCTCGACTCGGCTCGGTCGAGCCGAGCCGAGCCGAGCCGTCGTGAGCCGCTGGTATGTGGGCCCGCCTCATTCGTCAACTCTCAAGTATGTTCATTGTATGTTTCTTGTTCAATATGATGTATAAATGCCAAACCGATTGAATGTCTCAGGGATGTGGCTAATTTTGTATTAAAATTAAGCCTCATGTAATTTGGATAATCAATTAATGATTAGTGATTAGTGAAAGTGATTCGAATATCTGAATTTTACTGAGCCTAACGAGCAACGAGCCATGCCATGCCTCGGCTCGCTCATTAGCACCGAGCAGACGGTAGGCTCGAGCTCGGCTCGTGATGACCGAGCCGAGCCGACGACCATGAGCCGAGCCGAGCCGAGCCGGAGCCTCGAGCTATTTTTCCACCCCTAGTGTTACATGTATAGGGACGTAGGGAGTGAGTGACGACACAACCTGTATCTCAATTATGGAGTTGACCTGTGGCCGGCCTGCCTTTGGGTACGCGATGCTAGCTAGCAAATGCAGCAGAGCAAAGCAGAGAATATGTGATTTGTGTGGGAAAGAAGAAGAAGAAGAAGAAGAAGAATGCTGTAAGCTGCAGCCGTGAGGAGAGTTTGGCAGATGAGAATGTTTTGCTAGACGAGAATGTTCTGCTGCAACAATTAGTTGATTCTATTGATACTCAAGTAGTATATTCTTTCTACAACATCTATTAAATTTGATTGATATATAACTTGTTACTAGGGTCATGTACTCGTATAATTTTAATTCAATGTATATTACTCTATATTTGCATGCATTATTCGTATATCTTTATCCATTTTTGACATGAATCCGTCATATATCCGTCTCGTATCCGTATCCATACCCGGTTAGCCTGTATCTAATTCCGAATCCAAAAAAAATACGAATTAGGATATGAAAAGAATAATATCCATCCTAGCCCACCAATTTTGACCCTTAAATACAAAAGTTGTTACATCTTGCCTGCCATCTTGGACAGCCTATGGACCACAAAGATACTGAAATCTGGAAGTAGCATGCTGTACGCAGATTTTAGCACAACAGTTAAGAGACAAACCACCAACCCAGAGCAGAGCACAACAGCAAGAGAACGTGGCTTATTTTAGTTGCGCTTAATTGTTCAGCGGAAAAGAAAGCAAGAGTGGCGCGTTGTCGACGACTACTAGCTGTTTGTTGCATTCTGGATCCTCTCAATTGAAGCAAACGAGCATCACGTATCACCAGTGGATGGTTCGATTAATTTAGGGTGTGTTTAATTGTTTATACCAAGTGATACATGTATGAGATAGTTTAAAAAAATATCATTCATGTGTTTGGTTGTTTGAATAGAACCATCCGTCCTGTACGGTGTGATACAAAAATGAGGAATATTCCCTATAGATATTGGACCATTTCATTCACCTAAAACAATGAAACCAAATGGTACTGGACTATCCTATCCCATTTAACCTCATCCCACCAACCAAACATACCCTTAGAGGTACAGGATGATACAATATATTTGAAAAATATTTTTAGAATCCGTATCACTCCGTCCCGTACAAGACGGTTCTATACACTTAACCAAACATATGCATCAAAACATATCCTAAACCATCTCGTGCAGGTTGCTTCTCATTCACCCAACCAAACACACCATTAATCAGGAATCAGATGGCCTACATGACGGACTGTACACTAGGAATTTATATCGCATTGATATGGAATAATCGAAATGCCCGCATGCTTGGATTTCAAGTGTTGAGTTTTGGTTGAGTCCTCTTAGGAGTTGCTGATAGCACTTGCTGCCATTCGAACCGGAAGGCGCATCCATATGTGCAGACCATGCACAGTTCGTCACCATGACACTGACCATGCTCTACATTGTCTAGAACGTCGGTGGTGTACGGACAGGCTGTTGCATTGTTGCGACGCTCGTGTATGTGATGCTGATAGAATATCAAGCCATTGACTTGCAGCAAACACTGGCTATATGATCAGGGATGGTTGGATCGAAGAAGAAGAAGAAGAAGAAGAAGACAACGAGATGGATCAGTTGAACGGAGCCATCATGTTTCCCTCCCTGTTCCTGCTGCGGAAAGCAATATACTGATTCAGGTTAAGAAGAATAGGCAGATGCGTAAATTTAGATCCTGTTTGGCAAGGATTCAGCCTCTCCAGATTCTGATAATCTAGTGAAGCTGAAAATTTTAGCTTCACCAGATTAATGAAGCTGAAGCTGTGAGTACATTAAGAATGTTTAGATGGATCATCTTGTTTACATTTTAGACTAAAAATATAAACTTAATTCACTTTATTTTAAGCTATAAATTTCAGATCTCAGGTAAAACTGAAATCTGGAGCTCTATCAAACAGACCCTTAGTGTTACATAGGGGTGGAATCGAGCCGAGCCGAGCCGAGCTTGGCTCGGCTCGACCGAGCTCGTCAGTTTGAGCCGAGCCGAGCTCGGCTCATTGTCTTTATCGAGCTGAAAACCGGGCTCGACTCGGGCTCGGTCGAGCTTCGAGCCGAGCCGAGCCGGCTCGTGAGCCGCCTGGTATGTGGGCCCGCCTCATTGCGTCAACTCTCAAGTATGTTCATTGTATGTTTCTTGTTCAATATGACTGTATAAATGCCAAACCGATTGAATGTCTGTGGGATGTGGCTAATTTTGTATTAAAATTAAGCCTCATGTAATTTGGATAATCAATTAATGATTAGTGATTAGTGAAAGTGATTCGAATATCTGAATTTTACCGAGCCTAACGAGCCAACGAGCCATGAGCCGGGCTCGGGCTCGCCTCATTGTAGCACCGAGCCAGACGGTAGGCTCAGGCTCGGCTCGTTGATGCACCGAGCCGAGCCGAGCCGCACCGAGCTGAGCCGAGCCCGAGCCGAGCCGCGAGCCTCGAGCTATTTTTCCACCCCTAGTGTTACATGTATAGGGACGTAGGGAGTGAGTGACGACACAACCTGTATCTCAATTATGGAGTTGACCTGTGGCCGGCCTGCCTTTGGGTACGCGATGCTAGCTAGCAAATGCAGCAGAGCAAAGCAGAGAATATGTGATTTGTGTGGGAAAGAAGAAGAAGAAGAAGAAGAAGAATGCTGTAAGCTGCAGCCGTGAGGAGAGTTTGGCAGATGAGAATGTTTTGCTAGACGAGAATGTTCTGCTGCTGCTGTAACCAAACCAACCGATGTTGGTAGTGAATTCGGTCAGACTTGCGTGAAGTACCAATAGTAGTAGCGAGGCGAGTTAGGCAGCGCTGAGCGCGGCTAGATTAGATGCATCTGAATATCTGATCGTCCGGGCATATCCACGTGATTGCTGGCCAAATGCCAGTGCGACCCGACCAACCGTGTTTTGTTCTTGAGCTTTCCTTACTTCTTTCCTTCTTTTTTTGACAAGGAAAAAAAAACAATAATTAAGGAACGCGGACTCGTACGCGCCCAATCCAACGCCACCGACGCATTTCGATTTTAGGCCCCATTTGTAACAGCGGCTCGGTTTCGATCTTAGGCCCCATTTGTAACCAAAACGGACTTTTTCCCCTATGTTCCTACGAGAATTAATCTGTTTCGTGAGTAGCCGGTGCCAACAACCCTGCATGTTTGTTTCTTTCAGATGTAAAAGGAAAATGCTGATGCGCTGCGAGTGGCTAGCTGGTTTGGTTCAAGGGCAAAAGATGAATGAGATGATCTCATCATTTTGCATCTATCGTGCTGTTTGGTTAGATAGATAGGTAAATGAGGACATCCAACTCTCATAAATATCCCTCCAAACATGAGCTTGGATGACTCCATCCACCCTTTGCCTTCGAAACAAACGGACCCTCATCAGTTCAATGGATCTTACGTGGGCTAGATCGATATTTTGGCCTTTGCCTTCGAAACAAACGGACCCTCATCAGTTCAATGGATCTTACGTGGGCTAGATCGATATTTTGGCCACCTGCTCTGCTCTGTTGTCCTCATAGGGAATATATCGTCTAATGGATGTTATGATAGTAGTATATGAGTACATGAGACTATCTAGGTGGTATGTATATTTTTTCAGATAAGATATGTGTATTTTTTAAAATATACTCCTTTTTATGTGCACATATGAAGGTATTTACAATAGATATTAAAAACTATGTACTCCCTTGTAATTTTTTATGTGTACTACATTAGAGTATCTTATAATTAGTATATGAGTATACCAAAAGTGATGAAGGGGAATGTCAAGCTTGTTTAGGTGGCATATCCTTCTACTCCGGCTATAGTTACTTCCACCTTTGATATACATATACCATATAAATAAACTTGAAATACTCCTTTATCACCTTGGGTACACTCATATGCTAATTATAAGATACTCCAATGTAAATCATTTGACAAAATTGCAAGGGAATCTATAGTTTTTAGCGTATCTTGCAAAATACCTTCATGTTATCATATACACTCATTAAAAGGAGTATATCTGAAAAATATACATACTACTTAGATGGTCTTACATACTCACATATTACACGTTCATACTCCTTTACGCGAGATGCTCTATACGTTGTGAGATATGTCTTAGGAGTAACAAGCCCAAGAGTAGAAAAGAGGAGCATGGGCAACATGATTCAGTATGGTTATATTCCCCTATGTATTGCATGCGGAATTTTTTGAAATTTTTAGGACGTTGAGTTTAACTAGTTTACTAACTAGTTCAAACAAGTTTGAACTGATATTCAAACTAGAGTTTCTTTTTGATAGTTTGATTTTAGGTATGTATTGATTTTATATTTTATTTGACAAAGCATGTGATCTAATTTCGTTCAAAATCTTTTAATTCGAGTATATGATTTCAAAGGTATGTGTTTCATTTCAATTGTTGTAGATGTGTATATACCCTAAAACTAAAAATTTCAAAAAAAATACCTGAATATGGCTTGAATTCGTGTATTTGAAATCATAGAGTCTAGGCTCCATAGTGCTCCATTCCAACGTCCTACATATCTAGTGAAAACCACATTTACCATGAAAACTCCGTGAAACCCATGTGTACGAGTTTTGAAAAATTCTTAAAAAATTACCATACGTAGGGGAGATGAGCTTCTACAATTCTGCAAAATTTGATGACCAAACTCAATTTCAATTGAAATATATGAACAAGACAAATTCAATTTCACTGGATATGTTGCCATATACACACATATATACATACATATATACATACATATATATATACATACATATATACATACATACATACATACATACACACATACATGAAAATGGTTTTATACTCGTGGGAGTACGTACTCCCACGACTTGTATACCACTAAAACAAAAAAATATATCTCTTTATCCTTTCGAGAATACTCTAATAATGATTATAAGATATTTCAAGGTGAGTTCCATGAAAAGTTTTTATCAAAGTCCACTTTTTTAGAGCATAATTTGTGCATATACTCTTTTTACATATAAAAAGAGTATATATTAAAAATAAAGGTCTCCAATTAAAATTTTCAAACATGTTGCATTGGAGTATCCTATATTTTTTTCAACCACGATCGTTTAAGTAGTATATTGAAAGCGGGAGTATGTACTCCTGAGAGTAGAGAAAAATCTTTCATATAATATATATACATACACACATACGGTAGCGCTATTCTACATGTGCGCTTAACTACGCGTTGATCGTAACCTGGTTCGTGTGTTGCTAAGCGCATCCAAACCATTCATGTACGCCCACTTGTGTTGCTAAGCCAATTGTTAGCATGGGCATACAACTAATAAATGTGTTGCCTAGTTTGTATATAAATATGTGTCGGTGTTTCGTAAAACCGGCAGACGTGTTTGTAGGTCAAGGGGCCGCGCGCCCCCTCTCCTTGATGGTTGACTCATGGAGTCTCGAACACATATTTGATCGGGCAGAGGAGTCTCAGATGTATACTGGTTTGGGCTGAACGTCCCTACTTCCAGTTTGTGGTGGAGGATCTCGTTGATCGGGGTATGGCGGATTACATGCGAGAACTAAGGACATGCCCTTAGCGCTCGTCTGTGCGGGGGAGCTCGGGAGCCTCGACCGATCGCTCGGATCGGGGGAGCGAGCAGGACGCTAGGTAGACGGAGGGAGTTTTTTGTTCGTGAAAAAGAGAGCGCGCCCCTCCCTAAAGGTCCCGCCTCTCCTTATATAGGCGGAGAGAGCAGGTCACACGAGGCTTGGGAGAGAGGAGCGACTAGGGCACACTATCCCTTGGTGATCTGGTTTACGATCTTCAGAGTTGACAGGTCCCTGCGCATGTCATGATGGGTTGGCAGGTTCAGCCAGCGATGCCCTATCGGTAGGGTTAGCTGGCGATGCTTCGTTGGGAAGGCACGTTCCTGTCCTCTGTGCGCTTGTCAGAAGTAGGCGTTGCGTGGACGGCGCCTCTGGTGTTACCTTGTGAAGGAACGCCTTTCCCTGCTCCGCCGTCTCGTTCAGACGGCGGTTGACCAATTTCGAGGTTGGTCGATGACGTGGCCGGAGTTGCTGAGGCGGGACTTTGCCGGGACCCCGACCAATAGCTGGGTCGAAGGCTGCGGGCACTCCCATCCTGCGGCGCGGACGGAGCTCTCGGAAGTCCCGGCCCGAAGTCTGGCTGTGGGCCACAAAGAGTCGACCATGCGATGCGGTCGGTAGCCTCCTGCGGACCACTTGCAGCGAAGGGTCCTTCATGACCCGATCGAGACCTTGCTGTGGGGTACCTCTGGTATAAGTATTCGTCAATATGTTTTTTCTTTATTTTAGCCATAGCTTTTTATTGGCAACTCTGATTCACGAAAAGTTTTCACCAGTAGCTTACTAACGGTTAGTGAGACTTATATCATTATATTCCTCTCGTTATCAGTAAGCTGCTGGTGAAAAGCTTTTGTGAATCGGAACTGCCAATAAAAAATTATGGATAAAACAAAGAAAAAATATTTATGTACAAACAAAGAAACACATTTACTAGTTAGTTTCCAACCGTACTGATTGGCAACTAGAACAGTTTTGATGTGTTGCGTACTGTAATACGTGGCTTATACATATAGTTTTCCATACTCCTGGGAGTACGTACTCCCACCTTGCATATAACACTTAAACAAAAATTTATATCTCTTTATTCTTTTGAGTATGCTCTAATAATGATTATAAGATACTCCAAAGTGAGTTGCATAAAAAAATTCATCAAAATACACTTTTTATAGCATAATTTATGTATATACTCATTTTACATGTGAAAAAAAGAAATATAGGAAAAAAGGGGCTCTAATGATTTTTTTTCAACCAAGTTGCATAGGAGTATCTTAGAATTAGTATTTAAGTATAGCAAAAAATGAAGTATAATACATTTATTTAAATAGTATATTAGAAGTGAGAGTATCTCTACTATTCTAATTACCACTTGGTGGCAGTGGTCCGTTCTTCCCCACCCCCAATCTCCATTAATGACCGGTCATTATAGCTAATTATTCTTTCTTGATTTACAGCCAGACATATCTCTCCAAATATGGCTGATTATTATAGCAAAATCCCTGATTAGTGCTGGTAATTAATAGCCGACCAATCATTCCTTTTGTATTCTATATATGTTGTACAGTCTTCACAGAATCAATCAAGGAAATTCATTCAAGATCAATTTCTTTCAATAACTTTGATGCCTTTGCATTACACTGATCCGTTCGTCGAAGGTGGCTTCATGGTTGCACCGACCGGGTGTGGGCGTGCTCGAGGTCGCCGTCGCCCTCGCTGTCCAGATCGAGTGGGGGATCGCGAGGACTACTCTTTTCGAACACGAAGAAATCGAGGAGGCGAGGGTATTGGCGGCGACATCTCGTCTCAGCAGAACCTACGATGGTGCCCATTTCTCTCCTCATCGATCGATCCCAACTCGCCCGGCGAGTTGTTTCCTTCCTCGATCTCACACAAAGTTTCGATCTTTTTGAGGTTTCTTGATGGTCCTTCGTCTTCCTCGCCGTAATCTTCCTTTCGTTTCTTGGCAGAGAAGACGAGTTTAGAAGCAAGAATGACCACCAAAGCACTGGGGCAAGGCCCTCCTTGCACTGCGACGGCGGCCAGGAGTGCGCACCCTCCTGGGCGTCGCTGCACGTCGACCTGATGCAGCTCATATCTGCATGGGTGCCCGTGACTGGGGGTTTCGTGGACTATGTCTGGTTCCGCGCCGACTGCTCCCAGTGGCATGCCGCCGCCTTGCCCGCTGGGCCGTAGCCTGCTGGACCCGCGTTTCCACATGAAGGGTTTCGGCCGTTTCTTAGGCCATCGGGGCCACCGCACGCATGGTGGCCACGCCCGCTTCTTTGACCTCTCCGCAAGCGGCGCCTTCGTCCGCGTCAACCTCCCGCTACTCAGCAACCACTACGTACTCGACTCGCCCGATTGTCTCCTCCTCCTACAGCGCGACGAGGACACCTCCGTCCGCCTCCTCCACCACTTCACCGGCAACGTCGCCCAGTCCCCCTCCCTCCACTGCTTCACTCAACACCTGCACCACCTGGAGAACGAGCTCCACTTGCTGGATGCACATGTATGCACTATACTTACAGCTATTCCGCAAAGCTTGCGCTGCCGTCGATGTCACCGCTGCGGGGGTCGTCATCGCGATGCTTGTGCTTGATAATTTTGGGCACTCGGCGTTTGTGTCGGGCAGCGATGATGAGTGGATCGTCACCGGCTAGAAGAAGAGGCACTTGGACGGAGCGTTGTCATTCCTGGGGAAGATGTATGTGGTGAATCGTGAAGATGGGTCAACTCATGTTTTGCAAATCAACCTGCCTCCACCGGTGTGCGAGGGGGGAGGGGTTGTCAACGCCGTCACTGCCTCCTCCGAGAACGATCGCGACATGTTCAAGCCAGGAAATCTACTTACCTTCTCTGATGGAATTGGACTTTACGATCATGCTGGTCAACTACAATGACTTTTCTGATATTTTGGTTCTCAAGCTTTCTGATCTTGCGTTGGGTAGGACTGTGCCAGTGGCAAGCATCGTTGATCATGTCCTCTTTTGCCCAGTGTGTACGAATAACTACCTCTCAAATGAACCATGAGATCTTGTTACTTAAAAGCATTAGCCTCATGTTTTGTATTTTGTTTGGTGTAGAAAACACATGTTGTTTATTGGGTGAAGGTGGACTGTTATCATTTGGTTGATGAAGCGTACAAAGAAGGAAAAAATCAGCTGAAAGCTTTGTTATCAAGTTACGTACAATATATTTGGTTTTAATTCATACCGGAGGAGAAACCATACAAAACCTTTGTAATCGGGAGAAATAGATTTTTGATCTTGTAGCATATTTTTTTATTGCTTGATCTTTATGTTTCATTACTAATTTTATTTTTTATAGCAACGCACAGATATTGAACTAGTTTACTTTTAAGAGTCGGAAAAACCTTTCCATTGGGCTTTGGGTCTACCAACCATGGAGATCTATTTTTTTATGAGTCCAGATGAAACATACAAGTGTTGTGCACCGACACAGTCCATTGGCTTTGGGCCTACCAATCATGGAGGTCCTTTTTTAGTCCACAAGAAACATACAAGTGTTGCGCACCGCACGCAATACGCTCCCAACTGTGGACGCATGCACGCCGGTCAGGCCATGCAACAAACTTGTGCTGTTGATCATTTGGTCCGTGATGGTCCTCACTTATTTGTGCTATTAATCATTTACTTCGTGATGTCTCACTGACATACGGATCCCAGGCTACATATTAGTGAGACAAATGATCAATTGTACCAAGTAAAACAGGGCAAATGATTAATTCTCTCCACTAATTTTTATTATAATATATTTATAAAACCAAATAAAATTATAATATTATGAAAATATTTTCAAGAAAAATACATACATACAATTTTCATGTGTCCAATTTAAATATTTAAAAAAGTATTGATAATCAAAATTTTAAAGTTTGACTATATCTATAACCAAAACAACAATGATTGTGACCAGAGGGGGTACTCCATTAGGCTCAGGGGCGGACCCACCAGCTCTACCATCGACCGGAACGAGAATACCCCCTGTAACATCGGCATCTATTTATAGAGGGAGTGAATCATGTGGTTAACATGGGAAAGTATACGGTGAAAGTAGACATCTGGTGAAATCATAAAAATAGACAATCAGGGACGTTGGTTCAAACTTGAATGGTTCAGATCTAGGTGGAATCCCACCTCCTCCACTTAAGTGGAGAAATTTTATAACTTTTCTAGGGGGTTATGTGTAAAACGTGTTTAAGTGAGGAGGTGGGATTCCACATAGATCTGAACCATTCAAGTTTGATTCAACGTCCCTGATTATCTACTTTCATGATTTCACCATATGTCTACTTTCACCATATACTTCCCCGGTTAACACATAGAAAGTATTTTTTTTTTCAATGAACACCTGCCTCATTCTAGTCGTAGATCTGCCACCATAAAAGATAGCGTTGGCAGTTGAACGTTCGTCTCGTCCGTTCCCTGGCGATTGGAATCATTGGATTAGTCAAGGTGCAGTGGTGTGCTGCTACTTCCTACTGCTAGGCTACGAGCTACGACTAGTGGCAATCTATTCTCAGAATCTCCTGCTCCACAGACCACAGCGGCACAGCCGCCTCCTGATCCTGCTCTTCTTCAGCCCGGCCACCATCTTTCCCTCCTCCTCCTCCGTATAGAACAGTACTTATGTGCCTCTTGCAGCTGAACAAATAATTCCGCATACCTACAGAGAGAAGAGTAGTAGGGGAAGGGGAGGAGGAGATGGCGGGCAGTGCAGGCCGAGGAGATGCAGGAGAAGGCGAGTGGCTCAAGGTGGCAGAGCTGAGGGCCATGGCGGAAGCCCAGGACCCGCATGCCAAGGTACCCACCCGGTGTTGTTATACCAATGTTTGATTTTATCAGGGCTTTACTTCCCTTTAATCTGAGGGATGGTTTCTCGATTACTAGTACTAGCTTGCTGATGACGGTGATGCGCAATCAGCGGTTGGTACCTAGCTTGTTCTTGTGCCTTCCTCGGTCTCTTCTCGATGACAAATTGATCGTGCAATCAACTCTCTATATCTGCTCTGGTCTTCCTGGCCGTTGGGAGGCACACACAGCAGATACGAAAGTTCTGCTTTTTTTTAGCCCTTGTTAACTTTCTCGCAAAAATATCTTCCGTGCTAGGAGAATTTCAGTTTTGACCCTCCTGTTAGAGGGCGGAAGGCCCGTTAGGTGACATGTATCATTTGTCGCAATTAGATAGCTTGAGAGGGCCATGAGTGTGCGTAGGGATGGCAATGGGTACCCGAAACCCGATACCCGATGGGTATTTACTCCATTAGGGTGTAAATATGGTTCAATAATCATACCCGTAGATGCGTTAATGGGAGAAACCCGTACCATCGATGATGCATGGTGCAGGTACTTCCACCCGCACTGTTTACCCATTTACCCGATTAAGTGGGAGCTGCCTAAGCCCAGCCCTGTTGACGAGTGACGACTAGACTCCAAAGTCCAAATCTCCAATTCCGCCTCGAAAACTAGACTCCAAAAGTCCAAAATCCAAATCTCCAATTCAGAGAGAGTGTCTCCAATCCCGGATCATCAATAAAGTGTTCTTGAAGTTTTGAAGCTCCTGTCCTAAAAAATCTGGTAACTATTATTGATATTCTTTGATTCTTGAAGTGTTGAAGTTAGGTTAATTCTAAATATCATGGTCTTCCACAGTTTTTTCCTCAACATTCGGATACCCAATTTCATTGCGAAGCGATTATAGGCCGATGCAACATTACTTACATTCGATTCTACTTCCTTTACTCATCAACGCCGTGAAGAGCTATTAGCTAAATTGTGTTCACTAAATTAACGGTATGGGTGACCCACGGTGAAAAGGACCCGCGGTATGGGTATGGGAAGAAGTTCTACCCGTGGTGCACGTAAATTAATCGGTGATTTTTCATCCGACGCACGGTATGGGTGGCGATACGCGGTATGTACCCGTTGCCATCCCTAAGTGTGCGGCAGACGACCAGACCCATGTCGCTGCCGAGCTTCCAAAGCTCGGAAGGAGATACTGAGTCCAACGTGCTCGGTAGGATAGATTATTGCCACACTGCTGTAGCTCGATAGGTGTTGCCGTACTGCTCTGCCGTGGTAGCTTGCCTCCTCCCGCGTTCCCACGCTTCCTTCCATGTTTGCTCGACCTGCCGTGGCGTTGCTCACCTTTAGAGCTCTCTGACACGATGGGGGACGCATATCACATGTCATGTCTTCCAAACTCAATAGGGAGCCAAAAATGAAGTTTTGGAGGCTAGAAAATGGACCACTTCCCGTAGATAGTACTATGTAGTACTAGTACTATGAGTTACGGAAATTTAAGTGATGGACAGCTAGCTGGGTTGATCTCAACAGATTAATCACTGAATAACCACAGAGGGCATTGGAACAGGGTGTAACGCTTCACATCTAGCCCGTGCAGGTTTAGGGACCTATGAGCGACGGATGCAATTTGCAAGGGGTAATCATGTTTTTCACCAATTTTCGTCCAGAAACTGAGCTCTGCTTTGCATCTGCATATATGCAATCGCACGCACAGGAGGTGGACAACCTGACGCTGAGGAGGTTCCTGCGCGCGCGCGACCATAACGTGGACAAGGCCACAGCCATGTTCCTCAAGTTCCTCAAGTGGAGGAAGGAGGTCGCGCCGGGCGGCTCCGTGCCGGCGGAGCAGGTGCAGAGGGAGCTGTCGGATGACAAGGTCTGCATGAGCGGCGTCGACAGGGCCGGCCGCCCCGTCCTCAACGTCTTCTCGGCCAGGCACTACTCCGCAGACCGGGACATGGCCGAGTTCAAGAGTATGTCGCCCTTCATGCATCCTGATGATCTTTGCTAAATGGAAATGCATTGGTTGCACTTAAAACTGATGAGTACTGATCAGTGCACATCGATCTTCTTCTGCAGGTTTTGTTGTGTACTCGTTCGACAAGATTTGTGCCAGGTACCACCTGTCTGCCGCAGCAACATACTGTGATTTGTCTTTGTAGTCCTGGAGATTTACTGGTGCTGTAATGGAACATAAGATTCACAGTACTGGCTATGCACAAGATTGCCGTGCAATTCATGGAGCAATTAATTTGCAGGATCCCTAGAGGCCAGGAGAAGTTCCTCTGCATCGTGGATCTCAAGGGCTGGGCATACGCAAACTGCGACGTCCGGGCTTACATTGCAGCCATAGAGATCATGCAGGTCTGTTCAGTCTTCAGTTTAGCTAAACAAAAGTTGGTCTGCAGTCCAATTGAACAGCAGAATAAAGTATAAACAACACCTGCTCGTAGCCAAATCCGTTGTGAGTTTTTCTGAACGCATCTTGCCGATCGATGATTCTTTCAATTTTCTTGCGCAGAATTACTATCCGGAGAGGCTTGGCAAGGCACTGATGATCCATGTGCCTTACATCTTCATGAAGGTGTGGAAGATTGTGTACCCATTCATCGACAACAACACCAGGGAGAAGGTGACCTAGCTACCTCAATCGCTGAATGATAGCAAATCATAATTAAGGCCCCTTGTAACAAGCGACCGTGCTAATATCTTGTAGAGTGGCAAGCTGATCACACCAGCTTATCGTTATTTTTTTCTGCTAATTACTTCTTTGTCCACTGCATTTTCAGTTTCTTTTCATTGACGACAAGAGCTTGCAAGAGACGCTGCTCCGGGAGATCGACGAGAGCCAGCTCCCAGACATGTACGGCGGAAAGATGGCTCTGGTTCCCCTGAAGGACTACATGCAGCCTCAGGCTGTATAACCTTACGCTACCTTAGCAAGAGTGTACTGCGCAAATGCAACTCTCTCTGTCTCTGGTCGCAGTTGCGGTGTCGTAACTGCTTGTTCTTGCCCGGTGCTTGCTAGCGTCAACCACGTCAGTTCACTCGCAAAGTCTGTAACTCCGTGAAGGCTAAATATTACAGGATTACTACTACGGATAGTAATCACCTGCAAATTAGTTACATGTGTACCGAAGCTATTAAAGTTGCGTAAACATACGATTATATTTTATAATATCTAGCCGCTCAATTGCGTGGGAAATCGGCCGGTTAGTAAGAAAAACTAATCTGATTTCCTTTCTCTCTCCGAAGAAACATTTTTCCGGTGTGCACCGCCCGCCATAAAAGAGAGCGTTCGCAGTTGAAGAGTATCTACAGTACCCTGTTTGGAAGCAATGTATTTTTATAATTTATAAGTAATACCATGGTTTTTAAGAATATTATGGTATTTTATACCATAAGTTGTTTGGTTACCATGCCAAAAACTCTGTATTAAAAATTATGGTTTGGTAGCACTCCAATCCAAAGTTTTCATAGTTTTGGCTAGCTTCTTGTCTATTTCCACTCAAATACCATGGTTTGTGATGTTGCATCCAAACAGTTGGTAGTTCCAAGGAATACCATGGTTTCAAAGGGATTTAGTAAAATCATGGTATTTATGACAAAACAATTACAAACCATAGTATATCAAAACTATAATTTTGAAAAACTATGCTTTCAAACAGGACTGTAAGAGTGCTGCTACTAATTACATGTGATAGTAGCTACGAATAGACAGAGAACGACAGCGCAAGAACGACTAGTACGATCTATGAACGGCGGTGCAGGAGCAGGACCGGAGAACACACACATATACCACTATTTTGTCCAGTCCAGCCTGCACCATAAATGCACCAATCTAGGTAGTCCAGCACAACTACTAATTGCGTTGACCCTCTTAAAGCAAACCAAACCAAAGCACTGTACAGCTCAGATTGATGTCAATGACGACAAGCATATCCTCTGCAGCTGCAGTTATAACGGCACATCGTGCCTTTATCTCCATCCAGCTATTCGTTACGAATGGAGGGAGAGAGAAGATTATGCAGGACTCTTCCTCCCTCTGAGCTTGTTCGCGAGTGGAGGGGAAAAAATGGCGCTCTCTTCGGTCGTAACTCATGATCTTAGCTCTCAACTGCTTCCATTTTGTTCCATGTCTTAGCTGGTCATCTTTCTCAGTTCCATATGATCGATCAAATGTCAGCTGAAATGATGAAGCTGAACAAAACTATAATCCAAATTATTAGAGTCCTGAGAAAGGATTTCCTTCTTCGCTTCGAAGATATTGCACACAAAACGAAAACTCCAGTTAAAGATTTGCAAAGAAAAACTTAAAACTTTCGGTTTTAGGGAAGCTTTCATGGTGGATAGTACTAGCTTGAGTTGTAACAATCTAGCCAAGATACGGTGACTGGTGGATGGATTGTTTCTGATGCAAAAAGAAAAAAAAAACGATAGCAACGGCGGGTGGCATGCTTATAGGAAGGATCTAACCAGGCTGCAACAGGGAATAGTACTGTTGGATTCCTTTGGACCGTCCTCAATGCATTAGGGAGAGGAAAAACAAAGGAATTCTCCAGGAACAAGTAATCTTCTCCGTTGATTTGAAATGAACGGTCAAATGGAAGTAAGGTGAGAGACTATGTGGTGATCTATCTATGATTGTTATAAGTAATTGACTAATTGACTGTGTTTTAAACTTTTGGTGCTCGAGTTTGAGTTGGATTTGAGCTTACTTTGGCTTTGAACAATTTGATTTGAGTGATCGTGGGCTCTATAACTACTAGTGAGGTTGTTCCCTAAAGTGGTCGTGACTAAGGACCACAATGGGAGTGGTCGTGACCACTGTAAAAACAGTCTAGACCACTGCGGGAGTAAGTGTGGAGACCTCTAAGAATCTATTTAGGAGTGGACGTGATCATTATGGGAGCGATCGTGATCACTATGGGAGTGGTCGTGACCTCTGTAAGAGTAGTCTAAGCCACTATTGAGTAATCTAGACCTCTAAGGATCTCTATATGAGTGGTTGTGATCACTGATATTGATCGGACTAGACCTCCAAGGACTACCAAGGAATGGTCATGATGAAGGATCGAGTTGTCCTAGAGGAGGGTGAATAGGCAACTCTTTAAAATTTCAGATTGAAGTATCAGAGATTATCACTAGTTAAAATCAATCAAAAAGCCTAACTATTGAAAATCAGATAATTCGACAAAAGAGCATAGATAACTTAAAACTAACAAGAAGTAATCACAATAAGGATCAACAAAAAGAAATAAATCGAGAGACACAAGAATTTATCCCGTGGTTCAGAGCTAAGCTCCTACTCCACGTTAGAGCACTTCTCACGAAGTATTGCTCCTCCAAAACTAGTCGCAGTAGCCTTGGTCTCCATTAGGGTGACTCTTTCACCACTCCGGTGAGGTGAGTTCCAACCTCTCACAACCAGTGGTGGCCTTCCACAATTACTTTTGGACAGGTCACACCACACCTCCTCCAAGCCATCTAGGAATATTCAGTTCCAAGAGTAATAGACTATCCACAAGCTCTGTTTCTTAGTTCACTTAGCACAGCACTAACTAGACTAAGCTTGGAGTAAGACACTTAGAGAGTGTAGGATTGAATTTACAGGTGAAGCACGGTCTCCTTGATGGAATGAAAACTCTAAGGTGCTAAAATGTCAAGGAGATGAAAGATTCTTGTGAAGGAATACTCTGGTAGTGTTTATATAGCCATTTGAACAGTTACTATCTGTTACACCTGCCATAGTAGCCGTTGGACGTGTCAAACTGTTAAAAACAATCTAACTCAACTGCTACGGACTTAGCTTGATTTATCTTAAAATTCTGTTCTTTATACTCTGGATCAATTTTGTAGGAATGAGCATTGGCACCGGACTAAATCAGCTTGGTCTGTCGTACATAGGTTTTGAGAGAAATAAGATCCGGCGAAGAGATGTGTATTTAGACTTGAGCATCGGACCGAAAATATTAGGTCCATCGTATAAAGAATTCCATTGAGTTTGCATCGGCAAACTTGTGAAAAATAAGATATAACTAACCGAGAGGAATACATCTGCGTCGGACTTGGATTTTGAGTTAGCGGAAGTTGGTCCAGCGTGAATGGCGTACGCTCAGTTTGACTCTTGCATGGAAGGCTTTCACCGACGAACTTAGAGATACATGGTCCGACGAAGATAGGCTTGTGCCGGACTAAATTTTTGAGAAAGCAAGGTTAGTCTGTCGCGAATGGGATGCGCTCCGTTTGATGTTTAACTGAGCAGATTTCAACGCCGGACTTAAAAAAGGACAGGTCCGACGTAGACTTTAGTTGGCGCCGGACAGAATTTTGGAAGAATAAGAATAGTCCGACGAAAATGGGAATTTGACCAAGATTGCACCAACTTAGGAATAGAACAATGATTTTGAGTTTGAGTCCGACGAAACACATACTATCTGTTTGGGTTGAAATTTGAAACAAAAATTAATTGAACATTATTAATTTGATTTGTATACGAATACCAACCTAAAACTAAAATTTATAACAAAAAATAAAATAAAATTAGCAATTTAATTTCCATACAAACTCTATAGTAAAATCCCTAAATGGCTTAAATTATAAATAAAAAAATAAAAAATACAAATTGGATTTGCATACGATTCCAACCTAAAACTGTATTAAAAAATCTGTGTAATGCATGATTCAACAACACACAAATATAATTTGGAATACAAATAAACAAAAAAGTGTTAATTGGTTTTGCACATGAATTCCAGTTCAATTTTTATTTGAATTTGTAAATAAAATCCCTAAATAAATATAATCCAACATAAAAATTAAAGAAACATTAGCTATTGGATTTATGTATGAATTCAACAAAAAATAATTGAAATTTGGAATAAAAATAAAATAAAAAGAGAAAAACCAAAGTCGGAGGAGCCAAAAGCCACAATGACAAGTTGTGAGCATCTGTATTGTTAAAGAAGTCAATAGTAAAAACTTGATGAGAGGGAGGCCCTAGTAGAGAGGAGATGGAGTTTTGCATGGAAGACGAGCTGCAGTAGATATATATATCCATTGGGAAGCTAGAAACGTGCTATTACTGCTGAGAGACATGGCATTATACACAATGGTGGAAAAATTCTCCATATTGTTAGATAACGACAAACAAACATGCTAGCATCATATAAGATGGGTGGTTGCCCGTTAGTGAGAAAGCAACATTATTGAGTTGGCAAACATCAAATAAGAGAAGCGACCGATATGGGACAAGCATAAATCAAGCATGTATGATAACTTGTATGTGTATATGTATGCATGAATTCGTTTGAATCAAAACAAGTTACAAAAAACTTAGAGTAGTGATGGTGCTACTCTATGGAATAGACTTGAGCCCATTGGTGAGAGCATGACGGGTGTTCCCAGTAGGGATAAGCAATACTTTATATGTATGCATTATATGTTGATGTTGTAACGTTCAACATTAAGTAATGATTGAAGAGAAATAGAAGACAGTTATACGAAGAGCATTGCATTAAAAAGGTAGCAGTTGAGAGGGATCGATAAAAAATTAGACTTGCTATTAGCGATTCAAGCAGAAAAGTTGTGGAGCGATCAATAGGAGATATAAAACATATGATTCTGAGGGGCAGGCAGCGTGTGAGGAAGATACGTTTAAAGTAAGTCGCTCATGATGTATCAGTGTATACGTAAGCAATGTACTCTAATACCATGTAAAATAATCAGTGTATTATTTAAAATTAAATAGAGGTACATGTGTTGTATATATTAAAAAAAAGAATTACTAATGGAGAAATAATAGAGGTATATAGTTATATGATCTATGCAAAATGAAGAGTTGCTATGTTTCTAAGAACCCCCCCCAAAACAACTTATTATTCTCAAAGATTTTCTTTCATCGAAACTTTTACTTCAATTGTATCCCTTAAGTTGATTTTTTTTCAATCTTCTATTGCCATTTCTAATATTAATGATGTCTTAAAAATCTAAAAGTCTAAAAAATATGTTATTGTATTCTCAAGCATATAAATTATATCATTTGATACTATAATTTTTTTAAAAATATAATCCCGTAAATGCGTGGATCACCCTGCTTGTTTATTAGATCTTTTAAATATATTGTGATAAAAATGAGCGGTCAAAATTGTATTATCAGGATCGTATCGATGAGTATCTACGCACGCTCTACGGTCACCTTCAAGACACACCCCGTGCAGCTTTAGGGACCTATGTACGAGTGATGCAGTTTACGACGAGTAGTACTAATACGCTGATCACTAAGGGTGCGTTTGGTTGTCTGTATGGGTGTCTGAATCGTATGAGTGGATGCAGTTGTACCTGTTAAACCGTGTTTGGTTTTCTGTTCATCCAGACCAGGTGGATGCAATTGCACTCACTCATGCAGGATAGGGGAAACACAAAAATTGTGCTTCTCTCTAATGCAAGCCTATGAGATGCATAAACAAGCAACCAAACAACTCAACTTGTATCCACTCATGCAGACTTAGACTAGCCTGGATGGCTCATACGGAATAGGCTAGGTAACGTTTACCTCGCGGAATGACAGCAAATCACAATTAACCCTGGTTCCCGTTTCTTGCAACTGACAAACTGATCGTTCCAATTTTCTCAGTTTTCCTCCTTAATCCTTTGCCCAAATGATTTTCAGTTTGTTTCGTCGATGACAAGAGCTTGCAAGAGACGCTGCATCGGGAGATCGACGAGAGCCAGCTACCAGATACGTATGGTGGAAAGATGGCTCTGGTTCCCCTGAAGAACTACATGCAGCCTCAGGCTGTTTAACTTTATATTCCCTCTGTCAAGTTTATAGTGCGTATTTTTTAAATGATGTTATCTATAAATATAAAATGTATTTCCTGTTCTAATGCAAAAAATAATGTAATGTTTCCTTTATACCCCTAATAAATATCTAGATTTATATGATATTCTCTATATGCATTCATTGAATATAGTGCTTAGAAATAATAATTAAGGATAGTCTACTAATTCTCAATATCTATTTGACCATTGTGCTAAGAGAAAATACACCCTACAAATTTGAGAGAGAGAGTACTATCTTAATAAGGCTTAGGAGCACACAAACGAGCCTTGATTCCAATTGCTACAAGGGATCTCCATGGAGTAGTCCTAAAACAAAGGTGTAATATCTTATCTACTATATAAAATAAGAGTTTCTTTTCGCGTCACTTCATCAAAATTACTTATCTTTATCACTGCTAGTGCTCTTTGCAAATAAACTTTTTATTACAAATTGAGTTTTCGTCGCAACCTATGAGCACATGGCTAGTTGTGAAATGTGTGTCCGTTTTCTAGTTTGCAGTCACTCAGCCCTCGCACCAGTGTCTCTTGACCATGCCGACGAAAAGCGCAGCGATTACGGGTGAGGCCGTTCGTGCAGAGTACTTTATAGATTATTACATTAATGATTTCGCAAGAAATTCGCAGCCGGGCCGTCCTAGCTCAGTGGTAGAGCGCGTGGCTTTTAACCACGTGGTCGTGGGTTCGATCCCCACGGACGGCGCTAATCGTTAATTTTTGTTTAGTAAAATTTGATGTTTTCCACCCCTATCAGTAGAACTTAAACGGGATAATTTATGCTATTTCTTGAAGTGACAACCTCTCAAGTGATATAGTATGAATTATTCCAACCAAAACAGCGAATGTGTCAGATTCTCCTGCGCTTTCAAACCTTTATTTTTTATTTTTCATCAATGGCTACAACAAAAGGCATGTTAGATTCTTCTCTCGAGCAAAGAAAATGCACAGGAGTTATATATGTCATGAGAATTAGGCTAGAGTTCCCAAACCAGCATGATTAGGGGCAAAAGAAGTAAGCGATGACTGACCGACTCAAAAGACTCTTGAAATCATAGAAAGAGTAGTGCTATATCAAGCAACGCGAGCATTAAAACCAAAATAGCTTGTAAACAAGACATAATCACCATCAAAAACACTTTCATAATACTAAATTTTATTTTTAAAAAAGTGATTAAAGTTACATTGGGACCACATGAAACTACAATTTTGTTAGAATTTTTTTTGTTAATTTGAAGAACATGAAAATAAAGAAAAATATTCCATTTGAATCGATAATCTACAAATGGAGAGAATATGATGAGACCCACCTCACAACCCAAGATGGTGAAGGAGAGAAAATAGTGGCCCACCTCAGTACCTACTAGCTGGGGCATTAAAGGTAAAGATGCCTGATTTTTCCTATTATGCCCCTGCTATTGTAACCCTAGTTCTCCATCATTGCACATCCACCTAAGGCCAATAAAGATAATTTTGCTTCCATTGTTACAGTGTTTGTCTAGGTTTTAGAGAAAAAATTGCATTTAACAACTGGAAAACCTATTTATAGATTGATATGCATTTATGTAGTTCTTATGTATGATTACATAAATTTCTACACAACGTTTTCGCTGGCAGTTGTGTTAATAAATGCTTAAGAATGCACTGCGACGGTTTTATACGTAACCAAAACGTTTTCTTACACCACCCATTGTATCCCAGGCTTTTGAGGAAAGCAACCAAAGACACTACTATTACGAGACACATGTGAGCACATTCGTAAATCTACGACTTGAGCCCCGTTTCCCTATTTTTGGTGGAAAGTATGAAACAGCAGTTTCAAAATTCAAAAACACCCAGCGGCTCTATTTTACAAAGAATCGAAGAAGAATGCAAATAAACGCAAATGGAAATCCCAAATCCCCACCTTCCTACAGAGCCTAGCATTGGTCCGTTGGAAACTCTGGCGCGTTGATCTGACCCGCGGTTCAAAGAGACGTTCCCCATCGGACGGCGATGCCGGCGTCTGCATTTCGAATGCCCAATCCCCAGCCGTGCGATGCCTGCCACCGAGAACCCCACCCAAAATTCAAACGCGCCCCGGCTCCTCCCACCAAGGGTGGCAGTGTAGGTAAATAATGCTAACTTGCAGGGGTAACGCGGTAATCTCACCCCGCAAAAGGCCAGGAGGCGTAGCCGTGTTGCTGGCTGTCCATGTTATTTTTGCTCTGCAACTGCTCTGCCCTGGCCTCTCTGGTGGCTGTCCTCCCCTTCCTCTTCCCCACGACCCCACCATTGCTGCTGCGGTTTTCCTCCTCTGCGCCTCCCCACTTCCTTCCGCACCACCATCGGTGAGTTATTCTTGGTCTGTTTATCCATCTAGGGTTGTTCTTGTCGCGTCTGTTGATATGGGTGCAGAGCCGGTGGTTACGTTCAATTGAGAGGGGTTTTTGGAAATCTGGTGGGATCTCTGGGGTTTTGTTGGGGTTCTTGTGGGTGATTCTGCTCCTTTTCGTGCAGATTTTTCTGTGCATTTTTCTTGCATTTCTTGTGTGGAATTTGCTAGTAATGCCTATTTCTTTTGGTGTGAAATGGAACACGGGAGATGAAAGCAGAGTGGATGATTATACCTTGGTTCCTTTGTTTTGGCAGTTCTTGTCGATCTCCCGTGGATGGAAGTGATGGATCCCGTGGCTGTGATGGAGGTCGCGCCGGTGCCGGACCCGCCCTTCATGGACGCCACCCACGCGGAGCCGCCATTGGAGGCGGCGCTTTCGTTGCGCCGCAGCGCTCGGTGCCTCAACAAGCTGCGACGCCCCAGCTACGCGGAGCAGGAGGTTCCCAAGGAGTCCAGCAGTCGGCGGCGCGGTCCTAAGAGGAAGAGGGACGAGGAGAAGCAGGATGCCTTGAAGCCGTCCGGGAAGGCCGCCAAGGTTGAGCCCCGGGAGAGGAAGCCGATGCCGGCGATTGCATCAGAGCCGACTTCTTGCGTTGGTCTTGCCGGAGCTGCTGCAGAGGACGATGTGCTGGGCAAGGGGAAGAGCGCCAAGCTGCGGGTGAAGGAAACCTTGCGGGCATTCAACAGCCACTACCTCCACCTTGTCCAGGTTGCGTTTTGTGTCTGAATGTCCAGGTTCTTTTCAGTCTAGTGTTTGTTCTGTCTGACATTGTGCGTGTATGGGGTTCAGGAGGAGCAGAAAAGAGCGCAGGCTGCGCTACAAGAGATCGAGGCTAAGGGAGGTTTGAAGCGTCAGCCCAAGGATAGCAAAAATAAGGTGTGATTTTTCCCGGAGTTTCAAATTCTACATATGACACTTGCCCTTCTCTGGTTCGTTGCCTGACTACTGGTGTCCCTGTGGTGAATGTTGGGTAAATTTGTATGTCCTTTTGTCCTTATAACTGTAGAAGGGTGTCAAGAAAGACACCGAAGGTGAGAAGAAAGAGAAGCGCCCGTCGAAGCGTCCTGACTTGAAGGCAATCACAAAGGTATCATGTCTATCTTCGCTGCTGTTTTTGATCAAAAAGTGCCTCCCTGTTTTAGTTCTTTATTTTGTTGGGCTAATCATACATGTCAAAATCCTAGATGCAAGAAACCAATGCCGTGCTTTATCCGGAGAAGATGATAGGGCATTTACCTGGTAAGTGTATCCCTTTTTTTTTCTGAGCAAGCAAAATTTCTACTTTGAAATATTGGGATGTTAATTTACCTACCTTGTCAGGGATCGATGTTGGCGACCAGTTTTATTCTCGTGCAGAGATGGTCGTTTTGGGCATTCACAGCCACTGGCTGAATGGCATTGACTACATGGGAGTGAAATACCAAGGAAAGGTAACATTTGTAGACACTAACTGAGTGCCATTGCGTTGCAACAGATTTCAAATAAGCATAATGTAAGTTACAAAGTTAGAAAGTTTTTTTACATAATTGCATCCAATTAACAAGCCATATAGAATATTATCACACGCCACATGCACATGTAATCTAATTATCCACAGAAGATCTTTTAAGAAGCATATGCATGTGTGCATATATTTATTAACAAAAGATCCTACCAACTCAAAGAGGTGGAGGGCTAGATTGCAGATTCACCACCACCACCAAGTCCTCCTTTTATAATAGGTACAAATTTCCATGGCATTGACTACAATCAGGTTGTTACTATTTTGTTCATCTGATACTGGAACTACAGGTCTACAACTTGGTCCAATGTACTTATTTGACTGTAGGTTGTTAATCAGTCATATAATTTCCCTTTTTGCTTTCCCAAGTGTCTATTGTCAGTTGTTACCACATTCAGCTGTAATTATTTCTAAATGCTGGGCAAGTTTCTTGCTATATCATTTCCATCATTACATGGCATTGACTACAATCAGCCCGTTACTCTTTTTTGTTCATCTGGAACTGTAACTACAGCTTGGTCCCTTGTACTTGTGGCTGTAGGTCATTATTATCAATCATATAATTTCCCTTTTAGTTTTCCCAAATTACAGCATTCAGTTGTAATTACTTCTAAATGCTGAGCAAGTTAACTGCTATGCCATTTCTATGGCATTGACTGCAATCAACCTGTTACTCTTTTCATCTTTTGTTCATCTGGTACAGAAACTAAGGGTCTGTTTGGTAGAGCTCCAGATCTCAGCTTCATCTAAGATTTGAAACTTGTAGACTAAAATAAAGTGAATTAAGTTTATATTTTTGGTCTAAAATGTAAATAAGATGATCAATCTAAACACTCTTAGGGCCTGTTTGGTAGAGCTTCGGATCCCAGTTTCATCTCAGATCTGAAACTTGTAGGCTAAAATAAAGTGAATTAAGTTTATATTTTTGGTCTAAAATATAAACAAGAGGATCCATCTAAACACTCTTAATGTACTCACAGCTTCAGCTCCACGGATCTGTAGAGCTAGGAATATCCAACTCTATTAGATATACGGATCTGGTGAAGCTAGAGCCCTACCAAACACACCCTTAATGTACTCACAGCTTTAGCTCTACGGATCTGGTGGAGTTAGGAATACTCAGATCCACCAGATCTGGAGCCCTACCAAACACATCTTAAGACTTGGTTCAACATACTCATGTGGCTGTAGGTCGTTAATCAGTCATAGAATTTCCCTTTTAGCTTTCCCGAGTGTCTAAGTCCTTGTTACCGCATTCAGTTGTAATTACTTCTGAATGTTGGCAAGTTGCCGGCTATGTACATGGCCTTGACTACAGTCAACCTGTCACTCTTTTGTTCATCTGATACAATAAGTACAACTTGGTCCAATGTACTTATGTTGCTGTTTGTCATTAATCAATCACAGAATTTCCCTTTTAGCTTTCCCATGTGTTTAATTCCTTGTTACCGCATTCAATTATAATTATTTTCTAAATGCTAGACAAGTTACCTGCTATGTCATTTCCAAGTTCCAAAGTAAATTAAAAACTGCTTCTAAAATGTTCATCTTGTTTGTTTCCTTGGTATTTTTGTTCACTAATACTTTGCCATTTCATTAAGCAGAAGGAGTATGAGAACTTAACTTTCCCCCTGGCAACTTGTATTGTGATGTCGGGGATATATGAAGATGATCTAGACAAGGCTGATGAAATCATTTACACCGGTCAAGGAGGAAATGATTTGCTTGGCAACCATCGCCAAATTGGTTCTCAACAATTGCAACGTGGAAATTTGGCATTGAAGGTTTGCTTTGATCATTCTTATTTATTACTGACTTTCAGCTAAATCCTTTATGTTGTTTGAAATGGCCATAACCATTGCAGATTAATTCCAAATCTTATTTATTTGAATGAAAATAAATCTGTCTTCCTCTTTTGAATAGTTCTAAAATGCTTTTTTTTGTTTCATTGTGTTTGATGTTTCTTTTGCATCTTTGGGTTAAATTATGGCCAGCCTTTTGTTTTAGGAAAAAGTTCCATATAACACCTTGAATTTTGCTCAAAAGTCCGTCCAATACCCCTGAATTTTGAAATCCGATTATCAAGCAACCTGAACTTTCCAATCCGGTTATCTAGCACCCCGAACTTTCCAAACTTGTTTGTTTAACCTTCTAAGCTAGTTTTGTAGAGGGAAAATGTACATATAACACCCTGAGCTTTGCTCAAAAGTCCGTTTGACACTCCAAACTTTGAAATCGGTTAACTAGCATCCCGAACTTTCTAATCCCGTTCGTTTAACATCCACTAAAAATGTTATGTGGACTTTTTTCCTTTGTTTTACATTCATTAAAAATGTTTCCCTTTCGATGTGCAATGCTGATCTCATTCATCTATAACAATAGCAAAATTTTTGTATCTCAATTTTCATTTTGTTTTTGTGTTCCTTGCTCCTTTTAATTATGCTGCAGAACAGTAAGGATAACGGTAATCCTATACGAGTTATTCGGGGCCATGTGTCAAAGAATAGCTACACTGGAAAAGTCTACACCTACGATGGGCTGTACAAGGTCTAATATTTTACTCAATATTTTAGCAAATATTTTTTTTATCCTCCAAATAGGTAATACAAATGTGTGGCTAAGTGCTGTAATCTTGATTGTATTATAATATCTATGAAGCTTACTTCCAAGTTCCAGTTTTGTCTCTTATGTGTCCAAACTTTGCATGAAACATTGTCAATAACAAATTAACAATGAAATATGATGTTGCAAACTTAATTCTAAGAGAAACCGGAAGAATGCAATTAGGAAGGCAAGTGCCTAAAAGCAAGGCTATACCTGAGAAATTGGGGGCCCGGCCTCACACTTAAGAAGAGCCAATTACTAAAAAAAATTCATTGAATATTATTGCAGTAATACAATTTCTCTCAGAAACATGTGATTCCTTTCTAATAAACCTATTAAGAGCTCCTTTTTGGGATTGAGTTAGCTCTTCAATTCTTTTCTTCTTATTACGTTTGTCACAACCAGATTCATATTTTCTATTTCTAGAAGACATAGCTTAAAAAAAGGAACACTACCAAGATGGCTAGATGCACAAAATACAAGAAGACTTGGAACAACAACAATAGTAGGTATTTAAATCCGACGAACAAAATCAAAGTTCCAAACTTTTCAGTGTGGAAATGAAAAGGGATGAATCGACCTGATTGATCAGCACATGTGGATCCCTCCTGGCGGCCCTGGCACGGCAAGGATGGTTTACTTCGGCGGCGAACAAGTGACGCCAAATCGATGTACAAGAACAAAACAAGAACACTAGAGTGAGAAGAAAACTCAAGTGCTTGAGCTCACAAATAAACACAAAATAAATACATGAGAGTGTAGTGGATGGATTCATTTCCACCAACGGGATTATTTTGGGGAAATGGTGAATTAATTGGGTGGAGAATCAAGAGGGTTCTAACTTCTCAGCTGCAAAGATGAAATGGAGAGAGAGAGAGAGAATAGAGAGATATTGGGAAAAGTGAACGGCATGCAGGGACCCTGAGGGCATTGGAAGTTTCTAGCAAAGACAATGAAATGATATTTATTATTTAACTGTTGCTAATACATAGATTGAATAATAATTAGTATATGTAATTAAGAGTTAAGGGCCCCTAATTTTTGGGGCAGTTTTTGCAGGCTGCACCTGCCTCATGTACAGGCCTGCCTAAAAGTAAAGACCTAAGGTTTGTTTGGTTGGAGCTAGCTGTACAGGCTGCACCTGCCTCATGTACAGGCCTGCCTAAAAGTAAAGACCTAAGGTTTGTTTGTTTGGTTTCTGAGCCAAACCTAGTTAGCTAATTATTTGGTTGGGGATCTAAATAAGTTGTGCCACTAAAAGTTTACTCCATTTTCCAATTGCTACAAACAAAAGTAGGGTAAGAAAAAAAAGGTCCAGAAATATATCCTTTGAAAACATAGAAAAACTAGTTTGATTATATCTATTTTTGCTTTCTCTTTGACTAATTTTATTTTGGTTTCTTTTTTTTTCAATATTCCATAGGTTGAAGATGACTGGGTGCAGAATGGAGTACAGGGACATGTTGTTTTCAAATATAAATTGAAGCGGCTTGAGGGTCAGCCGTCATTGACAACTTCTGAGGTATGCTTGAATAAGCTAAGCATGATCAAAGTGCAGTTCGTGCTGATGGCACACACATTCTTGTTATGCCTTGGACTTTACCATTTTTCGAGCTATCTTCCCTGTTACACATGAATACTACGTTCTGTTTTATGTGCATAAATGGTCTATGCTTGTTCGCTACTTGAATAGCTAAAACACAAGCCAGTGGTTAGTGCAATAAACAGATTTACCTGTGTAACTGCGTGGTTAGATATTATGATACAATTGTCTTTAATATAGAACTCTATTTCCTATAATTAAAATGCAATTGTATTTGTTATATAACTCTAATATCTGTATATGATTAATCTGCATCATGATAATCTGACCTCACCAAAATAAGTGGTGAAAATCCTTCTCTTTTTCTTTCAATTAATGTGAGAATTTCTAGGATTTTTTTAGGATTGTTGTGGGATTTTCTTGCCCTTAAAACAAAGAATGTGCCTTGAATATCACGAGATCTTTTTTTACTTATATTGGTGCCTCTCTCTGTTTTTTCCCTGGAAATTTGCTTGTGATGATGTACTTCTCACTTGACCTTAGCTGAACCAAATCATTGGGTTCAGTATTAAGTTTCTTGCATGAATGTTACTCTGCAAATCTCATGTAGGACATAAAACATATGGTACATACATAAGTACATATATTCGTAAATTCTGGTCTTTCTTCAACACTTTTTTTTTGTCATTGTAACAAATTTGTGTGTGTAGGTACGATTTACTCGTGCAGAAGCTCCCACAACGATTTCTGAATTACCCGGGTATATGATCCAAGCTCCCAAAGTTTCCATTTACCGTTCATGATTATGCTAAAATTCGGTGTCCTAAATTAAGGCATCTCAAGCTGCATATGTGGCCTTAAGTGTTAGCATTTTCACCGCTATGCTATGCATCCATGCGCTAATGTGTTGGTCATGTTTGTATTATAGTGGTCACATTTTCCCAAATGACACTAATCAATCCTGCGTGTTATTTTGATAGGTTGGTTTGTGGTGACATCTCCGGAGGGCAGGAGAATCTTCCAATTCCTGCTACTAATTTGGTTGATGATCCACCTGTTCCTCCGTCTGGTATGTATAACTTTATCTTTTGGCTATATCATGTTTTTTTCATGAACTAGATCGATTGGCCTGAGCAACTGCAGCGTGGTTTACTATACAACTTTTTTCTTTTCTTTCAAGTTTAGATAGGCCACATATACCATCCAGCTGTTGAAGTCCCACTGAATTCAGGACCCAATGTTGTGGGGGGGGGGGGGGATATTTTTAGAATTTTTTTATTAGCTGTAAACAATCCGTCGCCAGTTTTTATTATATATAGATTTTTTAGTTTGGTTTCTTGTCCTAGTTGAGCTTACTTGGTATCTAGTTTCAATTTTGTTTTAGTCTCTGTTTTTGTCTAATTGGTTTCTTGTCCAATATGGAGTACTTTTTAGTGGCTGATTGGCTCTGTCTTATCTTTGGCAATGTGGTAGGTTTTGTGTACTCCAAATCTCTAAAAATTCCAAAGGGCATCAAGATTCCATCTAACTGTGTTGGCTGCGATTGTGAAGGAGATTGTGCTAGCAACAAAAATTGCTCATGTGCTCAACGCAATGGTTCTGATCTACCATACGTATCATATAAGAATGTTGGCAGGTAAAGTGCATTGTCCAGATGCCTTCGTTAATGTCTGACATTTCACATGTACTTTTCAACTATTGTTTACCATAATAATAAAAATTTCATATAATGAGTGGGAGCTGGTGTCCTGCACTTTTGTCAGCTGAAATTATTAATGGTCAATCTTTAGGTTGGTGGAACCCAAAGCAGTTGTATTTGAATGTGGTGCTAACTGCAGTTGCAACCGCAACTGTGTAAATAGAACTTCTCAACAAGGTTTGCAGTACCGCCTAGAGGTTAGTATTTTGCTTAATCTTTTTATTGTCCTGTTTTTGTACCTTACTAGGAACATTTATATGGGTGCTTTTGAGTTAAAACCGCGTGCAATGTTGTGAATGATGCAATATTATAAACAATATTTTAGTGATAATGATGGGCTTGGTATAAATATTCTGTTTTCTGCTAGTAAATTACAAGTAGGTACAAGACACTTGATTTGATATGCAGGCTCAACGTTATTTCTTCTCTGTTAAGCAAACATCATTTATTGTGTTGTTTCTCTATTCACCCATCAATCCTCTGGTTCCTCCTTGTTTTCTGTGCCTTCTACCGCCATTGTTCACCCTCTCTTCACACCCTCATAGTTCTTTAGTCTTCACGCAGACACCATGTGTTTTCGCTTATTCCAACTCTTGATAAGCCGTGTTACGTGTTAACTCTTTGCGACAATTATAAATCATAATGCAAGTTCTTTGGTTATCATTTTTTGTCTTGCTGTACGTTGCTTAGCAAGCTGGATGTGTATGCAGGTATTTAAGACAGCTTCAAAAGGTTGGGGTGTCAGGACTTGGGACACTATCCTCCCTGGGGCCCCCATCTGTGAGTATACTGGTGTGTTGAAGAGAACCGAAGAAGTGGATGGTTTGCTGCAGAACAACTACATTTTCGACATTGATTGTCTTCAAACCATGAAGGGTCTGGATGGAAGGGAGGTACTGATTTTCTCATTCTTCAGTTTCAGTTTTCAATGTGGTATGGATTGCTCAATTTTCAATGACGAAATAACATCAGATATTGCCTTATGCAACATCATTAGCCTCTTTGCTTGGCGCTCAATTTACTTCTCCTTTTCTTTGCTTGTTTACACCAAGATTTGTAAAAATGAAGTACTGTAAAGGTTTTATTTTGGTTTATGTTGAAATGTCATCAAATGCTTAAAGACACCATTTCTTGAACTATTTACCATCACTTCTACAGAAAAGAGCTGGCTCAGAAATGCACCTGCCCTCTCTTCATGCCGAGAATGATTCAGAGGCACCACCTGCACCGGAATATTGCATAGATGCTGGCTCTATTGGCAATTTTGCAAGGTTCATAAACCACAGCTGCCAGCCTAACCTGTTTGTCCAGTGTGTCTTGAGCTCACATAATGACGTTAAACTGGCAAAAGTGACGCTTTTCGCTGCTGACACTATACTTCCTCTTCAGGTCAGTTAATTTCAACTTCTTTTAAAAGAAAAGAAAAGATGAGAATTCTATAATTTCTACAGTTGCAAACTTGCAATTTGGTTTCTTCTGAGTTCTGACTGTCAGGTGCCTTGCAGGAGCTTTCCTATGACTATGGCTATCTCTTGGACAGTGTTGTTGGGCCGGATGGAAACATTGTTAAGCTGCCTTGCTACTGTGGTGCCCCTGACTGCAAGAAGCGCCTCTATTAGATCCGCAGCTGTCCTCTTCTATTTTGGATTTTGGGGGCAAGAAAAACTATGTATAGTACTGTATGAATGCAGTCATGCTAGCTGTGTATATGACCAGCTGGACATGCTATGATATTAAGCAAAAGAGGAAGAGCATTCTTATTTTGTGTAGTTGGCATGACGGACATGCCATGTTATTTTGCAAACAATTAACACATATATCTATGTGGTGGAACATTTAACCATTGCAGACGTTTACACTCTGCAAAATCCATTCTAAGTATCTCTATTCTATGTTTTTGATGCGTGGTTATTCAAGGACTATTTACAACAAGTGGTATGAGAGCTGTGATGTGATGCCAAAACTGAAACAAACAAAATTGCTGATTTAATTAGCATTTTAGACATTTCTAAGGTACCATAATTATCTCTGCAGTGTTACTGCTTCATTTGATGTATCAATGCTGGCAAAATGCTGGAACATATGATGAGATCGCATTTGCTGTGCGAGGTTAATTTCTTGCTAATTTTTGGCCGCTGTGACTTGCCAGTAATATGGCACCGATGTATAAGGTTATAATTTCTTGCTGATTTCTGCTCATTGCAAAAAACGCAAGCTTTGATGCCGATTTAATGGCCAAGTAAACAGCAGATAAATCCCAGCAGGGTGAGGCCTTGATGCGTGTTGATCCTCCTCTGATCGAACCTCTAAAGCGATGTCTGCCAATGGGAACTCGCCGGCGGCGGCGGCGGCCGCCGCTGCCATGCCGAGGTCGCGCCTCCCTCGGTGGACGCGGCACGAGACTTTGGTCCTGATCCAGGCGAAGCGCGCCATGGAGCAGCGCGGGCTGCTGTCGCCGCAGCCGGTGAGGCTCAAGTGGGCGGTGGTGTCAGCCTACTGCCGACGGCACGGCGTGGAGCGCGGACCCATGCAGTGCCGGAAGCGGTGGGGCAACCTCTCCTGGGACCTCAAGAAGATCGTCGCCTGGGAGAAGAACGTCGTCGCCGCCGCGGGGGCCGGCGCTGCAGAGGCGCCGGCGCCGCCGCAGCAGCACGAGTCGTTCTGGGACATGCGCGGCGAGCAGCGGCGCGCGAGGCAGCTTCCGTCGTCGTTCGACCGTGAGGTCTACGACGCGCTCGTCGGCGCGGCCGCCAGGCTGCCGCCGGACTTGGGCGAGGAGCTGGACGAGGCGGACAGGCAGCCGCCAATGATGGTCATGCCAATATCAGGTCAGCATTACTGGCCCTATCCGTACACGCTGTATGCTACTCCCTGCGTACTCGCCATGCACTGGAATCGTCACACTCAGCGCACGTTTGGTTCGCACCGTATGCAGCAATGAAGTACGAGCCACCTGCCTCTTCTCAACACGAATGCTCTGATCCAGGTACCTTACGCACGCACACCAATATTTGATCTCTCTCTTATTCAGATGATCCGGTGAATTGCACGATCAGACCCTGTTTGGGGTTATAGCTAATTTCAACTTCTGAAGTCTTTTTCAAATAACTCAGTTTTTAAGTGTTTTTTTTATATAAACCAAAAGCCATATGTAACTAACGAAAGCTGAAAGCTATACTAGACCTACTTTTACAACTTATTGTTAAGAAAAAATTAACTATTTATTAAATGATCTGATATAAAAAGCTATAATCATTTTTCAGCTCAGAAAACCGAACAACAAAGCTACTACTCCCCCTAGTCTCTTCTTCTTCTTTTTTTTTTTTTACATTTCTGTAGGATGCGTCTCAGACTCTCAGTGCTGATTTATAATGCACATTTTTGTTTGGCCCAGCTACGGAGAGCGCGAAGAACGCCGGCGATGCGTCAGACAAGAACTCGACGTCGCAGCATGACGGCGGCTTCAAGGACAGCGAGGCCACGTACGGCGCCGGAGCTGGAGACGGAGCGGAAGGGACCACCACGGCGACGACGACGAGCATAGGGAAGCAGGTGATCGAAGCCCTGGAGAGGGGCAACGGGATGCTGGCCGATCAGCTGGAGGCACAGAGGGCGAGCTGGGACATGGACAGGGAGCAGAGGAAGGCTCTTCTTGCTTGCCTCACCAAGCTCGCCGACGCAGTCGGCAAGATCGCCGACAAGCTGTGAGCATCTGGTGATACATTCAGGCCTCATCGTCTTCGCAGACAAGTAGAAGTGCATTCAGATACTAGTGATCTAGAATAGATTAAGAAAGGCTCCTCCTACCAATCTATATATAATCTTCGCATGCAGTTCAGATTATTGTACTTGTGCATGGCGAATTTGGGTTAATCATCATCCCCGATGAAATAATGTGGGTTAAATATGTCCTGCCATGTAAGCGAGCCAGCTTCATACCGGCGACCATGGTGTACTCGCCGCCGGTGAGCTGCGGCACTGTCGCTGTTGGCGCGGCCAGTCGTCTCGTCCGCCACCGGCAACTCGGCTGCACTGTCCGCGTGGACGTATGCGACGGCCCAAAATTAAACTGTCCCTCGCTGACAGGTCGGTCCCACGGTCAGGACGCATCAAGTGGCCCAAAATCGAATTCCTCCCAGGTGCTGGCTAATCTCCGCCGTCCAAACTCCGCGCCGCTAAATAGATGGGGGTGCTCTGAATGGTGTTGAGAGCAGGGGCGGAACTAGAGTAAAAATTACCCTGGTTCACCACCCCCACAAGATATATAGAGAGAGAGATTATAGATATAGAACAAATATGAAATGTTCAGATACTTTGACCCTAAATCCCAGATACTGATATACACCCAAAATATTCAGATTAGGAAAATATGAAATAAAAGGCACTAAATACAAGCATTTGAAAGAGATGAGAATCGAACCTCATCCCTTGATGCATCTATCGTGAAGTCATACTTTGATGACATAGACATGTTTTACAAAGACAGAAAGATGTAGCATATGAATATACGATAGGATTTGGGAGGGTAAACACTACAGTCTACAGATCAACTTTTACTCTATATAAGCTTTGAGAAAATCACGCCGGACCAATCGAAAGCAGAGAGATAAAAAATCAAATACGGGTGGCTTAATTGACAATAATGAATGATATCTGTTGCTCTACTCTACCACACATACAGTTGATAAGAATGGAGTAGACGCTCGGCGCTCCGGAATCCAAACGCCACTGTTAAGGAAGACTGGAAGATGATTAATTAGAGGAAGAAGGACAAGGAGAACGGCATCGTCGGTTGATATTCTGAGCGCATATGGGTCTAGACGTGGTGCATAGATTTTAGGCCGAGAGTGTACATGTGATCATACAAGCTATTCTCTATTAAAAATATTTTTGGACCTCGGTACCTGTGCCACCGTGGGCCCACTTAGTTCCGCCCTGGGCTTCAAGGACAGCGAGGCCACGTACGGCGCCGGAGCTGGAGACGGAGCGGAAGGGACCACCACGGCGACGACGACGAGCATAGGGAAGCAGGTGATCGAAGCCCTGGAGAGGGGCAACGGATGCTGGCCGATCAGCTGGAGGCACAGAGGGCGAGCTGGGACATGGACAGGAGCAGAGGAAGGCTCTTCTTGCTTGCCTCACCAAGCTCGCCGACGCAGTCGGCAAGATCGCCGACAAGCTGTGAGCATCTGGTGATACATTCAGGCCTCATCGTCTTCGCAGACAAGTAGAAGTGCATTCAGATACTAGTGATCTAGAATAGATTAAGAAAGGCTCCTCCTACCAATCTATATATAATCTTCGCATGCAGTTCAGATTATTGTACTTGTGCATGGCGAATTTGGGTTAATCATCATCCCCGATGAAATAATGTGGGTTAAATATGTCCTGCCATGTAAGCGAGCCAGCTTCATACCGGCGACCATGGTGTACTCGCCGCCGGTGAGCTGCGGCACCGTCGCTGTTGGCGCGGCCAGTCGTCTCGTCCGCCACCGGCAACTCGGCTGCACTGTCCGCGTGGACGTATGCGACGGCCCAAAATTAAACTGTCCCTCGCTGACAGGTCGGTCCCACGGTCAGGACGCATCAAGTGGCCCAAAATCGAATTCCTCCCAGGTGCTGGCTAATCTCCGCCGTCCAAACTCCGCGCCGCTAAATAGATGGGGTGGTCTCTGAATGGTGTTGAGAGCAGGGCGGAACTAGAGTAAAATTACCCCTGGTTCACCACCCCACAAGATATATAGAGAGAGATTATAGATATAGAACAAATATGAAATGTTCAGATATTTTGACCCTAAATCCCGAGATATCGATATACACCCAAAATATTCAGATTAGGAAAATATGAAATAAAAGGCACTAAATACAAGCATTTGAAAGAGATGAGAATCGAACCTCATCCCTTGATGCATCTATCGTGAAGTCATACTTTGATGACATAGACATGTTTTACAAAGACAGAAGATGTAGCATATGAATATAATATAGGATTTGGGAGGTAAACACCATACCATGATCAACTTTTACTCTATATAAGCTTTGAGAAAAATCACGCCGACCACTTTGAGCAGAGATAAAAAATCAAATACGGGTGCTTAATTGACAATAATGAATGATATTCGTCTACTCAACACACATACGCTTGATAAGAATGGAGTAGACGCCGCGCCTCCGTAATCAAACGCCACTGCTAAGGGAAGACCGAAGATGATTAGAGGAAGAAGGACAAGGAGAACTGCATCGCTTTGGCTGATATTCCGAGCGCATATGGGTCTAGATTGTGGTGCATAGATTTTAGGCTAGGAGTGTACATGTGATCATATGCTGCTATTCTCTCATTAAAAATATATTTTGGACCCGGTACCTGTGTGCCACCGTGGGCCCACTTAGTTCCGCCCCTGGTTGAGAGTCGACGTAGCCATTTTCGACCTGGCCTCATCCATCCATGAAATAGGCAACCTTTCGTTCCTTCTTGACGTGGATCAGTCGATCGGGTTGAGTGCGGTACGTGATTGGCATTCCCCCTGTACGCAAATGGTTCCAATCTTGCATAGGCAGCCTGGCCCGAGACCTCGGGTCCAAGTCATTGCAGGCCAAAACTAGGCCATCGTAAAGTCCAGACCATTTATATGGGTTTTGTTTGCTTGCCAAGTCTTGGGTCTAGACTCGGATAGTCTGAGACCTGACTCTGCTTCTGTGCACAGGGATCACAAGTTTGAGGCAGGCAGAAACACCACAGCTGCTGAAGCTGAACTTCCACATCCGCATGCGATTTAATTGTGTGCCCTGACATGGCATCAATTCCATTTCCTGGGCTAAAATTGCATGGCAACAAATCCGGCATCTGTCCAGGTGAATGGGAAAGAGGATGAATTTGGATCTGGACAGGGAGCAAAAAGGCGATCAGATGGATGGATCGCCTAGCTACTTTCAGTCCTCAAAAACACCTGCAGATGACGTTGCGGTTAACAAAACAGAAACAGAAGTGCACTGGTACTGTCAAGATGAAACAAGCCTGTAGTTGCGAGGAGTGAATTATTTGTACTCTTTGCTGACCTCTTAGTGTTAAATTATTTTAACATAATATGGGCATATGGCCCATGTAAATTACAGTAAAGTTCTTATATTTAAAAAGCCTAGGTGTGATGGTTGCTAGGCGAAAAGTATCTAGAACCTATGGGTGTTATTCCCTCTCCTCTCTCTTCAAAAATGTAACAAATAATTTATGTGCTAATAACAGACATTTCTTAAGTGCTTTGTATGGTGTTTCAGTTTAAGTGTTGAATATTCAAGCTTCAGTTTTCATGAAACTATGGATATTAAAGCCTACTTAAATGATGGAGTTTCATGAAACAAATGTGCAGTAAAGCTTTGTGCATGTATCTGGATGAAGCTTCATGCATGTAACTTTGGATGATACTTGGCTATATATATGCTAAGGCATTCGGACAGTCCCCTCCTATAATTAGCAGCAGTGCTCAACTGAATCCATCTACCCCGGTTTTATCCAACTCTCTTCTGCTGCAAACTCAACACACAGGCACATCAACCAGCTGAATCACACCATGGGAAGCATGCATTATCTTTGTTCATAAGCTTCCCATATAAATTCATGGCCCCTGCATGCAGACTTCCCATTACCTCGGCAGTCAGTAGTCATGTTATCAGATTGGTTACTTGGTACTGACTTTGATGTCAGGTTTGCACTTGGAAGCCGAAGGGAGAGGAGCATAGCTCTGAACTTTCTTTCTCCTTCTCATGTGCTCAGGCTTTTGAGTCCTGACGCTGCAAACATAAAGTGGTTACAAGCAAGCAAGCAGAGCATGTGAAGAATATCAGGCGCCACTAATGGCTGTCGTCCAATGCAGCAGTTCGTTAACGCTTGTTTTGTTCGCTTTCCTTGGCCTCCTTGCCACGCCGAAAACATTCCCTGAAACATGAGAACGAGGTGCAAAAGTTAACGTGGACCTGTAGGATTGGTAGTATTTGGTTGGCTTTATAACACTTAACAGTGTGATTCTTGTAATCCCATCTCCATCTTGCTAACCGGTAATTTCGTAGCCATCGGTATATGTAATAAGACTTTTTACCATCTGCAAAAGAGTTGGGCTAAGTTAGCAGCGAAATTACCGGTTGGTCCATCGATTAAGTTGGCAGCGAAATAAATAAGGGTTATTGTTTAGCTAGCCTTGTTCCCTACATGGATCCGATTCTCTAGGCGTGCTGCGGGGGTGGGGCTAGCCTCATACTGAATGCTCTGGGTGAGACTGTTAGCTAGGTTGACAATGACACCTAAATTGATTATAAGGGTCCGTACAATAAGATCATTTTAGTTTATTTTTAGTATGTCTATATCGGTTTTGTCCTATGTGCAAGAGTGAGAAAAGAGAAGAGAGAAGAGAGAAGAGAGTCAGCTCTTATTTAGTAGTAAACGTTGCACGGTAGATTAGTTATATATAAGAGAGAAGAGATAATTATTGCATAGCATCTAGAGCTAACTTTTAGAGATAGCTATTGTACAAGTTCGCTTTAGTGCTTACTCTAGAAGGCAACAAGCAAATAAGCTCTAAATAATATCTGCTCTATCTTGCAAATATTGGATTATATACAAATAGGACGCGCGCATGCGCGGAAAATACACATTCCTGGACCAGCGTACATTATTTTCAAGCAAAAAGAAATTATTGGAAGAGAGAAATAAAAGAATAAGAAGGAATTAAAAGAGAATAGATTATCAAGCAGCTAGATAACACTACATATGATATACTACATCATATACTACTAGCTATGAACCGTAGCATCCCAAAAACCAGGACAGGGTCCTGGCGCCATGATTGGGAGACGAAGATTTCTTCTCCCAGCTGCTAACTCCATTCTTGTGTTGCTTCCTCTTCTTGGTGTGCACCATCCCTCTCACCGTCACCTCCTTCTTCCCAAAATCCACCATGTAATCCAGCAACCCTGCTAAATTAAACACCCCTAATGAGATTAGCACACAACAAACGAACCACATGCGTCGGTGACACAAAGTACGATGGATCATAAATGTCACTGCATAATGTAGATTATCTATGTACTCCAGTAGTCAAAATGCTATTCGGCAACAGTCATATATATGGCATGGATCGTGTAATTAGCCCTCATATTCAAATTTTGAAATCGTGCAATCATTCACTATTCATTTTAAAGTTTGAAAAATTCTGAAGTTACAAAAAGATAAATTTCTCTTTTGTAACTTCTAGCATAGGACAAATTTGATCATGAAATTTTATATGTAGATGGGGTAAGATGAGATGCACATCCATGATTTTTTTCAGAATTTTTCGAAACTTTTCTTAATTGGATTGCACGGTGATTGACTTTATACCGATTGATTTCACGCCGCATTCATATATATATACATGACATGTCCTAGCTAGGTTTGTGTCGGTGCAACGAGAATTCTTTTCTCTTTTTTTTCCTCCTCTGAAATCAGAGTCTTCCCAAAGCATAGCTATGATTTTCATACGAATTTCGGGAAAAAAACATCAGTAGATCCTCACCGTTCATCTTGGAGACGACCTTGGTGACCCGCTGTCGGCAGTGCGAACAGCCCATGTTGGCGCTCATCACGACCACCTGCACCTGCATTTTCAGTTCCATCTTCTTCCCATCAGCATTCGCACTAGCTAGCTCCATAAACATCATCACCATCAATTCATCATTTATATTTGCGATGCCTTCTACGTAATAAAGCAAAGGGACCAGCAACCAGCTATGTATATCATACAGCTAAGCTAATTAAGCTACCTAATAATTAAGCTAGCCAGTACTGATCGATTGATGTGCTAATCGAATGCTAGCTTCTTCGTTTCAAAAAAGAATGCTAGCTTCTTAAGAATGGCAGCCATGTTGGGTTAGGCTTGACCTAGCTGTTGATGATTAACTGCGAATGGTTAAGTGGTAGCAACCCATGCCCTAATGAAAGGCCCAGAACGATCATTGCCCTGTATCCGTCTCACCTAACCTTTCCCTCTTTCACTAATTAATTGGTACTTGCGAATGTTTCTCTCTCAATCTAGTAACATGATTGCGACTACTAGTAGCTAAGAGTATATATGATACGTTAATTTAATCAAGATGTCATTGTGCTGCTTAATTAGCAGCAGCAGCGTGGGCAAATGCATGTGGCTAGGTGGTGCCTCTCGTGCCTTGCTGTCGAGGGGCGAAGCGAAGCCTTGGGGTTAATTGGTCCGGAAAGAGATGCCAATGCAGTAGTAATAACTAGTACGTAGATTGATGGTTCGATCAGCACCGTTCAGAATATATTGTAGCACACCTACTACTATAGCATAATGTAGCTGAGGGCCGTTCAATGATTCAGACCATCAGTTGCTTTGATCCAATGGCGCGAGTGGTAGGGTTCTGCTTAAGTTACAGTCCTAGTTAGAACTCTATCGATTTGGTCCTATCACACTTTTTTTGTTGTAAATTTGGTCTCTGTGCAAATAAAATTAGAAAGATAGTCTTCTTCCTAATCGTGGAAACAATGATAGGTGACTATCACTTGCCGCATCTGTATACCGCAGCAGGTGCCCATCAAAATAGACTTCTTCCTAATCGCGGAAACAACGATAGGTGACTATCACTTGCCGCATCCATGCATCGCAGCAGGTTGCACTCCAGTCTATCATGATAGCCACATCAAGCCTACCACAGTAGCAGACTTGCCACATATCTCTAGCTCGGTATACAGTTGCTGAGGTTGGCATGCTTGGCTGCTTCCACGGTTGGAGTGGAGGTTATTTTCGCAATTTTATTGCCATAGGCAGATTTGAAATAATAATAATAATAATAATAATAATAATAATGCATAGAAACAAAAGAAGCTAAGGTTTCTCGGCGGCTTGGGCGAGTGAAATCATTCACGTTCATACATATATCGTCGCGATGAGATGGCATTAACAAACTTAACAATCTTTTTTAAAGTTCATAAATAGGATGGAAATCTTACTACTACCGAGTACTCCAAGCTAAGGTTTATTTTATTCTCTATAGCAATCTAATTAAGGATGTCCATGTCAAGCATTTGCATTAATAATTCTATAATTAGTAACGTTCTTCTGTACTGTGCAGCCACAGGTCTAACATGTTGGTTCAAAACTATGCACTCTGGCCGGCTGATGGTGAAATATTTGGTGGACTGGATCAAATCATCAAATTTATGCATGGGAGTTACTAATTTGAATGGTCTAACTTAATACGTGACGCGTGTATATATATATATATATATATAACGTACTCTCTTCATTCCTTAATAAATGGCGATATACGATTTCATACTTTAACTAAGGTACATATATATAGAAATAACCAAATCACTCTCTTTTATTAGCTTACTTATTACTCTTGGATAGTGTTACTATATTGCACATAATAAATAATATCGGACATAATGAATAGTAAGGACGTGTAATGGAAAAAATAGTTAAAAGTTATATTGAAATTATAGAATAATAACATGTATTTAAGAACAAAATTTAGAAAGCTAAAATGATGTGTATTTAGGAACAGAGGGAGTAGTATTCAGATATGCGTATAGCTGGTAGTAGCATGTTGGGATAAGAATGAATTGAGTGAATGAAGCGGATGTTTTACTTACATTAATTAAATTAATTAATCCCGTGTACTATATATTTTTCCAGCTCAAAGAAAGCGTTTTGTACCACATATATTCTGTATTTTGACTACAGAAATACAGAATGAAATATTTGAAGTTTTGTAATCAACGAGGATATAATCGCTCCCAATAAACGAACGGCTCGATGATCCCTCGTGAGGATCAGACGGACGGAGGTCACGTGACGTCAGGTGCGCGGTCAAAACACAACAAAAACCCCAGCAGTAGCCTAGTTGTGGAACCTACTGCCAAGTGCCAAGCACCAAACTTTGGCGGTTTCACCCAAGACTGTAAACGGAATAAGTCTGAATTGGTATCTAAGTCTGATCTAGATTTGAGCTCGAGTAACAATCAATCAACGGTTCAACGTGTACTATTTTTTTTTTTAAAAAAAAAAGAGAATCTTAAGTTTAAGTTCAGCTCAAAAAACTAATAAGAGTTAACATACATTAATATTTAATAAATAATCTATAAATTTTCTAGAGCCCGAGCGCGAGTAGCGGCCTAGTTTCACCTTGGCATAGTGATTCGACAAGCAACGCAAGCAGCTGCTGCAGCCGACGCACTACAATTTGCAGTGGGACTGCTAGTCGTCTACTGCTGCATCTACAGTTACTCCTACTGGTTCTGCACGTGTCTTAGTCTTACTACTACTCTATGTAGACGTAGCTATAGTCGAATAATGTGTTAGAAAATGGAAGGACATCGTTCTCATTTCAGCGATATTGTCTCTGCTTCCAGGGCAGATTAAAGAAAATGATGTTTTTGTAGCAGTGGAATTGTTTGGCAGATTGATATAGGTTCTGTTTGGTGGACTTTAAGCCAGCTTCAATTTTGAAAAGCTAGTCGACTCCTTAAACAACTTACTTTTAAGCGGTTTTGGACATAATATTTTAAAAAAAACTATTTGTTAAACGGTCTCTTATAAAAACTAAAGTTACTTTTCAATTTAGAAAACTAAAAGTCAGCTTTTTCAAAAAAAAAAAAGCCGTTTAGTTATCCCATAGTGCCATTTTACTACCTTTATGCTAAAAGTTCAAAGAAAAAAGTGATTGAAAATGGGGGCCCCTTGAGTATACAGGGAGAAAACTAGCCAGTAGTCACACATCTCAATGGGCAGCAGGGAACACAGAATATGGGAAGGCTAAATGCGGTGCAGACTGCAGAACATTGAAGGGCTAGTAGTACATTGAGAAAGGGGAACAGATTTTCTGATATTCATGCTGTTCACACCACTTGCTTGTGCTGTTGTGCAGAAGAACAATGGCGTCAGGAAAAGAAGCAACCAATTCAAGAAACCGTAGTAGTATGTGCAGTGGCGCAAACACAATTGACATCCTCACCAAAGCAAGGAGAACAGCAAACTTCAAGGACATAGTATGCCTAAACCAGGATGATGGTCACAACTGGGTTGGGTTTGCAAAACTAGAAGCAGAAGCATTTATTAGAGATTTTAGGTGGCGATCAGCTGACTGACCATGATGAGAGAGAGAGAGAGCATACTGAAGGGAGGGAGAGGTCCTCTGCAAGACGTAAAGCTTGCTGCTTGGTTGCTGCACTGTCCATGGTGGCATCCGATCCACTCATGCTCCTATTGCATCCACTCCCTGTGCCATCTTCCTCCTCTCCATGCTCCATCTTGGCTCCCCTTTGGGTGGAGCTCCCCCTCTCTTCAACTCTCGTTTTCTTGTATGATTGTCTGAATGAGAGTACAAAAGCTTTCTCCTCTTTATACTGGTCCTAGCCTCCTAGGAGAAGAGAGAAAAGGAGCAACAGCACCTTATGGAGACCGCTCACTGGAATAAAAATACTTTAAGCATTCTTTGAATAAAATTAGGTACAGGTTGGGAGGTGAATTCCAACAATCACACAAGTGACACAATCAAATAGTTATCTGATGAATATCATTCGCAAACACAATCCAGTCTACTGTTTCAGGGTCCTTTATATGTTTTTATTGGATGACTGGGATATAATGTCAGTTGTCATATCATAAGGAGGCCGGTGACAATTTCCAATTGAAAGTGGCCCACCTTTGTATTGGATTCCTGAGCTTTTTCACACTAGTCAATTATGTAGAAACAAGCCACCACAGCACATAGGTTACTTGCAGTGCGCTCCAAATTCAAAGGTAAAAAAAAAGCATGTAAAATGGGCATAACGGAAGGCGGGACGTTACAACAATACAATATGCAATGAGGAGCTGTCTAGAGTTCATATAGTAGTGTTCTTTGCATTTCTATTGGGACACGTATATATAATTCTCCAGACAAACTGCTATGTATATTCTACAATCATATACGGTAGAAGAATGCAGTTCTTGGCACCTTGTAGCGTGAAAGATTAAAAATGCAACCATTATAGTTGGTATTGAGTAAAGTGTAAAAAGACAAAAGGTTGCAGTAATATAAAGGGAGAATCAAAGTGCTCTTTAGGTATACTACCTCTAGGTATCTTTAATGTTCTTTAATTAGTACGAGATCTTTATACTACCGCATCCTTAAACTTACAAAGAGGGTTCTGAATAGAAAGATTAAACTACACGATTCTTTAAGGACTAGGCAAAGAGGAACTATCATTCTCCCAAACCCTAGAATTAAAGCAAAAAACCAAGATAATCACTGGCATGCATTTAATGCCCACCTACACTGTAGTACTCCATCTATTCACAAATAGATGTCATTTTATGTTTTGCACTTTCACTAAGACACATGTACAAAAAAACTGGATTATCTCTTTTCATTGTCTTTGGATGATGCGTCTTACTCTAGTCTATTATAACAAATAATACTAAAAATAGCTCAAGAGGAAGAGTATAGAAGAAAAAAAGGTAAAAAATCACATTGGAATTGTAGCGTGACATGTATTTAGGAACAAAATTTGAAATCTAGATAATATGTATTCGAAAACGGAGGGAATATTTTTTGAATCGACAATGAAATTCGTGATCTCCCGCTCTTAATTAGATTGTTATGATAAGGGGAAAAACTTCTTCCCAGACAAATCTCAACAAAACAACTTGAAATTCAGACAATGATAGCTACTTGAATTCCTTCTTAGTGGCTCAATGCATTTGAGCCAATAGTTTATTTTGAAAACATCTAAGAAGACTGAAGGATCATAAAAACAGTTACTAAAATTCATTCACCCTGATTGATGTCCTACATAATACCTCCCTCTATAGTTTTGATAACCCCCTTCCATTTTCTTGACGTGATGTACTTAGCATTCATTGTTATGGACAAAGTGACATAGCTTTTAAAACTGTTAGCTACATAGCTAAAAACATACTATATAACTGAAGTGCACAAGGTAAATTAAGAAATGCTGAGAAGTACCCCGTGTAAAAACACAAGGGGCATTTCTAACATTCTTCTGCTCACCTACTTCCCTTTCTGAGCACGCTAATGACCAAGATCGCACTTTCAAGTTTCAACGTCACCTAGGACAATAATTTCCACTTAGAGCCTAACCCACAACTTGTAGACATATTTCCACTATGTTTTTAGGCAGTGATGTCGACGCCTGGATGGTAGATGAAGCAATTGTTAATACCACAGAACGCTTCACACCTCTTACTACATCACGAATTCACCTGTCTGCCATTCTTAAGTCTTAGCCTCTTAGGACAGTAGCACGGTAGGGAACTTCAGAGTTGCATGTATGAACGCTTTAAAAACAGTTGCATCTGAGCACAAGAAAACGAATAGAAAATCATGAATTCATCCATCTCCGTCATTCATAAATTTCTCTTAAGCCAGTTGGAAGGTAGGAAACTTCAGAGCATGTAAAATACTTAGAACCAGTTGCATTGCAGCATAAGAAAAATGCGTAGATCATGACGCCATCAGTTCAGCAGAATCAGCTGGTGAGGACTTGGCTGGACAAACATTATGTGTAAAATAATAAGTTAAATCAGCACACGTATTTGGACGTATTGAAAACTAGTTGCGTGCTTCAAATGAGAACAATACATTGAAAGCCATGAAGTCTTGTTAACAAAAGGACAATAATATAAACATATATTATCTAATTTAACCTGCTAAGAGCAACTCCAACCCAAACTCTTATATTTTCCCCCTAAATCACTCATTTAGAGGTGGTGTAAAAATTAGGGACACCTTATATCAAATTTGTCTCCAACCTACACTCCCTATTACTCACCCCTATTATTTATCTAAACATTATTATTACTTTGCACCCATGAATCATTTACTAAAAATAGAAATAACAAATTAAAAAAATGTTGAAGAAAATAGTAGGGGGGAAGGAGAAAGCCCCTAGATATAGGGGTGAGAAGGGATCTCCCTAGAATAAGGGTTCCTTATAAGGGTTGGGTTGAAGCTCATATTTTTCCAATTCTCCTTATAATTTAGGATAGGGGAAAGTTTAGGGGGTGGATTGGGCTTGCTCTAACATCACAAAACACACTGCTTTTTTGGAACATCACCGGGCAGCAGGGAGTACACTGCTTATTCCAGCCTATCATTTCCTTTTAATAGAAAAAACAAAGAAGTACAACAACAACAACAACAAAGCCTTTTAGTCCCAAGCAAGTTAGGGTAGGCTAGAGTTGAAATCCAAAACGATCCGCTAACAAAGGGAGGAAGAGAGAGATGAGTAAGTAGAACAAAGCCTAAAACTATACCAAAACGAGGCATAAAGCCTAATCAAGGTTCAGGCACGTGGATAGTTGCTTTCCACGCACTTCTATCCAAAGCCAACTCTTTCGATATATTCCATCCTTTTAAATCCCCTTTGATTGCCTCCTCCCAAGTCAAATTTGGCCTGCCCCTACCTCTCTTCACATTATTATCGCGTCTTATGATGCCGTCATGCACTGGTGCCTCCGGAGGTCTCCGTTGTACATGTCCAAACCATCTCAACCGGTGTTGTACAAGCTTTTCTTCAATTAAGCTACCCCTAGCCGATCATGTATCTCGTCGTTTCGAACTCGGTCCAATCTTGTATGACCACAAATCCAATGCAGCATACGCATCTCTGCGACACTTAATTGCTGAACATGCTGCCTTTTAGTAAGCTAACATTCTGCACCATACAACATCGCAGGTCTAATAGTCGTCCTATAGAACTTGCCTTTTAGCTTCTGTGGTACCCTTTTGTCACAGAGAACGCCAGATGCTTGACGCCATTTCATCCATCCCGCTTTAATTCTATGGCTAACATCTTCATCAATATCCCCATCTTTCTGTAGCATCGATCCCAAGTATCGAAAGGTATCCTTCTTGGGCACTACCTGACCTTCCAAACTCACATCTCCCTCCTCATGTCTAGTAGTACCGAAGTCACATATCATATTCTCGGTTTTAGTCCTGCTAAGTCTAAAACCTTTCGACTCTAGGGTCTGCCGCCACAACTCTAGTTTCCTATTCACTCCCGCCCGGCTTTCATCCACTAGAACTACATCGTCGGCAAAAAGCATACACCACGGGATATCTCCTTGAATATCCCTTGTGACCTCATCCATCACCAAGGCGAAGAGGTAAGGGCTCAGAGCTGACCCTTGATGTAGTCCTATTTTAATCGGAAAGTCATCTGTGTCACCATCAGTTGTTCGAACACTAGTCACAACATTGTTGTACATGTCCTTGATAAGGGTAATATATTTTGTTGGGACTTTATGCTTTTCCAAAGCCCACCACATAACATTCCTTAGTATCTTATCATAAGCCTTCTCCAAGTCGATAAAAACCATGTGTAGGTCTTTCTTCTGCTCCCTATACCGTTCCATAACTTGTCTTATTAAGAACAATGCTTCAATAGTCGATCTTCCGGGCATGAACCCAAATTGGTTCATGGTGATACGCGTCATTCTTCTCAAACGATGCTCTATAACTCTCTCCCATAGCTTTATAGTGTGGCTCATCAGTTTAATCCCCCTGTAATTAGTACAACTTTGAATATCTCCCTTGTTCTTGAAGATTGGTACTAATATACTTCTCCTCCACTCTTCGGGCATTTTGTTCGACCGAAAAATATGGTTGAACAGCTTGGTTAGCCATACTATAGCTATATCCCCAAGACATTTCCACACCTCGATTGGGATACCATCAGGGCCCATTGCCTTGCCCCCTTTCATCCTTTTTAAAACTTCTCTAATCTCAGTTTCTTGGATCCTACGTACAAAGCGTCTATTGGTGTCATCAAAGGAGTTGTCCAACTGAATAGTCATGTTCTCATTCTCACCATTGAACAAATTGTCAAAGTACTCACGCCATCTATGTTTGATGTCCTCCTCCTTCACCAACAGTTGATCCCTCTCATCCTTAATGCATTTAACTTGATTGAGGTCTCTCGTCTTCCTCTCACGAATCCTAGCCATCTTATAGACGTCCTTCTCTCCTTCCTTTGTACTTAGCCGTTGGTAAAGATCCTTATAGGCTCGGCCCTTTGCCTCACTCACGGCTCGCTTCGCGGTCTTCTTTGCCACCTTGTACCTCTCTATATTGTACACACTCCTGTCATGGTACATGCGCTTGTAGCATTCTTTCTTCTCCTTGATAGCCTTCTGGACATTCTCGTTCCACCACCAAGTATCTTTAGGTACACCTCCACTTCCTTTGGTCACTCCAAGCAACTCCGAAGCCACCTTCCTAATGCAAGTTGTCATCTTCACCCACATGTTGTTTGCGTCTTCTCCTTCGTTCCAAGGGCCCTCCGCGATAACCCTTTCCTTAAAGACTCCCGATGCCTCCCCTTTGATTTTCCACCACTTTGTTCTCACGATTTTGGTTTGTTTATCCCTATAGGCATGCAACCGAAAGCGAAAGTCAGCCACCACAAGCTTGTGTTGGGAGACAACACACTCTCCGGGTATCACCTTACAATCCAAGCATGCCTGTTTGTCCTCTCTTCTTGTGAGAACAAAGTCGACCTGACTAGAGTTTTGGCCACTACTGAAGGTCACCAAATGAGACTATTTCTTTCTAAAGAAAGTGTTGGCTATCATCAGATTATAAGCTATATCAAAGTCCAAAACTTCCTCTCCCTCCTGATTCCTACTACCATACCCAAAACCTCCATGTGCCACCTCATACCCTGCATTTGTTGTACCTACATGACCATTGAGATCTCCTCCTATGAACAACTTCTCATTGGTGGGTACCGCCTAACCACGCCATCTAAGTCTTCCCAGGCGTCTCTTAGCACTCTCATTTTGGCCTACCGGGAGAATACGACTTATTACGTTCAAGACTAAATCACCAATGACAAGTTTAACTAGGATGATCCTATCTCCTTGCCTCTTAACATCCACCACTCCATTCTTGAGACTCTTATCAATCAAGATGCCTACTCCATTTCTATTTGTAATCTGTTGTAAGATCGAGGATGAGCCTAGAGGGGGGGTGAATAGGCTTTTCTAAAATTTCTATCACTAAACTCAAGTTTAATGATTACTGAGAACAAGTAATAGTTTTGTCTAATTTAATTTTTAACAATTTTAGTGATCACAAGATAATATCACTACGCAAGTATATTAATTTGCTAAGCAAGTAATCACACAAGAATCAAATAGTTAGAATTTCACGAGAATAAAAAAAAACAAGCAAACCACAATGGATGCGCAAGAGAATTTTTCCCGTGGTCTCGGAGACTTGCCGGTCTCCCCTACTCCACGTTGAGGTAGCTTGAATTTCTTCAAGCCGGCTCCACTCGCTTGAGCCTTCCCCGATCACTAGCAATAGCTCTTCCCCGCTCCGGGTAGGCGAGCTTCGTGCCTTCACAACCGCCCGGGTCTTCACACAACCTCCCTTGTGAAGATCACGAGCCTCACGCCTCAAGCCGCCTAGGAGGCGGCAACCTCCAAGAGTAACAAACTTGATGCGGCTTGAATCTCAAGAGTGCAATCAATATGGCTCACTAATGCAATGCACTCAATTTTAGCTCTCCAACACTCAAGAATCAACAATTCAATGCACAAGAGAGTGGAGAGTGTTTCTAGGACTCAAGAGTATTCAATGGAGTCACCAACCATTAACATACAATGTGGGGGTATTTATAACCCCACCCCACACAAACTAGCCGTTATCTGCACTTCTCCTCGATTTTGCGCCAAGGCCAGATTACCGCCTCTAGGGGCAGAGAGATCAAGACCTGTACAACTATATACGGCGCAATAATCTGCACCGACACGAGTCGTTCATAAATTTTTATATATATCCCAGATTACTCATTATGGGTGCGGTAGTATCACACTTAATCGATCAAAAAAATAATCGCTCTGGAATAAAGCTACCGCAGGCTTAGGTGCGGTAGTACCGTCCAACCCTAGCGGTAGTGCCGGCCGATGGACTTTCCGAAATCCTGCCCTCTGGAATATAGCTACCGCCAACTATTGTGCGGTAGTACCGCATTCGCGGTACTACCGCTCTGACCATGCGGTAGTGCCGTCCAACCCTAGCGGTAGTGCCAGCTGATGGACTTTCCAAATCTCGCCTCGAATATAGCTACCGCCAACTATTGTGCGGTAGTATCAAGATTCATGCAGTACTACCGCTCGACTATGCGGTAGAGTGCCGACTTAATGCAATTTTCAGGATTTAAAATCTCTCTCGAATGCATGAACTGATAAAAGAATTAATGAGCCATATCATTATGCACTTTCAAAATTCAAAGACCCATATCAAGTCCCCCTTGATAGTACGGCTACTATCCTAACAACCCGATCTTTTTCCCAACTCCGAGATCGGTGAAAATACTAGAAAATACTTCTAAACTTTATACCTTCACTTCTTTAGCTTCTTTTATGCTGCACTCTTTTACTTTTCATTTGAGGTCAGCCCAATCTTCTTTCGAGGAGTACATTTATCCTGTTTCCAACTAACTTGCAAAAACAACGTTAGTCTTTTTTTCAGCGTGATTGTCATTAATTATCAAAACCATAATCTCATGGGGACCTAGATGCTTTCAATCTCCCCCTTTTTGGTAATTGATGACAATCCTCATATTCGAATTGAAGTAAATTGTTATTTAGTGTGAGTGACCAATAAGGATTAATTACTCACACCAAAGAATTCTTATTTAGCAATATTTTGCCTTTGGAGGACAAAAGATATTTGAATGTAAATATTGCTAAATGAGAATAGCTCCCCCTACAAATGTGCCATGGATAAACAATAGATTTTTGCACATTTTTGTATATGAGTTATGTATGGCAATGAAAATGATATTGATCAATTGAAATACCATGACATGATGCAAAACACATAATTTGAGCGCAAAAGATTATAGAATTTAGTTCGAGACCGAGTTCACAAAGGATATTCAACGAAACGCAGAACGATGACATAAACAAACACAACAAGCACAAAGAGTTCAAATCCAACAACCATAAGAGTTAAACAAGTTTATTACACTAAAATATATAGATTTGAGCTAGGCTTCAACGGACTTCAATTTCACATTCTTCTCCCCCTTTGTCATCAAGGACCAAAAGAGGATCGCTAAAGAACCGTCTACTCTCTCGGCATCTCCGGGGAGCAGAGTGGGTGGCGGATGAGAAGACCAAGGATCCCATGGATGACGGAGGAGGATCATGGAAGGAGGAATCTCGCCGCTATCCCAAGCGGCATTTACACCGATCGATCGATGGTAGGAGCGATAGTGATCAAAGGAGGTGCCGAGCGAACCCAGGCCATGACATCCTCAACCATTTCGCGATTCTGATATTGAAGCTCCATAACAAGTGCAAACTGGCCCTGCATGTAAGATTCTTGACGAGCAAATCCGGCCATCATATCAGAACGGAGAGTCTCAAGGCTCGCAAGGTAGGCATCGGGCACGGAAGCAGCTTGAGCGGCTTGAGCTTGGGCTTGGGCCGCTTGCTCGGCTTGAGCTCTTGCTTGAGCGGCTTGCTCGGCGATGTGATGCAGGACTTGAGGAGGAGCAACACGAGGCTTGTACGGCTTATGTGGAGTAGGGGTGGCACCATTGTACTCGGCAACTCTCCGGATTAGTGCCATGATGTACGGAGCAAAATAGATGGTCTTCCCTCTATCCTTAGCCGATTGAGACATCTCCCTTATTATGAAGTCTACCACATCAAACTTCTCTCGTGCCATGATCTTCGCAATGACATTCCAAGCATGACCTCTTACGGCATCGAAATTGCCACTCTTCGGATGAATAGTGACACGAATGATCTTGTTCACCATGCTTGGTTGGAGTTGCAGACCGGCTGAGTTCCCAATTCTGAAGTGATGAGATTGATCATAGAACACAGATGCTTGCTCCAAGGTCATAGTAGGCTCGTCATGGATTTTAGGGTACCGGCTATGGAAAATTCCCAAAGCATGCTCAAAATCGTCCTTGGAGGCAGTGTATTTAGTAGTGTCAGTCATCCAAGTGATTTGCTCAAGATTTTCAGAAACATAGAGCGTTGCATAAAATTGCTTGATGACCTTCTCATGGTAATCAGTCCTTGTACTAAGGAAGTTGTACAGGCCAGCTCCTCCAAAAAGTTCCGGAATGCCAACAAACTCAGGCTGCTCACGGATGTGCTTCCAACTGACCCAGCGCTGGTTGGCAAACTCCTTCTCCAGATATATTTGCTCAAACACCCTCTGCTGAAACAAGGAATGGAATCTTGGATTTGGGGCAGAGCGAGGTTGGAGATACAGATTCTGACTTCTGCGAGCATAATAGTCATCTCTCTTAATTTGAGACGGATCGTGCCGTCCAATCGGAGGCACCACTTCTTCTTCCTCTGAGCTCTCCTCATTTTCACTCTCAGTCTCATCGTCGCTGCCAGTAATTTGAGGAGCTGGAGCAGGGACTTTTCTCTTCTTAGCTTGGGAAGGCTCAGCAGGACCCTTCCCTTTAGCCCTTGTGGTCCTCATGGCGACGGTGAAGGAATTGTCGCTATCTCCACTGTCCGAGTCCGAAGTGGGCACGCCACGACCTTTAGTCGTCTTCCTCGCACCCCTACCCCCTCCAGAAGGACCGACTCCGGCAACCTTGGTGCGAGGCATGATCTAGAGAAGATCAAGGAATTTGAGATGTGAGAATTGAATATGAATCGGAATTGACAAGATGGAAAAGAAATAAGTGAAAGTCGTAGAGAAACATTAAAAAAAACTCAGAACCCGGTGCTTCATCACATGCTAGCAGATTACCGCTATCGAGACCAGGTAGTACATAGAAGTCGGTACTACCGCTCTCAATGGTTTAGAGCCGCCTTGCGACGAGATGGAATTTTAGCAAGATTTCGAAGCAATGTTTAGGCACTGATAATTTGAATTAGGATTAGGGTTTTAGGGACTATTAAGGACATCAATTTTACACCTAATCCACAAAGTTTTTGCCACATTACAAGATTACACATTTGAACTTCCATTTAAACCCTAGGTTGATTGAGAGAGATGAAATAGACGGGAATGATGGAGATGAGTGATACCTTTCGGAGGAGAAGGACTCAAGGATTGAAATTAATGGAAGAAATTCCAGAGATCTTCAAGGATTCGAAGAGGATAAGATTTAGGGTTTGAGAGGGAGAGAGAGAGAACCGCACGGGAATGAAAAAGGAGGTGGTTCCGGGTGAGGGGAAATGAAGAAGAGAGAGAGAAGGCAGAGAAACGGCAGGAAATGAGGTGGCCCCACAAATTTGCGATCCGAGCGGTACTACTGGCCCAGACCCCTTGAGTATCAAGATTTACTTGATTACCACTGTCAGCAAGCGGCCTAGAGTGCCGAGACAGTCAAGGCATGGAGAAGATAGGAATTTTGGCCGCGAAAGAGCTCAATAGATATACTAGAAATTTTAGAACATATCCAATCAAGAGAATAAGCACAAAACAACAACTTTATATATAATTAAATAAGGAACAATGATTTTGACTTGTTCGAGTTGAAATACCACATAAGCAACTAGAAGTATGGCAATTCTAGCTCTTTGGGCAAAACTCAAGGTGTGCCTTTATTAGATCAATATAGATCAAGATTTTTGGATTTTGCCAAACCTTTTGAAAAACAAAAAGAATTTGTTTCTTTATAAACATAAAGACTTTTCAATAAGGCATAAGTTCCAAAAGATAGGATTTACATAATAATAATGTTTTAAATGAAGATTTGAGAACCCTTGTACTTTGAAAATCCAAAAATGAATTATTTTCAAGTAATTTTGACTTATAAAGTCTAGTTTTATCTTTCAAGATATTTATCGCACAATTTTCAATTTTCCACATGTAGGGGGTGTGATATATACATGAATTGCATATTACTCCCCCTTGATGTGAGACTTATCTAAAGAACACATACAAAATAAAAACCAATTTAAGCAACCAAAGGAATTTCACTTAGGCCACATTAGAGATATCAATGACATTTAATTCATTTCTCAATTTACAAAATCTAGTCTCATCTAGGGGTTTAGTAAGTATATCCGCTAATTGATTTTCCGTTCTTATGTGACTAATCTCAATATCCCCTTTACTCACGTGATCTCTTAAGAAATGATGACGGATATCAATGTGTTTTGTTCTTGAGTGTTGGACGGGATTATTGGCTATTTTAAACGCGCTTTCATTATCATATAAGAGAGGCACCTTCTTAAAATTAATTCCATAATCCATTAAAGTTTGCCTCATCCATAACAATTGAGCGCAACAACTACCGGCGGATATATATTCGGCTTCGGCAGTGGATAAAGCTACGGAGTTTTGTTTCTTTGAGAACCATGAAACTAGGGATCTACCTAGCAATTGACAACTCCCGGAGGTGCTTTTTCTATCCACTTTACAACCCGCATAATCCGAATCCGAATATCCAATTAAATCAAATTTTGCACCTTTAGGATACCATAACCCTATATTTGAGGAATGTTTCAAATACCTTAAAATTCTCTTTACGGCCACTAAATGACATTCCTTTGGAGAAGCTTGAAAACGAGCACACATGCAAACACTAAACATAATATCGGGCCTAGATGCGGTAAGATAAAGTAAACTACCAATCATAGATCTATAAAGCTTTAAATCTACCGGTTTACCTCCCTCGTTTAAGTCGAGATGCCCGTTTGACGCCATTGGAGTCTTGATCGGCTTGGCGTCCTCCATGCCAAATCTTTTAAGAAGATCCTTCGTGTACTTGATTTCGCTTACGAACGTCCCATTCTTGAGTTGCTTGATTTGAAGTCCAAGGAAGAAGCTCAATTCTCCGATCATCGACATTTCAAACTCCCTAGACATCATATCACCAAATTCTTTGCAAAAATCTTCGTTAGTAGAACCGAAAATGATATCGTCAACATAAATTTGACATACAAAGAATTCATCATCAATTATTTTTGTAAAGAGCGTTGTATCAACCTTCTCAATTTTGAAACCCTTTGAGAGTAGAAAATCTCTAAGTTGCTCATACCACGCTCTAAGAGCTTGTTTGAGTCCGTATAGCGCTTTAGAGAGTTTGTAGACATGATTAGGATATTTGGAATTTTCAAAACCGGGAGGTTGTTCGACAAATACCAATTCGGATATTTGTCCATTTAAGAACGCACTCTTTACATCCATTTGATATAACTTAATGTCAAAGCTTGATGCAAATGCAAGCAAAATTCTAATGGCTTCTAATCTAGTTATTTAAAAGTAAAGTTTCACCAAATCTAATCCTTCAATTTGAGTGAAACCTTGCGCCACTAATCTAGCTTTATTTCTTACTACAATACCATTTTCATCTTGTTTATTACGAAAAACCCATTTTGTGCCAATTACATTATGTTCTTTGGGTCTTTCTACTAATGTCCAAACATCATTACCAGCAAAATTGTTTAATTCTTCATGCATGCCATTTACCCAATCCGGATCAACTAATGCTTCATCTACATGAGTTGGTTCAATTGAGGATACAAACGAATAATGTTCGCAAAAAGAAGCAACACGGGATCGAGTTTGAACGCCCTTACTCACGTCACCCAATATTTGATCTATTGGATGATCTTTAGAGAGGCCGTGGTGAATCCTTTGAGGTAGTGGTTGAATTTGTTGCTCGTCATTTTTGTCGTCTTCATCTATTTCTTGTATTCGACTTGGAGTTGCGGAGGTTGACGGCTCGACTTGAATAGATGAAGATTGATCTTGCTTATCCACTTCCGGCTTCACGTCTCCAATTGTCATATTCTTCACTGCTTCTCTTAGGCCTTCTTCACCTACATCATCCAAATTTTCTTGCTCTTCTTGAGAGCCGTTAGTTTCATCAAATTCAACATCACACGTTTCCTCTACAAATCCTTTGTTTTATTAAAAACTCGATAAGCTTTGCTATTTGAAGAATATCCTAACAAAACCCTTCATCACAATCGACTTTGAAATTTGGAAAGCCGAACACCCTTTTTCAAGATATAGCATTTGCAACCGAATACTCGAAAATAAGAAATGTTCGCCTTCTTCCAACAAGAAGCTCATAAGAGGTCTTTTTCAAAAGTCGATGCAAATAGAGTCTATTTGTAGCATGGCAAGCGGTATTAATGGCTTCCACCAAAAACTATCGACGTACCATATTCATCTAACATCGTTCTTGCCATTTCAATTAATGTACGATTTTTCCGCTCCACAACTCCATTTTGCTCGGGAGTGTAGGTTGCGGAAAGTTCGTGCTTTATTCCAATTTCATCACAATAATCTTCAATTCTTGTGTTTTTAAATTCGGAGCCATTATCACTACGGATTTTCTTTATTATAAAGTCAAATTCATTTTGAGCTCTTTTTGCAAACCTTTTGAATATATTGGAGGTTTCGGATTTGTCATCTAGAAAGAATACCCACGTATATCTAGAGTAATCGCGACGATGACTAAACAATAAGAATTACCCCCAATGCTTTTATAAGTTGTCGGACCAAATAAATCCATATGTCGAGCTCTAATGGTCTAGAGGTGGACATGATACTTTTTGAGGATGAGAACTAGCGACTTGTTTACCGCTTGACAAGCACTACAAAGTCGATTTTTCTCAAACTTCACATCTTTCAAGCACACAACTAAATCATTTTTAAATAACTTTTAAGTTGAATCATTCCAACATGAGCTAGTCTTCTATGCCATAACCATCCTAAGGAAGTTTTAGCCATTAAGCAAGTTTGAAGACATGAATCATTTGAAGTGAAATCAACTAAATACAAATTTCCAAATCTAAATCCTTTAAACACTAGTGAATTATCATTTTCTTTTGTAATAACAACATCATTTTTAGAGAATGTGCAAATAAGACCAAGATCACAAATTTGAGCAACGGATAGCAAATTAAAATTTAATGTTTCAACTAATGATACATTTGAAATGGAAAGGTCGTTTGATATAGCAATTTTACCTAAACCCAATACCTTTCCTTTGCTATTATCACCAAATGTGATCTTGTCATTTTGTCCATTTCCCGAATCGAATGTGGTGAACATTTTCCGGTCACCGGTCATGTGTTGGGTGCACCCACTATCCAACACCCAATGTCGTCCACCGGTTTTGTAGTTCACCTACAAAAGAGAATCAAACCTTTTTAGGTACCCAAATTTGTTTGGGTCCTTGGAGGTTAGTGACCAAGGTTTTGGGAACCCAAATGGCTTTCTTTCTTTGGCCAATTATCGGGGTCCCAACAAACTTAGCAAAAATTTTACCATTTCTATCCCTTTTAAGTACATAACATGAATCATGAATGTTATCCTTAGACGATTTACTCAAAGTACAATTATTCGCTAGATGTCCTACTTCATGGCATTTATAACAAAATTTACCATTTGATTTAACAAAACGCAGAGCCTTGTTATTCATTTTCTTGTTCTTTTTAGGGATATAACCTAAACCTTCTTTATTATAGGAGCATCTTTGACTACCCAAAATTTTATTTAAGGTGTCCTTACCCTTGAAGCATCTATCTAGACTTTGATTTAGTTTACTTACTTGCTTCTTAAGTTCATCATTCTTAACAATTAAATTTTCATGACATGAACTAGCACTAGAACATGATAAATTAACTAAATCACAACATGAAGTAGATATGCTTGATTTTTCTACATGAGATGAGGTATTTGCTAGTCTAGGCAAGTCATTTATAATATCACACTCGATACCAATATCATTTGTTAATTTTGAATTATTCTTGACAAGTAGAGTTTCATGATCTTCCTTTAGCTCATCATATGAATTTTTGAGAGTTAGAATTCTTTCTTTAGAACCTTAAATTTTGATTTTTCTTTGCCAAGATATTCATTTAATTCTTCTAGCATGTCCATTAGCTCATCATATGATGGTTCATCATTTTCGTTAGAGTTTACCTTAGTTTCTCCTCTAGCCATGAGGCATAAAGGAGTGACGAAGGCGACAAGCCTCCTTGATGGCAACACCGCAAAACCCTTCTTCTTTGAAGGCGCTTGTCTTCGGACGAATCGGAATCCGAGTATTCCTCCTCGGAATCCCACTCACCAATATGGGCTTCACCCTTGCCATCCTTTTGGAATTTCTTGAATAGCTTCTTCTTGCCTTGAAAGAACTTCTTCTTCTTGGGTGATTTGTCTTTGTCATCCTTCTTCTTGGGACAATGCGAGGCTATGTGTCCCTTTTCATTACATTCATAACACCGAATATTAGCATAACGATTAGTGCTAGAATTTTGCCCTTTCTTGTACCTTTGCGGACCGCTAAAGTTTGAGCGTCTTCTCATAAACTTCTTCATTCTTCTTACTAGAAGCGCCATTTCCTCCTCGGTGTCTTCATCTTCGGAGTCTTCATCGCTTGACTCCGCCTTAGCTTTGAATGCGATGTTCTTCTTTTTGGAAGAGCTTTGTTCCAATAATTCTTCCTTGTCTTTCTTGTAAAGCTCGTTGGTGATGAGATTGCCGAGAAGACCGGTTGGCGTCATCCTTGGCAATTCCGTGAGTTGAGAAATAGTGTAACCAATGTTTCATATTTCTCCGAAGAGCTCTTAGCATTTTCTCGACAATATCAACATCACTCAAGGTCGTACCAAGACCCTTGAGCTCGTTAACAATATTGTTTAATCTAGAATACATTTCATTAATATTCTCATGAGGCAACATAATGAAACTTTCATATTTAACTCTAAGCATATGCAATTTAGCTTCCTTAACGGTGGATGTCCTTCATGAATTTCCGACAATGTATTCCAAATTTCATGCGGTTTCTAAATTACTTACACAATTAAATTCATCCGCATTTAAGGCACCAAAGATAGCATTCATAGCTTGAGCATTTAAATGAATAAATCTTTCATTTTGTTCCTCATTTAAAGTGGCACCGTGGTCACAACATAACCCTCATTGACAATTCTCCATATATTTGGACTCATAGCCTTAAGGTAAACCGTCATACTAATTTTCCAATACGAATAATTTGTACCATCAAAGAAAGGAGCTTTTCAATTGACATACCTCGTTGGCCATCCTTACTCTCTAGGCGGTAAAGCCAAAATAGAGAGACCAAGCTCTGATACCACTTGTAAGATCGAGGATGAGCCTAGAGGGGGGGTGAATAGGCTTTTCTAAAATTTCTATCACTAAACTCAAGTTTAATGATTACTGAGAACAAGTAATATTTTTGCCTAATTTAATTCTTAACAATTTTAGTGATCACAAGATAATATCACTACGCAAGTATATTAATTTGCTAAGCAAGTAATCACACAAGAATCAAATAGCTAGAATTTCACGAGAATAAAAAAAACAAGCAAACCACAATGGATGCGCAAGAGAATTTTTCCGTGGTCTCGAGACTTGCCGGTCTCCCTACTCCACGTTGAGGTAGCTTGAATTTTTTCAAGCGGCTCCACTCGCTTGAGCCTTCCCGATCACTAGCGATAGCTCTTTCCCGCTCGGGTAGGCGAGCCGTGCCTTCACAACCGCCTGGTCTTCACACAACCTCCTTGTGAAGATCACCGAGCCTCACGCCTAAGCCGCCTAGGAGGCGGCAACCTCCAAGAGTAACAAACTTGATGGGGCTTGAATCTCAAGAGTGCAATCAATATGGCTCACTAATGCAATGCACTCAATTTTAGCTCTCCAACACTCAAGAATCAACAATTCAATGCACAAGAGAGTGGAGAGTGTTTCTAGGGCTCAAGAGTATTCAATGGAGTCACCAACCACCCTTAACTTATATGTGGGGGGTATTTATAACCCACCCCACACAAACTAGCCGTTATTTGCACTTCTTCCTGATTTTGCGCCAAGGCTGGTACTACCGCCCTCTAGGGGCCGGTAGTATCACACACCATGTACAACGGCTATACTGCGTAATAATCGTGACCGACACGTAGTCACATAAATGTTTTTATATATAGCCGGATTATCATTTCATGGGTGCGGTAGTACGCACCACCATTCGAAAAAATAATCGCTCGAATAAAGCTACCGCAGTTTAGGTCTTGAGTACCGCATTTATGATTACTACACGCCCAACCCTAGCTAGAGTCTTGCCACGATGGACTTTCCAACTCGCCCTCGAATATAGCTACCGCCAACTATTGTGCGGTAGTATCAAGATTCATGCGACTACCGCTCTGACCATGCGGTAGTGCCGGACTTAATGCAATTTTCAGGATTTAAAATCTCTCTCGAATGCATGAACTGATAAAAGAATTAATGAGCCATATCATTATGCACTTTCAAAATTCAAAGACCCATATCAAGTCCCCCTTGATAGTACGGCTACTATCCTAACAACCCGATCTTTTTCCCAACTCCGAGATCGGTGAAAATACTAGAAAATACTTCTAAACTTTATACCTTCACTTCTTTAGCTTCTTTTATGCTGCTCCTTTTACTTTTCATTTGAGGCCGTCCAATCTTCTTTCGAGGAGTACATTTATCCTGTTTCCAACTAACTTGCAAAAACAACGTTAGTCTTTTTCGCGTGATTGTCATTAATTATCAAAACCATAATCTCATGGGGACCTAGATGCTTTCAACTGTTCCTGTGTACCAGAGCTTGAAGCCAGTGTTCTCCCCCTCCTTCGCTTTTTGACCCTTCCATTTTGTCTCCTGCATGCATAGGATATTTACACGTCTCCTGATCGTTGTGTCAACTAACTCTCTTAACTTACCTGTAAAGGACCGTACATTCCAACTACCTATCCTAATCCTAGTTGGCTCGACTAGCTTCCTTACCCCTCGCACCCATCGAGTCAGGTGTGAAGACCCTTGCTCATTTATCACTACACCCGGGCGCCGATGTAGCGCGCCACTAAGGGAGCGACGACCCTCGAATTACAAGGCTGAAATTGAGCAAGAAATCCATCACCCTCGAATTGGGCAAAATTCAGCGAAAATATCACAGTACTAATAAAAGGCATGGGTGTATATAATTTGCTTAAAGTAAAGACAGTCATTAAGCACCCAACAATCCTGGCAAGGAATGCAAATAACAACTGAAAGAGAGTAATATTTAAAAGACCGGTTTTACTTTATTAATATTGTTGTGATAACCCAAAACAAGCCATATGCTGACCTTCAAACAGCTTAGGCAGTAAGGTAAAGGGTGGCTGCACAAGACGACATTTGCTTGTCTATAGTTTAACAAACATCATTTGTGATCAGGTAATAGAACTATTTACACAGATATTCTCTTTTTTAGATGGATTTACACAGATATTTGATGCCGTCACGCATAGAGAACATTAACAGACCTCTTTATCAGTTGGAGATTGTGGCCGTTCCTTTCTTATACAACAATGTAACATCAGCTGATCTTACACACTAGCATCACTTTTCATCCACTCATTTACTTTCATGTTCCATCGCAATGAAACTGATGTGGTTCCCCATCCATAGAATAATATAATAACTAATCTATTAAAGCCGGAAGATTTAAGGCTCGGCCAACTAGACCACGCCACTGGATTTTCGCGGCCGTCCGATCTCGAGACGACGCGATCTCGCCGTCGCCGCGCGCTCGATTCCGACGCCTAGCCCTTCTCGCTCCATCACAAGACCCGCCGCCACGCCACCACCCTCCCTTCCTCCCTCCGTTCCCTCTCCCGATTCTCTCTCGCGCCCCGCCGCCCGCGCCTCGCTCCGTCCCTACCGTTCTTTTCTCGCGCTTCCATCAATCGATTCGTGATCATGCGTGCGGGCCTTGCCGTTCTTTTACCCGATCGATTGTTTGTTTCTCTCCGTTCGTCCCGCCGCTCGGTGCTCGATGTTCTTGCTTTGCTTTTACCTCTGGGAGCTCCGCCTGCTGCCTGCGTCCGCCGATCGCATGCTCGCAAGGGTTTTTCGGCCGCTCTTCCCCTCGGTAACTCCAGTTCTTCATCTCAGTCGTTCCGCCCTTCCTCCTCTGGGACCTCCACGGCTACCTCACGTTGGCACGTGACGCTCGCGTGGGTTTTTCGGCTCCTCTTCCTCCTCTCCTAGAACAAAGTTGGATCTTTCATCTCTCTGCTCTTCCTTGCTGCGCAGATAAGGACAAGGAGCTGGGAGGCGCAGACGGAGATCAAGGCCTGCAGACTCTCCGAGCGAGCTCATGAGAAGGCCATCGAGGATGTCGATGAAATAAATACACACCAATTTCATGCTCTCTCTCCTCTTTCTTCATTTCATATATCTGGGCTAGCAGCTACTACTTGTTCTGCTCTAAATTCGATGCGTTTGGTGGTAATGGTACGAGATTTTCTCAAATAGATCCAAGTAGTATGACGGCAGACTAGATATCCTTCAAAGTTTCATTGATTACTCTATGTTCCTAGATTCCATTATGGTCGCCGACTTGCTAGATTTCTTGTGGAAAATGGCATTTCCTCTCTATTCAAGTCGACTACAACTCGGAAAAGCTCCATCAAGTCACTAAGATGTTCACAAAGTTAATAGGTTTCAAGCTTCGATGCATATAAGCATATACTTGCTTCGCTTATGCTTCTCGATTTGGTTTACAATTCGAACCTTGAATAATTCCAAGTCCTAGGAAACAATCCGGTGTTAATAACTATCACCGACCCAAAATGACCTGCTCGACTTGTGCTATCTTTGTCGAGCATCGACCATTGTTCTTCTCGATTGTACTCATTATGCACATCCGGTGTCAACCTAAACAACCAGACCTTAAGTAATTTATGATAATTTTTCGAATTAGAAATGAAGGAAGTGCTCTATATCATATCTGTTGTGATTATACTCAAATGTTCTCTTTAGCACATTGTCAAAATTTTATTAGTTCAGGACTCAGAAGGTAGTCTTATGTATTTTTGGGGCAATCGACTTTGCCTTCTGCAGAATGTAAGCTTACGGAAGAATTGGCAAAGGTGGATGAGAAGTCAAGGTTACTGAGTCTCTCCGGAAAGCAAGGTAATGGAGTAGCCCTTCCTTTTCCTCTTTTGCAACTCACAAAGTTTATATTCGAATAGCTATTGATAATACGTGAGCTTGCGTAACCTTGAAGCGAAGAAGATCAATGATGAAAAGAAAGCCGCACTTGTCGCCCAATTTGCGATAGAGGCTACATCTGCGAAGGGTTCATGCAGCCCGAAGGATGATGACATGCCTCCTATTGAGGCCATTCTCACACCATCGAAGTCGAAATGAAACTAGCTCGTCAGAGGTACTTGATCCAAACATATAGTTGCATTGTCCTTTTTCTTTTCACCAAAAATCATGATCATGCATTTGTATCTTCGTAAAACGTTTCTTGTGGCCTTGTGGGTATCCTATCTACCTTTGGGTAAATTATATTCAGTTCTTGTTCTCGAGAAGGTATTCCAAATTTTTCAAATGAAGAATGCATAATTTTTCACAGATATTGTTAGCTTGTATGCCTATCTCTTTCTTGATAGTTGTTAATAATGCAACCTTCTAATTTCCCAATGTGATGTAATATGTTGCTACTTTACAAATTTGCAAAACGTAGCATAGTCTGGAACCTTCTAGGACTAGAGGTCGTATGTTTGTATTTTATTTTATTTTTTGAACCGGTATCTTGTATTTTATTGTTGATATTTATGTTCGTTGTTGATTTCGCCATTAATTGTTGGTTGTTTATTCCATGTCAATTGGATGGCCACCGCTTGATGAAACACTAAGGTGTCTTTATGAGTCTCATCTTTACATTATTTTGTATAAGTGCCCGGTAGTTTGGAATGTTATATCTAGGTTAGCCAAAAGTACCGGCATAGCTTGAGATGTGTGTTGTCCGGTATTTTGAAAGGATATTCTATGAATCTAGCTTTGGTTATTAATGTTTGAGAGGTGTTGAATGTGGTGATAGCAAAAGGAATGAAAATAACCGGGATCAAGAATAAGTTGCTTGAAGCTTCTTTTTTTCTTGTCTTTGTCTTTGTTCCCCTTATGTGTCAGAATCGTAAGTTGGTAGCCCCAACAAAACTTTTTTATGGTTTGTTTCACTTTCTAATCAGGTGGGGCCGTTATGGGCGTTTCGTTTAAAAAGCACAGTGGCTCGCCACGCCTGTCCTCTGTCTCTGCTTGGTGGTGTATGGATGTGGCCTAGAGCCGACGGTGCCAAGTCGATCGACCCTATGCCGGATGATTCCATCTGTCATGGTGCTTGTCCATGGAGAGCGGCAAGTTATGGTTGCTTGCAGCAGTCTACAATCGAGAGCCGTCATCGATGTCTACTTAATAATAGTTCCATGATTGTAAATCAACGTCTGAAGAATAGGTGATAAGTGAGAAATCCTGCAGAAAAAACAAAGAATATTAATTAGCCGATCGACTTCAAGCATCATCTGAGGTATCTATTTCCCCTTTTTTCTTATATTTGAAGAAATATCATATGAGTTATCTTCGATACGAGGATGTATCTGGGTAGAAGCTTTTCATTGTGCAGGATAGGAAGTTAGAAAAGCAAACACTTGGTAGGTTTCCCAATCTTTTTAACAACCATGCTTTCTTCTATTAATAAACCAATGTGTTAATTTAAGATGTTCAACTTCTTGGCCTAGATAGAAAAGGAAAATTTGATCCATAATGGTCCAAATGAGAATTTAATTGATGCTGGACTAAATGTTCGCTAAAAGGGCACATGCGATTAATATAATCGGTGTTTACTTTTTTTTCCCAAGAGCACATATATAGTCCATTGGGTATTGGCATTTTACGTTGCCATCAAACTAATCGCATCATTTTTACAGTAACCAAAAACTTTCAATGCGGCGGGCTATCTTCTATAGGTCTTATTACCGACATCGTCTTCACAAAAGGCATCAAGCATTTAGGTTACTTCGAGTATCCTTCCTCTCTCTCTCTCTCTCTCAATTGATCATTTCTTTACTAATTACGCACGCTTATCTCGACCAGAATCGCCGCTTGCTGTGAAACACCTTTTGAGTCAGTTCACGTCCTTGCCTCCATGGTGAGTATTGGAGAGCTTGACTTTTAGTATTTGTTCAATGATCAAGAGAACATAAGTCAAAACAATTTTACTGTTGCCTTCTCGATTCTAATGGCCTCTTCATGTCGTGAAGACAATCAACGAGAATCTCCCACCAAATGTCCTCGAGCAATTGGCTAAAGAACTGAAGAATCTTGATGAGTCACCTCGAGAAGAGATTAAAGTTATCGTTAATGATGATGACTTCATCAACATTTTCTTGATATTAAGGGCACCGGTAAGATTGTAACAACATATGTTGATATATGCTTTCCGTCGCTTTTGGGATTTGCAATAATAATATACATGGTAATGTTGATCATGCTTTGATGCTTGCTTAATGGTTTTTTCGGCATTATATCTTTTCTGATTATTTGTTTAGAGTTAAGTATTCATAAAGCCCTTTACTTACGGCTATTACGTAGGATGGTTGGGGACATAGATTGTCTTAAAAATTGGAGCAAAGAAATCATGATGAAGTGAATAATCCGATAAGGACAAGCATGTTACATAAACGAGAAGGCAGCGGTAGTTTACGCCGAGACATACTCACGGTCGTGGAGTCCGTGGGGGCTACCTCACCGAAATTTGTTTACGGCCGCCGCCGTCGACCCGATGCCGTAATGATCCTCCTAGCTTTTCTTGTTCTTGTTACGCTTTGCCTGACATGTGGCTTTTTAAGGTATTATCCAACGGCCGGCATTATCAACAAAAGTCGGCGTTTTCTTTTCCCTTATCTATTCTTGTTCGATTGCATTACGCTCTCGCCAATCCATTGATTAGTTGGTTGAAAAGGGTTTGTCGGTGATTCTTATTCTGAAATAGTTTGTTCTTAATATTGTCGACCTTTGGATTGTATTAACCGGTAGCTATATTGGAACTTATAGGGAGAGTATGCGAGAATCTTAAAATAGTCGCTTTCTGAGATGCCTACATGGTGATACACATATGCTTGCTGAATTTTGCAGACCTCCATTATGGCAAGTGACATTTGTTCCACCATCTAAGAGAAGGCGATGCTTGCATCTTTGATCTTTCCCCACGTTTGAGAAGTCATGATCATTGCTTTTATTTTTGCAGATTGCTAGAGGGCTTCAGGTTCGCATCCTCGGGACCTTAATAGCATTTATTCATCTCCTTTACTCGTCGACTCATAGAGTTTCTATCTTGCTCTTGCTTCAGTTCTTGCTCTTCCGACACGTTATTTGTGATCGATAAAGACACTGCTCCAAATTAGTGGAGTTGGTATCGATTTGCTTTTATTTTCTGTTGAATGATTCATGAGATTTGTTTTCTATAATAATCGCTATTGACGTTTCAAAAACCTTTTTCTCCTAAGAGATGCTATTCCATTGATGTGTTTTCCACAATGAAGCCGTGAACGATCGAGCTCATCTTGCGGACTTCCATAAGATCGAAGGTTACTATTTCCTGTTTCTCGCCTATCGGGTGTTTCATTGATTGATGTTTGGTCGTGTTCGGCAAAGAAGCTAATTATAATGCTTCTTATTTCGGTCTTATTTATGATTATGGTTTGACTCTTGGTGATCGATTGTTGTATCGAGGATTTCTTCTCGAGTCTATGTGCCATAACTTGACTTTGTCATAATATTTATGAACCTTGCAATTAGTTTTATAAAGATTGTATCGTAATATCATATTCATTTATTCTCGAGTTTTTGTGTTGCACGCTCATTTGCACGATATTCAAAAGTTGGCTTCTTAGAGATGCATCGTTATCAAAATGAATAATCTAGATTTTTATCTAAACACTACTAAGAGGATGCATTTGTTACCACAAAGGATCAATATTAGTGAGCTTTTTGTTGTCCTTTTTTTCTTTCTTTGAGGCTTTGTGTTATCTAATAAATTGCGATAAAGCCTTTTTTAGGAATCAGATTGCAGGAAAGCTTGCTAGCCATAGCTTGTTGCATATTCCGAGCCAACAATGATTCTTTATGGCATTGACAATGTCACGGGATATCATCGGCCCAAAGGTATTGTGCTATGCGAACTTCTTTCATGTTAATATAAGCATGTACTCATTTTTGATCTTTTCTCGTTGATTTCAACCTCATTGAGAGCAACCCACTCTACCGCTTGAAATGCAGAAGCCGGACAAAAGGTTGTTTTATGCTTGTCCCTGATTACTCCGGTGATGTTGGTTCAACAATTTTAAAAGTTTCTTGGATAGGTGGTGTTTTACAGTTATTAGATAAATGTGCGAAAGCAATAAAAAATTCAGCACCTTATAGAGCACCCATGTCCCTTATACGGCAAGATGTCAAAAGTAAATTTCGGTGCTCATTTGTTGCTTCTTTATCGCTTTGAAAAGTAATTACAATATGTACACTCGCTCAATTATTGTCCCTTATACGTGGAGGCGTTACGAAGCGCCGCCTCTTCTTCTTCAACATCTACAAGCACCATCGCAACGCCGAGGACACGGACGGTGTTTGCCTCGTGGAGTTCCATTCATGTTGCTAGCATTATAGTCTTCATATCACTCTTCCGAAAGTTAGGCGATCCTTGTGTGAAGGTGTTACGCTCTGGGATTTATTTGATAGCATACACTTTGTGATGGAATATTGATTTGTGAAAAGGTTGCGTGAACCGAATTTCCTTAATCATGTCATGTTTGTTTACCCAAGCCTTTTTTAACGAAATTACCTAAGCTATTGATATCACCGCAATTGAGCAATGGTTTAGGCATAAGAACTTCAAGATAATGTGTACTGTTACCCACTTCCTCACATGTCCTAATCAGTAATCATGAAAGTGTCTAATAGATCTTTATTAGGGTTGAATTTTTCTTAGTCCCTTTATCATCATCTTATTCAGCAATTCTTTTTTCTTTTACAAGAGCGAAACATCCCTTTCTATTTTGTGTCGAGGATGTATCAACTATCTAGTTTTCTATTTTAGGTTAGCATAGCATAGAGAATAGGTCTCATCATTGGTCCCGGTCTTGGAGGCTGCCTTGCAATGGTATGGCAGAGGAAATTTCACAATGTTATGCTATACTTAATTGTCAATGCTAACTTGGTTCCTTTTATTGCACTGCAAAAAATTTCCAAATGTCTTTTCACCGACTCATTCTTTGGAAGGTATCGTTTCGTGTCGACAAACTAAATTACCTTAGATAATTCTTTTACGAAGACTTACTTTTTATTCAAACTTGCTGTGTCCCATATTTCTTACCTTGCTTATGCACTTCAGCTTTTTGTCATTGTTGTTCTCATAAGCTACATATGGATGTCGGTATGTGATATTGCTCGTTTTTGCACGCTTTTGATTGTGCGGCAAAGTAATTGCAAGTCCATAATTGCATTTGCTACTCTTTTTTTTTTGCCATTTTGTGTACCTCAGAGGAAACCTTATGATGTGGGCTTGAACAAAAACTTGCTATATTGTATATTCATAAATATGTCCTCTTGAACCTCTTAACGAATTTTTTCTAAGCGATCTTAAAAGCGCTTTTCCAGACATATACTGTTCAGAGTTCATAATTGATCTTCAAAATTTCACGAATATAGTTCAATAACTTTCAAAGATTATGTATTGGTCCATTTTTCTCTGTTAAACTCTCGTAATTCATACAAATTTCATACTGCAACAGAGCGCGGATCCTTATCTAGTACCTCTATTACGCAGGGAAGTTTTGGAGCCCTACGAGCGAGCCCCGTACAGTCGCCGTCCTTTTTTTCCCAGGCTCTTGCATATTTGCGAAAAAACTCTCCCATTTCTTCGAAATTACAGATAGGTCCTTTGTAATTTTTTGTGAGACAAAGATATTTTTTTTCTTCGCGTTTGGGTCCCTGGCGCGGTATTTTACGAAAAAGTCTCCTGTTAAATTCAAATCGCGAACAAGTACTTTTCTAATTTTTCAGGATAGCGAATAGGTCCAAACAAATAACAAACAGGTTCCTGCTTCTTACGTTCAGGTCCTTTCTTCGTTTTTCTCGGAAAAAATGTTTTCGTCACAGAAAAAACCCGAAAAAACTGTTTTCGCCACCCAAAAAACCCGGGAAAAAATATTTTCGTCACAAAAAAACACAGATTCGTCGAAGGTTTATAGCAACTTATGGATTTGCCAACGGGTCATAACCGCGGTTTTTTTTAAAAAAGTGTAGATTAGTCCGAAGATTTATAGCGACCCATAAATTCGCCGGCGGGTCCTAACGACCTATTTTTTTTAGCAAACACAAAAAACCAAAAAACGCAAAAAAAAAAAAAAAACAGATTCGGCGAAGGTTTATAGCGGTTCATGGATTCGCCGGTGGGTCCGAGCAGCCTTTTAAAAAAAAAGGAAATACATAAAAAAACAAGTCTGCACTTTTCTTTTAAAAAAACAAAAAAAACGCAGATTCAACCGCAACTTTCTAAATAAAACACGCATCGAAAAAAAAAACACGGATTCGTCGAAGGTTTATAACAACTTGTGTATTTGCCAACGGGTCATAACCGTAGATTTTTTTTAAAAAAAAGTTGATTCGTCCAAATATTTATATCGACCCGTAGATTCGCCGGCGGATCCTGACGACCCATTTTTTTTAGCAAACACAAAAAACAAAAAAAACGCGGATTCAACCGCAATTTTCTAAATAAAACACGCATCGATAGATTCAGCACGGGCGCCGGTTCTTTCGACACAAAAGATTGGAATTACGTTACGCAAATTCACCAATAGCTTCTAGCCAGCCAATTTAAAAAAAAAACACCACCGAGAAAAACTAAATTTCATTTTTTGTAGAAAAATTTGGATCAGATTTTTTCGCCGGACGCGGCATCGCGCGCCATTCTACCTAGTGTTCATCAAGAAGCAACCACCAGAACAGAAGGTTGGGAGATAAGAGATATGCCCAATTAAGGAGCCTGTTAGGATCATGTACTAACAAACAGTAACAGACTAACAGTGGCATTGTCAATGACAATGGCAATGAGCAGTTGATGGCATGACAAGGGCAAATCTAACAAGATTCGGAACAGCTCCGGTTCAAGATTTTGGCGACAAAAGCTGCAGTAAGACAACACTTAGATTGTTCCTTTCAGGATAATCTCGGTTTCAGTTATATCAAATAATTGTTTGGTGTTGCCTTCTTTGTTAATGCTAAAAAACCTTAATTCCATGTTTTAAAACCTGCCAGTACTGATCTGCAATCGGTAAAATTAAAATAGAGGGTAGAAGAAATACCCATCATATCATGATGTACAATGTAGGAAGAGCTGAACAAACAATTCCCTTTACAGATAAGAAAGAAAATCAGAACAAGAGCATAAATAGAGGCAATAAATCTATTAAAAATGGACCAAAAGAAAAGGATTGAGTCAGTACAACTGGCTAAACTTCTGCTATTATCCATGTTTTAATGTATAATCCTGAGAGGAAGGGCACTTGGTTCCAGATGCCACCAACCTTTTGGTATATCACACTCTTTGAATTCAACAACAAAAGCGGGAACACGATGGGAAAAGCTGAGCATTTCAGACCTTGAAATCCACCTCGTCAAATGGAAATCTTCCATTAATACCCTATGAAAAAAGGATAAGCAGCCTTTTACCCGAGTCAAGCTGCATGCATTGACTCCATTTTCATCAGAGTAGTCTGAGAGGATCTCAACCATGCGAGGTTCACATTTGTCAATCTCAGTGCTATTCAAGGTTATCTTCCAATTTCTGTACATTGCCCATATTTCTCCTTTCTTTGGGAAAACTCGGTAGAAAGACCTCTTTGCACTCCAATCACACTCTACAGGATGAGAAAATTCTGACATGTCTTTGTAAGTAGTCTCAGTACCAGCTCGAAATACCCCACAAGCAACCGGAAGACCATCTTCAACCCACCGGATTTCTTCATTAAGCATAGGGTGAGGTTCCAACTTTAACACGAAAACTGAAGTGCGTGAAACCACATGGATTATTCTGACATAAGACCTAGGCATCCGGTCCCTAGCATCATATACAGCCCAGATCTGCCCCTCCAAAAAATTCTCAGGTGACAACTTGATATTGTTATTCATCATTCCACGCTGGGGACTACCTAAATCCACTTTGCGTGTTGAAGGATTTGAGAATTGTGCGACAGAAGCTTCATGAAAGCCATGTGCATCATTATGTAAACCTGGAAGCAGGGATAAAGGAGCAACACTTGCCAGTGTATTTTCATGCTGCAGGCTTTCTGGAATAGCAGAATGTTCAAGCTCCAGCACTGTTCCAACCTCGTGAGTAAATCTAAACGAAGGGATCCTGTGAGAAAACATGAGCAAATTGTCACTATGGACCTGTAATAACTTCTCTCTCCCACTCCTTTGGTACCTCTGGAAAATGCTTGTGAATCCATCCACCTTTGCCAAGTGCGCAACTGTGCAACCTGAGTCTTTTGAATAACTGGTAAGAATTTCTACAACAGAAAAGGTGCTCTTCTTCCGCATCTCAGGATCACTGCACCATCCGATGTCCCAATCAGTGTAGATGGCCCATATATCTCCCTTCTGGGGATATACTTCAAGATGCTGATTCAAACTATCACTAGATATTTGATGACAGAACATAGTTGGACAAGTTAGCGATATATGACGTTCTTCCGCGATGAAAGTTCCACAAACAAATGGCAAGCTTGCTCCAGACCACTTCTTCTCTTCATGAGATTGCGGGCATGGTTTGAACCACGAGACGTATAACTGCATCTTGTCTGTCAAAACCTTATTTATCCGTGCATATCTGCGAGGCAACCTCTCCCAGTCATATGCTGCCCAAATCTGACCAGCTGCAAAATTCTCTATTGCCCTGTCATCCTCAAAGTTATGATAGTCATACTGTTTACTAAAGCAGTGATCATCTTCTTTGGCATCTGGAGTATAACGAAAGCAGCCGTCCAAATCCACCTGTGATGACGACACACAATACACATCCTTCTCACATACACCCTTTTGCTTCTTGTCAACATGATTGTCTTCAGGTAACTGCAACTCACCATCATCGCCTATAAAGCAGTGGTTGGTCCTCTTAGTTTTGGAAGAACTAGCAACATTTGAACAATTTCCTACATCCAAACATGATCTGTCGGTGTGTTGAGTATATAAGAGTGCATTGTTTGTAACATCCGCTGCCCCAATATCCTCTGTGTCAATGTTGTTTAATCTATCCACTTCAGGATCTGCATCATAAGGAGTTGATCCATCACCACGACTCAGAAGAGGATCTGCATCATAAGGAATTGATCCATCACCACGACTCAGAAGAGCAACGCCTTCAGCATGCACCCCTTTCTTCGGCAAAGTGTCATTGCACCGCAACTCGTCATGCTCACTTGAGGCACCCATTGTCATCTGCTTGATAGCATCCGCTGCATCGCCTGAATCAAACCCCGTCCTCTTCACCGGATCAGATAGCTCCGAATATGCATCATTGACGAGCCGGAGAGCCAACTCCGCTCCGGGCAGGCCATCCCTGGCAGGCTCCAGCTGAACCACAATGCTCCTGTACTGCGCCTCGATCTTGGCAGCGTCATCCCCGGGCAGGACCTGGAGGACCTTGTACCAGTCCACCGCCCCACGGCCGGGATGCGCCTTCCCGGCAGCGCAGAGGACCTCGAGCACTGAGAGCATCTCGAAGGCGTCCTCGAGCCTGGGATTGGTCTGGAGCGTCTCCAGCAGAAGCGTCCTCGCGCCGGTGTAGTCCTGGGCTCGCATCTTCGCCGTGATCGCATCCCTCTCGGCGTCCCCCTCCATCCTGCACCAAATTCCTCCTCAGAACCCGCAGATACAGGCAAGATTTCGATCAAAAGCAAGCATTTCTGCCCTCAAATCAGACTCGAATACCGAAATTAAATCACCGCGCTTGAGCCCAAGCTTCAGATCAAACCACTCCCCAAATCCGAAACTAAATCAAATAGAAACGGGGGAGTCGGTCCTTACCGGACCGATCGGTCGGAATGCGAGGGTCCGCTCCGAGGGGAGGGTGGATTCAAATCGATGGATTTGGGAGCGAGGAAACCCTAAATCGTAGCACCGAGCCGGGGATTATCGCGCATGGAGGAGCAATTCGACGGATGGAATGGAATCGATGCTAAACTAATATCGGTGGTTGCTTCTGCACTCTACAGTGCAGCACGGTCTTGTTCAGTTCTGCGGCACTTGTACTCCACGCAGACACGCTCTGTGTCTGTGGCCTCCCGTGTTTTGGGCCCCTGCCCACGTGTCAGTGGCCTACTCAACCACTTCGTAACGAATGCCTGCTTCGCTCATGGGCCTCACCCTCAGGGCACATAGGCCTGACAGATCTCGGCAAATGTATAGGCCCAGTGAATATTACATGGCCGAATTGCTAAAGAAATGGGCCCGGGCCATGTAGTAGCATGTAAGACGAAGGCCCAGCGGCAGCCGCAAGTATCCGCCCCGTTGGTGGGGGCAGCTTCTCCTACCACGTGGGAGGAAGGTCCCGGCGTCGAGGCCCGAAAAGAGGAACACAAGCGGCGGGAAAAGGGCCTCAAAGTACGGGCCCCAGAATAATTACCACGTCGCCTCCAACACCCGTGCTTTTACTCCACTCATTAGCTTTCTTTTCTGCAGGCCCCTAGAAAAGAAGAAGAATGGCAGGAAGCAGCACAAGGGACAGTGAAAAAAAAAGAAGAAGAAGTACAGATTTTTCACCACCGGTCCAGTCCATGGCCACCTGAATATTAACCTCGTACCAGAGGTCACTGTAACTCCTCGACCACGCACTGTTTCACGAAATTAAAAACGCCCTACTTCCAGTTTACGGAAGGTATTTTTAAATAATTTTATTTATAAATATATATATATAGCATATTTTAATATAAATTAGTGTGGTATTCTTTTTATATGCTAATAACTATCCAAATTTATTTGATATTCTCTACATGTATGCATTGAATAAAGTATCTAGAGATGATAATTAGAGATAGTCTAGTCATTCGATATCTCTTCAACCTATACGTGCTAAGATAAAATACATCCTATAAAATTGAACGAGGAAGTATTCACTGCTGCTAGGGAGGTTTGATCGGATAAGTACTTTTGGACCAAAAGAAATGTTAAGCGGCTAAATTATGGTTTAGTTGCAGGACTATCACAACATTTTAGCATGTTTGTATTTTGCTCCATATTTCTTAGCACTAGTCGCTTATCTAACCTGATACATATTTTTTTTCCAAATCTAGCTAGAATGAGTGTACTTAGAGAGCTTATGAAAGGTTGTCATTACCATAGCAGCGTGCGTGAGCACGAGAACAAGTGGCTTGCCGTGATAGGAGAGCTTGCATGCCACCTAGTCGCTGCAACGAGACTTGTAGCTAGCCCATGGGCTCCCGTGGTCAGCCATCTGTTTTTCTTGAACGCGACAGGAGGCACGCATCGCGTGTCTGCGTGTCACACCTTCTATATTAGAGGAGAATGCTAAATTTATAAATGGAAGTGTTTAGAATCACTAGATTTTTTTAAAAAAACACTCAAATTTTCGTGTTGCGTATTGGAAATACTAAAATGTTACATATGTAAATTTTTGAAAAAACATGTTTTTCAACAACGTTTCTTACGAAATTTGGAAGCCTCTTACAACATTTTACACGGTTCAACGCTTGAAACATCTGAAATTTGGAAGCCTCTTGCAACATTTTTCTGTTCAGATGTTACTTGCAACATTTTTTTTGAGGAGGGACAGATTAAAATAAGATTAGTAATATTTTTTTCAATCTAGCGCCGCAACAATTTAGTGCTCAAAAATAAAAAAATGCCACACTTTGAGTGTCAGAGTTAAGAGCAATTCACTTTATAAATTTACATTAGAGCTAGATTTTTTTTTAAAAAACTAGGTAGACAGAGCTATATACTAACGATGATTTCTGTTTCTCAGATGTTACTTCGTGCATAGTACCGTTGGGTGAGGAGAGAGTTCGCACTTTGAGGAGGGACAGATTAAAATAAGATTAGAAACAGTGCGTGCACGGGTATCAAGGCGTGTCTGTTCCTTCTCGGGCTTCTCTGTCTAGCCAGCCGCTTCTGCTAAGGCCACACGCTAAGGCCAGAATCGGAGAGATTCGGAGTAAACCGGAGGCGATGGGAGGAAGGTAAAAGTGGGGGAGAACCCAGGCAGTGGAGGGGAGGAGGATGCCTGGCCAGGTCAGTGTGCTGTGGTGGGTGCCAAGCCTAACGGGAGGGAGATGCTGGCAGGAAAGTCTCGGCTTTTGGATTCGGGCAGGCAGGCTCCCACACCGATGCCACGCTGCTACTCAGTGTCAGTGAGTCGAGTCTGTTCTCTGCGTAAGATGAGGGAGTGAGCTGAGCTTGGGATAATTCTTGGCGTTTCGTTTCGACTTGAAACTCTGCGAAGTAGAGGGGACAGAGAGAGGGCTTAGCTAGAGAGGAGGAGCGTGAGAGAAGAAAACTGAGCTTGTAGTTGTAGGCTGCGCATCTTGGTGGGAGGTGAGAAGCGCGTGAGCTCTCACGCCTGCGCTGCTGTGGCGCGGCTTTCAAGGAGAAAGGAGGCGTTTTTGTTGTTTCTGTCCTAGCAGCTAGCGCTTCTTCAGGTACTTTTCTTTCAATTGGGAAGTTCATCTCCTCTCTCGCAAAATTTCTGCGGTGAAGTCGCAAAGATCAAGAACCATGCGCAAGTTGAACCCTTGTTGATGCACGAGTACTAGTTCCTCGCTTCTGTCCTCTATGAACAAAGCATCCTTTGCAACTGCGGTTTCTTGTTAATTTCCATGGAGGAACACGGTAGGGTGTGGTGTGAGACTGTGAGTGGGATGAGGGCGACACAAACAAAAAAAAATGGTATCTTGAACCAAGAGAGGAACCGGAGCTCTCCTCTTTGATCCTTATCGTTGAGCATTTTCATATCTAGCCCAAGGAGCAATTTTTTTTGTGCTTCCAGTTACTTCTAGTTTCCATGGAGCAAAGAGCTGGGATGACGTTGAGCAAGAACCCTACGAAAACCCTCACCGCCCTTGTCTTCCTCCTGTTCGTCTTCTCCCTGTGCTCGCTCACCTCCTCCCAGCCGCTCCACTCGGAGCCCATGTCCACCCAGTCCCCACCACCCTCACCCCCGCCTCCACCGCCGCAATCCAAGATTCCCCACGCCCAAGCCGGCGGCGCCGCCCGCCTCCGCCGCATCGCCCTTGGCGTCCTCTTCGGCTCCCTCACCGGCTTCCTCCTCTCCCTCGCCTTCCTCTACGCTATTCGCGTCGCAATCCTCCACGCCAAGAACGCGCCCGCGATCGTCAAGGGCCCTGTCTCCTTCACCCCGCAAATCTCCCCCAAGAACCTCCAGTGCGCGCTCCCCTCTGCGCAGCCGCTGGCCCACGGCCCCAACGGGAAGTACTACAAGCTGGTTCTTGACAATGACCTCACCGTCGCCGTCAAGCAGCTCGAGGCTGCCAGCCGCCCTGAGGCCTCACCGTCGGTGTCGAACGGTTCCAAGTCTGACATGAGAAGGGTGCAGAAGCAGCTGGAGGTGCTTGCTCGGGTGAAGCACCAGAATGTGATGAGCTTGAAGGCCTATGTCCGCGAGGCCGACCGGCTTTCGCTGGTGTACGACTTCGTTCCTGGGGGCAGCCTCGAGGATGTGATGAAGAGGGTGAGGTCGCAGCAAGTGGACCTCAATTGGGACACAAGGAACAGGATTGCGGTTGGGGTTGCCAAGGGATTGAGGTACTTGCATTTTGAGTGCAGCCCCAGGGTACTGCATTGCAACGTCAAACCATCAAATGTGATACTAGATGAAGGTTTCGAACCAAGACTGGCTGATTGTGGTGTTGCTAGGCTGATCGCATCAGGTTCAGCTGATCCAGAATCGTCCAGCAGGCTCTGCTCTGTTCCAGATTGCTACCGAAGTAGCAGGTATAATCCATGCTTGCTCATTTTCATATTTTCTCGTTTAATTTAGAAACTAGTTAAGTCTCTGAATAATCTCATCCACATTCCTAGCTTACTGTTGACAATACAACTGAATATTTTCAGAGTTATTAATGCGGTTTCCATGTCATTCAATTTTAAACTGGGGAGGGAAAATTAAACCTAAATGATTGAAATTTTAGAATTTTCAGCTCACTTGTTACCTACTCAGTAGGCACCATAGTTGAATGCAATTTAAGGGCCTATTTGGTAGAGCTCCAGATCCCAGCTTCTCCTGAGATCTGAAACTTGTAGACTAAAATAAAGTAAATTAAGTTTATATTTTTGGCCTAAAATATAAACAAAATGATCCATCTAAACATTCTTAATGTACTCACAGCTCCAGCTTCACGGATCTGTGGAGCTAGGAAAACCCAGCTCCACCAGATCCACGAATCTGGTAGAGCTGGAGCCGTACCAAACAGGCCCTAACCATATCCTCCCTGCCAGAAGTTAACCCCAAGGAAATCTTTTGTAAAATCTGGATTTTTATTGTTAAAATTAACCATTTTTAGAAACAGAGACCAGGTGCTCACTTGTTGCATGTCTAATCTCAGATATCAAGCAAACAACTCAAAGTATTAGATGTTTGTTTTATTGTTTAAGATTTGCTAATTGCATTGGCTAGTTCAGTTGAATGTTGTATAGTTTAAATATAACGCATTAAGATTTTGTCAGCTCATACTTATACATCTGACAACCAGCATATGGAGTGATACATCAGATCAGTTGTTTTTTTAGAACCATAAGCATTGCGACATTGTTTTGGCAAAACAAATATTTGAACCCTCTATTTGATTCTGTTTCCCCACTAAACAGTATGCAATCATTGACTTGCAAATACTATTGTCTTTTTTTTTTGTTTTATCTGCCTCTTGGTTGCATTCATCCAAGTTATTTGTTGACAATGAGCAGTCTTCTGTGCCATTAATTGATGAAAAGACTGTGAGAGAAGACAAAGCATATAGACAAAGAATAGCCCTAAGGCTTAGTGAAGGTATCCAACTTTTTCTTGATGTAACAGGAAAATCTTTACTTTATTAGAGTATCTGCATTTGTCCTTTTTGAATTGCCTTTGATCCTTATGCTTTTCATATATTCTGCATGATCACATGCGGTATTTGTATTTGGTCGGCCTCTTGTTTTCCTAAAACTTTAAATCGATCTTTTTCATTCTTACTTCCCATTTCTCCATCAGAGAATAAATCCTTTGAGGATTGGCATTCTGATTCTATATTCTCATTCCATTCTCTTTCAGACAAACCAAGTTAAGTCAGTAAAAGAGCTCATCTATCTTAAAGCTCTATATTGAATTTAGTGTACCGTAAAGAGCTCTCGTTAGAAAGCTAATTCCTAGACAAGTATTTTTATCCACACTTACCTATCTTAATGCCAAATATGGGTCAGATCATGATCAATGCTTTGCTTCTGTCAAAGGTGGATCTAGATTTATGCTAGAAGTATATTGATTGAAAACTTGAATATCTCATACTGGCACACATAGTTTTAGTTAATTAGGTGTTCCAGCACAGTTAAACTCAAATATGTGATGGTGCAGATACACAGATAAGAGTGATGTCTATGGTTTCGGCATGGTCCTTGGTGTGCTGCTCACTGGGAGAGACCCAACAGATACATTTTTCTCAGGAGAAACTGGACGGGGTGGCTTGGCTAGATGGCTCCGGCATATGCAACAGTCTGGGGATGCAAAAGAAGCACTGGATAGTAGCATGTTAGGGGAGGAAGTGGAAGAAGAGGAGATGTTGATGGCCGTTAGGGTTGCCATTGTCTGCCTCTCGGATTTACCGGCTGATCGGCCATCCAGCGATGAGCTCGTCGCAATGCTCACCAAGCTCCACAGCTTATGATCATCAACGGATTGTTTCTTCAGCTTACTAATCTCTGTATGTGCTTCCACCATGATACAGACATACAGTGCTGAATCATGTTGGATCAAACCCTGGCTGTACAAATGTAGCTTTCAGTGTCTTCTGGTGGAGAGTCCAAGTTAAATGGTCCACATGGGAACCAACAATTTAGAGGCCAAACAAGTAGCTGTCCGATCTTACGATGTTTTAGGTGCCATGTGTTTTAGGTGCATGCTGGTGGTTGAGCTTCCTGAGATGTTTTGCCCATGATTTTTGGACGCTGGGAGATGTGAGTAGAGAGTTCTTAGCTATTCTAGCCCACTCCACATTTTTTTACAAATCTTGCCTCAGTACGAATGCAATTGTAAAAATAACCCTATCGATATATGTCATCTGCTGCGTTCGTGTCCCATGACAGAAGGTCAGAGCTACGGTAGGCCGTCAATAGCGGGAGGTTAGAGCTACGGTAGGCCGTCAACAGCGGCAAGATGGCGCTGTCGAGTTAGGGCAGCACTATAGGAGCCTACTACACTCAGGTACTCTGGCAGGTCCTGCTACCCTGTTTGTGTTGTCGCCTTGTTGAGCCTCTCTGCCACGGCACGTGTGCTGTACCTACTGCTGAGCTGCTGCCGCTTTCGTGGTGCTCGGCACCTGACTTGTGGTTTTGAGCCTGATTGTGGTACACGAATGCTGCGGGTGACACGCATCACCAATGCTTTTGCAGTTGAGGAAGAGACTGTCTTTGCAATTTCATTCATACAAGTTAGATTTACAAAAAGAAAAAAGAAAAAATTGTGCGAGTGAGCTAGAAAAGTTGTTTCGTAGAAAGTTGGCAGTTCTTGAATTTGCTGTAGAGGGATGCTGTGCTTGTGCATTGACCAATCATGTACGTCGGCTCCATCACTTGCCCATGAGGCCATGACTATTTAACAAGTGTTGGGCCCAACCATTTGGACATCAAATCTTTCCATTTCACATGACCACCTATCCAACTGCAGCTGTTGTCTGTGTCTCTCATGTAGCCATGTTTCATGCTAGTCCAAGATGTGTAAAATGTGAACTGTATGTTTGCCACACTTAAGGACCAAGGAGTACTGGTGTAGTACTAGTAGTATCTTGTGTAATACCTCTGTGCTTGCTTCCATGTGTATCTTGTGCATGAAAAACTCCCGTAGACTTTCAGTGACAGTGCAGAAAGTAACAAGAATCCTATGTGTCTGCCAGATTCCGCCGACAGCCCGTGATCTACTGAGACCGAGTTTGGTTCGGAAGGAGGCGCTTTGCGCACCGGCTAAACCTAGCGAGGAAACCCTAGAGACTCCCGCGCGGCAAACTTTGACCTTTACGAACTATGGTGACACGAGGATTTTACCCAGGTTCAGGCCCCCTTCGCGTGGGTAATAGCCTTACTTCCTGCTGGATTGCTTTCAAAGAGTGTTTTTTAATCGATGCAATTACAAAGCTTGGGAACTGCAAGTCCTTCCTTCGCTCTCTTCGCTATGCTCTTGCTTGTTTTCTTCAACCTCTGGCCGACCCCCTTTCCCTATGCCCCCGAGGGCCCTTATACAGGCCAGGCTAACGGGGGTAGGTAAAAGGAGGGTCATCATGCTGTCCTAAATACATTTAATGCTCCTTCCCTTACTGTCCCTGTTCCTCGGCCTCATTAAATGCTTACGCGTGCCTTTGCCCGTCACGGATGGGACCCTCTGCGACGGTAGGTGAGAGGCGTCGAGGAATGGGCTTGTCGCAAAACCCTTAGAATCGATAAGCTCGCTATGGCGAACTCGCTGCTTCGACACGCAGACGGTAGTGGAAGGAGCCTTCGAGGCGGTTACCGCGCTCCACCTTTTGCCTTGCGGCGGGGCGAAGCGGCGCTGCTTTCGCCAATCGCCGCCGCCGCCACGTGATCGGGCGCGGCGAAGCGGGCGCTCTCGCCACCGCTGCCGGCGCCACGTGGCTCGCACTGCCGGCGGGCGTGCTTTCGCCGCCCGTCGCCAGTACTCGTGGGTCGGCGCCGGCGCAGCCCACTTTCGCCGGGCGCCACGGGATCGCCGCACGGGCGGCGAGTAGTCTTTCGCCACCGCCGCCGGGCGCCACGTGGGCCGCCCGGCGGCGAGCGTGCTCGCCCACTGCCGCCGGCGCCACGTGGGCTAGGTATCTTGACCACTTGGTTGACCGCTTTTGTCTTGGCGGAGAGGGTACCAACAGCAGAGTCTGTTGACAAGATTTCGCCCGCCTCGAACACGCGCCAAAGCCTCTTTCATAACCTTCATTAAATGCTAAGTGCGTTCCTGGGTGGGGCCACCACTCATGAGGGTACGACCGCCTCGGTTCCCTCCCGAATCTGTCGATTCGCCTTGGGACCCGAAACGGCGCACGATCTTGTCCCTTCGTGAACCGTCGGTGCAGTAGCCGATATATAGGTATATTTGTATCAAGCGGTTCACGCCTTCTGCTTCCTTGCGCCCTTCCATTTTCGCTCCTTCGTCTTCTTCGTCCAAAGCCTTGCCTTCTTTGCCTCCATGGCGCAGCCCATCCCTCCTTCGACCGCGGATACTCTCGCGGTAAAGAGGATGGCCGTCATAGCGCCGGAGGGCACCTTCGTTCCCGGGCGGGGACCGCCACGCCACGGTGCCTTTCGAACGAGATCATCATACACTCACAGAGCGATGGCGGGCCGGGTCCCGCCTTTTCTCGATTTTTCCTCACCGTACTTCATTTCTACGGATCCACCATCTTCATCTTACCCCAACTCCATCATCTTTCTCTCCATCTTCGCATACCTCTGTGAGATGTTCATAGGGGTAATGCCGAACCTTCCCCTCTTCCGCTACTTCTTCCTCTCGTCAGCCTCCACCGACAATGAGGTAGTGGGGAGTTGCTACTTTCGCCTTCGAGACGGGATGGCTTCCCACTACATCGCCTTCCATTTTCAAATCTAATCGGAGGGCATGGCGCAATGATTGGTCAGATATCAACGATGACAATGGGTCGACGCTGGGAGTGCCTAACGGAGCGGCGGAGGCCTCGAGAACTGGAATTCACGGCCGAGAGCAATGAACTCCTTGCCATGGCGACCGCATCAGCAACGGATCATGGGCGCCGGATTGACTGGAGCGATGGTGGCACGACTTCGTGATCCGGAGAATCACTTTGCGCCGCCGCCACCGCCAAAGATGGTAAAGATTCGGCGACAATGACAACACACGCACGTGGCCCGGGCGTAAGTCTTCATTCTCCCTTAGTCTTTTTCTGCGCACATGTTCTTTCCTGTGGCTCCCTACCAACCGACAGCCAATTTCTTGTCCTTCGCCAGGCGCGGGAAACTTGGAAGATATAGTTATCGGCAGATGGCTCTCCGTTCTGATGCCGCTATCCGTGGGCAGTTCATCTTCCCCGGCGCTGGCTCGGCCGCTCGCCGATCTGCCGACGCGACCGCTCGAACATGTCAGCGGTTCCGCTAATAGACTCCACGGGTCGTCGTGGTGCCACCCATGGCCTTCGGTGATCGAGAACACGGCTCCTACCAAAAGACCCGCGAACAGCGGCCGATTGCCGGATGCCGCAGGCTCGGACCCTAAGAGGTCCGCCCCGAACAACTTCACCGCCCACCCGACCTGCGCGGCGGCGTCTTCGCAAAGGCGGCAACGCAGCCGCCCGACCACGACTTGTCTCGATGCCACCGCCTCATGGCCAAAGATCGATGCCATCTCCTCCGGCGCCCGCCTCGCCGACCGCGGCGCCAACACCTCCGGCCACGAGACCCTAGGCCACCACCCTCCATGGTGGTGCGACGCTCGATGGCGGGCTCGCTGAGGGTGCCGCCAGGCGGCCCCTCGAGACGCCAAGGGCGCCTCAGCCGCCGAACGGAGGAAGCCTCGCTTTAGCGCCTCCGGCCGCCGGGAGAATCTGCGAGGCCGACCGAGGCAGCGCCTCCGGGCTCCAAGCCTCCCACGCCGCTTCTCTCCGCCACACGCCACGTCGAAATCTTCACCCGCTCGGCGATCTTGAGACGATTTGGCAACACTCGTCGGCCGCCAGCACGAGTCGAGACTACTTAGGCATCGGCGTCGGTGAGAGGCGAAGCTGCCGCGCGAAGGTGAGCGAGCGACACGGCGGAGGCGGCATCGGGCGCGGAGAGGACCGACGCGCCGCTATGCAGCGCGGCAGAGAGGGCCGAGACGGCCCCAAGACCTCGGAGCCGAGTCCTTCCGTCTGCGGCGCAACTCGCCCATCATGCTCAAGAAGGCGTTCAGCGCACCAAGAGGTGCTGGAACCCTTGGGGTGGCGCCAACACGCCATCGAGGATTCATGCGCGCAGTTAGCCCACGCGACCAACCGGGCCGCGAGGCACTCATTGCCGAAAGCCTCGCCGCCGCTTCGCTCGCGAAGGACGTGGTCGCGATCATGACCGCGACCCACATTCGGCCCATTGCACCACCACCGCGACGCCGCTTTCGATCCCATGGCGGTGGTGACGGTACGACGTTGAGGGGATCTTTGCTTTCGGTGGAGGCGCAGTGTCTTGCAATGCCGAACATGTGGCGAACTCTCGCAAGTAGACCAGCCGGTCATGGACGTCTCCACCCCACTGGCGGCGGAAGGCGGGGGCGACGACGAGCTTGACTTTGGCGATGACGACTGATGAGCCGGACCGCCTTGCCGCTCTTTTTTGTTTTATCTTTATTTGATCTTCATCTGTTCTGCATGCACCAGCGAACTTTGAATATTTCTTAGTCAAAATTACCTGCATGCTTTGCTTACTTCGCATGATCAATTTCCCTGGACTAAATCGCCAGGCGGCCAGTCTTCTAGCTTAGCCGAAATGCTCGAGGAATGCTTAGGTTAGGGTGGCGTTCTTGAGTTTTGCCAGCGATTAAATGTGTTTCTTTGCAAACACAAGTAAGGAGCACACAAGTCATACGGACTCGGGCAAAAAATGACCTCGAGCCCGACAGGAAACACTAGACGTAATTCGATCTTAGCGTTTAGCTCTTGCGCGGGATTGCCACTTGGTCCAAACTCTTCTGGAACTCGCACCCCGATGATCACCTGAAAGCACGCTGCAACGTAGCGTGGCAAGGCAACAAGTTTAGGAAATGTATTTAGACCGGCGGCACTTTCGACGGTGACAACCAATGGTGCTTCAGAGAGCCAACCCGAGGCGTCTGAGCCGTGTTGAGTACCACGCCTAACTTGCACTCCGGTTTTCGTGCAGTGTCGAACGCTACGCTTTTAGCGTATTCCCTTTAATCATGAGGGGCCGTTAATTTTTGGCGCTCGTGACAATCACGCGCAACTTGACCCATCTTAGCGCATGCACATAAGGAAATGGTCGAAAATGCGGTATAAAGCACTTATCTTGCTTTTCACATTCTTTGGGCGACCGGCCCACGCAGCGTCCGGCGGCCACGAGAGAGACTTCGGGCGGCAGCCCCAAGCCCTTGGGCGACCACGAAGAAGCTTTGGGCACAACTACCAACAGAATGAGTAGGCATATGCAAGAAAAACCTGAATGACATAGGTTCTCGCACGGAGCGATCTCTGATCCCTTTTTCGGTTTCTAAGTCCTTGCGATTTTTCGGAGATCGATCCATGGTGCTGTTCGTCAAAGTTTCGGGCTCCCAGGAGGGGTACTAAACTAACGATGCTCGCGGTGACAACCAGCGGTGCTTCGGAGAGCCAACCCGAGGTGTGCGAGCCGCGCTTGAGCATCGTATCTAGCCCACCCCCTGGTCGCCCGTCCTTGTCGGACACAGACACCAGGTGACTCCCTAGATCACCAAGGAATTAGCAGACATATGGAACCAGCGACATCCGTGCAGAAAAGACTTGCCGCTAAGGGCACAGAAAGGGACAGCAATGGTAAATTGAAAGCCTCTTAGGCAACAACTTTACTAACCGCCAAGAGCCGCCAACCAGCCAAGGGAGATCCTTACCTCATGGCTGACCGGGGCGAGCAGCGGGGCACTTACAATTCCTTCAAGGATAGAATTTCCGCAACAACTCTATGTTATAGGAATTAAATCGGTTCTTCGCCGTCCTCGGCTAACCGGACCGCCTGCCGAGATCTCGAGACCACCTTGAAGGGGCCCTCCCACCGGGGAGACAGTTTGTTCAACCCGGCATGCGCCTGGACTCTGCGCAAGACCAGGTCACCTACCGCCAGTGTCCTCTCAGAGACCCGGGTGGCATGGTACCGCCTGAGACTTTGCTGGTAGCGGGCGGCGGAAGCAAAGACGATCCCGCACTTCCTCCAAAAGGTTGACATCTTCTCGCCGAAGATCCTCTTGGTCTTCTTCGTTGAACACCGAGACGCAGGGAACCGAAGCGGCATTTCGGAGGGGAGGATACCTCCTCCGTATACCAGAAGAAAGGCGTCTCGCTGTTGCGGCTTGGTGTGGTGCGGGCGACCACAAGACGGGCGGGGAGCTCTTCGATCCATCATGCGCCCCTCTTGTGAAGCCGATCAAACGCTCTTATCTTGAGGCCCTTGATGATTCAATAAGCATTAGCGCGCCGCTGACCATTGCTCATGGGATGGGCCACCGGGCGAAACATACCTTGGTGCCCATTTCTTCACAAATTCCGAAAAGCGCTACCGGTGAACGGGTGCCGTTGTCGGTGATGATGCGATTAGCGACTCCAAAGGTGAAAATCCACGCATGAATTTAATTGCGGCGTGGCCGTGATGGCCTAAGATCCTCGGCCGACCCACTTGGTGAACTTGTCGATAGCGACAAAGATGTGGGTGAAGCCCGCGGGCCCAGAATGGACCGGATATCCAAATTTCGGCATCGCGAACGGCCAGAGAGGGATGGTTTGCGAGCTTGGGCCGGTCGGTGGGTTTGCTGGCGAAGAATCGACAAGCCAGACGTCCTCACGGCTTCGCAAGCATCTGGAGGCGGTAGGCCAATAAAATCCTTGGCGAACGCTTTGCCGACTAGAGTCCGGGGACATATGGCTCCCGCGACACGCCTCATGGATATCGAGAGCGGTGCCGCCCTCTTCCCGAGTGATGCACTTCAAGAGAACTCCGTTTACGCTCTGGCGATATAGGTCCCCACCTATCGAGTATAGCACTTGGCCTTCGTGCAATCTTCTCGGTGAGGCATCATCGTCGGGATCACTTGGTCACGCAGAAGGCGAGGATAGGGTCCATCCATCGATCTTCCCGCCCAAGGGTGGCGACCACTCGGTGCTCGCTGGGTACTCACCGGCCGAAGCTTTTCCCTGGTCTTTGCCTCGGCGGACCGCCGCCTTCCTCCCGGACACGAAATTTGGCGCACGCTGCCTTCCTCCCCGAATTGAGGCCGTGGCAGTGACCGCCTTCCCCACCGAGCCGGGGTCGCGACAACCTTGCCGTCGTCCCCACTGGGCCGGGGTCATGACAATGACACCATCGTCCCACGAATTGTGAGTCTGCGATGGACGGTCATGTAGTCTTTCTTCAAGACCCCGACCGAACAGAGCCCTTGAGGATGCAAGCCGACGGCCGTCCGCAAGGTGATTGTCACGCCGAGGATATGAATATACCCCAAACCTTCAAAGTGGCGCCCATTCTTGGGACCTCCGCCAGTACGCCGCCATGGTGGGGTCGAGCATTGGAATTCCTTCGCTTGATTGATGACCGCAGGAGTCTCCTTGACTTAGAGCGTCGGACGCCTAACGCCGAAGCGATCGCAACCTCGACGTTGAATTCCCCACTCACTTTGCCCATTTCGCAATTCGCCCTCGGCTTCTCTGTTGTGGAGGATCTCTCGCAGAGGGTAGGCCGTGACCACGGTAACTTCCCGTCCTTGGAAGTAGTGGCGTAGCTTCCTGGATGCCACCAGATCACGTCTGAGATCTTCGAGCTCGCGGTACCGAAGTCTCGCTTCATGTAACACCTTGTCGATGTAGTATACCGCCTTTGGATGCCTTCTCTCTCATCAAGATCGATCTGTGACCACCTCAGGGGTGGCGGCTATGTACAAGAGTAACGGCTCTCCCGGCGCCGGGGAAACAAGCATCGGGGGAGTGGTTAGGTACCGCTTCAATTCTTCAAACGCCTTCTGGGCTTCTTCAGTCCACTCGAAGTGGTTTGTCTTCTTTAAGAGCTTGAACAGGGGCAAGCTCTTTTCTCCCAACCGGGCGATGAACCGCCCCAGGGAGGCCAGGCGACCGGCCAAGCATTGGACTTGCTTGAGCCGCGCTGGCGGCTTCATGTGCTCGATGGCCGATATCTTGTCAGGGTTGGCTTCGATGCCCCGGCTTGATACCAGAAAGCCCAACAACTTGTTGAGAGGCACACCGAACACGATTTTTCCTGATTGAGCTTCAAACAATTCTTCCGGAGGTTACCAAAGGTTTCCTCCAGGTCTTGGATCAATTCATCGCTCTTCTTAATCTTCACAACCAAGTCATCAACATAAACTTCCAGATTTCGCCCTAGCTGGGGGCGGAAGGTGATATGCATGGCGCGCTGGTAAGTTGAACCGGCATTCTTTAAACCAAAAGCCATTCTTACATAACAATATACACCCGTAGGGGTTACAAAAGCAGTCTTCTCTTCGTCTTCAAGTGCCATGCTGATCTGGTGGTATCCGGAGTACGCATCCAGAAGCACAAGACAATTCGACCCTACAGTGGAATCAACGATGAGATCGACTTCATGGCGAGGGGTAAGGATCCTTCGCGAGCCTTGTTGAGGTCGGTGAAGTCGACACACATGCGCCATTTCCGTTGGACTTCTTGACAAGCACAGGTTGGCAAGCCACTCAGATGAGAGACCTCCCTAACAATCCTGCGCCAAGGCTTTTCTCTACCTCTTCTCGAATGGCGTCCTGCCGCTCGGCTACCGCCTCCGGACCTTCTGCGGATCGGGCGTCGCGTCGAGGCGTCGCCAATCGGTGCTCGATCACCTCCTGGGACCCATCATGTCGGACGGTTGCCAGTCGAACACGTCTGCGTTAGATTGGAGGAAGGTGACGAGCGCGTCTTCCTATTTGGCGCTGAGGTGGGCGCCAATGTTGACGATCTTTCGGGGTTCGCCCCGACTCAGGGCGACCACCTTTACTTCACCGGCGGAGCCGGGTGAAGCACGGGTCCGGGCCTGAGGGGCTCCCGAGGAAGTGGTGTCGGCGCGGCCGACGCAAGTGGCACCGGCGGATCCCAAGCTCGCTTGTGGCGTATAGAGGCTTGAACCTATCCACGTTGATAACAATGGGGCCGGGCCCGAGATCTTCACCACCATGTAAGCATAGTGGGTAATCGCCATGAACTTGACCAATACGTGAGCCAAGTAAGGCGTTATATGGGAGGTCGAAATCTGCGACCTCGAAATCCACCATCTCGGTGCGGTAGTTATCCTTCTCCCCAAAAGTGACGGGAGGCAAACTTGACCCAGGGAACAAGCCCAGATCCGGGGCCACCCCAAGAACGGCGGGGTCGGCGCGAGTCTGGCGCTGGATCTGCAGCGCCATGAATGCCGACGCAGACAAGAGGTTGATGGAGCGCCTCCGTCCATCAAGACCGCCCACCAGTACATTCCGGACCGTGGGTGCTACCACGATCGGGAGATGCCCCAGGCTGGGGGTGCCCTCAGGGTGGTCGGCCCGACTGAAGGTGATCGTTTGCTCCGACCATCTCAGTGTCCGACCCGTCCCCGAGCTCGACGCCGTGGCGATACCTCCTTCTCGGCCGTTTATGGCGGCGTTGGAGAATGGTGGATGAACCACCGTGGATGTACGCCACGGTGTGATCCGCTCATTTGAAAAGCCGATGGGCGGGATCTTCATCTTGATCATTATCAGGGCGGCGCTCCTTGAGCCGCTTCTCCACCATCCTGCCCACGACCCGACAGTTGTCTAGGTCATGGGTATTGGTTTTATGTATCGGGCAGTAGGGCTCGCCCTCCTTTTGATCGCGGCGGTCATCGCGCCGATCACGGCGATCGTTACGCCGGTCACGACGGTCGTCGCGCCGCTCGCGGCGGTCATCACGCCGGTCGCGGCGGTTGCGCTTCTGAGGCGCGGGGTCTTCTTCGTCGTCGCGTTCGGCGGCCAAGACTGCTGGGCTCCCGCCTCGCGCTTCGCGCTTTCTTGCGCGACGGCCGGGACCTTCGATGTCCGGCCTCGTCCTTGCCTTAGCCACCCTTGGGGCGGCCGCCCCTCGCCTCATAGCCCGCGCACACTTATGTGCGAGGAGAAAAGCTCGGAGGTTGAGCCGATGGTACGGTGGCCATCTTCTCCTTCATCTTCTTGATCGCGTCGCCTCTCCGGGCGATGACGATCGATTGCTTGGAGATGTGGGGATGGTGTTGCGGCGATGATGAACCACCGGATGAAGTCGCGGCGACTCCCCTTTCTTGTTCCAGGCATGGAGGTCATCCTCCACACCGGCCGCGCTGAAGGAGCCTCGAAAATTAGCGACAAAATGTCGCTGGCCGTCCCCACGAGTGCACCGACCCTCGGGGGAGATTCAACAGCCAGGAGCGGGCAGAACCCGTCAAGGCCGTTGGGAGGTAGTTGGCCATGACCTTTTCAGATCCGCCAGCTACCCGCAACATCGTCGTGTAGATTTGGAGGAACTCCTCCGGGTTGGTGGTGCCGTCATATTTCTCTGGTCACGGGCGAAACTCGTCCGGCCAGCACGCGGCAGCCGGCCGAGAAAACCGGCACCGACGCCGTAGAGGAGCCGAGCCGCTCATCGAAGCTTGTTCGGAGATCGTGCGTGGGAGCGAGGTCTGGGCTGCTGCAGACCCGAGGAGTGAACCTCCTCCGGTCCCGGTGAGAGCCACGAGGGGACTCTCATTGTCGGCCGCCACACTTGCCATGGCGATGCTTTGGTCCGGATAAGCGCGGCAGACGATCGCGAAAAGTCACCACCAGCTGCCGGCGGCTCTCGTCGAGATGAGAGCGAAGGTCCTCACGGTTCCTCGAGGCGGGGCCGGAGGCGCGTGTCCTTTCCTTGACCCCGCCCACTGGCGAGGCTCTTCTCGTGGGCGACTTCGAGGCTCGAGCGCCTGATGCGCTTTAGGCGCCGAGGTACGCTTCGGTGCGATGGCCGGGAGCCCTACCCGGTTGGGCGCATCCACGAGGCCAAGAATGCTTCGCGCCCACGGAGTGGCGGAGAGTCCCGCGAACTCCACCGGCGGGTGGTCGAAAGAACGCAGCGGCGTGCAAGTTCTGGCGGGGTGGCGCCTCCATGGCTACCGACGACGACGGGCCGCTCCACCGCTTCCGGAGAGCAATGGCGCCGTCTCGCGGCGGCGGGTACGGCGGTTCCTCGGCCGGCTGACGGCCGGAGGCGCCTTGGTCGTCGCTTCGCCCGCGAGATCTGGTGCTGTGGATCCGCCATCTTCGATGCGCGAGCTCGCTTCAACCGCGAACACCGTCCGCCGGAGTTAGCGGAAAAAACCGACTACTAGCCCCTACTGGCGCGCCCGCTTGCCGGCGTATTCGCTGACAGCCCGTGATCTACAAACCCGGGTTTGGTTCGGAAGGAAGGCGTCTTTGCAGCTGGCTAAACCTAGCGAGGGGAAACCCTAGAGACTCCCGCGCGGCAAACTTTGACCTTTACGAACTATGGTGACACGAGGATTTTACCCAGGTTCAGGCCCCCTTCGCGTGGGTAATAGCCTTACTTCCTGCTGGATTGCTTTCAAAGAGTGTTTTTTTAAGCGATGCGAAGGCAAAGCTTGGGAACTACAAGTCCTTCCTTCGCTCTCTTGCTATGCTCTTGCTTGTTTTCTTCAACCTCTGTCGATTTCTTTCCCTATGCCCCGAGGGCCCGTGATACTGAGCCAGGGCTAACGGGGTAGGTAAAAGGAGGGTCATCATCTTGTCTAAATACATTTAATGCTCCTTCCCTTACTGTCCTGTTCCTCCACCTCATTAAATGCTTACGCGTGCCTTTGCCCGGTCATGGGATGGGACCCCTCTCGACAGTAGGTGAGAGGCGTCGAGGAATGGGCTTGTCGCAAACCCTTATGGCGATAAGCTGCTATGGCGAGCTCGCTGCTCGACACGATGCGGTAGTGGAAGGAGCTTCGGCGGCCACCGCGCCCACCTTTTTGCCTTTTGCGGCGGGCGGCAGGCGTGTTCGCCAACTCGCCGCCGCCCGCCACGTGGACTGGGCGCCGGGCGAAGCGGGCGTCTCGCCACCGCTCGCCGGGCGCCACGTGGCCTGCACCTGGCTTCGGCGGGCTAGGTATGCTGACCGCTTTTGTGCGGCGGAGAGGGTACCCAGCGCAGAGTACGCTGACACTATGTGAGGTGCAAGCACCATTTACATTGGCCGAATTGTTTTTTTCTCTATCTTGCCTGTCCTCCTGGTCCTCTTTCTGAAGGGGTGCAAACACCATTTCAGAAAGCGTTTATTGTCACCTGACCTCAATTGTTTGACTGCCTGCCTGCACCTGCATTGCCTGGGCCTGGCAAGTTTTACACAGTGCAGGATGGCAAGGTACAGTGCCAATGGCAAAGTGGCAATGCAAAGCCAGGGGTGTGCAGCAATGTAAAGCGGTACTGGTACAAAGCATCGCATGCTGCGAGCCAACAGCCATGAATGTAAAATTTAAGGGAGGGGGAGCACTGCAGCACAGGCAGGAGCAGCATGCATGGTGTGGTGCAGGGGTTGCATGTGGGCACTGAAAAGAGCTGTTTTTTTTGTGGTCTCCTTTCCATTGCTTGGCAGGCAGGCAGCAGAAAGATGTGTACAAAGATGAACTCAACAGTGAATGGGAAATGATCAAAGGAGTTGACGAAGAGGTACGTAGTAGAACAGGGGGGTGTTTTTGCTTTGCAGTGTGCGTGTTGTTGGAAAAACTCAAAGCTACTATTTCATTGCGGTCATCAAAATTAAACTTTGACCCTTAATTTTTTTAAATACTTTATTCGTAGCTACGAAATCGTAATCATAGGAAAGTGTTTTTAAATACGAATCTAGATACCACTTTTGTGTTATATAATTTATATATTGTTAGATTAATTGTTAGTTAAAATTTACATAACCTTCAAACGTGTGGACGCCTTAAAAAAATCAACGGAAGGAGTACCATCCAATGGCCAAAGTAGAATAGCTCCTCTTTATGTAGAAAGAAAGGAAAGCCAAGACTCTAGGGTCGGAAAAAAAAAGCTCGCTGGTTAGGTCCGTTGGCTTAGTTCTCGGCTCATTAGTTCGATTCTAAAAATACTTTTAAACTATAAATAAAATGATACTAAATCAAACTGTGTGAATTTCGATTTCCACCCCTACACAACTCTACCCGCTTGTATCCACTTGATTAGTTAGATCAAACTAAGTAGCTTCAACCCGCACTTTAGGGCAAGTCTGCATCGCAGGAAGCAGTGTAAACTCCCACGAAACTCCAAAATATATATGGGCAAATAAAATTTCTAGGCTCGTGTTTGTTTGTTTGTTTGTTTGAAAAGGCTTTCGTTTGATTAATTAACACCGGTATTATATAGCACAGAAAAGGGAAATGGGAAGGCAGCGTGATGGCCCAGAGGACGGCGTGGCCCAGAGGACGACTGGACGACTCCCTCGGGCATGCGTCGCTTTGCCCAGAGGGACTACCAGAGTACCACGCTACGGCCTGGCCTGTACGGCCCACGAATACCAGCACGACACGAGCTCCCCCACGCCGTCCGACCCGCAGACGGACGGTCCGGATCATCCGCCCGCCTCCACGGCGGCGACCATCGGACGCAGCGGAGCTGAGCTCCTCGGACCGTACGATGGATGGGCGGTCGCCGAGGGGACTCGAGACACACCGATGAAACTTGAGAGCGAGAGGGACGCACAGAGAGAGAGAGTGTGTGTGTGTCCGTATTGGTCGCGAGCTGATGCAGCGCTGCATCTCTGTCATACACACACACTGCACTGCACCTGCACCGCAGCAGTGACAGCGGGACACTGGACTGGACTATCCGCTTCTGCACTATCGTTTCCGGACGGATGTGCTTACGAGTACTTGGTCGGCCGGATTAAGACCAAATCATCCGTTTAATTTTAACCTCACCTTGCTTGTGTTATGTATCGGCCGGCCCTGGCACAACTGCCGTACGTCTTCAGAGAGGCACATGCAGATTTCTGCGACTGGGTTTTCGACGCTGTAGCAACGCCAGCGCCTTATAGTTATGCCTGCTGCTTTGACTTGCAGCAAGGTTGAAAAAAAAATCTACGAAAATCAATCGATTTTATCCGTGTCGATTTTGTTAATCCTCACTTGCAATCTCGCCAGCCTCGGGTCACTGCGTTCCTATATCACTATAAATGCAAGTATTCCATGCTGTTTCGGCTTGTTTTGTTCGTTCTTTTGAACTGTCCAACTTATTACTGTCCCAAAAAAAGAACTGCGTGTGAAGTTTGTAAACATTACTTTTATGCATCATCCTCTCCATAAGCTGTATAAATCTTAAAGTAAGAGAAAAGGTAATTGATCACCATCTATATTTATTCATGCTTTAATATTTATACAACTTTCAAATAGCAATATATAGAAGCACCATTTAAGCCTTTTCCTTTGGTTCTTTCATAATAACCCTTAGCATTTTGATGTCGAGGTAGAGCAGTGCTGGTATTTTTTTTAGAAAGTTTATGGTGCATTATAATAATGATATATGATGGCAATAAAAATTAGATATATCAATTGATTTGATTTGTTAAGAATATTCCTACCACTTTATCATCGAAAGAAGTATAAATAAGTACTATTTAATCTGATCGATTTGACGAAAAAATAAGGCCCTGTTTGGGAGAACTCCGGCTCCCAGCTCCAGCTCAGATCTACAACTTATAGGCTAAAATAAAGTGAATTAAGTTTATATTTTTAGTTTAAAATGTAAACAAGATGATCTACCTAAACACTCTTAATATACCCATAGCTCCAACTCCACAGATTTTGGTGGAGCTGGAGCTGTCCCAAACACCTCCTAAATAATTTATGTTAAATTTAGTGTGCCATAAAGTCTTTTTTTTTTTTACAGGAGACTTGTTCAATAGACAAGGTACAACAAGACGCGTGATTTGAATGTTCGATGGCGTTGAGGCTTGCGCGTGAATTTGGCGGGGCTCGTTTCTACCGCTTGGAGTTGGAGTTGGCCGGCAGGACAGGAGCCACACGGCCGACCCGAGTCAACAACCCTCCCAACATTTTTCGTTGCTCCTAGGTTTCGTTGGATATAAACCGGGCGGCGCCTTCCTAGTTCCTAGTCGTAGCTGACGACATGCCGAGCTTCTCTGGCCGCTCCTCTGCAACGACTTCTCTGGCTTATAACAAATGGTATTAATTTCCACTCCCTGCTACAGTTGTGCGACAGCTGAAATGCTGAATACTAGCACATACTGTATATATTTTGTTTCTAGCGCGGAAACTTCGCTGGAATCTGACGTTAATTGTTTGATTCCTAGTGGAGTCCCTACTCCCCGATAGTACTCCATAGTTGTTGACTCATAGTAAGTAGCTCCAGAAACTGCGAACCGAGAGGAGAGGACGCTAAGGTAGACCTGGTCATCGGTCTAGCCGTCTAGCCCAAAACCTTCCAAACAAAGAAGGGAGGGAAAAATTAAATGGAAAGATGTGTGGCCGACGGCACTGTCAGCGACCATCGATACGACTAAATATTCCCTCGATTGTATGATTTGGCACTGAGATATCGATGTGTTTCTGTTTGTCAGGATGATGATCGAATCAACAGTTTTGTGAAATTTTCTGAAACTTTATTTGGACGCGCAGCACGCGTCAGATGTTCTAGTATAATCAACTGAGAGGGGATCGAGAATAGCAAGCCTAACAAATTACGAACACTCCCAACCAGGTCCTCCAGGATCCAACAGCAGTGACAGAAACGATCGCCATCCCCAGTAGCTCAAGCCGAACATAGGAATTATCTCCAACACCAACGCAAAATTTTTGGAAATGCGGATCTGGTCAGATAGCCACTAATCTGTTAATTAAAGATGTGCTGTCTGCCTCCGAGGGATTGTAATCTGTCCGGCCGTCTCCATTATTAGTGAAGTACCAGCGCACAAAAGGGCAACCAATGAAATGCCACTGGATGTAGTATATGCGCTGGGTCGGTCCAACAACGTGACAGCGGAGGTTATGCATGCCTGCTACGGTAGCGAAAAACGCGTGATTTTGTTGCCACGGCAGAATTTTGGTAGCTCAGTCGTGTAGGGACGCGGAGGCCGATGCTAAGTCGTCGTTTGCCGTCCCGGCACCGGTGCCGACGGCCGGTGTTCGAAACCACCGTGCATAAGGCCAAAAAACGGGAAATTCAGCGTGATTTTGGCCGAAAAAAACAGTGCCCCTCTCGGGTGCCACCGAGCCCCCAGGATCCTAGGGCCAAGTATGGCCCTTGGGTATAGTATAGGATGGGCAGGGACGCGGAAGCCGACGCTAAGTTGTCGTTTGCTGTCCTTGCGCCGGTGCCGATGGCTAATGTTCGAAACCACCATGAAGAGGGCAAAAAAACGGCAAATTCAGCGTGATTTTGGCCCAAAAAAATAGTGTCCCTCTCTGGTACTACCGAGCCCCCAGGCTCCCAGGGTTGTCCAAGAACCTTGCCACGGCAGCGAAAAATGCTCGCGCGTGCGTGTGATTTCGCTGCCACGACAGCGTTTTGGCAGGCCGGTTGGAACGCATATGGCTTTCAAAACGAATCTGATGGTTTGTTTCTTCTTACGCCCTTGTTTACACACTGCCTTGGTAAGCCAACGCCACAATCGTAATTAAGCTGCAAACGAATTCACTGTCCCAATTGTTGAGTACTTACACCCTCTCGATCTCCATGGAGATTGCCATGCATGGATGGCATCAATTAGTTAGATCCAGAGCTGGAGTTTGCTTTGTCGTCTGTTAGGGTTGCGAGTCAAGAACCAGTAGCTGCAGAGGATGTAACAATGTGTAGTACTAATTTTCAGATTAGTTGTACAATTTTACCCTTAAAGGGATTATACCTCCTCAAACCTGAGGATGCGCTATAACCTATAAGTAATCTAATGTGTTAGATTGGACGGCCTAGTGATTGTTGTGTACCTAAAAGAGCTTATTACGGAGGCTAGTCTAATTAGCTCACTACGTACGAACGTACTCTCTTATTGCAAATGTATGTTGTTTTGGATAATTACCGATTTCTACGAAAACCATATTGTTTAAATTAAAGAATTATACATTTATGAAAGTGTATTTCACAATAGGCCCAGTAATACAAATTTTATGCTAATTTCAGCTGTAATGGCCTCTCGTTTTTCTCCCCGCAATTAGTACATTTTAGTTTGTCTCGGCCTGTTCCACGTGTCCCTGTCCGACGATCCCCATCAAGTGAGCTGTAACAATTAAGGGCCTGTTTGGTTGCCTTCTCGACTCAACCAGGCTGTATGAGCTCAGCTAAGCTGGTAGGAGCCAGGCTGAGTGAATGCAAGACGATGTTGTTTGGTTGGTTGTATGAGAGTATGCAGGCTACGTAGAGATGCTGTTTGGTTGGTTGCACTAGAAGAGAAGTGGGGAGACAATTTTAAGAGAGGGATGAAACAAATTTAAAACAAATACTAGAAAATCAATAGATTTTAATATGAAAATAACAATTTTAAAAACAAATAATAGGAAATAAAAAATCCAAAAATGAAAATTTTAATCTTTTAAAATTTATATGGCAAGTGTGGTCTAGTTTTGTTCGAAAAAATGTCAGGAACACATAGGTGAAATCGGTTCGCTCATCAGAGATGCTAATCAAGAGATAAAGCAAGAAATAGATGCAAAACTCATTGTTGCATGGTGACATCAGCATGAACAGTGGCTCAGGGGAGCTCCCGCGTGCGCTGGCTCTGGAGAAACGGCGATTTCTTTCGTTTCGGCGCATGCAGGCAAAACAGTGCAGAATCTATGAGCTCATACAGACACATGAGGTTATACAGGCAACCAAACAACCAGAAACTACATCAACTCAACCATGCTAAGTAAAAACCAGGCAACCAAACAGACCCTAAAGCAGCAGTAACTCTCGAGCAATTCCATCACAGTTGGCCCGGGGTGAGGACCACGAAGAAGACCAGCAGCAAAGCCGCGTCGAAGACTTCCTACGTTTAGCCCCTCTTGTTTTGATAGCAACAGTCCTCTCTGACCTAAATTTGGAATGAAATCTTGTTTTCATTCTAAATCTCGTCCAGGGCCAAAGAACGAAATCTCGGTGAGATCTAGAAATTTCGGATAAATCCCGAACGAAATAAAAAAACAAAAATTCAAATCCGAATTTTTTTCTACCAAGCAAACAGAAATTTCGGCAGGTTTTGCCGAGATCTCAGCAAAATTGCATCGAGCTAAAAATAGACCAAACGATATCAAAAAAATGTTAATTTTTTTTGTGTAGAAAAAACATAAAATGTAAGGAATTTTTTTTGTGTAGAAAAAACATAAAATTTTAATTTTTTTTGTGTAGACAAAACATATCAATGATTTTCCTATAACAATTTCAGATGATTATAAAATATAAGGAATTTTTAAAAATTAAAACATTGCAATTGTCCTGATAAAACACTGATTGGCAAGTTTGAACCGAATGAAAAATAAAACAAACCACGTTAGAAAATTTTGAATTTTTTTGTGCATAGTAATGACGCATCACTAATATTTTCATAAAATTTTTAGATGATGATCAAGCATCATGAATTTTTAAAAATTCAGACAGTGCTACTGTCCTGATAAAAACCATACCGACAAACTTCAGCCAAATGAAAAATGGTACGAACCACGTTAGAAATTTTTAAAAATTTTTGTGGACATTTCTTACGTATCACTAATGTTTATATAAAAATTTCATATTATGATAAAACTTCAAAAAGTTTCAAAAATTTTGAAATTGCTACGTCCTGATAAAAGCCTCATGATCAATACATAGATTTGCTTTAATAATAAAAAATGTTTAAAATTTTTGAAAATTTTGCAAAAGGGTTCTAAGGAAATTATTAAGATCTCATAAAAATTTTGAATCATTATCACACTCTATTGAATTTATAAAATTCTTACAAGTGCACTGTACCATTTATGTTCTTTCTATTTTTTATTTTTGGAATATAACAAAAAAATGTTATATAATGGTAATGAGGTAATTATTAAGCTCTCATAAAAATTTTGGATCATGATCACACTCGAGAAAATTTATAAAATTCTGAAAAAGTTACTATCCCAATTATGTTCATTCTGTTTTTGTTTTTTTAAAGATAAAAATGAAGTTAAATTATTTTGAAAATTTTGTGTATGATCCTACACTTATTATGATGGTACCATAAATTTTTTACATCATGATAAAATATGTACAATTTTATAAAAATCCAAAAATATTTCTGCAATTTTTAAAAAATATCTCAAAATTCAGTTTTTCAACAAATTTTCATAGGAGATGACTTTCTTAGGGGTTATTGGACCAAATCCAGTAAAAAATCTCGAGATATCGCCAAAATTTTCTGAGATACTGTAGCAATTTAATTTTTTTGATTTTTTTATTTCGGCCGGCATTTCAAAATTCGTTCACGTCTAAAAACCAAGATCTCGGCGAGATCTCGCAATTTTCGGCAAGATTTTAATCCCTAAAATAGTTCTCTCTTCCATTGTAAGAGATTTAAGAGTCCGACACATGGTGCCACATTAGATTTATACACATAAAAAACACACATCAAACCATTTGTTGCACTCTCATACCCTACTATGGTATGAAGTGCAACAGGTGGTCTCGCCGTCATTCAACTCAGTCATGTACGAGACCGAGCGCTTGCTCAATGGCAAGCGTGGCGTTGAAACCCGCAGTCCACCTGGGTTTAGGTTTGGACTCACCCAAGCGCTCGCGATGTCGAGTGCAAACGTGGGTGCATGAGTGGGGTGTACGCGTGTGTGTACATTTTTGTAGCCCGACTATTGTTCTTCTTGTACCGTGAGTCCATGAATAACAGAGCTCTGACTAATTTTTTTTTTAAAAAAAAAACTCAGCCGTGTACACCAGATGTGCCGTGTCGATCGGCTACTGGAGATGGTAAGAAACAAGGAGGCGTGATAAGTTAAAGCATCATCAGTATACTAGTACTACTACTAATCAATCAATATTTAGCTTCTGGAGTATAATTAATTAAGTAATTAAGATTCCTTGGATGCAGCAGCAACATGAGTAGCAATGTAGCATGCAGCAGTAGGTTAGGTTTTCACGTGGGGAGATACGCTAAACAAATACCGATGATAAATAATGTTTTGTTTCAGGCTGCAAAGCAGGAGACAGACAGTAGGATTGTTGCTGCTCCATCCAGCCACCCACTGTAGTGCATAGTGGCGTCCACGGAATAGTCAATCGCGGATTACTCCTAATTGATTAATTAATTGAGGAACGGTTGGAGACAGCGAGACGCTGTTACTGCTGATGAAGACTGGAATAGTTTAATCAGGCCCCCGGCGATGGGAACAGAGTGTCCGATGTCGCGTCTGCCACCCCGTCGCCGTCAGCTCCTCCGTCAAACGCTACTTTTTCATACGGCAATTATTGCTCCTTTCCCCATCAAGTTTAAGGCTATTTCTAGTGCTAAGTTTAAGGTTAAAAATATTTTGTCATCTAAAAAGGTGTGGACTGATTAATGAAATAAGAACTTTCAGTGCACAGTTTTATTTTCACAGTTTCATAGACAATCAATAACATTTATTGCTTGGATGGTGTTGTGAGTGAAAATGAAATGATTTTGCACCCGCAAGTTTCATATCGTTTCTTTTTCTCTCTCTCTTAATTATTGAGTTTTGATGATGTGTCACAAGATTTAATGAGAATGAAACCCATTTGAAATCAATGACCTAATTAAGGCCCGCTTGGTTCAGATTCTATAAAGCGATTTAAACGAGAATCGAAACCCATTTGAAATCCTCATTGTCTATTCCGCTTGGTTGAATGGCCTAATTAACTAAGCACGCTAATCACTGCTGCTACTTTGGACGGTAATGAGGATGTCAATCTCTCTCTCTCTGCCGTGCGTTGGTGTTGTCTCCGCACGCGAGCTGAGATGCTTTTGATTTGGTACTATACACTCCTACTTCATTACGCGCTAATAATCAAATCAAATCAAAGCAAAGCAAATCAAAAGCACTGCTCATATTATTGCCGCCCTTTTAATGTGCACGTATAAAGGTTGCCTCCGTTGCAGCCACGATACGGTACAAAGCTACGAGTATAGCCACGTCCACGTGTTCTCGTTAACACTCCAGTTTTGCCTTGAGCGTCGGTAAGTTTCTTTTTACCAAGAAAAGGGAAGGAAAAGAGCCGGCGCGTAGCGTGTGGCGTGTTCGGTACTTCGGTTTATTACTTGGGACAGATTTGGGGTGTGGCTAGAGCCCCCGGACAGAGAAGTTCTTTTGTCCGCTTAGGGGCATGTTTTGCCTCCCCTTTTACGTGCCACGATGAAACTAGTCTGCTTTGCCTCTCAGCTTGCACCTTTCCGAATCAAGTTGTGCTTTGCTTGGCCGGAAATCCAACCCCCCTTATCGTTCAGTTATTCTGCTGCCGCCCGTTCCAAACGGAAAAAAAAAGGATGCCGCATCACATTCACCATCCGACTTGGAAAAATCATGGTTGCCGTCGTATACCGTCACGTTCACCGCTCAAGAAAAAGCAGGCTTGGACCATTTCCAGTGGTAAGTTTTATTTTACGATTTTTAGGAGTGCCGTATCATCTAAAAAGATTTGGATTGATAAATGAAATAAGGTCTTCCAATGCACAGTTTCATTTCGCAGTTTCATAGGTTAGTCATAGCATTTAATTATTATATGGTATTGTGATTGAATGTTCCATTTAGTAAACTTTCATTCGGTTTCAGTACGTGTTAATGCGTGGAATGAAACGATGCGTTCTCAGTGCAGTTTTATTTGATTTCCAATGTGTTAGAAACGGTGTGCATCCGATTTCAACCAGATAAAACTCGTCTCTTCTCTCTTCTCATAATTTCTTTACTATATCACTATTTTTTACTGATGTGTTATTTTATTAAATGATAATAAAACTCTCGTTATGACTGGCCTTGTCAACAGCGAAATGCGTAGTTGAGTCGCACATGCGAAAACGCAGCGTTGGAAACAAACGGCTCTGGTCTCCAGAGTCCAGACTCTTGCCCGTCCACGTCAGCCGCCTAGGAAATATCTCCTCCGATCGATCTCTGAGAAAACTAGAGTACTACCAACTGCTGCTTAAACAGTTTTGGTTGCTGAGCAGTCAGCACAGATAGAAACACCCAGCTCCCCATAACCCACGTAATTAAATTCATTTTAAAATAAAAAACCTAATAGTTAATGGTACTCATCGATTAGTACTCGCGGTTAAAGAACAGCGACACTGGCTAGAAAATTAGTATGGAATAGTATGTCTTTAGTATTAGCTGCAGTTACTACTACTACTAGTAGTGGTGGCCACTACTTGAAGCACACATTGATTAGTAATTTACCAGAGAAATTTCGGGTTCTTTTGTAAATCTAGCCACCTCACTTAAACCTTTGCAAAGTTGATTATCTCTCCTATTACGGAAGACGTGTGTCCAGCAAGCACAGAAGTTAGGGCTGTCGAGCCCAAGGAGCGTGGGAGCACGCGCTGCCGCCATAGCCAGGTAGCGTGAGAGGCAGTGCCGTGGTCTTGGGTTTTTTTTACTGCAGCAAAGGAGCGTGGAATATGATACATGTTGCCTTTAAGACATTTCTCCGGTAGAAGACCGGACTAATTTTGTACTAAATTTTTTTAAAAATACATAACGATGATTTCGCTGTTGTCCCACCCCAGTACCCCATCCCCACCACAGGAGAGAAGAGAGAGAGAGAGAGCGCGCGCGCCTCGGCTCTCGTGTCTTTCTCTCTCTACTCCCTACAAAGAGACCAGCACCAAATCCTCCTACCCCGTCTATTCCCCACAAAAACATTTCTACTACGACTGGTTTGCCTTGCCTCCTATTCCTTGCCGCCTTCCGTCCTGCCTTCCCCTTCCCCTAGGGTTTCCCCGGTCGCCGCCGCCCGATTCACCATGGCGCCCGCCGCCGCCCGACCCGCCATGGCGCCCGCCGCCGTGGTGCCGCTGCCGCCGCAGGGCTCCTCCACAGGTACGCACCGGCGAGATCTGGTCAACCCGGGACCTCTTTGCCATCCCTTCGGTCTCTGGGCTCGTGCTCATGGTTCATGGCTGTGATTGCTGTTTCTCAGCAGGGGATCCGCTGTACGACGAGCTGTGGCACGCCTGCGCCGGCCCGCTTGTCACCGTCCCGCGCCTCGGCGACCTCGTCTTCTACTTCCCGCAGGGGCACATCGAGCAGGTCCTCTTCCTCCTCCCGATTCGATTCGACCCCAGAAGGTTGCTTCGCTTCGCTTTCGCGGGCTGATTTGCTTCCTCTTGCGGCTGTTGTTTTTCAGGTGCAGGCTTCCATGAATCAGGTCGCTGGCAACCAGATGCGCCTCTACGAGCTGCCCTCCAAGATCCTCTGCCGCGTCCTCAACGTCGAGCTCAAGGTTCCTCCCCCTTCTTCTTTTGACCACTTTCGCTGTTCAATTCTGCTCTGTGCGTCAACAAAATCTAAGCCTGTTTTGTGCTTCGATTTCGATTCGGTTGGTTTATTTGTTCTGGGGATTTTGCCAGGCGGAGCCGGACACCGACGAGGTCTACGCGCAGATCATGCTCATGCCGGAGCCCGAAGTAAGCTCTTTCTTAATTTCTCGAGGCAAGATTTGGGGATTTTTTTTTAATTTGGGTGCGAGGAGGTGTTTATCTGTGCTCGATTTGTTTCTGCAGCAAAATGAGATGGAGGCGGATAAGACGAGTTCTACGTCGGGCTCCATGCCGGCGGTGCGGTCCTTCTGCAAGACGCTGACCGCGTCCGACACCAGCACGCATGGCGGCTTCTCTGTGCTGCGCCGCCATGCTGATGAGTGCCTCCCTCCCCTGGTACGTGTGGATTTTACACTAGAAGAGGGAAGAAGCATATGTTTTTCGATCCATGTGTATGGCTTGTCATCGGTTTGTGGCATCAGCTGACCTGATTTGTTTGCCAGGACATGACCCAGTCGCCTCCCACACAGGAGCTCGTGGCAAAGGATCTTCATGGCATGGACTGGCGCTTCCGCCACATCTTTCGTGGTAACTTTGTGTTCCTTTCCTTGCTGTGGTCCATATTAGTTTTACATCGCCATGTATGCCTGTGTGATTTGATACTGATCGATTTACTGTATGATTAGTTGTTAGCTGTAGTTGGCTTTCATTTTTGGGTAGCTTAGCCATCAACTGACAATGCAATACATCAAATCCGCTAATAAAATGAAAAAGTTTTTCTTGTACTTGATGTTGATGACACCAATGATGATTGTGTAAACTGTGTGCAAAACCACCAGGACAACCTAGGAGGCATCTCCTTCAGAGTGGTTGGAGTGTTTTTGTCAGTTCCAAAAGGCTTGTTGCTGGGGATGCCTTCATTTTCCTCAGGTCTGTTGTTGTTTCCTTTCTTCCCAGCACAACAATTCCCCAATCCAGTGCTAAGTTTGTTGTGCGTCATGCAGAGGAGAGAATGGTGAACTTCGTGTTGGTGTTAGGCGGGCTATGAGACAGCTGTCCAACGTGCCTTCTTCAGTCATATCTAGCCAAAGCATGCACCTTGGAGTCCTTGCAACTGCATGGCATGCTATCAACACCAAGAGCATGTTCACTGTCTACTACAAACCTAGGTATATTGACATGTCTACTACAAACCTACTGGTTTATCTGGCTGTTAGGCTATTCTTGCATTTATCTGCAGCCATCAATTCATTCCCATTATGTATCTTTCTGAGTAATTAAACTTGTGTCTGATGATTATTCTCCGCGTCGATGTTAGGACGAGCCCTTCAGAGTTCATTATACCATATGATCAATATATGGAGTCTGTAAAAAACAGTTATTCTATTGGGATGAGGTTCAGGATGAGGTTTGAAGGCGAAGAGACACTAGAGCAGAGGTAATTGTTGTCTTGCCTTTTCTACAAATGTGGTTTTCTGTGCATTATCCTCTCATGGTATGAAGTGATTATTTCCAATCTGCTGTGTTCATTGTCATGCAGGTTTACCGGTACTGTAGTTGGCAGTGAAAATCTTGACCCAATGTGGCCTGAATCAAGCTGGAGATCCCTGAAGGTATCTGTTTGTATACTACTGCCATCTTGACATTTTGTATGGCTGAAAAAGTCATCTGTTTATGGAGGATTGATTTTGTAACTTAGGTGCATTGGGATGAGCCATCAACTATTCCTCGTCCGGATAGAGTCTCTCCTTGGAAAATAGAGCCAGCTTCATCACCTCCTGTTAATCCCCTTCCTCTTTCTAGGGTCAAAAGACCTAGACCAAATGCTCCTCCAGCTTCTCCTGAAGCATCTGTTCTTACAAAAGAAGGTAAGTTCAGAAGCTAATTGCAATTGGAAGGCCAAATGGTCCTCCAGTTATACAGAAGGGTGATGAAAATATGTTGCATATTTAATGCTCTTGAAATTGTCGGTGCCATTTGCAGGTGCAACCAAGGTTGATATTGATTCTGCTCAACTACAACGAAATCAAAATAACATGGTCTTGCAAGGTCAAGAAGAGATGACCTTGAGGAACAGCAACCGAACTGAGAGTAATGATTCTGACGCAACTGTTCAGAAGCCTATGATGTGGTCTCCATCCCCCAATGCTGGAATAAGCCATCCCCTAATGTTTCAGCAGAGGTCCTCTATGGATAATTGGATGCAGTTGGGAAGGCGTGAAACTGACTTTAAGGACGCCTGTTCTGGTGCTCAAACTTTTGATGATTCCCCAGGCTTTTTCACACAGACTTTTGATGAGGCTCATAACCGTATTAATTCCTTCAAGAACCAGTTTCAGGATCAAGGTTCTGCTCGTCACTTCTCAGACTCGTACTTCTTTATAAATGCACAGCCTTCCCCAACTGTTGAATCAAGCACAAAGATGCACACAGAGGCCAATGGGTTGCATTTTTGGAATGGCCAGAACACTGTTTATGGTAGTTCAAGAGATCAACCACAAGGTTTCAGATTCGAGCAAAACCCATCAAGTTGGTTAAATCAGCCATTTGCCCGAGTTGAACAGCCACGAGTGGTCAGACCTCATGCATCAGTAGCTCCAGTTGAGTTAGAGAAAACAAGAGAAGGCAGTAGTTTCAGGATTTTTGGGTTTAAAGTTGATACCGCCAGTGCCCCTTCTAATCAGTTGAGCCCCCCAATGGCTGCAACACATGAGCCTATGCTCCAAACTCAACCAGCACAAACTGATTGCTTTCCTGATGTGTCCGTAAGCACTGCCGGGACAGCAACTGAGAATGAGAAAAGCATTCAACAAGCTCCACAAAGTTCAAAAGATGTTCAAAGCAAGTCCCAGGGTGCTTCGACAAGGAGCTGCACCAAGGTATTGTCTTGTTTCCTCTGATGTTCATGGTATTTGATATCAGTATGTTTCTATGGCATAACTTTTTACTTGAACATTACTGGCTGTTCAATTTATGTTAGCAATCGAGATTGAATTATCCAGTTATTAGTTCAATGTGAAAATTATGAGCTAGTTCATGTTGTTGAAGAAAATACTATTTGAGTAGTCGTTAGCTGAAAATATTTGCGTTCCCAGTTGGCGCTGAACAAATTTGCAAATTGTTTGTTGATATAGGTGTATTTTCTAGGTTGCCTAAAATTAGACGTTTTCACTTTCTGATAAAATCACAGTTCCAATCCCATTGTGGTGACATAAGTGTTCTTGGTGTTCAGAAAAGAAGTCATTGATATTTGATTTGTTTGCTAATGTACAGAGCAGGTTTTGTGATAAATATTTGCCCTTTGTGCACAAATTTGTTTCTTCATTTATGGTCATGAGTAAGACTAGTTAAGTCTATCCATGAGACTAAATATTTTATACGCATTGTCGTGTTGCATTATCTTCTAAGCCTGTGTTCTTTTGGAGGTCCCTCTAATTGACTATAACGGCAATGGTTTTGGCAGGTTCATAAGCAAGGTGTTGCACTTGGCAGATCGTTGGATCTCTCAAAGTTCGATGATTACGACGAACTGAAAGCTGAGCTAGACAAGATGTTTGAATTTGACGGTGAATTGATGTCTTCGAACAAGAACTGGCAGATTGTTTATACTGATAACGAGGGTGATATGATGCTTGTGGGAGATGATCCATGGGAGTAAGGCTCTATCTGTGCTTGCTTGATATGTATACAGTAGAACTTTCCTTCCTAGTACTGACACCAGTTCATTATGTCGTGAGCAGAGAATTCTGCAGCATAGTGCGCAAGATCTATATTTACACCAAGGAGGAGGTGCAGAAGATGAATTCGAAATCATCTACCCCAAGAAAGGAGGAATCTTCAGCGGCTGGCGAAGGATATGCTGTTACAAACGAGAAGATTCATCTGTCTGTGTCCAGCAATTTAGATAACAAGGTATGTGCACTGAATTGCTACGGTAGTTTTTTTTAATCTGAATTAACGAATCTTGAAAACAAAATGAAAAGGTGAGGGGATATATTATAGTAGATGTCTCATATAACTAAGTCTATGTTGGAAAAATGTAGGTTGTTTGGGTATTTACTGCAACCCACGTGCGGTTCTAGTTTCACACACACACACACATACATAGAGCTGGTTCACATGATGCTATTGTTGTTTAAATTGATGATGTTAGTGGGTCGAATTGTTTGGATGAAATTGGTTGTGTAGGGATGGTGAATGCATTCTGTTTCCCATGGCCTTTACCTGGCACTCAAATTCTTGATCCGCAAGCACGGTCACATGATATTGTTGTATGCTATGAGGAGCACCGAAAGCGATTGACCTTTCAGTCGTTGGCTTTGGCGTTTGTGTAGGTTGCGTGAAGCCGATGATGCATGAGGTATTCGCATGGGGAGCTGTACTGCTGTGGGTCCCAGCCAAGAAGTAGCTCCTTATGTGTGTTGGTGATCCGCCCCCTCCCGATGCAATGTAGACTTTCGCCTATTGATTGTTTCTCCTTGGTTTGCTCTTGGCAGAAAGATTTAGGTCCAAGATAGTTATTATAATTGTTATTGCCGTTCCTCGGAACGCTTTTTAGTTTACCCCAACTCAGATGTAAATATCTATCTACCTAGTCACCCAATAGTGGTAGCAGTTGTAGCAAGTACTCTGCTTGTATTAACCAGCAGGCAGCAGCTATCCCCGGAGTCGCAAGCCTTCAATTTCTGTAAGGTCTGTAGCGCGAGATAAAATGGCAAACAATGGTATATGTATGTCTGATCTTATTTAATGTATTATAGTTATAGAATGGAGCCCTGTTGGTGCCGTGTAGCGAGTCTGGGACGAACGATGTGTCGATACGCTACGCTACACCGCGTTTGGTAGTATTGCATGATTGATTGGAATGCAAGTGTGAAGTGTGTGTGTTTCTGGTGGGGCCTATGCCTCGTCATCTAGCTCTCGAGTAGCCATGCGATGCGGTCATGGGGGGCAAATGCTTTGCACTTTTTGGTTAATGTTAAGGAGTAACAATAATGCAAGGGTGGGTGTGGGTGTTGGGTTGTTGAAAGGAAGGGGGAGGAAAGGAAAGCAAGAAAAGGGTGCGGTGGCGGATGCTGATGCTTAAGCTAGCTGCCTGTCGCCCTGTTTTACCATTTGGTTCCCACTTAGTGCTATGCTAGCAGGATGCTGCTATTCCTTTTTGACCCGTCCACAAAATTGTTTCCAAGGATGCACAAGCACTACTGCCTCGTCGTCTAGCTACCAGTATCTACCATCTCGTCTGGTCTGCTTGAGGTTCTCGTGCTGATCATGTGAGGGGAGGCGAGAGGACGGGCTGGACTGCCTCCTTGAATTGGGGGACACTAGAACAGTGCCGTTAAAGTAACCACACAGCACGGCGCCCCCTTTCTTTTCATTGAGATATGGTCGGCAGCGATAAGGATTCAGGTAAGGGGAGAATATTCCCTCACTGCCGCTGCTTCTATCACTTGGACCCAGGGATATGCTTCCGACTGAACGAAAGTGAAACAGGCACTCAATAGTACCTAGCACTAACGGTGTGCTGTGGGATGGAGACCAAACCAAACTTTGACCGAACCCCAACTATTTACTAAAAAAAAAAAATCTATTGACTCTGGGACTCATGTTCTCAACAACTAGCTTTGACTGGATCTGGATACCACGAGGGAGTGACGGCGACCACAACGCCCGCCGAGAGGAGAGGGAAATTATTGCCTGCCTTGCTAGCTACATGCTGCAACTGCACCGCTGCTGCCTCCCCTTCTGCGTCGAGACTGAATCGAGAGGTACCATGCCGATCAAGCGAGCAGCATCAGGCGGCATTGAACCGAGAGGAGGGCCCACTGGGCAGTCACGTTACATGACCCCTGTTCGCACTGCCGCACTCCCTCACCCCTTGTCTCTCTCTCGTTCTCTCGTGCCGAGGCCTCAAGCAGCAGCAGGCCAGCCGCTAGCCGTAGTCGTAGTGTGGCGGTACTGACAACGTGGGACCACGGAAAAGCCACCTCCGTTCGCTCGCCCTTGGTACACGTCGTCCTCCTCTCTCTCTCTCTCCTCTCTCGCTCGCTGGGCCGGGTGGCCCAAACGGCTGGCATGAATCTACGCAGGCCGTGCGCGGTGACAAGCCTCGTTTTACTCGTGGCCGCAGCAGCCAGGGCCCCACCTTGCCCCCAACCAGGCTACCCACACCACACCACACCACACCGTAGTTCAAAATCTTGCCGAGACATTTTAGATTTCGGCCGAAGACGTAATTCAACATCTGTCAATAATTTTTTAAGACAAAAATTTAAAATACTACAATAATTTCAGAATCGTTGAAATTTTATCGAAATCTCGAGTGTTTTAACCGGATTTAGGTCAATAACTCTTAAAAATATCATCTTTTATAAAAATTTATTGAAAAACCGAAATTTTGAGATGTTTTATAAAAATACCAGAAACACTGTCAAATTTTTATAAAGTTGTACAAGTTTGATCATGCTCTAAAAAATTTATGGGCCATCTTCATCAGTCTAGGATCATAAAGAAAAAATTTCAAAAGAATTGAACTTCATTTTTTATACTTAAAAATTCAAAAACAGAATGAATATAACTGAGATAGTAACCATGTCAGAATTTTATAAATTCGCTCGAGTATGATCATAATCCAAAATTTTTAAGAGAGCTTAAGCATTGCCTTATAACCCTTCTATAAAGTTTCAAAAATTATAAACTTGTTTTGATTGCTTAATCAAATATATGGAAGCAATACATGTAGCACCATATAGCTTTTATCAAGACAGTAGCACTGTCATAATTTTTGAAAATTTCTCAAGCTTGATCATCATCTAAAAATTTTATGGGAACATTACTGATGCGTCAAGACCATCCACAAAAATTTAAAAATTTGCTAACTTGGTTTGAATCATTTTTCATTCGGTTGAAATTTGCCGGTCAGCCTTCAATAGCACTTTCTGAATTTTTGAAAATTCCTCAAATTTGATCATCATCTGAAAATTTTATGGGAACATTACTGGTGCGTCAGGACCATCCCATTTTTTTTCAAAATTTTATAAGGTGGTTGCACTATTTTTTCATTCGGTTGAAATTTACCGATCAACCTTTTATAAGGATAATAGTACTGTCAGAATTTTAAAAAATTCCTAAGGCTTGATCATCATCTGAAATTTTTTTGGGACATTAATGGTGTGTCAGGACCATCCACAAAATTTTCAAAAAATTTTAACACCATTTCGACCATTTTTCACCCGGTTGAATTTCACCAAGATTTCAGTAATTTTGGTTTAAAAATTCCGGATTTCAAATTTGTCTTTTAAATTTTGACCAGATTTCATCTGAAATTTCGGATTTTGCACACCTACGAGATGTGAACGCTGACCACACCACCTCTCGTCTCCTGCGATTCATTCATGGTCATGCTTGGTTGATGACTTGGAACTTGCCACAATGCCATTTTCTCCAAGTCGTCGCCTTTGGAATCCGGACATGTTTGGTTGACGAACCAACATGGCCGGCTCTATTTGTCTCCATCCAGGCGTTCATCTACGCCTGCGAGCAGATGGGAACATTCTGCACCAAGACTAGAAGCGGCACATCTTTGACAATCCTGTTTCAGACGACCAGCAGGCAACACATCGTGTAATTGTTGATCCTATCCCCTAGGACGTACATGATGACGACGATCACAAAACCACATTTCTAGCAGATTCAATAGCACCATCACATCACAATTATATGTGTGTACTGTGTATATAACGCACACTATCGCTGTTGGCTACAATCTATAAGTACAAAACAGTTATTACGGAAGCAGTAACGGTTTTCATCCGAGTAGTTGACAAGAAAACCAAGTCTTAAATCACCTCAATGAATGATTACTGGGAAGCTGGGGCACCATGTTGTTCGTGCAAGAGGATCGGACGTTTTGTGAAAGTAAAAAAGGAACTGGAGTCCATGCTCTAGACAGCAGCAGCCTAAAGACTACACCGATCATGTACAAAACACCTGCATCAATCTCTGTCAGGACATCATCCTCAAAGAATGTCTCGCTATCATAAACGATCAGCGACATGTCAACCTGGTGAAGACGGAGGCATGCCAAATGTTGGAACTGAAACATGCATAGGACGGCATAAAATCACTCTCATGTAGTTTGCAGCGATGACTGTAGCAAGCGAGTACCTTCGATGTCCCTTGCGAGATCATCTAGACATTAACCCCGCTTTTCCTCAACACATGGAAGGCCTTCAGGTGTAGATGCTTAGATTGATTGCGACTATCCTATGAAACATTTCTTTTAAAATGTACAAACAGTATACCAGTATACCTTTTCTAGTATAAGAGATAATCATCGCACATTTCCAGTGAGCGAGATTATTGCCCTCCGCTGCAGTAGATGAACAACTGCGATTTTCTCGAGCCCTTCAACTTCGTGGCCAAGTTCATACAAGTTAGGCAACAAAGTAAAAAAGGCTGAGAAAGCTATGAAGACAATGATTCTGCGGAAGCTGCTTCATGCCCCCACCAAACCATGATAAACCTAGCATACTACAATTTTTTAAGCAATGGTAAAAACATAAACGATGAACTCATTTCGCAGTGCCATCATGCTAATTTTCCATATGAATCAAGATAATTCAGTCAGAGGTACAGCTACTTGACATTGAGCATGTCAACGGATGCACTTGCCTGCCGAATAAGTTCCCTGCTACAGATCTTTGATGGATCAAGTGACACAGAAATGCTAACTTCACTAGTAGCCACACAATCTACAGGTATGCCTAGATCTTCAAATATATAAAAGACCTGCTCAAGCGCATACATATAGCAGTCAGTATCATGAAATGTGAATCAAACTTAAATGGCTCAATGACTCAACGTACCTTTGCCAGAAAACCAAATTGACCAAGCATCCGAGTGCTCACTATATTCAACATAGTGACATTTGACTTCGGCACTATACTAGTTAGAACAACCTATATAGTGGGAAAAAATAACGGCTTGAGAGCTGAACGGTTCTGATGTGAGAGCACGCCTTAATCTGCTACAGACCTTATCCATCTCTCTTTGTTTAGTGATAAGGGTGCCTGGAGCTTTAGGGTTGTACAAATTCTTCACCCTAACTGGCAACTTCTCTAGCAGGTCTCATTGATTGTGGATGTAAAACCTGTTGTAGAGCACAGCAATGAATAACCATGAACTAAAAATTCTCTTTTCTATAGTACAAGAAGTAACTGAAACTGACATAATGAGCTATATGTACAGTTCATGATGACTAGTAAATAAAGTGACAGCCAAAACTCCTTTACAACTTCTAATTCTGTAGAACAATAGAAGCCATCCATTATGTTCTGATATTTGAGTAACACGCCAAAGTGTGTACGTGCAAAAATGGTTTAAGATAGTCTTTGATTGATTGAAATCTGAAAGTCCTCAAGTCTAAAAACTGCAACAAACTTAAATTATATCCTTTATGAGCTCTCATTGCAGTTCAGTTTTACAATCCTCTTCTTGAACAGTTTGTTCTTATAAACCAAAATGAATACATACCTGGGCACCAAAATAAGCAAGTTTGGCAGCCTCTTCAAATGTTAAGAACGGGACAGTCTTTGCATTTAGATAGATATTTGGATCACAAGTCAGCACAGCGTCAAGACCCTTCCATATCTATCACAGGCAATGGTATGCTTTCAGACAAAACAGGTAATAACTGGGGATAAGCAACAGCTACTAAACCAATTAACATGGCAAATAAATTGGAATAATCAACTGCAGCCTATTTTTTTTCTCAGAAAGCAAGAATATGGTTTGTTTATTTTCTATTCAGACTTCACATGGACCTGAATTTCTCTCAATCCCAAGGCTCTACCAATGGTTGTAGCAGTAAGTCACTGCCACCTCGGCCTAAAGTAGTAACAGCGCCTGATTTCCAGCTCTGCAAGTGATGGCAATGAATTAAAAAGTTGCTCCACAAATGAAAAGCTCATTCATTGATGAGAATATCTTCCCAAGGAATCCAGTCTCCATGTAACGTCTTCTACATTCGCAATAGCAGGATAAGTTGCTTCCAAGATATCCGCATTACCAAAATCGTTTGTTGTTATGAAATCGATATCAAATGTGTCGGACTGCAAAAGCATTGGCAAAATACAATTTTAAACCATCATGATTTCACATTACAAGACAAATGTAGTGGAAATTTAGAGACCAAGAGCATTCTCTGTGAAGCAAACTGGTTCACTGCGAAAATCAAGAGCATATCAAGAGGTACCTGCCGTGCTTAGACACCAATTTTGTTTAAATAAGCAGCAAAAATCCGTGTGGACATGCATTCTCCAAATGAAACAAGGTAGTCAGTGGTCCGAAGCGTCAGCTCTTTCATCATAGCAATAACTTTCAAGAGCTGCTCCAGTTCATCCAGCATAGCTACGAGTTTCATTCACAGGGAACCGTAAGCTTATTATATCACGGAAAATAATTCCACAAGAGGATAGTTAGTGGGTTTACTATGCATCACAGATCTTGGCAGTCCAAGTTCACCCACTGTCCTGGATTAAGCAAACAAGCAGCCATCAAGTAAGCATGTTCCACTCTTTGATTTCAGAAAAGCGTATCACTGCACATCCCACTGCCTTCTCCCTAGCCTAAAAATAAGACCACACATAGCATGCATTTCAGCAGAAACATAAAACAATTAACATACCTTTTAAATTCCCTTTTGCTCAAATATCTCAGCTACGACGCAACAGTTAATCCCGAAGAAAGGTTTAGTCTTCCGTTAACTTCCCCTTTGGCCTTTGTTTATGGCCATTGTTGATGAACTGCAACAGTGAATTTTCACCTAGCACCCGCTAACGCCCACATATTCTTGAGATTGGAGGAAATCTCACCACCTCCGGCCTCCCGGAGGGGAGGTCCCATGCTCGGCGGGCGGGAGCTTCACCTCTAACTGGGCACCCCTATGAGTGCCTATTGAGGTGGAGGGGCACTCTCGCCTCGCTCGGTATCGACTGAGTGGGGTCACCAAATCTTATGGCCCTCGCAGGGTAGGCCCACGAAGGAAGGTGCAAGCTTCGGCGCTCCCTATGGGACCTCAGAGTCAGAGACCTACCTTAGATAAGGATGACGTGAGATCCACTAGCCCTCCTGGGAATGACTAAGATACCCACGTCTAAATCACCCTGCCAAGGGTGGGATAGTCTTTGTGTATTAGGCCAAGCACCTATAAAAACTCATTATATCTCTCACTATAACTCGAACTCTCAATGAATACAAGAGACACTAAAACTGGTGTGCTCTCACGAATTTAGACAAGGAGATACCCCCTCTAATCCCTACCTGAAGGTACATGAATAGAGTAGAGCGTTTACCTAGCATCCGAACCTGTATAAATCCTCATCCACTACATTCTCTCCTGGACGGTGGCCCGCAAAACATCCGGCATCCGCCCTCTCTGTCTCGTTTCTATACATACGACACTTGATGATCTGCAATGCAAATTATGACAAAAGGTGCAAATTTTACTTCAGTTAACACCCACCGTAATTGAAGATTCTTGATGCATTGAATGATTGAAACAGTGAATTATGAAAGGGAACAACTTTGGGTGAAGCAAACAAAGATCGCATAAAGCTAAATCCTAATGGAATGACTGGTACTCGGAAATCCGAAATTTTCGAACGTACTGCAATATTTTATTTCTTCACGTACAACATTTTGTTACAACGCGTGCAGCATTTTCCTTCGACAAACAATAAAATTTGCTACAGTAAACAGATATTGCAAGCGTTAAAAAAAAAATTCACGTGTTACAGAAAATGTTGCAAACGTAGAAATAAATGTTGCAAGAGGCGTCTGATGGGATGATCGGAAATCGAACGTTTCTCCCAAATCCTAAAGGGGAAACAGAAAGTAGTAGTATGAGGAGGAGATTGGTGGTCTTCCCCATGGCGGAGAGGACGACGACGGGGCGCCGCTCCTCGGGGAAGGCGAGGATGAGAGCGGCCACCTCCTCCATCCTCGCCGCCGACGACACTGACGACCCCCCACACTTCATCACCACGCTCAGCTGATCTCCCCCTTCCACCCGGTTCCTCCAAGGACAGCGGCGGCAAGAACGTCGTTCCTGTCGTCCCCTTTCTTGGCCGACGGTGAGTGGAATTGGCGATCACCATTGCCAATTTCCTACCACAGCAAGTCCCGTCCAGAGCACCGATACGACCCCCAACCTCCCCATGTCAGGGACAGGCCTTCGTCGGAGGTATCGACGAGGCGAGGCAGCGCGGGGTGGCGGCGAATCGGAGCGCGATCGCCATTTTCCTTCCGTCTCCTTAATTCGGCAGCGAATGAGACTGCTACTACCTTGCTTCACTGTGCATTTACGTAATACGACTCTCAAGGCGGAAAGATAAGTATGATTAAGCCTCAAAATCGAAGGGTTGAGTTACCATTTGGGACCAATGAATTTGACAGTAAACAGTCTAGTTTCCGCAAGAACCAGGAAAAATTCTCACGTTCCAAACAGGGCTGAGATGAGGTAGAAGAGAAATTAGGAAGTTTCGGGGTTGTTTGGCAGAGCTCTAGATCTTAGTTTCACTTGAAATTTGAAACTTGTAGAGTAAAATAAAGTGAATTAAGTTTATATTTTTGGTCTAAAATGTAAACAAGATGATTTATCTAAACACTCTTAACGTACTCACAGTTCCTTTTGGTGGAAGGATGTGCTCTCGCTTCTTGATCAATACCGGGGGATTGCTCGCTGTCAAGTGGGCAAAGGTGATTCTGCTATCTTTTGGGACGACGTTTGGAACAATAAGCACCTCAGATATCAGTTGGCGCATCTCTACTCCTATGTCAAAAATGAATACTGCAGCGTAGCAGACTTTGTGCACAACCCGGCTATCTCTCTCAACTTCCACTTACCTATGTCTGATCAGGCCTTCCAGGAACTCCAACAGCTTTACGTCCTTATTCAATCCGATGATCTTTTAAATGGCAGTAATGATGTTTGGTCGTATATTTGGAATTCTCGGGACTACAATCCTAGCTCTTTCTATAAGATGGTCTTCAGGCACATTGCGGTGCCAGGGCCGTTTATCTGGATCTGGAAAGCTAAATGCACATCCAAGCTCAAAGTTTTCTCTTGGCTGCTTTGCTTATACCGCCTCAACACCAGGCAAATGCTTCGCAGGAAGAATTGCCCTATTTCTGCTCCTGATTACAACTGCGTGCTTTGTAATGAGGGCGTCGAAGAATCTCGTGATCACTTATTTTTTGATTGCCGTTTCAGCGGGCGGTGTTGGAACGCCCTTCAAATTTCTTGGAATCCGGCTGATGACATCTTCCTTAGATTATCCTCCAACAATCATTCGCCTTTTTTCATGGAAGCCTTCATGATTGCTTCATGGGGGCTTTGGAAGCAGCGGAATGACAATATCTTTAGAGCTATCCCTACGAGTTTTTTAGTTTGGAAGGCCGGGTGCTCTTCCGAGTTTCGTTTTCAATCGTTTAGGCTCCCTGTTAGCCTTCGTAATGATTTCCTTGCTTGGACCCATAGGTTTGTTTAATTTTCTTTTCTTTTGCCGGTTTCTCACCGGCTTTGTTTCCCGCTCTTTTTCTGGCTAATATATTTCGGCGGGGGTCTCCCTCGTTGTTTGGGTTCAAAAAAACGTACTCACAATTCCAGTTTCACGAATCTAGTGTTAGAATTTTCAACTTCACCAGATTCATGAATCTGGAGAAGTTGAATCCCTACCAAACACACCCTTCATTTGTCCTCGAACAACTCTAAAGCACATGTTGTTCATGACATTCAAACCGCAAGATTGAATTACTATTCCTATCACGACTTGGATTTTACATTACTACTACCACTATCACGATTAGGATTTTCGCTGATGCACTTAAAAAGTTTTATTTAACCCTTACGGGGTACCACTGCTGCATTTGCAAATCTGGCTGTGGTCGGGGAGGGAAACGGCAGAAGGCAAGAACTGCCCCTCCCTGCATGTCTGCATCCTGCCAGGTTGTGGTGCAGCCGTGCAGGGATGACTGAACCAGGGCAGGGAAGCAGCCAATCCAATCCCCAACTAATCCTTCATTTATGTATGTATTAACCAATGCATCTATCACTTCAGCCATGCACATGGGATACGATTCAGCTGGCAGGGCTTCACTAATTGCAAAACAGTTTGCATAAATAGCAACAGGCCAGAGAATTAAATTCCATTGGATCAAGAGCCAGCCTCTGCTTGCCATGCCAGCCACCCCCATCCAGCTTGCCTGCCGGCGGCAATCATTGTCCGATTCAGAAGAGTCTAAATCCTTGTGCATCATCGTCTCTGTACTATGCATGCATGACGGCACGGGATGCAAAAGAGGAAGGCACTGAATTCATAATCTCAACATTATGAAGATAGTTCGACGGGCAAAGATACTGCTATTACATCACAACACCAGAGAGAAGATCGACAAAATATCTAAGAAATCCAATTACATCGTCGCCATCACCACCCATGTCTCCAGATGGCGAGCCTCATCTCATCAACAGCCCCAGAAACTGGTAAATAGCACAGGTTTGCTTCTAGCACCTTGTGATTAAACTAGACCATCCAATAATGCCTATGATCGCCAATCAAGTCCCTTAGAAAAGGGTCATCCTGGTGGTCTTGCTTCGGGATATTTTTCCTACATTGCATTCTGAAGGCCAGCAGAGTGCAGGAGCACTGCCTTAATGTCTTCAGGCATGAGTCCAGGACCATCCCTGCATTGCTGGAAAACAAAAGTACAGAACAGACATAAAGAGAGGGTGAACAACGGTAGGGTATAAACAAATACGTCTGAAAACATACATAGTGGACAGGATTCATAAGCATTGCCGATTAAATAAAATATAACGATGTGATAATTACGAACCTCAGCACGGAAAACATCCAACGCAAACCCGTTGAAACAGCTGATGACCGCCTGCTCAATGTCAAGACCTAGGCCGTCAAGGGCCCTCATTGTGGACAGCAGAATGCCTGGCCTACGTGCGCAGAACATGTGGATATTGACTGCCTGCCCTTCTCTCATCCTAACTTCAACCTAAGCAAACAAGAGGTGGATTTCAGTCGATGCTATAAAATTTGTTACCGTTACATGGATGAACTTGCTCATGCCAAAATATGCCGTTCTTATCAACAAGACCCAAAGGATCAAGTACTTGTGCAGAGAATATGGGTTGTAAAAAAACTCAATATATAGCTGAGGCTAATATCCGGGTGCATCAAGCTTGAGCATCAAAACAAGCTTAGATATCACAGAGTTAAATGAGGCACCCAACTTAATTTACAGCCAAAATTGGACTAACCGTGGCCTGTTGACCACTAGGGCTTGGAAACGAGGTTGGGCACAGTTCCTCCTTGACGCGTCCAGGAAATGTCTGCAAGGTGGGTGTTGATGGACAAAAGCTAGCTGATGTTGGTCCAGCAAGTGAAGAGCTAGGAGCAGACTCAAGTTCATTGTGAAGATCGTTGATCCTCTGCAGGAGTTCCTTCAAGTATTCAATTGCATCACCAAGGATAGAAGCTCTATCCATCTGCCACAGAAGAATAAAACCGGCGAGAGCTAATCAACCACAAATTAACATGAAACGATGCAAACATCGTTGGTATTAAGAATACTTGGATACAATTGTGTTGTAGTACAGAATAAAAAAGGGTACATCGCACAAGGTGCTGAATTCTTAGACTGCAACTTGCCATATATCCCAAGAACTGTACTTCAAGTCTTTCTTTATTGTTCAAAACCATCTTGATCATTGTGCCGAAACTTCCAAGTACAGGACTTATTTTTTAAGGTAACCAACAAAAGTTAAAGACAAAACTTCCAACACTAAGAACTACCAAACAGACACATACACACACACAGAGAGAGAGAGAGAGAGAGAGAGAGAGAGTGAGCTATCTGGTGACAGGTCGCTTTCGGCTACATCTTGTGCATGGCACTGTGTTAATCTTGCACCATTGAATCTAGGCAAGTCTCAGAATTAAAGGTCCCCATAAGTAACCTCAACCAAGAACAAAAAGAAAAAAAATCCTAAAAAAGACATTCCAATATAAGTTCAGAGGCGAAGTTTACCATGACTAGACAGTAAAACAACCATGCAAAAAGGAATTCCTTGTGGTACCAAGTTCCATGATCGAATTTTGTAGTTTAGTTTAAGGAGTAAACAAAAGCATATGGTCCTGTGGATATAAGCTGTAACGACAAACGCTGTTTAGAACGAATCAGGGTGCTATCCTATACTAAAGCTGGAACAACAGAACAGTAGGCGTGCCATAGATCTACCAAAAAGGGGTGCCTCTGGGATCTAAGTTCAGTGACAATATTCAAGATTCATCACCAAAATTCATACTAATTTCAGTGACAAAATCACAAATCACAATACACTCCTACACTTGTATCAATCAAGAACAGAAACATAGTAAAACTGAATAGAATAATACAGATGGGAAGTAGATGATTTATTAACTAAGAAATGGTGGGAGCATTCGTCACCTACTCACCTTGCTGATCTTGGGCACCACAGAGCGCAGCATGTAGAGGCGGTCATTGAGCTTCTTCCTGCGCCGCCGCTCCGCCATGAGGTTCTTCGCCGGCATCCCCTTCTTCTTTCCCCTCCCGTTGCCGCTACCGTTTCCGCCACCTCCCCCCGGCGCCGCCACGGCCGCCGCATTCTCCAGCGAGGCCGTGGCTCCCATGGAGGAGGCGTCCACGCTGTGCTCAATCTCGTCCTCCTCGTCCCACTCCATCCCGCCGGCGAACGCCGGAGGCGGAGGCGCCAGCGCCGGCGGCCCAACGAACGGCGGCGCGTCGTCGAAGGGGTTGCAGGACGAAAAGTCGTGGAAGGCTGGGAGCGTGGCCGCGGCCGCGGAGGACGACGGGAAGGCGGCGTGGAGTTCGAACAGCGTGTTGGGGTCCATGGAGAGGAGCAGCGAGGTGGAGTTCGGCGTGGAGAGGACGTCCCTGGGGAAGGGGAACGCCGGGAAGGAGGCGGTGGCCATCGCGTCCGACGCGAGGTACGCCCAGTCGCCGGCGGCGCCGCCGCCCCCTCCCGCGAGCTCGTCCAGCTTCCCCGCCGCCGCCGCCGAGTCGTCCATGGCTTCGTGCAACGTACCCTTCGCTTCCGCCCACTTATCCTCTTCTCTTCTGTGCAGGTGCAGCTAGCTCTCCATCCACACCGAGTCTTAAGAGTACCGTACCGAATCGAGCCCTCCGCTTGGCCTCTTATAGGAGGGGTTGGTTGCTTGCTTTCGTAGACTTGTGGTACTGTACCGTCCTGTTCTCCCTGTACCGAATAGTTATTGTTCTAGCTTCTTCTATTTCTACTTAGATATATCTATAAAAAATTATATTATTTATTTTTATTATATCTTTAAATGATGTGTCTTACTACTCCCTTTATTACCGAATAGTTATCATTCTAGTTTCTTTCGTTTCTACTAAGATATGTCTCTAAAAGATTATATTATTTATTTTTATTATATCTTTGAATGATGTGCTTTATTGTAGTTTTTGATAGTAAATGATATTAAAAATAGCTAAAAGGAATAGATATACGAGAAAAATGATAAAAGATCATATTGAAATTGTATAATTATATGTATTTAGAACAAAAATTTAAAACTAGAATAATATGTATCTAAGAACGGAGGGAGTGGCATTCCAGTGTTAAGCTATAAACAAACATCAGTGTTTCCTTTTTGCGTTTGTCTTTTGTAGGAGAGATTGAAAATAAACATACAAAATATTAGACAGAAAAGCGTCAGCATTCTATGTGCAGAGTTTGTTAGCCCGGTGATTTTCTTTTGGACGCTGATAATTAGGAATAATGTAATTTGTGTAGTTTCTCCTCTACTTCTCAATTTGTTTTTTTTAAAAAGTAAGTTATAATACTTGGTGGATAGGTCTTTTTCAATTTTGTTTTATGTGCTCTTAAAGCATCTCCAATAGTCAAGCCTTAAAATAGAGTCCTATACCTTAAAATAGGGTCTAAACTAAAAAAATTAGGACCCAAGATAGCTATTGACTCCAGCAATTAGACCCTAAATCTCCAATCCTTCATTCATCCCTTCTTTAAGGCCGGAGAGGAGCGTTGCTAAATATAGCAACAGAGCTTCGAGTCCTAAACCTATTTTGATAATTTTCTTCAAAATACAATCTCTGTTGGAGTGTTTTTTTTCATCAAAACCCTATAATTACAATTAGCAACCTATTTAGGGCTCCTCTTGGAGATGCTCTAACGCTAGAGATAGCCAGATGGGCCATGCCAAACTGGCCGACCTGAAGCCCAGCATTGTTGGCCCAGCTCGACCCTAAACAGGCCATGTCGGCACGGCCTGGTAGCCCGTGCTGTGCTTAGGCCAGCACCTTAGCATGGCATGGCCCGTTTACGGCTAGGCCAATATGGCACAGGACACAGTATGACATGGCTTGGCACGATTGTAACACGGCATACCTATTTAGCATGTTTATTCGAAAAATTGCCGTTTTATAACCCTTTTTAGCCGTTGATGGCTTTAAAAATCTAAAAAATCCCAATTTTTTTCTATAAATAAGGTAGTAGGCCCCTCATTTTCCCACCAGCGAACTTGCAATCTCTTTTCCGGATTATCTTATAAAAATTCTCTTACTCTTGCAGATAATTTGATAAAATTCAAAATAGTTATGCCAAAAATCCGAAATTCAACTTTCAACCATCAAGAAATCAAAATAAGAATTGTGATTTAAATTTTTATTGCTCTTATTATTTTAAATAAAATTAAAGTAATAATAGCGTAATTATTTATTGTAGTTTTCTTTATAAAGCACTATGATTTTTATTTATTGTAGTTTTCTTTTCCACTATGATTTTGCTTTTTTTGATTTCGTGATTTCACTCGAGGAGTTTCTTGCATTCTATCAAGCTGAAGAAGCTGAAATACATGTGTCATCCTCACCTCTACAAGTGCTACTGTGTCGGCAACTACCGGGGCAAAAAGATCAAGACGCGGTACATCGGGAGTCTGAAAAGATTTTAATTAGATTTTCGAGACATTAGACGGTGGTCAGAGCAAATATGCTATTTGTAAATATTATAAGCAAAAATTAACTACGAAAATTTTTAGGTGGAACAGGGCACTTGAAGAGATATGCTAAAAGCTGTAAAAGAAAAGCGAGGGTGGTTTTGAGACAGACACAGCTGTAGTAGAACTCCGACGGTACGGTACATCACTGGGACTACAATCCTAAGGTAACTCATGAATCTCGTTGTCGTCTAATCGCTTTTCAAGATTTACTTTTAAACTTTGGTGAGTCACCAACTTTGAAAACTATATTAGAACTGTTCATAATACTAGGTTTTCTGTAGTTTCTAGACAGACAACTAGATATATGGTTAAATACTATAATAATTGTCTACTAAGATAAAAGTGCTTTTTAATACCTATACTTTTTCTATGTCTTTAATATCAAACAATGGAGTGGTAGGGCTAAAAAGGATTACCCTACTATAGTTGTTTATTATGTAAACAATAATTGACAACTAGAGAAGAGAATTACAGGATTCAAATTAATTGACATAGCACACACTGGTGAGAATATTGCTGATTGTATTGTAAAAGTTGTGGAAGATTTTGGCTTCACAGCTATTTTTTTTGCAATAACATTAGATAATGCTTCAGTAAACACTTCTGCAATGACCATTTTTACTCCGCTTTTTTAATTCATACACCGAATCTTTCTTATTACATCAGTATTGTGCTTGCCATCTAGTTTGAAAAGGTTAGACCAGTACTTTTAACTTTTTTGCATTGCAATATTTTTCTTAAATAATTATAATCAACAAGTAGCAGCATATAAGACTTATGTATTGCAATGGAGATATGTCCACGTAAATTTGGTTTTGATACACCGTTAGATGGAACTCGCTTACTTGATGCTTAAGTCTCTCATACCCTATAGAGCACATTTTCATTATTATTAACATGTATTATTGTAGCCAGATTGTCAACCGCTAATCACAGAGCAATATTGGTATGTTGCTTAATACTTGCCATCATTTTTGGAACTTTTTATGATTTTATTGTTGTTTTATCTCAAGTTTATTACTCAACCTCTCCTTTAATTGTACATCATATTCTAAAAATTGTTACCCACTTAAGGAATTACAAAATGATAATATTTTGTGTGAATCATTTTATGCTATAAAAACTAAAATTTTGAAATATTGAAAATAAATTCCTATGTTATATGCATTTGCATTTATTTTAGATCCTAAGCTAAAGTTTATGTTATATGCATTTGCATTTATTTTAGACCCTAGTGTTAAAGTTCGAGGATTTGCCAATGTTCTCTCACTTTTAAGTGATGCGGTGGGTACTAATTAGTCTAGTTATTTTTCAAATATCCATGCTAACTTTCTCAAATTTATGCTAAGTTTAATCAGAAATTTGCTGAAGTTCACATGTAGCGACCGATACTAGCACCCATAATAGGTAAGAAGAAAACTGCTTAAGGAGAGATATGGGGTGTAGATGGCTCTACCTCAAGGAGTTCAACTACAACAACGTCAAGCGCAGATACAACAAGTGGTGGGGAGTTAGCTGCCTATCTCAACAATGACACTGTCAACTACCAAGAGCAGTAAGAGGAAAACTTCAACATTTTGCAGTGGTGGCACGAGCACAAGATAACATATGCGGTACTTTCTATGTTAGCATGAGATGTGTTAACAGTTCCTTTCTCCACGGTTTCTTTGGAGTCTACTTTCAGTCTATCTAAAAGAATAACTGAGGAGAGAAGAACAATTTTAACAAGTGAGATGGTGAAAATACTTCTCACTGTGAAAGAATGGAAATAAGTTGATCAACGAGCACAACACACTTCAGAAAATATTGAGCTAGTGAAGACGTTTGAAAATTTTTATCTAAATAATTAGGAAGAATAATTATAATCTTCACTTTTATCATGTATCACTTAGATATAGGCTTAGATATAGGGTGTACTCTTTTTTCTTTGTCAAAGTTTTCTCATGTTGAGTTTTTTACTTAGCAAAGTTTTTAACGAGGCAACCAAACATTAATAAAGCTCATTATTTAATTTTAATTATTTATCTCAATTTAAAATTTTATTTCATATTTTTTAGCTTTTTCCTAATTCACATATATTTTTAAAAAGTTTTCTACATTCCTTTCAATTTTTCTAATTATTCTAGATTTTTTTCAAATTTTTTTGCTTTTTTTAAACTTCTACAATTTTCCAATTTTTCTTTTCTTTTTTGGTGCCAAACAGGTCAGCCTCAGCGTGTTTCAACACTCGAGGCTACGTGCCGCCACGGCACAACCTATTTATTAGATAGACCTAAATAGACTGTGCCACTTGGTAAAAGGGTCGGATCGTCCATTTGGACACCACTATCTTGCACCGTCCTTTAACAAAAACTATTTCACCTAATTAACAATGAGTTGGTAAAGGTTTCTCGTCTAGAAGCTAAGATGGATGAAAGCAAGGCTTACGATCGAGAAAGGTTTGTTGAGAGGGGATAGAGGTTCGCAAAGAGGGGTACACGTGTACACCTCCCTACGGTATCCCATGGACAAAAAGCTGGCCTCTGTTTCTAATCTTTGCAAGGAGTCGCACAAACGACAGACGCCTCGATTGGTTTCTTGTTTGCTTGGCCACGAGCAATACCTGCCTTTTGCCGCCATTTTGCCCGCATATTTTGTCTTGGTGTAAGTTCAACCTTCATTAGTTATGGTTTTGGTGTTAATGACAAATCTAATCTTGTGTTAATGACAAATCCAATATTGAGTTTATCCCCTAATGCGATAGTGTTATTAATGACAATCTTATATCGAGACTAACATGTTTGTTTAGAATATCTTTGTTTAGTCTCATCGCATTGAAAAATGGAAAACCCGAGGTATGTATGTGTATTCATTCTAATATTAGTTGCATACTTTGGAGTCAAGTTAAAATATGAATGTCCCCATTATATTAACCACAATATGTGCATCATGTTTCCCAATCCACACATTACATGGATGCACATACTTAGGGGGAGTTTGTAGTTTAACTTGAAAGTCTCTTTGTATTGATCTATTCTTTATTGACACATATAAGGATCAAGACAAAGAAACTAAATCCTTGAGTATATATTTGAATTGCCTAGTTATAAGTATACTCATGGTAATATAGGATACACTCAATACGATCAAATTGAATATGTGCATATTATGTTCAAGTCAATTATATTTATGCACATATACATGTGGGTTTATTCTATAGTTGATGACTTAGAGTAATGATCATCTCCATATAGATTACACATAATAGATCATTACTTTTCATCAACATGAGTATATGAAAACTTGTGTAGTTAATATATACTCATATCAATTTAAATGATAATTTAATTGAGTTCATTTGTCCTGTTAATCATTAAAGAACATTTCATCATGTGTTGATGGTGTTCCTTGATTAATTAGGACAAATGAATAGCTCTTAAGTATAATGAAGCATGAGTTGTATTATTATACTTAAGACATAATTAAATCATTTCAATTGATTTAGGTTGTGCTCAATTGATCTAAAGGCATCCATTATGTGTTAATGGAGTGCAAGAGATAATTGAGACAACCATGCATCTTGGACTAACGATTTCCATGAGTTGTGATTTGAGCTAGGTTAAGTCCAAGAGATAATTGAGAACGGGACAAGGACGGCATCATGAGGTGATGAACGCCAAGAGAAGATCCCGGAGTTGAAAGAGGAGTCGAGTGATATCCTGTGGGAGCAAATGAGTGAAGATCATAAAGACCCCAAAGGGATTGCTTATGAGCGGCGAAGGTATAACTAGATAGGCAAAGGACTTTGTAGTCTTTGAGTCTAAGGTTTTATCGCCGTGCTATTAAGAGGGTTGTCTCTAGCTTGAGCTTCATCATGTGTTAGTGATCTCAATCCGCTTCACTCGAGCTCAAATCTTATTTTGATTTGGTTTTTGCATTAAGGTTAACCATTTGGCATGTGTTGCGAATGAGTTAAACATATACTTGGTTGTTGTTGGTTTATGCTCGATTTGCATGTATTGCAAAGATGAAAGAGTATATGCATTTGGTTTTCAGATTATGCTTTGATTTGCATGTGTTGCAAATAGGATAAGCAATATCGCTGGCTTTTATGTGAAGTTCACTTTTGCATGTGTTGCATTAGTTGAAGCTTTATGTTTTGTTCGCAAAACAAATCTTTATAAAACCGTGTGGTTGCTTGGAGCTAAGTTTTGCATGTGTTGCAAAAGGAGAGAGCTCAAGCATGATTTGATGTTTGTGTGTTTGTATGGAGCTAGAGGCTTGCATGTATTGCGAGTAAAGAGCTCATACGTGTGATTAGGTTTAGTTGATGTTTGGTTTTGGTGTTGCATGGGACTAGAGAATTGCATGTGTTGCAATTAGAGAGTTCATGCACCTTGATTTGATGTTGCTTGGAGCTAGACTTTTGCATGTGTTGCAAAGAGTAGTGCTCAAGCATGAAATGTGTTTATTGTGTTATTTGCAAGTTCAGTTGTCGAATAAACCGAGGTTTATGAGTCCGAATTCGAGAGCATGTGAGTGGGGCTTGCAACGGTGTTGGCAAGTTGACCGGTCTTGTGTTGACCTTCACATGGCTAGGGAATTAATCTCATAAACTCGGGTTTGATTTGCTTAATACGCTTTTGCAAATAGTCTTTGAGTTGATTGCGAAATGCGTTTTGCAATTTGGTTGAAATTCTTTGAGCATGAGCTAAGTTGGTGCAAATGTGTTTTGCACGTGTGTATGATCATGTGTTGATCATCTTTGTGGCTCAAAAAATAAGTTTGATTTTTGGAGAAAAGGATTTGGAGTTCGAATCTGGTTTTTCTCCTTAGGCCTAAGACTATCTGCTTAGATGTTTGAGCGGTAGTACTGCAAGTCAAGATTACCGGGCATATAGTCTTGGTAGCTATTTTCCGATGGCGGTGTTTTTTGGTGTCGTGGTCAAGACTACTCTTCGGTGGGAGCGGTAGTACAGAGTAAGTCTTGATACTCTGCCTTAGAGGGCGGTAGTACGAGAAAGTGTCCGTTAGCCGGCCGTCACAGCAGACTACAGGCGGTACTACCTGCCCCTTAGAGGGCGGTAATACCAAGACTTTGTCAAGTTACCCCATTTTGCCCCCAAACGGCTAGTTTTCTTAGTGGGGCTATAAATACACCCCTTGGGGGGCTTGGGCATGTTGTTGGCTGTGTGTGGGAGTTGTGTGCATGTGTTGCTCTTCTCCATTTGCCTCTTGAGCTTAAGAGTGAGGCTAATTGCATGTGTTGCAATTAGTGAGTGGTTTGAGTGTCTCTTGTGCATGTGTTGCACTTGAGAGAGTCCTTGTGCATGTGTTGCACTTGGTGATCACCGGGAGCGCATTCGTTGTGCTCGGTGAAGTTCAAGCGGAGGAGCGGCTTGTTGCTCTTAGAGGTTGCCGACTCCTAGACGGCGTAGGCGTCGTGCGCGGGAGCTCTCGAGGTGTGAGAAGCCCCGGCGAAGTTTGTGAAGGTTCGGGTTGAGCCTACGCGCGAGCGTGAAAAACCACGACTAGTGGAAAGAGGCGGGTGCTCGAGCGGGAGCCGGTCCAAGTGTGGGCTAGCCTCAACGTGGACTAGGGGAGACCGGCAAATCTCCGAACACCACGGAAAAATATCGGTTGTCTCTTGTCTTATTTATATTCAAGCACTTTACATTATTGAATAATTATCAATTGCTTGAATTAGAATTGCTAGTATTATTTAGTTGATCAATTTAGCAATTCTAGTTTAGAGACATAATTTAGTTAGTGCACTAGTGAGCCTAGTTGATTTAGGCTTTAATTGTCAAAACCTATTTATCGCTTCCGCATATATATTTGATTAGGTTTTGACATAGGGGTTGATTAGAGAGAATTGTTAAGTGAGCGATCGAATTTTGTAAAACGCCTATTCACCCCCTGTAGGCGCATCCTCGACCCTACTAGTGGTATCAGAGCCACGGTCACTCTCATTTTAGGCTTAACCGTCTAGAGAGTAAAAAGGATGGCGTCTAGCGGACTAGTGCACTCACACGATCCACTCATGCTAAATGAATCTAATTATTCATCATGGAAATTATTTATGATTAATCATCTTAAATCCATGAGCCCACAAATATGGTGGATCGTAGATGTCGGCATTTCTTCTCCACTAAATGAAATTGCTCCAACTAAAGGAGAGGAGAAATGTCTACATCTCGACGCTCAAGCAACTAATGACATTTTTAGTTTTGTGAGCGTAGAAATGTTTAATCTCATATTCAATCTCAAGAGCGCTCATGATATGTGGATTAAGCTTCAAGATTTATTTGAATCATCCACAACATCAATTGAGGATTGCAATGAGGAGGAAGTGTCGGTTGAGGATTCAACTTCAACATCAAGCGATGAACCAAGCATCTCCATCAACCTCAACCTCCGCCTCAAGCGACTTAAATTTTCACTCCCATCAAAAATCCGTTGCTTTATGGCAAAAGGTAAAAATGAGGTAAGTGATGCCGAAGATGAGCCCTCTTATGACGAATTAATGAATATGCTAGAGGAGCTCAATGAATTTCTTGGAAAGGAGAAAAAGAAATATAAAGTTTTGAAATTAGAACATGATTCACTTCAAAATGAATATAATGTTCTAAAAGAAAATCATGAAAAACTCCTTTTCAAGGAATTTAGTAAAGCTAGTGTGGATATTGCCACTCAATGCAATTTAGTTGATGAATTGCCTCACTCAATTCCAATTACAAACAATTCATCAAATAAATGCATATCCACTTCTAGCGATAATTTGCCTTGTCGCTCTAACAAATTTGCTTCTAGTTCCTCTATGTCTATAGATGCTAATCTTGTAGAGGAAAACAATGAGCTCAAGGCTCAAGTCATTAAGTTGGAAAATGACTTGAAGAGGTGCGTTAAAGGAAAAGCTCTCCTCGACGAAATCTTGAGCAAGCCAAGGGCGCCTCAAGACAAGCGAGGACTCGGCTACAACTCCAAGAGGGAGAACAGCAAGACGAGGCATAATGCGCGTCACACGAAGACAATCAGATGCTTCGCATGCAACAAGAAGGGCCACCTCGCCTCCGTGTGCCCTAATCAAGTGGATAACAAGGCCACAACATCAACCATGAGGCAAACCGGCAAGAAGCAAGTCAAATCGGTCAAGAGCGGGCCAAATAGCGTGACATGCTTCAATTGTCGGGAAAAGGGGCATTTCGGTAAGGATTGTCCCAAAGATATAACTCCTAAGCCTACTCTCATTAATGATAATTATTTGCTTAGGAAGGACAAGAATGGCAATATGTTTGCCAAGCTTGTCAAGTCCCCTATGCCGACTAAAAATGATATACATTTGCATAGGAAGAGTAATTCTAGAAATGTATTTGCTCAAAATGCTAGGTTTCCTAATAATAAGAAAAATCATGATGATCATATGCTTAGGAAAATAATAGCAAAACATTTACTAGATTTGCTAGATCCTCTAAGCCATTTCATAATTTTAATTATCACATGCTTAGAAGAGATCAAACTAGAAATAGTTTTGCAAAATATCATTGTCCTCCTAAGCCATTTCATAAAAATGCTAATTATTTGCCTAGGAGAAATAATTATTGCAATTCTATTTCTAGTCATGTTAGTCAATTCAAAATGCTAAAATTAGGACCATTTGGGTTCCTAAATCAATTGTGACTAACATTGTCGGACCCAACAAGGATTGGGTACCAAAAATCGCCTAAAAGAATTTTAGGCAATAAAGAGATGGATTGGACGCTTGCACATCAAGAGGAGAAGGATTACATTCGCTCACAAGTGGTGTCAAGTATGAAGACAATCATGTCCATCATAAGCCAATGCCATCTCGGTAACAAGCATTTAAATTGATTACTATTATGTTTTATAGCCTTGTGTAGGTTATATTGTAATATTCATGCTAGAATCAATTTAGATTGCTTGGTATGGACACTTGCTCTCGCCTCTTATCTATTCTCTTATTGCAAATCTTGAGCAAGTTTAGAAGTGGCACATTAAGGGGAGTGTTAATTCATATCCATGTGTATCACATCTCTACTTGTGCCCATATTAATATAAGTGCATATATATATAATTTCAAAATCAAACCATTTAGCCAAAAGTCAAAACTTTGTATACTATTACTAATCTTGTGAAAAACTAGTTGAAAAATATATACAAATGCTTTCAAAAGGTTTTCAAATGGTTTTGGCTTTACAAAAACTAATTTCAAAAGAAAATAAGTTTTTAACTCCAAAATCTAGTTACTTGTATCTTGTTTTGGATTTAAACTTATAATTTTCATAGAATTAAATGTAAAAGGATTTTGAAAGTAATTCCAAAACGAAAATCCTAGAGTTGGTCATTCTTAAATATTTTCGTGTTCAAAAGATTTTCAAAAGGCCAACTTATCAAAATTTATTTGATTTTGAAACTCACCGAAAAACTATACTTGACCCGTAACGGTCATATTATTGCACTTAGTGAGTTTCTCCATTTGGATCAATTCTTGTGTAGAATTGTAATTCAAAATGGTATTTTAGACTCATACACAGTAATTCAAAGCTCTACATCTTATCCTTGCTTATTTTGAATTCTTGTGATTGTTTTTGACCTTGCTCTTTATTGCTTCTTATTTGGACTATTTAGATCAAAAGTCAAAATTGTATTTAAATAACCCAAATTTGTTAAAAGATTTGTAAAAGTATTCTATTATGTATCTCAAATGTTTTACAAGCTTTCAAAATGAAATTTCTATGTTGAAATCTAATTTGGCTCGAAAACAATTTGATTTAATCCGAAATGGCCTATTTAGGCATATAGCTCAAATCGTGGCTTTCAAGTTGGATTTCATTATAAATCTTGGCTAGAAACATTCTTGATACACCAATCTAAGCCATGAAAATCAAAATTGCATGAAATCCAAGTTGAATTGCATTTTGAGGCTTTTCGTGAAAATCAATTTCCTTTTATGCCTCAAAGCGCAAATTGCCATATCTTTCAAAATAAAATTGATTTTGAGAAAATTCTTTTTGGAAAACCTTCTAATTAGTCCAAAGTTCATTTCTGCAAATTTTCAAATCAATTGGACTTCATTTGCATCGTTTTTGCCAAAATTTGCAAAAAGTCCGAAGTTTCGGTCTGTCAGGACCGGTAGTACCGCCCCTGACCAGCGGTAGTACCGGGTTTGCGGTACTACCGGCCCTAGTGAGCGGTAGTACCGGCCCTGGCATGTTAGCTCTGATTTTTTCAGAATTTTTTCGAGTTTTGCTTTGGGATATCTTTTGATTGGTACTTCCTTTTTCAAAAATTCTTTTTGGAAAAGTTTCTTATTATCCCAAAGTTCTTTTGTGCAAAATTTCAAAAGCTCTGCAATTTAATTGAAAGCTTTTTCAAGTGGTATCAGTCATGAGCACTTTAAATGAACTAAAGAGTGATTTTCACTTGATCTTTTGAAAAGACAAAACCATGTAATTCAAATGCAAATAACTCCATGATTCATTCATTGAATATCTTGGGAGTTTATTTATATCAAGTTTTGGGTACTAAAATGCTTCCAAGTGATATCATATCTTTATTTTGCTCTGATACTAAATCTTTGCGATTTCATTGATCTATCTTGAGCTTTTGTTCCTTTTTGATATCCGTAAGTATATATTGCCTTGATTTTATTGCTCTGATACCCATCGATGTTATCGACAATTCCTTCAAGTGGTATCAATTCTTTGTGAGTTGATCCTAAGTGGTATCAATTGAGTCTTTATTCACTTCATATGCTTACAAGTGGTATCATTAAGTTATTCTTTTCTTTAAGCGGTATCTTGGACTTTATTGCTCATTTTCTATGTAATAAAGGAATTCAAATAATCAAATGGTATGTTCATTTCCTTTCCTTTTTAAAGTGGTATCGTTAAATTCAATTATTTCCTACAAGTGGTATCAGACCCTTCAAGTTTTTATTTGGTTTGAAATTTTAATCTCCTTAAATTCTTTCCCAAAGGTCATAAGTGTTCATTTAAATTTTTTATATGACCTTCATTAGATATGACCCCTAAAAGAATTTGTTAAATGCCAAAAAGGGGAGAATAATTGAATAACCAAAAAAAGGGAAGAATGTATTTAAAGTTAATATTTTAGTTTTTCCATTTTTGGTGCTTAATGCCAAAAGGGGGAGAATTAGGAAGCTTAATGTCATTTGGTTTAAAAAGTAAGCTTGATATGATTAAGGGGGAGAATTAATATGCATATGTGTTCAATTAGGCTTAAATTCTCTCAACATGATTAGTTTTAATCCAAATATGCTAATTAAGCTTGGATTTGTCATTAATCACCAAAAAGGGGGAGATTGTAAGTTCAACCTTCATTAGTTATGGTTTTGGTGTTAATGACAAATCTAATCTTGTGTTAATGACAAATCCAATATTGAGTTTATCCCTAATGCGATAGTGTTATTAATGACAATCTTATATCGAGACTAACATGTTTGTTTAGAATATCTTTGTTTAGTCTCATCGCATTGAAAAATGGAAAACCCGAGGTATGTATGTGTATTCATTCTAATATTAGTTGCATACTTTGGAGTCAAGTTAAAATATGAATGTCCCCATTATATTAACCACAATATGTGCATCATGTTTCCCAATCCACACATTACATGGATGCACATACTTAGGGGAGTTTGTAGTTTAACTTGAAAGTCTCTTTGTATTGATCTATTCTTTATTGACACATATAAGGATCAAGACAAAGAAACTAAATCCTTGAGTATATATTTGAATTGCCTAGTTATAAGTATACTCATGGTAATATAGGATACACTCTAATACGATCAAATTGAATATGTGCATATTATGTTCAAGTCAATTATATTTATGCACATATACATGTGGGGTTTATTCTATAGTTGATGACTTAGAGTAATGATCATCTCCATATAGATTACACATAATAGATCATTACTTTTCATCAACATGAGTATATGAAAACTTGTGTAGTTAATATATACTCATATCAATTTAAATGATAATTTAAATTGAGTTCATTTGTCCTGTTAATCATTAAAGAACATTTCATCATGTGTTGATGGTGTTCCTTGATTAATTAAGGACAAATGAATAGCTCTTAAGTATAATGAAGCATGAGTTGTATTATTATACTTAAGACATAATTAAATCATTTCAATTGATTTAGGTTGTGCTCAATTGATCTAAAGGCATCCATTATGTGTTAATGGAGTGCAAGAGATAATTGAGACAACCATGCATCTTGGACTAACGATTTCCATGAGTTGTGATTTGAGCTAGGTTAAGTCCAAGAGATAATTGAGAACGGGACAAGGACGGCATCATGAGGTGATGAACGCCAAGAGAAGATCCGGAGTTGAAAGAGGAGTCGAGTGATATCCTGGGAGCAAATGAGTGAAGATCATAAAGACCCCAAAGGGGATTGCTTGCGAGCGGCGAAGGTATAACTAGATAGGCAAAGGACTTTGTAGTCTTTGAGTCTAAGGTTTTATCGCTGCTATTAAGAGGGGTTGTCTCTAGCTTGAGCTTCATCATGTGTTAGTGATCTCAATCCGCTGCTCACTCGAGCTCAAATCTTATTTTGATTTGGTTTTTGCATTAAGGTTAACCATTTGGCATGTGTTGCGAATGAGTTAAACATATACTTGGTTGTTGTTGGTTTATGCTCTGATTTGCATGTATTGCAAAGATGAAAGAGTATATGCATTTGGTTTTCGCATTATGCTTTGATTTGCATGTGTTGCAAATAGGATAAGCAATATGCGTTGGCTTTTGCGTGAAGTTCACTTTTGCATGTGTTGCATTAGTTGAAGCTTTATGTTTTGTTCGCAAAACAAATCTTTATAAAACCGTGTGGTTGCTTGGAGCTAAGTTTTGCATGTGTTGCAAAAGGAGAGAGCTCAAGCATGATTTGATGTTTGTGTGTTTGTATGGAGCTAGAGGCTTGCATGTATTGCGAGTAAAGAGCTCATACGTGTGATTAGGTTTAGTTGATGTTTGGTTTTGGTGTTGCATGGGACTAGAGAATTGCATGTGTTGCAATTAGAGAGTTCATGCACCTTGATTTGATGTTGCTTGGAGCTAGACTTTTGCATGTGTTGCAAAGAGTAGTGCTCAAGCATGAAATGTGTTTATTGTGTTATTTGCAAGTTCGTTGTGCGAATAAACTGAGGTTTATGAGTCCGAATTCGAGAGCATGTGAGTGGGGCTTGCAACGGTGTTGGCAAGTTGACCGGGTCTTGTGTTGACCTTCACATGGCTAGGGGAATTAATCTCATAAACTCGGGTTTGATTTGCTTAATACGTTTTGCAAATAGTCTTTGAGTTGATTGCGAAATGCGTTTTTGCAATTTGGTTGAAATTCTTTGAGCATGAGCTAAGTTGGTGCAAATGTGTTTTGCACGTGTGTATGATCATGTGTTGATCATCTTTGTGGCTCAAAGAATAAGTTTGGTTTTTGGAGAAAAGGATTTGGAGTTCGAAATCTGGTTTTTCTCCTGAGGCCGGCACTATCTATGATGTTTGAGCGGTAGCAATCATAAGGCGGTACTACTAGGGCATATAGTGCTTGTAGCTATTTTCCGATGGCGGTGTTTTCTTTGGTGTCGTGGGCTCAAGACTACTGCTTCGGTGGGAGCGGTAGTACAAGAAAGCTTGGTACTACTGCCTTAGAGGGCTAGTACTGAGAAAGTGTCCGTTAGCCGGCCGTTGAAGACTCACAGGCGGTACTACTGCCCTTAGAGGCGGTAGTATCAAGACTTTGTCAAGTTACCATTTTGCCCCCAAACGGCTAGTTTTCTTGGTGGGCTATAAATACACCCCTTGGGGGCTTGGGCATGTTGTTGGTCGTGTGTGGGAGTTGTGTGCATGTGTTGCTCTTCTCCATTTGCCTCTTGAGCTTAAGAGTGAGGCTAATTGCATGTGTTGCAATTAGTGAGTGGTTTGAGTGTCTCTTGTGCATGTGTTGCACTTGAGAGAGTCCTTGTGCATGTGTTGCACTTGGTGATCACCGGAGCGCGATTCGTTGTGCTCGGTGAAGTTCAAGCGGAGGAGCGGCTTGTTGCTCTTGGAGGTTGCCGACTCCTAGACGGCGTGAGCGTCGTCGGCGCGGAGCCTCGAGGTGTGAGAAGCCCCGCGAAGTTTGTGAAGATTCGGGTTGAGCTTACGCTACGAGCGTGAAAACCACGACTAGTGGAAAGAGGCGGTGCTCGGCGGAGCCGGTCCAAGTGTGGGCTAGCCTCAACGTGGACTAGGGAGACCGCAAGTCTCCGAACACCACGGAAAAATATCGGTTGTCTCTTGTCTTATTTATATTCAAGCACTTTACATTATTGAATAATTATCAATTGCTTGAATTAGAATTGCTAGTATTATTTAGTTGATCAATTTAGCAATTCTAGTTTAGAGACATAATTTAGTTAGTGCACTAGTGAGCCTAGTTGATTTAGGCTTTAATTGTCAAAACCTATTTATCGCTTCCGCATATATATTTGATTAGGTTTTGACATAGGGGTTGATTAGAGCGAATTGTTAAGTGAGCGATCGAATTTTGTAAGCTAATTTGCCTAATAAGCTTTATTCAAGCTTTTTTCCCCCTAAAGCAAGAAAAGATTGTTAGCGAAAAAGTATTTGTCTAGGGTTCTAAACAGGTAGGATTGCAGCATCTATCGATAACTCACCCAATAAGTAATCGGTGGGTATAATGGAACTCTAGGCTTTATCTAGACACATCATAGTATCATACAGCACTACATTACTTGTTTGCTTTAATCTTATCCTGATCCACGTTGTAAACTACTGTTTATGATTTAAAAGAAATACTCCCTTCGTTTTCTTACTCGACATCTATAATCTGCACCGTCAAACTATCGGATATTTGACTGCCAATAGATTTAAAATTATATATATTGTCTATATGAAAATTACAACATTAGATTTATCTTAAAAATGTTTTTATAATATTATAATTTTATTACTACCTTTTAATGTAAATTTATACGAGTGACAGTCAAAATCACATATCAAGGGCCGTGAAAAGTCAAAAGCGTCACATAAAAAGGAGCCGACGGAGTATATTATAGTAGTATTTTTTTTAAGCGTCGATGTTAAGTGGCAAGTTCTTACAGTTTGACGATAAACCATCCTACCTACACCAAATGCACCGTGAGATTCTCAAAGTCCAATTTGTAGCCCCTCCGTGGTCCTGATAATGGAGTCCATGCTTTCCAATTGTTTCAAGTAAAATTCAGCTTTTTATATTATCAAGCAATTAGTTGCATTTGCACATGTCTTTGACATGTACAAATTGCGGAGATTAGTTTACTGGGATATACAAATTAATATTTACGATGTAAGTATTAGCTAGTCTTGACTGGGCTGACAACTGATGGATGACTCGACCGATAAAAGAGTCCGACAAGTTGATGATGCTGCAGAGTAGAGTTGTTCACATTGCTTCTTTTTTCCCCTCTCGTGTTGATCGGATGCATGGCTATCATTTCTTTCCGATTGTTGCGTGCTGCTGCTTCGAAACACGGACAACGGTGGTCTCAGGGTTTCAAATTTTATTTTCGTTAATATCTCGCTCTCTGACTGAAATATAAAATTTTAGCAAAATCTCATTATTTCAGATAAAATCTGGATAAAATTCTAAAAGCAAAATTTAAATCAGGAATTTTTGAACCGACCTTTTGGGCAAAATTTCTGAAATTTCGGGAGAAATTGCCGAAATTTTGGCAAATTTCAACTGAACAAAACATGATTCAAACAATGTTGAAAATTTTTAAAATTTTTTATGGAGGTTTCTGACACATCAGTGATATTTTCATAAAAATTTCAGATGATTATCATGTCTGACGAATTTTTAAAAATTTAAATATTGCTACTGTTCTAATAAAATGCTGACCGGTAAGTTTGAACCGAATAAAAAATGGTTCAAGCTATGTTAGAAACTTTTGAAATTTTTTTGCATGGTTATGATGTATCAATAATATTCTCATAAAATTTTTAGATGATGATCAAGCTTTATAAATTTTTAAAAATTCAAAAAGTTCTATTACCCTGTTAAAAGGCTTACCAGCAAACTTCAACAAAATAAAAAATGGTCCAAAACACATTAGAAAATTTTGAACATTTTTTGTGGATGGTCCTGATGTAATATTAATATTTTTATAAATTTTTTAGATGATGATCATGTTTAATGATGTTTTAAAAATTCTGATAGTACTACGTCCTGATAAAAGCTTAATGATCAATACATAGATTTGCTTTCGCGAACAAAAAAGATTTAAATTTTTTGAAATTTTTAAAAAAAGGGTGATAAGAAAATGTTTAAGATCTCATAAAAATTTTGACTCATGATCACACTCTAGTAAATTTATTTTATAAAATTCTTACAAGGTTAGATGTTTTGTTTTTTTTTTCCTTGAGAATTTCTAACATATTTATTTTCTTTTAATAACATCCAACGGCACCTATGGCTCAACTTTAATTATGGCCCACCTAATCAAGGGAAGGATGTTTTTCTTTTCTTGTGGTAATTTATAGCTATTTATATTTTTTTCTTAGCAACTATAAAAGTCTGTCATCAGCTTTTAGTGTATAATAGATAGATTCACATGAACATTAAAGATCTCTTAAAAAATGTGGTAAAATTGGAAAGGAGGGAAAGGAGACGAAAGAGAGAGATTCTGATCACGGTTTGAGAATGAGGGGAGGATACATGATTGAATTCCTACTCTACTTCTCGAGTGCGCACAATACATGTCCAATTACAAGCTCTCTCGTGCATCTTGTGACGCTGCCGGAGCTGAGCAAGAGACCATCGGATGCAACGGGAGGGAATGGAATTGGAGGGAAAACTGAAAAGGTTTGCCCGTCCTACCAGGGCTCACATGAGTACGCTACCAGGCCTCACATGAGTACGTTCCTGTAAAGAAAGAGAGGAATTCAGTTGTTCTTGCCATTGGCCGGCCTAATTTGACATGGACAATGTGTACGCCACGACCGCGTATAAGAGAAACTAGATAGTATAGCGTGTTATGCCGCGTCGGACAAATCTCATTCCGAAGTTTTCTGTTCCAAAAATGGTAGAAGGATCTAAATGTAATTTGAAATATTTCGAGATTAAAGAAATAACCGGACCTAAATGTAATTTTAAATCTTTCAAGTTTAAAGAACCGGCATTCAAGTTAAATTTGCAGAACTACGGGTCCTTTTTGCAAAATAACCGGTAGAAGGACCTATTCACGATTTTAGATTTTCTGAAGGGCTTTTTAAGTTCCGTGATATATTATTACAAGCCGACAAGTTAACGCGTTAAAGCAATTTGTTGTTATGCGATAATAGAAATTATATGTCACGATGCACTAAAGCAATTGCTTGTTATTTGACAAGAGTGGTTAATCACAGGTTAACATGCCAGAGCAATTTGTTGTAATTCGATAAGAGATTACAAGTTGAATTGCTAAAACAATGTAGTTATTCGATATGAGAGATTAATTACAAGTCGATGCGCTAAAACAATTTGTTGTTATTCGATAATAGGGATCAAAAGTCGCTCGATAAAGCAATTTGTTGTTATTCGATAAGAGATATTAATTAAAAGTCGATACGCTAAAGCAATTTGTTGTTGTTTGATAAGAGAGATTACAAGTTGACTGGCTAAAACGATTTGTTGTTATTCGATAAAAGAGGTTAATTACAAGTCGACATGCTAAATCATTCTATTGCTATTCGATAAGAGAGATTACAAGTTGACGCGCTAAAATGATTTGTTGTTATTCGACAGGAGAGTAATTATGAGTTGACTCGTTTAGGCAATTAATCCATTTTTATTCTCACTGCTGTTTAAACCTCTGGACAGGTCAGTTGCAGCTTTCTAGGTTTGATTAGATTGAAACCTTTGATTTGAGAGGCCACTTGTATCTGCAACTTGCAGGTGCTGCGTACAAGTAGTAGAACTGTCCATTTATATATACCTTTATTATTATTATTGCTATTATTATCAGAACTAAATCAACATCAACACAAAAGCACATGCATTCACCCTAGATCTTGTGTAAGCAGAGCTACTAAACACATCCGCAGAAACTGAAAGTTGTAATCCATGAATTAGCCTAGCCACGAGGTCGAACAAGTGATCCGTATTTCCCTAGTACAGATATAAACCCTCGAATCAAAACACACTTGATTCTGATTCTTGTATTTCCCTACACTGCACACCTAGCTACGACGAGGCGAGCTACCAAACTGGTTTAGCCTAGAAAGAGCCACTAGGCCAGCAGCCAAGGCCAACCGTATGAGATGGCGATGGCACGACGACGGGGCTTAATTTTGCCGCCTTTAACGTGCAGCCGAGGGAATGAGCAGGCAGAGGCAAGGAAGGCCATCCATGAGATGAGATGAGATGAGATGAGAGAGCATGGAGGAGTGCATGAATGAATGCCCAAGGACGCAAGAGATGTGAAAGGGAGTGAAGAATAAATAGGAGCAAAAGCGAGGCAGGGCAAAGGAGAGCGGCACGCCGGGCTTCCCGTGACAGCCCTAAAAACCATTTTGACCCACCCCCCCTCTCCACCCAGATCAGTTCTGGCGCCTACTGCGCTGCGTGCAATCAGCGTAGGCGCGCGCCCCACCAATCACCGCCGGCCAGCAATGCCACCGCCGGTGCCCTCCTCCCCATGCAACCGGCCGATCCGTCCGACCCTGACAAAAACTCTGTTTCAGGAAAAGATGGACCCGGATCGCCGTGCCTGATTGATTATCTGCTGTTCCAAACTGGAAATCGGCAAAAAAATTTTTTTTTTTTTTTGCCGTTCCGTGGTGTTACTGTGACTTTGATCTAAGCCCTTTGGGGCTTTGCTTGGACAGGCGAGGATTGGACCCATCTTTTTAAGGATTGACCGGAAAATCGAAACAAAATCCCCAGCAATCTAGGTGTGTTTGGTTGGGTGTACGGGGGTGAATCGAATCGTTATGTATAGGATTTGGTTCTGTCTTTGCGTTTGGTTGGCTGAACGGAACTATTTGATACAGGATGAGATGGTATATATTCTTAGATTATTCCAAAAAAATGTTGCACCATCCCATACGAGCAATTGGCCGAACCAATCGGTCCAAGACAAGATCGTTCACTTGCACCATCCCTAAAACCAATCCCATCCTTTAATCCAATCTCATCCCTTCAACTAAACATCATCTCGTACTATCTTGTATCATTTCATCCAAGCAACTAAACAAAATCTTGTATCATTCCATTCAGACAATCAAATACCTTTCTTGTACCACCTTTTATCTAGAATCATCTCATCCATTCTGCACCATCATATCACATTCATCCTCATGCACCAAATCAAATGCACCCTAAAGTGATCGACTCTGATCCGCATCTGTCCAAACAAGCGCTTGAAGAGGCGTGTCTGAGATTGGAAAGCTTTACGGTCTAACACAGATGGAGGGATGGTACAAGCAGCGTGTTGGAACAGAACTGGAGGCAAGCAGTGTTTTCTCATGTGGTTTCTGTCTCTGCTGGGGTCTGGAAATCCACATGACAGTGCCTGAGAGTTTTGCGTATCTGCCCTTGCGTTTGGTACTAGACTCCAAAGAGAGTAGAGACCAGAGGCGCATTCTCATCCCAAGCCCGCCTTATGCTGCCCTGGCCTTGCACATATACGTGCAAAAGTCAGGATGGAACAAGATGGCATTCTAGGATTAGCAACCTGTAACGCAGTAGGAACCGAACGGCAATTAATAGATGTTACATATTTTGCTTAACGAAGTCCAGACGGATGATGCAGTAGTGAATCGAACTACTTTCAACTCCAATTGAACCAAACATAAACTCTTAAGACTGCCATGAGAATTCATGGGCGGCTTATGCTTCGTTCATTTTGTTACAGGTCCTCCTCGTGGATGTATATTCAACTGGATAACAGTGAGCAAGCATGGGGGTGTAATCACAAATTCACAATTACTGGATGAACTGAGGTCATCGTCATCTTGCCAAGACAAAACAATTATACATTTCACAAATCTGTTTGAACAACAGATTAAGTGGATCGCACATGTACTACACAAACTCATCAGAAATTTGGACAATCCATTGCTCAATAGCAGAAGATTGCAGCACCGCTCAGAGATTCAATGATGGCAGGAGTCTGGGACCTGCTGGGAACTAGAGTTCCCATTTCTCCAAAATTGGGATGACACACCAAGCGTAAACAACCATAACGCATGCCTATTCATTCTCAGTTGCGGAGGCAGCTTGGTCTATGTCTGCACGTGAGCCCTCCCACAATTGCTGCTCTATGCCCGATTTCCTGAGCTCTGTTAGACCTCGCTCCACTGCAGTAACACAACTCAGTGTTCAGTAAACCAGAAATTGAACATGATGGCATCTTGGACAAAAAAAAGTTGGATGATGTGCATCAAACCAGGTACACAATTAGAAGGAAAAAACAACAGATACACAACATATAATAAAGGAGGGTATACTAAAAATGCTTTTGTACAGCCACCTTAGTTGGTTTATACATAACATAAGTACAATCATAACAATCTTTTAGTTCCCTACAAAATGGCTTCCCAGAGCAATAGTATAGTTTGATCAGAGTAAGGGGCATGTTGTTAAAAATGAAATTCGTCCCATGAACACCATGCTAATCAAATAATGAGATAATTAGTAACTTAACAGGGGTATCTGCCAATAGTTAATTTTTTAAAAAAAGGTAATAAGGAACAAGCATCATACCATCTATAGCATCATGAGAATTTGGAGCTTGCACATTCCGACCAATCCAAAACTGCAGTCGTGCGTCAGCAATATCTTCCTCAATACCATGAGTTTTGGCTCTTCTCCAGAAGTATATAAGCCATGCCTGCATTTGGTATGGAGCCCATAAATCACAAGTAATAACCAGAAGAAATCAACAGTTCATCACATTGCTGAAGGCTTACCTGCTTGAAGCTAACATCCTCTGCCTCTTCCGGGCTAAGGTCTGCAATATGTTAAATAGTTTCAGGTTGAATTGAAGTTCAGACCCAGTTGAAATGTTTGCATTTAATACGAGCTAAAACACAGTAAAAAGGGAAAGTTTACAGAAATAATCCATTAGAAAAAGGGAAGAAGTATTACCAAACGCCTCCAAGTATTTAGGTTCGCCAGGTGATTTAAAATCTGTAAAGGTAGAAAGAATTTACAACTCTCTTAGTAAAATTGCAAGCAATGTAGTCATGGACAGCGTCTCTGCGAAAAAGAATATGGCGGATGCACCTGCAGATGGTACCATACAATCAAGGTTTCTTTGTTTCATGAAATGACCACTACCGAGTCTGAGTGTTGGTGAAACAGTTATTGGGAAGAAGACAAATGCATACATGAGGGATTAGTGGCGTTTCAAACAGATACACCGCATTATAGGACCCAACTACAAATTAGCAGATATGCAAACCCAAAATTTTGTCACATGACTCTCGATAGTTGATAATATAGAAGTTATCAATCCCGCCCACCAAAATGTTTTGCTAACGAACCTTCAAAATAGTTGTATTAAGAAATTAAGCATCACAAGCCATGCGAACACCACTTATGATTATATTTTGAAGTTTAAAGAATGTAAAAAAGAAATACAGAAATTGCAAATGAAGGAGTACTAGTTATTCATTAAAGTGAGGCCTAATTATAAAGCTCTAGCACCGCCAATGATTTTATATATAATAAGGAAGCAATTATAATATCCATAAAGGTAAACAAGCATGATATAAAATAACAAAAAAGACCAAACCTGATGTGAATTGCCGAACTATGCTAGGTCTCCGATGTTGACCAAGTGCAACCACAACAGCATCTTCCACCTACATGACAATAACTAGAGTTGAGGATCACAACAACAGTGAAGCCAGCTAGCAGTTACAGATGGGAGAGACTGTACAATAATAGAAGGGCAAAATGCACATATAGCCTTTGTCATTTGTCCCATAGTAGAATAGTCTCCATAAAAAGATTACATTGAGTCCCACTAATACAGTGAGTGTCCAATCAAGCCGTTCCTACATTTGGCAGAAGAGAAACTCTGCTAGCACATTAAATTATGTTGACACCTCAGCATTCCATTGGGCAAAATCAACAGAGGGCTCAGTCAAACTTTGTAGAATATTAAAGGAGCTAATGCCCCACCCTTTTTGGTGCAGAAGCTTGTTTCTACATTTGAAGTTTGAACAAGTACAACTGCTATATCTGCAATTTTCCTTTGAGTAATCTAGAAAACACAAAGTTAATCATTACTTGTTGCGGAAAAAAAGGCAGAGAACTACCTTCAAAGATGAAAGCTCTCTAAGTCCCATTTCAACTGAAAGCATGCTCTCTATATTGCCTTCTCCCATTATGTCACTTGCATCTCGCACAAGCTTATTTCTCCTCTGAGCATCATCCTCACCTACTCGAATAAATTCAGGAATAATTTAATTGGAGTGCATGAAATAAACTATGATCTACAACTTATACAGCACAACAATGCAGACTTGCCATGCTTACGAGGCTCCTCCTTAGCCTTTTGACCAGCAGAGAGAACAACCTCGAGAGGAAGAGGAGCTAATGATGACCAATGTTCATGCTTTGATACCGCAATCTCAGGATACACTCCTTCAAGTTTATGAAATGGCCATCAGATAATCAAGAACCAGGGGGGAAAAATAAAAGTACATGTGAACATTAGCCCTTCTGGCGTGTGTCAACTAGACCAGAGCATTTTCCAGGCAGGAGCGTTAGTCAGGCCGGGTTCCTTTTGGGGGTCCCCTAACCTAGGCACAGGCCCAACCCTACAAGTAGTTGGGCTGGTCCGGTCGGTCACTGGCCTAATTTGTCAAGCCTGAACCAGCCCTAAACCTGGGCTCAGGCTGGGCAAAATTTGATCAGGTCTAGTGCAACAACGAATTATTAGCATCCAGAGGCAGACTAAAATCAAAACAATACTACAGACCATTTTTATGAAATCAAACAAAGCAAATCACAGAAGCAAGCTAGCTAACTTTCTTTCAAGAGAGAACAATAAATAACATCTGAGCATAAAAATTTATTGTATCATGAATACCACATAAGCTTTGATTTTCTTTTGAAATGCCTAGTGAGAATAATTAGATAACAGCTCATACTGGATAATATTCAACATTTCTTTCCTTAAAGAAAGGGCTTCTAGGCAACTTACCATATTGAACCGCTAAGCCCCAATAACGTGCAAGCCAGCACCTTTTTAGAACAACCTCTTCCTAGCAAAAAGTTGCAAACATATCAAAGTACATGTCAAAAGCAAACAAAATAAGTAAAATCGTACATAAATCAGACTAACCATTTCTTCTTGGGTTAAGATCATTCTCTGAGTCATGGAACGGAGAGCCTTTGTCTCGGACTCTGCTTCCTTTACCAGGTCCATAGCTGCTGCAACCTCTTCTTTGGCAGACTATTCAATGCATGAGTGAACAAAAGTAGGAGTTGAAGAAAACACCATAGACAAACCTACAAAAAAAAACTTCCATATTTTGATTTGTACAAAGTATCATTACCTCAAGTTCCTGCTTTAGTGTTGTTACTTCCCCGCCCCTACCATCCTTCGATTCCCTTGCAGCCTTTAGCGCAGCCTGCGGACACATAAATAGATAAATAATTACAAAAACAGTGTTAAAGTGTGGGCTAACGGATAAGAAACTCTCTTCAACTATTTTAGTTCGTAACAGCTTGTAAAATGAATCTATAGGTATGTACTTACATATATCATTCAGTAAAACATTGAAATAAAACACAAGAAGAAAAACTAACCTCCCTCTGTTTAAGTGCTGCCTCTTTCCTGCCAGCATTCATGTAAAATGTTATGCTATGACCAGTTCTGGACTTGTGAAACATGCATATTCAGGAATGGAACAAACCTGCTCAAGAGGCGAGCTTCTAATGATACCCCTTCTCCAAGAGCAGCTACCTGCATATCAACAAATTATGACCTTAGCAAACAGAAGATGCATACAGCTCAGTATGCAACATTTACATTCTGAACATAAAAAAGGCCAACTTGTTCCAATATGTCAAAAGTCAAGTTCAGTTATAGTTGAGATAGACCCAGAACAAATATTGCAAATGAGCAAACATATCCAAATAAGCACATCAGAAAATTTCAGTAGATACTCATACTAATCTCACCTGTTTCTCAAGCTCCTTGGCTCTGGCTTCCGCTTCCTCGCATCTTTCTTCAAAAAGTCGTAACTGTTGATCAAGATTCAGAAATAGGTTATCAAAGCCTGACATAAAATATTATTACAAAGTTGCACTATATGGTGATGATGTTTGCTACTTTACCTTTTCTAGAACGCTATCATTCTCCTCTTGTAGCATATCAAGCTGTTTTGCTAACTAACCTTCAAAATAGTTGTATTAAGAAATTAAGCATCACAAGCCATGCGAACACCACTTATGATTATATTTTGAAGTTTAAAGAATGTAAAAAAGAAATACAGAAATTGCAAATGAAGGAGTACTAGTTATTCATTAAAGTGAGGCCTAATTATAAAGCTCTAGCACCGCCAATGATTTTATATATAATAAGGAAGCAATTATAATATCCATAAAGGTAGACAAGCATGATATAAAATAACAAAAAAGACCAAACCTGATGTGAATTGCCGAACTATGCTAGGTCTCCGATGTTGACCAAGTGCAACCACAACAGCATCTTCCACCTACATGACAATAACTAGAGTTGAGGATCACAACAACAGTGAAGCCAGCTAGCAGTTACAGATGGGAGAGACTGTACAGTAATAGAAGGGCAAAATGCACATATAGCCTTTGTCATTTGTCCCATAGTAGAATAGTCTCCATAAAAAGATTACATTGAGTCCCACTAATACAGTGAGTGTCCAATCAAGCCGTTCCTACTTTTGGCAGAAGAGAAACTCTGCTAGCACATTAAATTATGTTGACACCTCAGCATTCCATTGGGCAAAATCAACAGAGGGCTCAGTCAAACTTTGTAGAATATTAAAGGAGCTAATGCCCCACCCTTTTTGGTGCAGAAGCTTGTTCCTACATTTGAAGTTTAAACAAGTACAACTGCTATATCTGCAATTTTCCTTTGAGTAATCTAGAAAACACAAAGTTAATCATTACTTGTTGCGGAAAAAAAGGCAGAGAACTACCTTCAAAGATGAAAGCTCTCTAAGTCCCATTTCAACTGAAAGCATGCTCTATATTGCCTTCTCCCATTATGTCACTTGCATCTCGCAAAGCTTATTTCTCCTCTGAGCATCATCCTCACCTACTCGAATAAATTCAGGAATAATTTAATTGGAGTGCATGAAATAAACTATGATCTACAACTTATACAGCACAACAATGCAGACTTGCCATGCTTACGAGGCTCCTCCTTAGCCTTTTGACCAGCAGAGAGAACAACCTCGAGAGGAAGAGGAGCTAATGATGACCAATGTTCATGCTTTGATACCGCAATCTCGGGATACACTCCTTCAAATTTATGAAATGGCCATCAGATAATCAAGAACCAGGGGGGAAAAATAAAAGTACATGTGAACATTAGCCCTTCTGGCGTGTGTCAACTAGACCAGAGCATTTTCCAGGCAGGAGCGTTAGTCAGGCCGGGTTCCTTTTGGGGGTCCCCTAACCTAGGCACAGGCCCTACCCTACAAGTAGTTGGGCTGGTCCGGTCGGCCACTGGCCTAATTTGTCAAGCCTGAACCAGCCCTAAACCTGGGCTCAGGCTGGGCAAAATTTGATCAGGTCTAGTGCAACAACGAATTATTAGCATCCAGAGGCAGACTAAAATCAAAACAATACTACAGACCATTTTTATGAAATCAAACAAAGCAAATCACAGAAGCAAGCTAGCTAACTTTCTTTCAAGAGAGAACAATAAATAACATCTGAGCATAAAAATTTATTGTATCATGAATACCACATAAGCTTTGATTTTCTTTTGAAATGCCTAGTGAGAATAATTAGATAACAGCTCATACTGGATAATATTCAACATTTCTTTCCTTAAAGAAAGGGCTTCTTAGGCAACTTACCATATTGAACCGCTAAGCCCCAATAACGTGCAAGCCAGCACCTTTTTAGAACAACCTCTTCCTAGCAAAAAGTTGCAAACATATCAAAGTACATGTCAAAAGCAAACAAAATAAGTAAAATCGTACATAAATCAGACTAACCATTTCTTCTTGGGTTAAGATCATTCTCTGAGTCATGGAACGGAGAGCCTTTGTTTCGGACTCTGCTTCCTTTACCAGGTCCATAGCTGCTGCAACCTCTTCTTTGGCAGACTATTCAATGCATGAGTGAACAAAAGTAGGAGTTGAAGAAAACACCATAGACAAACCTACAAAAAAAACTTCCATATTTTGATTTGTACAAAGCATCATTACCTCAAGTTCTTGCTTTAGTGTTGTTACTTCCCCGCCCCTACCATCCTTCGATTCCCTTGCAGCCTTTAGCGCAGCCTGTGGACACATAAATAGATAAATAATTACAAAAACGGTGTTAAAGTGTGGGCTAACGGATAAGAAACTCTCTTCAACTATTTTAGTTCGTAACAGCTTGTAAAATGAATCTATAGGTATGTACTTACATATATCATTCAGTAAAACATTGAAATAAAACACAAGAAGAAAAACTAACCTCCCTCTGTTTAAGTGCTGCCTCTTTCCTGCCAGCATTCATGTAAAATGTTATGCTATGACCAGTTCTGGACTTGTGAAACATGCATATTCAGGAATGGAACAAACCTGCTCAAGAGGCGAGCTTCTAATGATACCCCTTCTCCAAGAGCAGCTACCTGCATATCAACAAATTATGACCTTAGCAAACAGAAGATGCATACAGCTCAGTATGCAACATTTACATTCTGAACATAAAAAAGGCCAACTTGTTCCAATATGTCAAAAGTCAAGTTCAGTTATAGTTGAGATAGACCCAGAACAAATATTGCAAATGAGCAAACATATCCAAATAAGCACATCAGAAAATTTTCAGTAGATACTCATACTAATCTCACCTGTTTCTCAAGCTCCTTGGCTCTGGCTTCCGCTTCCTCGCATCTTTCTTCAGCAAGTCGTAACTGTTGATCAAGATTCAGAAATAGGTTATCAAAGCCTGACATAAAATATGATTACAAAGTTGCACTATATGGTGATGATGTTTGCTACTTTACCTTTTCTAGAACGCTATCATTCTCCTCTTGTAGCATATCAAGCTGTAGTACAGCATTGCATTAGTCCTCAAAGAGCTAGTTGATAGGCACTCTTCAACTTTTCAATGTCCTAGTAAAAACTCCTAACAGCTAAACTAGAAAGCATGAACTATAATGCAAGTAACTAGTGTCTAGAGAACAAGGAAAACCTCATCTTGAAGTGCAGATGCCTCTCTTTGTGGTGCTGATTCTCTAGAGTTAAGATGTCCAGTATCGAACCTGAAGAAAAGAAAGGGTAAAAAATTATACTTGGTAACTGTTTTCCGAAAACATATAGAAAAGCGATGAAAAAAGAAACTTTTTTAAGGATGGATGAAAAGTAAATCCAACCTACAAGAGACAATCAATAATGTGATGATTCCAAATTTCCAATACGACAAGCAATGCAGTGCCCATGGTAACATACAGAAAAGAGAAAAAATGTGTTTGACATGATGGTGAATTTGCAAAGGCATCATATTTTGCTAATTTTAGATGTATTAACTAGTCTACAACCTTCCTTCTTTAGAGCAACAACAGAAATTATATGCTAGAATTGGTAAACATAGTCTATAACTAAATAGTTTCTGCAGCACAGTTCAGCATAGCACAGTAATGTCAAATTGGCCGAGAGGCATACTCACACTGTCACACATCCATAATGTTGACCTACTGACCTCATCTAATATAATTCCTAATTTGGATGATAGATTGACATTTCAGTCACATAGTAACCATTGAGTACCCCTTAGCACATACAATTGGACTCAAAATTTCAATTCCATTAGACAAAGGATAGGAGGCTCTCTGCTGTAAGAGCCAAAATTGAACACAAAACTTCGTTTGATTCGATAGTATGGTACCAATGTCATTCTTAAAAAATTATAGCTCAGAAGCACTTTTAACATGTCAAGCTTATTTTCTCAGGTTGATTCATGGGCACCTAATGCTTTGACCATGCGTTAATTGGGTGATGCTTACATTGATGTGTCATACATGCCGACTCAAACAAAGTAAATATATTGACCATATCAGAATTTCATGAGAGGCAAGCTCTAAAAAGACCTTACACCAAGTCCAGTCAAAATAAGCCCATAGCAAGAGCTGATTAATGTAGTAAGCTAGGAACAGCAGTTCTTCTAACAAGTGGTACAAGCAGAAAGATTCACTCGTTATTGCTCCATTTTGGGACAATAGTACCACCAATCATGCATTCACTTTGTAGAAGATGAGACCAAACTATTTTTCGAATGCAAAGCACATTTCACATTCAGCAGATCTGGGGGAATGTCATTGGTGTACCTTTTCTGCCGACTACGATCCCCTGAAGGCTCCACAGCCACTGGTGGAATAGGGGACGGTGTTCGCAATGTCGTGTTGGTTTTGATCGGCGGCACCACCGTGGTGGTCGGCCGGAACGCAACGGCTGGCCTCCCAGCCGATGTTGAGCGGACGGTAGGAGGTGGCTCTACAATGTTCCGACCTAACTAATGAAAACATGAGAAGATAAAATTAGCAGAAGGCCACAGGATAAGCAGTAAGCAAATTGGGCAAAACGAGGCACTAATCCAAAATTCCAATGCACTCATCGCTTCCCTCAATTCAAAAGGCAGCATTACTAAATAAATACCTAGCATTAGCCAATGGGAACTAGCTTCATTTGCAAATTCATCAACTCGAGCATGCTTTCAAACCCGATTTGACCTCAATTTGACCGATTAGGACTAATTCGTGCATAACAGCAGCCCAAAACAGCCGATTCCGAAGTAGGGAAGCAGTCTCAAGTGAGATTGGTGAGAGATCCGGAAGCAAAGTACCGCAGGGGAGGGAGATCTCGTGGTGCGGCCCAGCAGGGAGACGCCGTTGCTGCCGTGCGCCTGGCGTGCGCCGCTGCCGAACCTGGCGGGGGGTGGGGGCGGGTGGTCGGTGGCGTAGTCGTCCTCGTCGTCGTCGTCGCCGGCGGCCGCGGCGGCGCTCTGGGAGGCCATGACCTGCGCGAGCCTGGCGGCGGCGGCGCGCGCGGCGACGTTCTGCGTGCGGCGGACGTTGGAGATGCCTGCGCCTGCGGCGGAGGCGGCGGAGGAGGTGGAGGAGGAGCGGTGGTGGGAGGGGGAGACGCCGCCGGGGGAGGAGGAGCCCGTGCTGCTGCCGCTGCGCTGCCGCCCGTAGACGGGGCTCCCCGCCCGGAGACGGTCCATGCGGCGGCTCGCCGGAGAGATCTGGGGCGCGCGGTACGGACGGCCGCGACACGATACAGAGATGGCGAGGCGAGGGGCAAGTGGGAAGGAAGTGGCGCAGAGTACGCTCGCGACTCCGGTAGAGCTCGCAGTTTGGCCCCCCTCGTCTTCTGTTTGTTACGTTCTTCTGTTTCTGTGAAAACTTTTCTTGGAAGATGTCATTCTGGTTTGTTATTATATTTTCATCGAGGTATATCAATTTTTACAGAGCTATATCTACGAAATATTATAACTTTAGATGATGATATGTTTTATTCTAATCTACAGTAGTAAATAACAATAAAAATAGCCAGAAGTGTGGGTTCAGAAGAAAAATGGCAAAAAAAATACCCAAGAATTTTATAACAATGTGTATTAAATATAAAATTTGAAAGGTAGAATAGCATGCGTTTGGAAACGGAGGGCGTACTTGTGTGGATAATTTCACAAGACATTTTTTATTATTGTTTGATAAATTTTCTATTTACAGACCAACCCAACGGTGTTGCTACAGATTTATGAAACAAATTTTTTATAACAATGTATATCATGTGTAAATGTTGATAATTTGGATTGTGCTACGGATTTATGAAACAAATTTTTTTGTAACAATGTATGTCATGTGTAAATGTTGATAATTTAGATTGTAATTTGGCTAACATCAATTATTTCCTGGTTATAGTCACTGTTTTATGATTATTTGTTCAAAGCATCTTTCTCTAGCTCTGATCTTTTCCTTTTTCCGTTATTGTGAGTGACAACACTAGACAAATTATATAGTGTAGTTCGCAGCGCATAATGCTGAACACGTCATCTAATGTAGGAACAAGCAACACTCAAGGTCTTGTTTGGTCATCTAATGTAGCAACAAGCAACACTCAAGGTCTTGTTTAGAGCTTTAAATTAGTTTTAGTTTTTGAAAAACCAGTAAGTCCTCCAAATAACTCAGCTTTTAAACTTTTGGCTTATATAATTAATAAAAGCCAAAAACTCAAAATTAAACTAGATCTGTTTTTACAGTTTATTGCTAAGAAAAATTAACTATTTATTAAGTAGTCTTTTATAAGACTACAGCAAAATTTGAGAAGAACAAAGGGTGCTTCAAACATAACAAACCAACAAACAGAACAAGCACACCAAGTAAAGACCGCGGTGGACAAATACCCAATAAGAGAGGGTTTCCATATAGATAGAGCATATTCACAGAACGAAGAAGTTCACGAGTTTCCATATAGAATAGAGCATATTCATAGAACGAAGAAGTTTAGGTAACATCGTAAACTTTATTCGAAAATCTATCAATCATCTCTTAAACTAGATATTTAACCTTCTAAACTTTGCAATTCAATTCAAACAACACCGTAATTCGGCTTCACGTAGTAGTTATCATCGTATATAGTAAAGCTGTCTACTCATTGCACTACACGGATAATACAATTATACGAAGCTAATTTAAGTTGTTATTTAAACCGAATTGCAAATTTTAATGATTGAATGGCTGGTTTTATGATTAAAGGGCTAAACGAACTTAAGAGCAAGTTTGGATGTTACATGAACTTTTTACTTTATATAAAAAGCGAAATTCCACTCTGGCGGTCTGGCCCCGGAGAGCGATGTTCCAGGTGCGTGCTGGCGCGCTCCCGATCCGCTGCGCGGAATGCCTTTTCTCCTTCCTCTCTCACCGTCGATCAACCTGACCCGATCCGATCCAACGGGCATAGCGTTGTCTGCACGGACGGTCGAGTAGACGGGCCGCGCAGCGGATCCGCAGGTGGTGATGGTGCAGATGAGGAGTACGGTGGTTGGAGAATACGGCCATCAACCATAGAGCTGAGCCGAGGACACACAAGATTAATTACTGTACCTATTTTTCAGTGCCAGGTTGCCTAGTAAGCTATTTAGGGCATCTCCAATAGTACTAGCTATAAGAAATATCCATATCATTTATAGATAGCGTATATATCTCCATAGATTAGTATAACATTATCTATAAAATTAATATTGGTCACATGTAATAGATAATAAATGCTTTGAATCGCTATACGATTATACATTAAGAATGTCTATATATCTCTCTCATCTATAAGAAATGAGATGCATCCTTATAAATCTATTGAGAATTATAATCCATATCAATTTATCCTGAAAAATGAAGAGAGAGCATCTATAGATTATTAATATTAATTAAATGAAGAAAGAGAGAGCACTTATTAATTAAAATAGCTATAGACATCTATATAGATTCACCATTGCAATGGTTTACTATAGTATGGTATATAGATGATATGGATCTTACTATAGAGAGCAATTATCTTTAACCATTGCGTGCCTATACTATCTATAAGAAGTCCATATCAGCATCTATCATATGTGGCAAACAATTAAATGAAGAGAGAGAGCGCTGCTATCTATAGACCTGTAGATTGTTTATTAATTAAATGAAGAAAGAGAGAGAGAGCACTCTATTAATTAAAAATAGTTATACACATCTATATAGATTCACCATTACAAGGATTTACTATAGCATGGTATATAGATGACATGGATCTTACTATAGAGAACAATTATCTTTAACCATTGCGGATGCACTAAGGCTATTCTCAGTGCATGGTAACATACCCATTTAATGCATACCACATAAGCATTTTTGATGACGTGGCAAGAGAGTTAAGAGGGGAGAGAAGAAAGCTGTATCTTGAGGAAGATACCACTTGGGCACGAAATCATAGACATTGAAACTTGAATCATCTAAATGGCCCACAATTCATACTCTCATACACATCTAGCATTTAATTATCTTGTAGGGATTAAAAACAATCTATGATACCATGCATTGGGATAGTTGTATCTTCTATAATATTATATGACATGGCAGTTTTGGATATTGTGACAAGATACAATGCACTGTGAATAGCCTAATTATCTAAGTAGTATTTCATAATACGTTGTACCCGTAAGTATACGACAACAAAAATTAGATCCAATCATTAACTTACTTTCTACTACTTAACTAAAGAGAGTATAAATAAATAATAGCTAATCTGATTGAAAGTAACAAAGAATCTATATTAAATTTACTGTATCTTAAAAGAGCTAGTGGCTGCAAGCTGAGACTGCAGTAAACATGTACTCCACAATAGCTGGGCTCTTTCTGTCTGGTTTGCTACTAGAATTAAGAGGGCCTGTCACAAGTGCAGCTTTGAGTACTACTCCATATATTAATTACTGAACTAGCTCCAACCAAAAGCTGCGGCAGCTAGCTTGTAGCTACTGCGTGAGGGGGGGAAGATGAAAAATTGAGATACGAATTAAGGTGCATAATTAGCTGTGTTTGATGCAAGGCATGCATGTGCCGTCGTAAATTATTTGCAACCCAAGTGCTTGAGCTAGCCGAGATGGACGCACTTATATTTGTATTGGCTTGTGTCGATGATCCTGTTTCTCTCACTAAAATTGCACTTTTTTCTCATAAATCTGACGTTAATCTTTTTTCTCATAAAGCTCGTTAGGACTTAGATCAAAACTGTTTCAATTACAATAGGTAATAAGTTCACAATTGAAATGGGTTCATTTTGAAAAAAAAAAATGCTAACGAGGCTCGGCTCAATAGTGGCTCGTTTAGCTCAAATTTGACAATCACTTAAATGACAAATACAATAATTTTATGTTAATTACAATAATTTTATGTTAATTATGCCAATTTCGAAAGAAGCGATAGCCAGCTAGGTGGCTTGGCTTGACATCCACTCCAATTATTCCGGGCGGCCAGTTGATGAGTTACGAATCGCAAGCCATCGTTGATAGCTGCTGACTGAGAGCAAGTGTAGGTCACACGTCTCGCATCATCTTATCATCGATCTCGCGCTGGCTCGCACGTTGACAATGAGCTGCCAGCTAGCCAGTACCGGCCATAAAATTCTGCCGACAAATCAACCGTCGATATATCCGAGGCATGGACGAACTCGTGGTACCCAAATTAACGATCAACCGACGCACGCATGCGTTCGCGAACTCGGATCGACAATCAGATCACGATGAAGAAGTGATCAGAGATATTCAGAATCACGAGATAAGTTATATACACAGATTAATATTCTTTGCTTTGCAGATGCGGTGAGCCTGAGCCTGAGATGGGAGGCCGGGGAGACAGCGCCCGTCCTGGGCGAGTTGCCATGAGAGACGGATGGATGCGATCGATGCTCACGTCCAGCTTGTAGTGGGCCGTGGTAGGTGTCAAGAGCATGGGCGGATCTAGCCCAAAAAAAAAAATCAAAACTGACAAATTTGCTAACTGAATTTATTTTGAGTTTAGTTGTCGGAGATTCGTAAGACTTTAGAATTATTTTGTATTGTACTTTAACAAAATTTAATTGCATATTAGATTTGTAATATTATAAAACTATTATATAAAACTATAGAGTTGTATATGAATCGTACCCACGGTAAAAAGTTTTCTAGCTCCGCTAACCAAGCCAACCGCCCATGTGCGCGTTCTGCCCATGCATATGCCCCCGTCTTTGCCTTGGCTAATCTAATCTAATCGTTACCCAACTAAACCGGCCGGCCCATATACACAGCACGCATGCGGCCGGCGCAAGCATAGCAGCAGACACGATGGATCCCATGTTCTCACGTAATATGGCCGCGCGCCCGCAGTGGTTGCCATGCCCCCATCACACGCGTCAAATCACATGACCGCTTGGCGCTCGCCGGCAAGGCATGCACGGCACAACAGGACCATCTCATTGTCTGCCTGTCCTGCAAACAAAAGCCATGCTTTTTTAGTACAAGCCGGACCTCACATTACAGGGACCCTACGCCCGTACATTACATACGTATGTTACGTTTCCTACACACACTACTAAATTAATTTGAAGGCTTAAGACGTCTGTCTGGAGCGTGAAAACACGTTGTCTATTGAATGCGCGCACACGTGTGTACCGTTTTAATTTTCGGCGAGTGCACGCGTCAGCAGGCCCGTTCCTAGGGCAGGGCGAGCAGAGCGGCCGCCCCGAGCCCCGGATAGCCCCGTTATCTATTAGTATAATTAATTTGTGAAGATCATAACTTTAGATTCATAGATCCGATTGAGCTGATTTTTACTGGGTTAGTTTCGAAATTAAATCTAGTTTCTACAGTCTAAATTTCATATCAATCCAACGGTGGGATCTTCAGGAATTAATATTTTAGTAAACGTATGTCAATCTGTTTTTTTGTCGAAACCGAAGCAATCTTTAATAGTTTGATGAAAATGATTGCAGTAGTGAAACAATTCTATAAGATGAGAAAATTTTTAAAGTTAATTACTTTTTTATTATGGTTGATATGGTCAGTTCATTGAAAAACAGATTTGAAGAACTCTAAGTATTCAAATGTATATTTGGGCCTTTTCTGAGCTCAACAAATTTGAAGTCATTGGATTATATTCAACTTAAAGATTATTGTACTAAGTTGGCAAAAACTTTCTCTGTTGATGATTTATCTGATTTTGAGTTAAATAATCTGATTTCTGAGTTAAGAATACTGCAAATAACTTTACCAGATAGACCAATGTCTGCTATGAAGATTTTTGAGTTTGTTAGAAAAGTGGATTGTTATGGTAATATTTCTGTTGCTTATCGGATTTTATTTACTGTGCCGGTAACTATGGCATTAGCTGAAAGAAGCTTTTCAAAGTTGAAATTATTAAAGAACTATTTGAGATCTGCAATGTCTCAAGAAAGGTTAAATGGTCTGGTAACTTTATATATTGAGAAGAAGTTATTGGATGCCATTAATGTTGATGCCATAATTGTTGATTTTGCATCTAGCAATGTTAGAAGATATTTTCTAAGATGATCTCTACAAATGTTTGAGGTAAATAATCTCACTTTTGTACTTGCATTTATTTATCGATAACAATTTCTATAATACACTGAATATTATCTTTTTAATTGATATATGATAGTATAAAAATATTTTGATGCTTATAATAGGGAGGCCTCCGTCTATAATTTCGTCTTATACCCCCAAAAACTCAGGACCGACCCTGCGCGTCAGCGGGTTTGGCGTCTCTACCACCCGAGCTATGCTTGGTCCTCCGTACAACGCCATGTTCTATCTCATTGCTGATTACAGGGGAAAAACGCAAGTGCTACGTACCTATATATATGTATGTAATCTTCCATCAACTCAAACTAATGAAATATTTATCTGAAAGTGTCTGATTAGCTCGACTTGATCTCACTTCGGCAGCTAGAAATTAACATATGTGGCCATTTGTTGCCAATGGGACTACTGAATGATCGACTGTCATTGCCTTGCACTGCAGCAGGCAGCAGCAGTGCAGATCGAATAGCCACCGACAGAAGCTGCAGTCAATATATACAGATAATTAACCAGGATCACACCACCTAGCTGGGTTGTCAGCCTAAATAGTTATTCATGTGTGTGACCTTTTGACCAGCAACAGTACTGTTGCCTTGCGATTGGGATGCCTTCTTAGTTGCCTTTGCTTGATCAACACACACAAGGTCCTCTTCGGGACAACTTCTGATTATATAGATTCTGGATTGTAGTCAGCTGTCTAGAGAAGCGGTTGTCTGAAGAATCTGCTGATTGGAGAATCTGGTCGTTCGGAAATTTTGATTGTCTGTGTTGATTGTTGATCGACGTCGGTGACGGATGAGCGGATGAGGGTGGTGGAGGAGTCTAGAGACGACGGCGGAAACCCTTGTGCCTGCAACGACTCATGGAAGGCGGAACTCGCAGAATCCATAGAATCAGGTGGATAACAGTTTCTGATTCTATGTATAAATCAGATTTTGATTCTTAGAGAAGTTGTCTAGAATCCTACTGTTCGACGTACAATTTGCTTTTATTTTAAACAGAAGTTGTATTTAAGCTGAAATGAAAGGGGCCATATATATATAGGAAGCATTTTTCGTACTCTCGGGAGTACATACTCCCACCTTCAATATACTACTTAAATGAAAGTATTATACTTCTTTATCATTTTTGATATACTCCAATAATGATTCTAATATACTCCAATGTGACATGGTTGAAAAAATCATCTGAGTCAGATATTTTTTGTTATATACACTTTTACATATGTGAAAAGAATATATAAACAAATTATACTATAAAGGGTGGACTTTGATGAAATTTTTTGTAGAACTCACTTTGGAGTATCTTATAATCAGTGTTAGAGTATACTTAAAAGGATAAAGATGTATAATAATATCATTTAAGCAGTATATTGAAGGTGGAAGTACGTACTCCCAGGAGTATAGAACCATTTTCCTATATATATATATGTATATATATATGCCACCTCAAAAATCCTCACTTAGATTTGTCAATGGATGTCTCATGGACATGTGGATCATGAGCCACATACCATTGACACACCGAGTGGCAAATCCACAAATACACCTCTTTGCAGTGGCAAATCATCAACACACATATGTGTGTATGTGTGTGTATATATGTGTACATAAGTTTTGAAAAATTCTCAAAAAATTACCATACATAAGGGAGATGAGCTTCTACAATTCTATAAAACTCGTAGGATAAAATCAATCACGTTTGAAAGATATAAAAAAGACAAACAACAAAATAAATAATGCTAAGCAATAAGAAATCACTATTTAGGTTGAATTTGTCTTTTTCATATCTATCAAATGTAGTTGAGTTCGGTCTTCAAATTTTGTAGGATTGTATAAGTTCACCTCACCTATGTATGATAATTTTTTAAAACTTGTACACAGATTTTATGGAGTTTTCACTGGGTATGTTTCTCTACACATATATATATATACACACACTTATGGCCACTAATATGCTGCTAGCATAATGTGCACTGATTAACTGATGAACAGGAATGATTGTCTAGGATCACTGCAAACTCTCTCATTAATCTTTTCCACTTAATTTGTTAGAAATTGACACGCAAATAGAACGAAGAAGATCAAACCAACACAGATCGGGACACAGGAATTAACGTGAAAAAACTCCTCCAATGCGAAGGGAAAAAACCACGGGCGCCGGCCGGCAAACTTCACTATTTCGGGAGTGTTTACAAAACGTCGGAGAGTAACCTCGCGACGGCTTACAAGATGATTATATAAGGTAATGACCTAGGTCAGAAAATTAAAACGATCCATACCGCAGGGGGCGGAGGCCCCCCGCACCCCCCCCCCAGGCGTCCCTGGCTGCGGGCCAAACTGATGTGGCCTAACTTTAGTCTCCGTTCCGCTCCAACAAAAGTTAGCCTTCTTCTAAATTTGGATCATAACTCAACATAATTCATCTTGCTTAATTTGCTTGCCGCGCACAAAAAGGCAGATCAGCTGTTACAGTAACCTTCAGAAAAAGGAATGCTACGATAAAGGAACAGATGAATGTGCAACCATGGGCTATGCAGCTATGGCCTAATGTGTCTATGACTGGGCCACCTATCTTTTAGAAAAGAGAAGTGGCACAGGAAAAGATCCATTTGTGTCCATTTAAAAAGGAACCAAAGTGTGTGTCAAGCGGTCAAGCCTCAAGGCTGGAATGTGAGCAGAGCAAGGCAGAGATCAAAAGATATCAGCAGAAGGGAGTGGCACTGCATTTCTTTTGCTTAGGTGAGGAAGTGTGCTAGCTTCGGCCAGTTGCATTCTACATAGATCATAGATACAAGCTATGAAGCTCTTGTTCCAGTGCCCCTGCTGCTCATGCTTCTGCTTCATGAAGACCAAGAAGAGCAAAGGCAAGGAAGGAGAAGGAATCAAATTGCAGGGGGGAGTAGTAGGGAAAACCACAGACATGTAGCTTTGGTTTTCGTCAAATCCATCTTGTCTGCATCATTGGTTCATGCATGCTGAGTCAGCTCTCTTCAATTCTCAGCCTGTCTAGCTTGCTGTTTTACATTATCATGTTGCAGCAGTTTCACGGTGTATTTGTTGTTGTTATCTAGCTACTGTCTTCGAATTTTAAGACTTGTGAATCAGAAAGTGTCACGCCTTTGTGTTGTTATTGTATCTAATCTAGTTAATAAAAGCATCGTTAGTTTGGTGACTTGTCTTCCTTAATTTGTTTCTTTAAGTTGCTTATGTCCATCAGCATTGTTAAGTGGCCTTCTTAACTAATGTTTCTTGTGCTAGCCAGTTGTTCGATTAGGAAACTTACAGAAAATGAAAGTGTTGTCATGGTCAAATTGCAGACCATAAATATAGCTACAAGTCTAATTAAAGTTGTGATGATCAATTTGCAGAACATAGCTACGAGTAGGCAAAAGAAAAGTTTGTGTTCAGTACTCAAAGTATGCATGGGTTGGGGATAGAAAAGGCACTCGTGCTTTCAAACTTCAGAAAAGTGTGGCTAGCTTTCTCTGCTGATGGATGACATTTGAAGAGAAGTGGTGGTGCTTTGATTCAATTGCAGTAATCTTGCTGTTGTTCAAGCAAACGGACAACCAAGCGATCTCTCTCTCCCAAAGGTTAATTACTAATTTAGTTTCTTTTTCAAAGTAACGCGAGTAACATATACCAGCAACATTGTAAGACCCTGAATATTTAGATCTAGGCTTTTTAGTTTATAGTTTAGAAGACAGTTTTTTAGCTTAAACATTTTAAAAACAATCGGCTTTTATACGTGGTAGGGGTGAGTAATTTTATCTCAACTTCCGTGATATTAGTCTAAAACTAACTCTCAATAAACCAAGAAAACACATCTTCAGTGTTTTTTGACTTTTAGTTATATGGAGTTTTTACGGCTTTAAAAAACTAGGTAAAAGACCATCTACTTATTTAGATTTAACTTTTGACCCGGAAAAAAACCAAACAAACCGGGCTAAACATAAAAAAAAAATAAGAGGAAATTCACACGGGCTGGTAAATTCCGTTTGCCATCGCGAGCCCAGCAGAGCAAGTATTTCTCAAAAAAAAAAAAAAAGTACGTAGAATACGCCCCAAAGGAAGCGAAGTCGGCTGCCACGGAGCAAAACTCCGCAACACGGCGCCGCTTTCACCTCGCAGCTAGACGCGGCCCAGCCCATTGGCTCTGGGGTTTTCGGCCGGAGAGTTGGGGCAAGCGAGGAGTGGGCGTCAGCAATGGCCGCGGCGAGGAAGGGGACGGCGACGCCGCTGGGCGCCGTGTTCTCGCCGGAGGAGACGAGGAGAGCCGTGGCGCGGGTAGCCGAGGCCATAGCCGACCGCCGAGCCGAGCTCGGGCGCCTCCAGGGCTTCGTCGCCGACAACGCCGCCCTCGTGTCCCTCGTCCAGAGGCTACCCGACGAAGTCTCCCATGAAATCATGGTCCTCCCCTTCTCTCTTTCTCGATTAGAAATATGTGTCGTTATCTAGTTTTAAAGTTGTGAATTTCTTGCCGTTGTAGGTTTCTCTTCTTCGGTATATGCGAATTTTCTTTTGGCTTGCTTGCACAAGCATGACTACTGGTTTACTTAAAGAATGTATCATTTGGCGTAGATATTAGAAACGAACTGTGAGAATCAAGCGAGTGATGGTTCGCTCTTTCGTATAGATATATGAGAAAAGTTTGCGGCATGATCTGGAAACTAAACAACTAGTAGCTGTTAATTATGTAGTCCCTCCATTCCACAGTATAGGGCGTACTTTGGCTATGTAAAAAAATATATTAAGAATGCTGTAAGATTGATAGAAAATTACTAAAGCATCACTCTCATAAATCATAATTGATTTGGAAATACGAGGGAGTGCTTTGTGTGGATTGTAATGAATAAATGATTAGTAGAGTGGAAAATAGAGGGTGGAATTCAGGATTTGCCACTCCATTCATTACCACTTTAGAATTTGCCACTTGATGTCTTTCTAACATGTGGGTCCAAGAGTCATATGTTAGCAAGACAATGGAGTGGTAAATCCTGCAATGCCAACAAAGTAAATCCTAAATTTTTCCAAAATAGAAAGGGGCAAAACAGTAATTCCTCGTTAGATCTAAGGGCATGTTTGTTTGCTGTGGATTCTGGATTTTGGCCCCAAAAGCTGAATAAAAAACAAACAATCTGATTCTAGAAATTGATTTTCATAATCTAGCTCACCATATACACTAGAATTCACAATCCACTTCATATGTGCTTCTGTGGATTCCGAGAAATACAAATATGAGAATGCCACTGAAAGTTCTAAGTAATTACCCACCAAATGTCATCCCAGAATCAGCTTCTCTATAGCCACAGTCTAGAATCAGCGTTTGGAGAATCCACAGCAAAAACAAACTGGCCCTAAAACTGTACATTCTATATTTTGCAACGGAAGGTGTACCAACCTAGCTGGTAGAAAAGAATAACTGCTAGAATATAATTATCACTCTTGCAGTATGTTTATGTTAATGTATTAGCCATTCAAATGTTCATAGGTCTGAACCAGTTTTGATCTGTTGGTAAGTTTTGTGTGTTTTGGTTGGTTGGCAGGTTCCTTTTGGTGGTGCCGCATTTTTCCCAGGACGTTTAATCCACACAAATGAACTCTTGGTATGACATCCCACTAGGAACAGCTTTGATTTCTATTTTATGTCGGTCTGAAACATAAATGCTTGTGATTTGCGTTATGTCTTAGGTGCTTCTAGGTGAGAGGTACTATGCGGAGAGGTCCGCTAAGCAGACAACTGATTTATTGCACAGGAGGGGGATGGAATTGGAAGCTCAAGTGGAAGCGATGAAGGCAACTATCTCTGACCTTGAGGCTGAGGTGAAGTTCTTTGAGTCCACTGCGGCCGAGGCTTCTGTAAGTATCCTTTTTCATGTCTTACAATATCTCTGTGGATGGTACACGAGTGTTGTAATAAGTAAAGGTAACCGTAATATCAATTTTCTTGAGGTCATTGGTATGAAAAAAAAAGAAAATGGATACTGAACTATAACAGATCTTCATCGACATATGGACTCCTCAATCGCAGTACTCATAGTATGCAGGCTAAGCCATCAGCTTACCCTTCATTCAGATTGAAAGCTGGATGTTGCTTTCCAGTTTTTGCTGACATTCTAAACTGCACCCCTGGAAAATAGCGCACTGTTTTTGGTATCCTTCTATATAAAATGGGTGTGGTCTGACACTCTGACTATACATAATATGTGGAGGTGTAACAATATAACCTTGTAGACGTGGCACTAATTGAGCTACTTATATGGTTGACCCATCACTACTGTGCTGTCTTCACAGAATTGAAAACTCTTCACACCATTGTTTCATTGTGAGCTTTGTTTCTATGCACAAATATGTTAAAATTGGATGCTTAATCATGTTGATGATGGCAGGAGGGTCTCATTGAAATAAGGGAAGAATGTGATGAAGACACAGAAAGAAATTCATCAAAATCAGGTGCCATTTGGAACTTCCTTTTATTTAGCTATAAGGTATTCTGCAATATTTTTATATTCAGGATATGTCTGTCTCTTCGTGCACATACATCCAAGTAGGCCCTTGGTATAATACCCTTGTCAAGGGGGATGTAAGCCAAATGCTGTTTTGGTGGGGCTAATAGTGTCAAATCTTGTAACTTATTAGTATAGCAAGACATCTTATTGTGCCGTGATAATTGCCATCTTTATGCTCCAAAAGAATCTGGCAGTAAACCAATACTGGTTACATGTAGTTGGCAGATTGCAACTTCTACTTTGGAATGACTATTTTTTCTACTTGTCTTCTGCAGAGGCTTCAAGTTCTTCTGGGGGCATGTCAGATAAAGACAGGGAACATGCTCGAATCATGGCAAGGTTACATGAACTTGAAATGGAAGAGAAGGAAGCTGGAAGTACTTCTGAAGAAGATGGAGAAGAAGAAGAAGAAGATGATGATGATGATGAAGGTGCTGGAACAAGTGAGGATGGTGAGGAAAATGAGGAAGATGGGAATACATTGAATGATGACAATGAGCATGACAACGCTGGTTTTGGTGCCTCATTTCCTGGAAGTGGTGGTAACTATCAGAGTCATGGAAATGTCCAGGTACTTTCTTTTTCTTTCACGCTGATTGGCCATAATATTGGCGTAATCTTAATTTGTTTAATGTGTTGTATTGCAATTATAATATTTTAATGCTCGGGCTAATAGGTGAAGAGTGCGCTAAAGAAGCTAGGAGGGAAGGAAATGTTGAAAGGTGCTTCTCTTGCACTGTCGGCCAGTACATCTCACTCAGTTTTTCCAAGCCAGGCTTCTGTGAGCACCTTATCCTTTTTTCATTACCTTTTACTTTGTGCCTGAGTGAATGTGACCTAGTCACAATGGTTTATCTTAGCTTCTGTATCACAGTATCAGTCACAACGTGTTCCGTCTTCTGTGCAGATAATAAACTCGGAAGTTCAGGTTCCCATTAAAAAAGGTTAGTTCTGATAGTGTCATGTGAGACAACTTACTCGTAGTGTATTGGATGTTTGTTTAGAATACCAAACGCCTCACCTATTTGCTTTGCTGTTTTTTATTGGCATCTCATTCGTGTAATGTCATTGGAGCTGGAACTAAACACATTCATCCCTTCTTGCTCCATATGTTGCTTGAAGTTCTTTAATCAACTGTTCTGCTTATATGTGTGTGACCCAAATTTCCTACTTGCAGCTGTTTCTTTTCAAGATGACCGCAAGCTTATAACTAGTTCGTCAACGTCTGCTCCCTTGCCACAGGATCCAAAATACTCTGCTTCATTACTTGAGGTATGAATTGCAAGAGTTTGACTTCATTTCCTCCATAAAGCTGTCATTGATATTTTGATCACTGTTCTTCTTATGAAACAACGTAAATGGGAGTACTGGTTCTCAGTTCTCACAAATGATTTTTGCTATATGCCCATGCTTAAGATCTTCATACATGGTTGACTTCTTAATCCATTTGGTAATATGGTGCACGTATTCTGTACAAACCTTGTGCTAACATGACCTGGCACTTACTCTACATGTTCATATTTATTTTAGGCTAGTAGAAGTGTAGAACACTAGAACTATTACTTCTTTGGGAACTGAAACCAAGCACCATTATTGAGACTCAGGGATGCAGTTTATCCCATGTTTCATTTATGGCTTGTTATTGTTTTGATACGCTGATAGTGCTGATTACAAGTTATTCACTTGGCAGGTTTCTTCAGACAGCGCTCCATCTTATGGCCCAAGGATAATATCAAGTGGACAAAAGGTCTTTTGCTCGTACACTTATGATATACTGCCACAACCTTCGAAATTGCATTTGACTTTAGTTTATGGCTATCAGCAGGCCTTCACGGGATCTATTATCGAACATGATGATAATCTTTCTGCAATTCAACCACCAAGGAGTAATGATAGTGAGAAAGTAAGCGGTTTGTTTGAAACCTTTCATTGGTGTGGTGAAACTATATATTGATCAGCTCTCTTGCTTTTTTTCCTGAACGTCTGGCAGCCTGTTAGTTCTGCTTCTTCAAGGCCTGTATCTAGATTTAAAATGCAGAAGGGAGGGCGTTGAGTCTCTGTTTGGCGCTAGGATGAATGCAAAATCAATTTACTTAGATCTCTGGCAACAAGTGCTATAAGCGACAAATGTCACATCAAGATGGTGTTTCATGGTGAGGCCTTTGAGCTTGTCAATGCACGGGAAAGGAGAGAATTGGTGATGTTACTCAATGTATGGCACTAGCTTAAGGGCTAAGGGCTCAAGCATTTTGGGGGAGGCATTTGTATCTTTTTAGGATCTACATTGATGTTAACACTGTAACGACATCACATTAATGGGAATTATTCTGTAACCACCAGATATCAGTTCTATGATGGTAGTCTGTGTAAGCTGTCGAGAGCCTCAAACTGTGACCTTGAGTCCTTGCAATTTGCATGTATGGAATGCATCTTCAGTGAAACTATATGTGACGTTGTGATCGTTGCTTTATCTGAATTCTGAGATGTCAATTTTCCTTTAATTGTGTTGCAGCCAAGCAAACCTTTCTTGAGCTACAAATTGCACATCACCAGCCAATATGTAGCACAACATATAAGAATTTGAAGATTAGCCGGTCAAGTTATTGTTGCCTGATGCAACAGCACGCTTGCATTCTTGTTGGTTGTTAGCGAAGCTTCAGTCAGGTAATTCTCTGTGCAAGCTAGCTTTTTGGGGACACATAACTAAGGAAGATAAACTGACAAATAAAAGTACACAACTGAACAAATGTAATGCTGAGGAACGGAGTGCGTACTGATGAAATTTAGCTCAAGTTCCCAACGTTTCAGTTCAGCTGGTTAAATGTGTATGCATGGTGGAAGATGAGGAAAAGAAAGGAAGATCACCACCACCAAATGTGGTCAATCATTTCTTTCAAAAGAATGATAAGGGAATTGAAACAAAAGAAAAAAGATTAATTGGTGGTTTGGTTAATGTGAGACTAATTAAGCATCAGTTGACCAGATCAGTAGATAAGGGGGAGGTGGAAATAATCAAAGAACTTGTCTTGATTAATTACTGAGATCAGATTAACTAATGGTTCCTACTAGTGCTGTAAAAGAGTGTCATGACGTGGTCAGTAGTAGCAGCCAGTGAGCGCCGAGCTGGCAGCTCGACAAGAGCCTCCTCCACTTCACTTGGTGCCGGTGTTGAGCGCCATATGCTATCTCTCACATATTTCACCAGCAAGAATGGAGGAAGAAGCTGCCCTCTGCATGCCAGCTCGACCTGGTAAAGATCAGCCATACGAATCCACTGTTACACAATAGCTTAACCAAGAACAAATTAATGTCGATACGTAATTAACTAATTATAATGTATTATCATCCATGGTCTGCAATTCTCCGTGCATGTGCATGTCCCATGTATAGAACAACAACGCATGCATTAGCTTAAGAGCAAATGTTAACACGAGACAGACCAAAAAAGAATTGATAATGCAAAAAAAAAAAAACACAGTGCATTAATTAAGATGATCTCTCCATCAATTGCCTGTGCATATATAGTCCTGTGGAAATTAATAATATTCTTTTGTACTTTCAGGTCGTCGATCTAGCCTATACTACTCGACAAATCTCTACTATATAAAGTGAGAGTTTCTTCCCACGTTATTTCATCAAAATTACCCACCTTTGCCACTGCTCTTTAATTACCCATCTTTAACCGCGTCACTTCATCAAAATTATCTACCTTTGCCACTGCTCTTTAATTACCCACCTTTGCCACTATTAGTGTTCTTTGCAAATAAACTTTTTATCGCAAATTGAGTTTCCGTTGCAACGCACGGGTATATGGCTAGTATAATTAATATTGGGGTTTTATTGGTATTGGGTATTAGAAAAATTAGCTAACGGTATATTGTTAGTTGTTTTTTCAGTAAGATAACTAGGCACCACTAGATTGAGCTCTCTTAGACTATTTTATATGCCCACGATCTTGTCCAAAATTGAAGCCATACAAACCACTCAAACTAACCCGTCTCTCTCTTGCTCGCTCGCTCTTGCTCACCATGAGTATTGGAGCAACGCCAAAGAGGGGCGATGACGCTGCAGCCTCCATGTGGCATGGGCAAGGTGGCTGCGAGCACATGGAGCAACACGACAATGGGCGGCACGATGGAGCACTGTGCGGTGGCGGTGCATTGTGTCGTAGTGAATGCAAACGATTAAAGCGGCATAACATCCATAGTTGCTGCAGGTGAGCCGTACTGGCAAGACCATAGGTGAGCGGGCGGCGCTCGGAAAGCGGTGGCTTAGCAAGCGTGAACCCAACCTAAGGCATGGCGGAGGTGGCATGGAGGGAGGAGGACGCTGATGACGGGATCCACCGGATCATGTCATCTTCCTCGTCACCGATGATGAGATCTGCCAGATCCTGCGACCCTCGCCTACCTCCTCATTTGGGACAAAGCGGTACAACGCTGACTCTATCCACATCGCCTCGTGGCTCAACTTCATCGCTGCGCGTCGCGGGAAACATCAAGCTCTAGCTTTACCCCTTAGGCCAGTAAGGGGAGGCGGCAACAGTGCCGGCGAGTGGCAAGGGCGGGATGGCGGCTGCATGTGAGCATGTTGGGATTTTTTTTTCTTTTTTTAATGTTTTTTCTAATCAAATTTGTTGAAACTTGATGAAATATGTTGAAACTTCTCGAAACTTTTGAATTGAAACTTGCTTAAACTTGTTGGTTAAAATTTGGTGAAACTTGAGTTCCAAAACCTTAAACTCGTTGAAAATTTGACTTTGAATCTTCCAAAAACTTCTAAAAATACACAAAACTCGCTGAAACACAAAACTTTTCGAACATTCTTTTGTAATTTGCTAAAACTATATAAAACTTATTGCTATACTGTTACAACAATACATCGTTCTCTCGTCACTCCCATTGGTATACATATGTATTGCATGTCACCTTCACACTGCCTTCGCAGCGCAGCTATCTCTCCTCTGCTCAGCATGTAACATGTATATGTATATATATATATAGAGAGAGAGAGAGAGAGTTAACGTATCCTGTGCACACAGGTCTTCTCGTGTACACACCGTGCACACCAACTAACAAAAGTCACGAAAAATTCTAAAAAAATTTATAGATGTACTTCATAGATTGCTCTACCTATGTATGGAGTTTCAAGATCAAATTCATTATATATCGAGAGTTACAAAAAAAAGAGAAAAATTTTCTCTTTTTTTTGTAACTCTCGATATATAATGAATTTGAACCTACAATTTTATACATAGTTAGAGCAATCTATGAAGTACATCTACAATTTTTTTCAGAATTTTTCGTGACTTTTGTTAGTTGGTGTGCATGGTGTGTACACGGGAAGGCCTGTGTGCACAGGATACGTTGCCATACACACACACACATACACGTTGTCCTGCCCTGCCTGAAGAGCACACCACATTTCGGATGGCCTTACCGTAGAAACCACTTCAAGGCAGAACCTAGTTGCTAAGCTGCCAACATTTCCCCCCTAAAATTAATGTTCTTGTACATCTCCTGGCCGGCCCCAGCACACTGACACATCTTCTGACCTCCTTCTCGAGGAACTCGAGATGGCATCATGCCGTTCCCAGCAGTTGACGACTGTCCTCCTCGCCACTGCCCCATTTGGTGCAAAGGAGGCGCCCTGCTCGCTAGCGGCTAGGCTACCACCTCGGGCGGCCGCTACACGGCACCTCCTGTCGTGACGCATGGTGGCACTGGTTCCTCCGGCGGGTCAAACAGTGCCAACTGTCGACGACGCCGCAACAACGGGGGCAAAGGCAACGGAGGCGGCAAATCCGGCATCACTGATGTTTCGTCCGGGTGGCCTTCCTTCTACAACCCGTGGACAGACACCATCCAAATGTGGCCCAAACCACAGCAGGGCGCCAGTGCCCGCCGCCCAAGAGCCAGCACAACGCTATCCTATGGCAATGCGCCCATGCCCCACGCCATGGTGGCATACCCGCCGCTGCAAATGACGGCGCCCGCTCACTATTTGCTGCCGCCGCAAGTTACTCCGCCGACCCCGCTCCTCCCGCCTAGACTCCCATGTCTGGGCCTGGGATCTGGGACCAAACGTCTCTGGCAAATGCATTCAACACTATGACGCTGACGCCACCGCTGACCACGGTCTGGTACATAGACTCCGGGGCTTCCTCGCACATGACTTCTGACGACGGTAATTTGTCATCCTCCTTCCCGCCTAAGTCTTTTACTCCTTCATCAATCGTTGTCAGTAATGAGTCATTGATGCCCGTTACCTCCACTGGCTTCACTAATCTTTATGGTCATCTTCATCTTAATAATGTTCTAGTCGCTCCAAACATTATTAAGGATCTGATTTCTGTTCGCCAGTTCACTACTAACAATAATTGCTCTGTTGAGTTTGACCCCTTTGGTCTTTCTGTGAAGGATCTCAAGTCCCGGAACATGATCGTCAGGTGCAATAGCTCTGGTCCCCTTTATCCTTTTTGCCTGTCGCAGTCTGTCGCCCCTCCGTGTGTTTTTGTTGCTAGTGCCTCTACCGCCCTCTGGCATCGCCGCCTTGGCCATCCTGGTCACGACGCACTTGCTAAACTTGTGTATGTCTCCACCATATCATGTAATAAAAGTACTAGTGATGCTAGTTGTCATGTATATCAGCTTAGTCGTTATGTTCGCTTACCGTTTGTCGCATCTCTATCTAGAACTTCAAACATTTTTGATTTAGTGCATTGTGATCTTTGGACATCCCCTGTCATTAGTGTGTCGGGTTATAAATATTATCTAGTCATTCTTGATGATTGCTCCTATTTTCTTTAGACGTTTCCTTTACGTCTTAAGTCCGACACTTTCAGCACTATTTCTAATTTCTTCTCTTACGTAGCTACTCAATTTGGCAAAACGATCAAGACTGTCCAATGTGACAATGGTCGCGAGTTTGATAACTCATCCGCTCGTACTTTCTTTTCTCACATATGGAGTTCACTTTCGCATGTCGTGTCCATACATCTCTCAACAGAACAGTAAGGCTGAGCGTATTATTCATACCATTAACAATATTATACGCTCACTCTTATTTTAGGCGTCGCTCCCTCCCTCTTTTTGGGTTGAGGCTCTCCACACCGCCACCCTCCTCCTAAATCGGCTTCCCACCAAGACGCTTGATTCTTCCACCCTGTTCTTTGCCTTGTATGGTGTACATCCCTCCTATGACCACCTTCGCGTTTTTGACTGCAAGTGTTATCCCAACTTGTCTGCCACAACCCCCCAAACCTCGCACCTTACTATGTGTTATATGTTTTTCTTGGCTACTCTTCTAATCACAAAGGATACCGGTGTCTTGATCCGTCGACAAACTGGGTCATTATTTCCCGTCATGTCACGTTTGATGAGACATCCTTCCCCTTCGCTGAGTCAAATTCACCCTCTGCTACTGACTTTGATTTTTTGTCCGAGTTTGAAACTGTGCTGGCTCCTATTGGGCCATCCCACTTAATCTCCTGTGTATGTGCTCCTTCTGCTTTGGTTCCTGCGCCATCCGGTGTTGCGTCTGGTGATGTGCCTCCACTGGCCCCGCTGTGCACCTCCTCTGGTGCCACAACCATAGTGGTCGTGCGCACCTTCCCAGCACTTGCGGACCCTCCATGAGCCGTGGGCCAGGTTGTGCCACGTGCGACTTCTTCAACAGCACCGTCACCCCCACACACGACCTACCCGGTCGTGCCTTCGACGTCGACCGAACCCGCGCCACGCACGGCCGACCCCGCTGGTTCCCCCGCACGACGTGCACCTACGCCACATGCGCCTTGCCTGCACTCGAGCAAAGTGCGACCACAACTACGCCTCCCGTCCTTCCTTTCGGTGCTGTGTCGATCACTCTAGTCACCAATAGCCATGGCATGGTGACTCGCGGCAAACAAGGCTTTTGGCGGCCTGTGCACCACCTCAACCTGCAGGCTACCGTTCTCTCGCCGATCCCGAAGACGTACCGTTTCGCGCTTGCCGATCCCAATTGGCGAAGTGCTATGGAGGAAGAGTTTGCTGCTCTCCAGGACAACACCACCTGGGACCTCGTCCCTCACCCCTCTAGGGCAAACGTGGTCACTAGCAAATGGATTTTTTGGTTCTTCGTGGTTTCATGCAGCGTCCAAGTATTGATTTTGATGAGACCTACAGTCCGGCCGTCAAGCCTAACACAATCCGCACTGTTCTATCCCTGGCTCTCATACGACAATGGTCGATTTATCAGTTAGACGTCAAGAACGCTTTTTTCACGGCACACTGACTGAGACAATATATTGCTCCCAGCCTACTGGCTTCGTGGATACCTCCTGCCCCGATTTCGTGTGTTGTTTGAACAAGTCACTTTATGGACTCAAACAGGCGCCCTGTGTATGGTACAGTTGCTTGACCTCCCATCTTTTGATTCTTGGATTTATCAAGGCCAAGTCCGAATCTCACTTCTCGTTTATCAACAGGCACAAACGCTATTTATTTTCTCCTATACGTGGATGACATTGTTTTGACTGCATCTTCAACTGTTGTTCTTTGCCGCACAATTGATGCTTTGTAGCGAGAGTTCTCTATGAAGGATATGGACACACTTCATCATTTTCTAGGGATCTCAGTTCAGCGTTGTGGTGGCAGTCTGTTCTTGTCTCAGCGCCAGTACACATTGGATATTCTGGAACATGCCGGTATGTCGGATTGCAAGCCCTGCAGCACGCCTGTCGATACTCATCCCAAGGTTTCCTCTGATGTTAGCCCTCCTGTCATTGACCCAACACAGTACCGCAATCTTGTCGGTGCCCTTCAGTACCTCACCTTCACTCGCCCCGATATTTCCTATGCGGTCCAGCAAGCCTGTCTTCATATGTATGATCCTCGGGAATCTCATCTTATGGCAGTGAAGCGTGTTCTTCGATATCTCCATGGCACCATTGATCACGATCTTGTTCTTCATCCTTTTGCGCCGACGGACCTCATTGTTTACTCTGAAGCTGGCTGGGCCGGTTGCTCGGACACACGCAAGTCCACTTCAGGCTATGCCGTGTTCCTTGGTGACAATCTTGTCTTCCGGTCCTTTAAGCGCTAGAACATAGTGTCCTGCTCCAGCCCCGAGGTCAAATACTGGGCTGTTGCCGAAGTGTGTTGGTTGCGCCAGTTGCTCCAGGAGCTTCACACTCCTCTTCGCCGTGCCACCTTGGTATACTGTAATAACGTCAATGCGGTCTATCTATCGACAAATCTGGTACAGCATCAGCGCACTAAGCACGTCGAGATTGATCTCCACTTTGTCTGGGAGCGTGTTGCTGCTGGTGATGTTCGTGTGTTCCATGTTCCGACCTCTTCGCAGTACGCTGACATCTTCACCAAGAGGCTGCCTACTTCTATCTTCACGGAATTCCGAACCAACCTAAATGTTTGCCCTGCCGATGCTAAGATTGTAGGTGTGTGTTAGACTGGTCTTCGGCCGTTGGCCTCCTAAGCACCTCGGCTCCTGTATGCATGACCGGCTGCCTACCTCCTGCCGTTTGTCCAGTCTCAACGTTCGTCGTGCTACCGTTTTAACTACGGGGTGTTAGACTATATTTGGATTGGGCATCTCTTTCTATTCTCGCGGATTCTTGATTCCATAGGCTGCGGGGTAGAGGTATAAAAGGCTTAAGCGTATACATGTATATTAATCTATAGTAAACACAGTTAGCTCCGCTTTCAAAACCATTAGATCGAGAACACGTGCAGTGCCGTCAGATGCAAATTAAGCAGGTAACCCGGTGCACGTGACACGTTGGGGGCAGCTAGCACGCGTGCATGTAGTACAAAGGGAGCTAGTCAGTCCGACTGACATGTGTGGGACCGGAGGCCACCCTAGCTAGGAAGCTAGGATCATACGGACACACACACACTTATATGCAAGGTGCATGCATGCACACGTACGAATCAGCAAGCTACAGGGGTCAGAATTGGCTGGCTAGCTAGGACGTGCGTTCGCTATCGTACTAGGTGGAGTACGTGCGGTGCGGTGCGGTGCGGTGCGGTGCGAGAGATCTCGAGTGGTCGTACTCGCACGTGCCGTCAATGGCGTCGGGTCGGGTGTCCGGCCTACGCTGCAGGTCGCGTACCTCTCATGGGATAAAAGATCGACCCAGACACACATATGATGCATGCGTCCAAACTCGATCGGTTGGGCTGGCTCATATGTGCCTATTTTTCCCTGCAACGTTCACCGATATGTAAAAAATATTTCGTACAACAGAGAATATGTATGTGTAATATATGAGTATATAAGACTAATTAGATGGTATTTATTTTTTTAGACATACTTCTTTTTATATTCATATATAAAGGTATTTGTAAAATATGTTAAAAACTATGTATGTGGCAATTAATTACCAATTACCATACTATATATGTGGCAATTAATTACTTATAGATCGACGACATGCATGCCCAAAATGGCTAAATCATTAGTAATATGGATTAACCGATAGAAGATTCAAGCTGCATGATTATCGCAAACGTACACGATGCCGGTCTTCGACCTTGTGTGCGACGGTGTTAGTAATTGATAGCAACTGTACGTGCGTGCGTGCGTGCGTATATGTACTGTATGGTTCACACAATTAATTAAACGTATGTATGTGGCATGCATTGCTGTCAGATAACTAGTACTCCATATATATATGGAGTTAAATTCATGACTGAAAACCCGCACAAACTAACCAGATCACGTCGAGATCAGACGATCAAGTTGACCTCGATTTAACTAAGATGATTAATTATGGACAATGATTTGAAACGATTAGTTTAACGCTTATGAAGTTGTCTGTTGTACTTAATTGATGAGTTGTGACAGCCATATTGCAATAATGTTATATAATCGACAGTTCAACAGTTAGCGTACATATTTGTTAATTATTTATCAATAAATATATAGTACTTAACTTGAGCTTTTTTTTTTCATATTCCAAATAAAAGTAGACACCCAATTTTTATCGACAATCTGATCGCGAAGTCATACAAGTTTTGCATGTTCCTGCCTGTTTAATTGACCCAAACTATTAAAGCATTGGCAATTGATTCGAAATTTGTACTTACATTTTTCTTTTGTCTCTCATTAATTAGGAACAAATTTATGAACTAAACTAAATGCTGCAAAGACGTCACTACTATTGTATATGCAACAAGAGGTACATATATACGCCCATGTACTACCAGCCTTACATATATGTATTGGAGTTTCTGTTTTCGAGAATTAACTATCGAAGATCGATGCAGTAAGACTAAAATTTCATAATCATGTATACCAATTAATTGCTGCGAGGCTAAGAGAAAAGTACGCAACCACCAACAACTATAGGTTTTAACTACTATTTTATAAAATTATATATTTTAGGAAAATTTTTATCACAAAACTATAGGTTTTAGAATTAACCTTTTCTTGTAACGAGTTTGATAGTATGAGTACACATGACAGTCTCACGTGCGAGTGGAATAGGAAATGGGGATGCATAAGGCTACCATGTAGGCCTATATTGTTAGAACTATTATAAGGAACGATCAATTCTAAAATATATAATTTTGTGACATAAGTTCTCTTAAAATTTGTAGTTTTATGACATAATTTCTCCTAAAATATGTAGTTTTGTAAATAGGATCTACAACGGGAGATTTGATCATATGCCTTATTTTACTTAGTGCAATTGATAAAATGCCTTGTTTGTCTCACTGACATGTGGCCCCAGGGCCTGCATGTCAGTGAGACATCAAGGGGTATTTTATTAATAGCACAAGTAAGTGAGGGCATTTTATCAATTATTCCGATCTAAAACCTGTAGTTTTCTTATAGTTTATACAAAAAATTTGTAGTTTTGTGAAATTTACTCTATAAAAAAAAACCACCACAAACAAACTAATAATTACATTTCATTTTAATCAAGGGAAATTTAAGCTAGGAACTGAAACCTGAGAGTTTAGTAGGACTAACTAGTAATATATGAATTATCAGCATCATAATCGTGACCTTGATCGTAAAAAAAAGTACCTTGGTTTCAAAATAAAAAATATACCATATTTTCCCATATTGACCCAATCTTAAGTCGTTGCATAGTAGTGAACCATTGGTCATAAAATCTACACAAATTTTAAGCGTTTTTAACCATACAAACTGGTAATCAAGTGAACTATAGCCCAATATATATAAGTTAATTAATTTTAATAAATCACACATAATGCATATATATTACAACACAATGATATAAAATAATCAACTATATATATGATGTGGGCCTCTGGCCTATTGCTTTGTCTAGCTAGCACCAAACCAAAGAGACCCCGTCCTATAGCTATGTGGTACGTATGTTTCGGTATAATGTCTCTTTCATGATTCCAAGTGGCAACCCATATATGCGGCCACACAAAAAGAAACCAATGCTACCTTGCAGTGCAAATTCAAAAATTGCATACTGTTCACTATTAATCACTCGGTCGGTTGATAGATGCTTCTTCCAAACATTTGATACGTAATCAAGAAAAAAAAATCGATCATTATTCCATTACAGAAAAGAAGAGAATTAAGCATGCATCGATCAGGGCATGCTTGATTTGTGTGGCTGAAGAAATCAAGGTCGATTCGAGGTGTACCTGATGAGATTGTGCGAGTCCTAGCTTGTCGGCCAAGTACTTCATCACCACCTCCACGCTCATGTTGCTATCCCTGTGAAAAATGTGGATGTATTCATTTTGAGATTTATGTGTGTACGAATGCACGACCTTTCAATTCATACGTACTACTAGCCATTACAACATAAAAAGATCAATTTGATCAGAAAGGGTTTTTGCACGGTCTATAGGGAACCGCAACTTAAACGGTCACGGGTCCTCAGTGTTATCGGATCGAATCAATGAACGAGTCAGATTGTACTGTATACCACAGTATTCTAAACAGCATGCAACGGTCCATGTGTATGTACAGTGAAAACTACACAATGTTTCTAAACAGTATCTTAAAAAGATCTTTTTTTGATTCAAAGGTCTGGTGCAGCAGCTTAAATTACGGTCCAATAGTTGGATATCTTTCCAATTTGATCGGTACTGCTGCTACGTGTAGCTAGCGAGCTGCCTGACCTAGCTAGAAACTCAAAGACTAGCTAATAGCTAGCTGCTAGCTAGATAGGCCTTGCAGAAACTGAAAAAACATGGAGAGCTACATATGCAAATGTACATATATAGCATTGTTTTTCATCTAATTTGTACTGTTTAAGGGGAAAAAATTAATGGAAAAGATAAATTACTTGATTCTTATGTAGCTCTTTGGTATCTGAGGCAAAATGGGCTCTCGAACTCTGCAAGCATGGAAAGAAGAGTGGTTAATTAAGTGCCACAATACTCAGCACTACATAAGCTAGCTAGCCTGTGCATATATACACTTAAATACAGGATGTATTTTATCCAAAAATAATAATATACCGCATGTATATATAGGACTTACTACATCGTTATAAGATGCTTTAGCTAGTGTACGTGTAAACTTGTATATATGTTTATATATATATATACTTACTGGTTGGGAGCTGCCTGAAGTATTAGCCACAGGCCGGCAGCCTCCGTTCTTCGCGGTGGGCTAATGACTCTCATCATGAGATCGCCGGAGCTCCTCAACGGCCGTGCAAACGGCAAGAACGGCGCCGACATGGACCAGCTCGCCGTCGTTGGCCGATAACGGCAGTGGCCGTACGGGTAGCTCCTAATGGGCAGAGGGAACAGCGGCGGCCTCATCATCCTCGTGCTTTGCTTGTCGGCGAACAGGTCCGGCTCCAGGGGAGTAGGCGGTGCCGGAGCCGTGCTGTTGTTGTCTCCGGAGGAGGAGGTGGAGGAGGACGACGCCGTGGCGAGGCCCAGCCGGAGCCAGTCCCTGTCGTCTCCTCCTCCGCCGCCGCCCAGAGAGCTCGTGCCGGCCGCTTCGTCGCCTTGCCGCCGCCGCCTCTGGGCGTTGTCGTCGGCCATGGCTAGCCGAGGGAATCTTGATGGTTCGTGATCTCTGTGTGCAGCTGCCGAGGCCTCAAATTTGGGGGTGATGCGGTATTGGGGGTAGTACGAGTGGCTGTTCTTGTTGTCATGGTGCAACAGGTTCCTCGTTGGGACCATGGCGACGATGCGTCTCATGTCTCGATCGGCCGATCTCTGTGGCTGATTATACGACGAGCTCCATCCATGGCCGCCTCATCTCAATCGATCCTCTCACAGTTGTCAAGGCCTAGCTTTCTAGCTAACAAGTGCAAACAAGTGACGTTAGCTATCTAGCTAGTACCTGTGGTGTGCTGTGTATATATGCATGCATAGATCAGCGGAAGGGAAGAAGAAGATGACTGCTCGCCTTTCCTTTTGACGGCTTGGCTTCCTATCGCTCCTATGTAGTGGTCGGTCTTACGATCGAGATTCAAGAAGGAGATGCGTAGCTTGAAAGGAAGAGAGGAAGGAGAGGGTGTTCTGAGTCTTTTTCTCCTGTTGGGGAGCGAAGGAAAAGACAAGGAGATGGATGATGGCCAAGGGATCTGAAATACTAGTTGTGTAACTTGTGTTGGTAGAGAGAGTCCAGCCAGAGGAGGGAGAAAGTGAAGAAAAGATAAATCAGATGTGCATAGCTGTCGGTACTTAATTTACAATCAATTATATGTGCGATTTGTAATGGAAGTGAGTCCAGATATATAGTAATATATAAGGATGCATGCCATCTTATAGTAGAATCTATGTGCAGTGGTTGACAACGAGGTTTTGTTTGTGGTACTTTCTGATTGTGTAGATCCTGTATTTTTTAAGAATAGGTGAGTAATAATTTTTGATTTTGTGTATAAATCTGTTTTTAATTATAGGAGAAACTTTTTAAAAAACTTCTTAGAGAATAAAACACTATTATTCACCTGATATTTACAGAATCTAGAATCTACGTGATAAAAACTGTCCCAGATCTGAACATGAAAACTACCTATGTAGACAAACGCACGTAGCCGGTAGCCTTAGGCGAGAGAGAGAGAGAGAGAGTAAAAACTGTTGGGGGAGATGGGAGCAAGTGAAGCATGTTCTACGTTGAGGTGACAGCGTGACAACTCGATCACCCGCCCCTTAATACCACGTACTAATCTTTTTGACTAGTACTAGTAGTGCCTAGATACATGGCCAAGGTTACTATATTTAGTCCAAGTGTAGCTTTTCACCACCAAAGTTAGCCATTTGTGCAACTCGTCCATCGGAAAAAAATTCCGTAGAGGAGCTATACAAATTGAACTCTGCATGTGTATCTTTATTCTGATAGATGCCACGTATTTATCTTGCTAATCTCAATCATTCATTTAATTTCTCACTCCTCCCATTAATAATATCCTTGATTTCCCACTCCTTCCATTAATAACACCCTTATTTTCCCACTCTTCCAATTAATAACACTGTTGGTGGAGTGAGATTGAGATTTAGCTAGATGGACACGTGACATCCATCGGAGTGGGGATGCATATGATTAAATTTGCATACCTCCTCTACATAATTTGTTTCCTCATCCATCCCCTTTCCCTTGTTGTTTTCTTGATATATATACATGCATTAGATATGCTTAATGAACAAGCTCAACAGGAATGACACAAGAGGCATAAGGTACCAGGGTTTACATTACCGAACCAAACTTAGAAATCGCCACCCCCGTGGTATTGATTTTCGTCGAAAATCGATAAAAGCCAAATAAATTGCAAAGCCAAACTTTTTGACCTCGACGATCAAACAGTGGCGAATAAATAAAAAACCGATCGCTTTTACCGACGAAAATCGGTCGAGCTCGGTGAAAATTGGAAAAGTTCAAGGAAAATTGGAAAAAAATACAGAAAATGCTGGATATTTAAGTAAAAGTAATGTGAGAACTCAACAAATGACATCTTATACTAAAGCTCTATTTTGTGATAATGTGATAAGGTTGGGGCATTTGTAGGATAATCGAGGATATTTGATGAATGATTTGCACTACTAGGAAAACAATTATTAATGATACGAGATATATTCATTAAAAGTCACTAACAACCATAGAATTATGGTTGTTAGCTGTCGTTAAAGGCTCCATAGTTAATAGTAATAACGATCACCTACAATTTTTTTTAACAACGGGATAGTGTGCTATCATCAATTATGAAGAAACAATGATCACTTTTCTAGTATTAATAATCACTTTTTGGTCACTGCTTTGCTTGATATTGTTGAGTATTAACAACCACTTTATTGTATTAGTAACAACCGATTCTTTCAACACATTTGGTACCACATTTATATTAAAAAATTGCCCAGCTATTTTATCCCGTTCATTTCTTAGAAACAAAGACATAATTATGATTTCGTAAAAACATCCCGGATCAATACCATGAACCAAAAATTATATTATTGCATCTTAAATGTACAATTAGAATGTATGCGTATCCAAATACATGAAAGTTTTTCTTTTATCCCTTTTTTATTATCTCTATTCGGTTTTGCTAAAAAATGTCTCATAAATTCAGTTTTCAAAAAAAAATCATGTCAAATATCAAAAAGCTACTAATACTAATTTTAGGAAACTTTTGGGTAAATGTTTCCAAATTTCCTTTTTTTAATTTGAATTTGACCAGTTTATCGATCGGTTCCACTTATTGAGCCGGACTGATATTTTTCAGCGATAATCGACGATATTGCGAACCCTGTAAGGTACCTTTCTGTGGAGGATATCTTGTTATCATCCTGTTAAGACGCTGTCATGTCTCTGTTCCTGATACATGGTCATTCAGCAGGATTCCTTAGTCTCCAAAACCTTAATTTTCTGATGTTAAATCAGATCACAACAGAAGATATGATATGCTATTTGTTTGCATCGTCGCAAAAGAAATTAGAGTATACGAGTGGAGCTGGAGCAACGGTGCATTAATGAATGATTAAAGACAACAAGAGAACTTCTAATTGTGTGTTTTTTTTTACCCTTTTGAATCATATAGTATCTGATATTTTTGATAAACTAAATACACATACCAAAAATTTATTTGTGTATCGTTTGTTCCATCAGAGTCTTATTGTCAGTACATGTATATATGGAGGTTGATTAGTGCAAGAATTATAGTCTATCTGATGAGACATATGATACAGGGTAGCTACACATAAGGGGTGGGTTCCTGATATAAGTACACAATCATTTAATTTTGGCGCTCAGAAAGAGGACAACGGCAACATGTGTTAAGCACTAATAGGATCACGAACAGATTTCTTGTATTCTAGAAAAAAAAAATGAGCAGATTTCTTACACGAGTATATTGTTTATGAAATAAATGCTGGAGTACAAGCATGATTGCATTCAGATTTGACAATTATTATTTTGATTTTGATTTTTTTCAAGCGCTCTTTTTAGCAAGTAAATATATGTACAATTGGAGAAAACAGATATATGTATAATTTAATCAACTGCCCTTATAATTAATAATTAATTATACTGAGAAATATCATATAATTTTACCACCTGCATGCATCTTCCTGAAAAAAAGCTGGCAGCTTCAGGTAATTCTATCTCTTGAGCATCATCAGAGTCAAGTTCATGCATGTATGATCTATCAGTATATGGTACACTCAGAGTTGGTTAACTAGCTCAGCTTTCCAATAGGGTATCTGTCTTACCATGGTGCCCTGTTTCGGTTTCCTCTCACTATCTCTCTCTGTATATAATGAGGGCACTATAGAGCTGGACACCATGATTTCAAATACACGAATTCAAGTCAAATTCGGGTATATTTTTCAAAACTTTTAGTTTTAAGGTATATATCTATCTATAATAATTCAAATGAAACATATACCTTAGAAAAAATATACTCAAATTCAAAGATTTGAATGAATTTAGATTAAATGCTTTGCTGTTTTATATATAAAATTAGCACATACCCAGTGGCGGAGCCAGAAACTTTCAAAGAGGGGGCTCTGCATGTCTGCGTGAAAACGTGACTGCAGGCGAGGCAAGGCCATCATGGCATGAAAAACAACCTGTTATGACATCGCTACAAATAACCAATCATATATATATATATATCCTCAAGAAGACAAGGTTGATGCAGAAAATTGAAGACCTTCACATAGAAAGAGATGCAGAGTTGGAATTCACTCAGGAAGAGTTGAATGCCACCTCATTAATAAATAGTCAAAGCAGCTGCTCAAGCCAGTCGAGTACTTGGTGACCTATGGTCAGGCACAATAAGAGCAGTGCGACACCATTTGCAATCTAAGTGTTATAAGTAGTTCAACTGGTTAGTGTGCTTTATTTTTTATTATGTTGTTAGCCAGGTTAGTTATTACAAATATGATTGTGAGGGGAGTGATGTTTGTTAACATAGTTTTTTTGCTGAGCATCTGGCTGGGTGGGGCCGGGTGGGCTCCAGCCCCACCTAGCCCCACCAGCAGCTCCGCCTCTGCACATACCTACTGTCAAACTATCACCAAAAAAGAAAACTCTAGTTTGAATTTTAGTTCAAACTAGTTTGAACTCAATATCCTAAAAGTTTCAAAAATTTTCGCATGAAAATATATAGGGAAAGTACTCGTTTTGGACCATAGTGCCTGGGCACTATGGTGTGTGTGTATATATATATATATATATATATGTATGCGCGACATCGATCAACTGGAGCTTAGTATAAAGTATCTTCAACTTAGACATGCCGATATAAAGCAGCTGGATACTTGATTGTCAGTTATTTGCAGGTGAGGCCATCACGTAATATAAATTAATTAAAGGGACTGCATTAGCCATCTCTGCAGATACTACAGTATCGACCTCATGGTTCATGAATCATGATAACAAGAATAAAAATCTATTCCTACACAATAACACAGCTGTATGATAACATTAATTTATTGAGCCATGTTTCAATGCTTTCCTTCTTAATATAAGTTGTATAAATCTTAAAGTAAACGCAGAGAGCATGGAAACACCTCTCTAATTTATTTACCACATGAACAAAAAAATAAATGCGCAGGGCACAACGACCACCTCATATGTTGTGCATTTCACTGATTTTTCATATGTTGAGCACAAGCTTGTGAAATCATTCTACAATCATGCAGCATCAATGATGCCTTCACATTGCAGTATACATGGTTTGTAATTGCAATATATTCCTAACCAGTTGGTCACCCCCGTATGAACATGAATAGCATATAAAGGTGCCATCGTTTAAATTGTTAATCTTCTTAACTAATCAAATCTCTGCTAGTATAGTCCAGTTCAGAGAAACACAATATTCATCACAATGCTATAAAGAATGCTCATATCCATGCAATGCTTGCATGGATGGTCCTGAAATATTCAGCAAGTGGGGGTTGTGCACACAACCATATAGAACGTCAACACTAGATTAAGTAAAACTTACAGAGATGCATATCATACTCAAATGTACCTACTGAGTACGTGCCAGTCACAACCAATATCAAATCAAGGTCTATTCTCTCCAATCCATACGTCGACGTTAAAATTATAAACACGCTAATGCGCTCCTGTGTAAACTATGATAGGTAGAAAGCTGTGTGTTCGATTCTCCAAACTGGACATTTTCATTTTCTTTTGATCAACCCTCCCTGACTCTGAATCTGTGTAATTTTAATTCCAGACTGCTTTCTTAATTATGCTGTACTGCTGTTCTCCAACTGTTTCTCAGTGGGCGGCCATGTGGACAAGAAAGGTACATTCTCATCCAGAGCTAATAATTATGCAAAGCTAATTAATCTCCTAAGGTGAAGATCAGCAGTGGCTATAACTCTGCATGCTTCATTTGTGCTCCTTCGTTTCTGCTGTGCCCTTAGAAAGCAAGACAGATTCTTCAGCAACCAGCATGTCTGACAGAATGCACGATTAATTTCAGGTGTCACATTTTATCTGGGAGTTGCAGCTGCTTGGTTAATGATATCCACATGAATACATGATACTATGTAGAGATAAGGTTCCCATGCGCAATAGTGAGTAATTGATTTCTGGAATACATCAACAGAGTTTCCAGAGCTAAGCAGAATTGTACTCTGAACCAGGGTTTCACTTTTCCTCGAAAACCGCTCAAAATTCATGAAATTTTCTCTCATCATTCCGGTTCAGAAAAGTATTTCATTCGGTTTACCGCTCAAGTTTAAATTTAAATTCAAAAAAATTAGAAATATTTTTAAAAAATTATCCAAAAATTCCCTAAAATTACTATTAATAGCTTTATGACCTCCAGTGTGAATATGTTTTTTTGAAAAAAAAACGAAGTTTCAAATTTTACAATATTTTTTACAATTCCCCCCCCAAAAAAAATTCAACCTCTCGCCAATTTTCATGAAAACCGCTCGAAATTCGCCACTTTTCGAGCGGTCTTTGACCTTTCCGTTAGAATTTCGCTTAGGAGTTTGACCAGATTTCAAATTCATTTAACTTTCAAAATTGTTTGGTTTTTCATGAATTTCATTTGGTTTTTCGTGAATTTCGGTACTGCTAGTTCATCAAAATCCGAGGTTGAAATGGTATTATTGTTAACCTTGCTCTGAACACAAAACTTGTTGAGCAGAGGATGCACGGCATGATATTTACATGAAATAGATACACATTCTGAGTTTTCATAGAATTCTCTGAAGATGACTCCCACCAATCACATGTCGAAAATGTTAGAAGTATATGTTAATATTCATATTAGTCCTTTTTATAGGGTGTATTTTGCTATTTGCTTTTGCATTGTACATGTCTATGTATGGCCTATTTGGCCGATGGAATCAAGAGGAGTTCATTTCAAAACATGTTATCAAAGTTATGGTTAGGGTTGGAAAGAGGTTGACTACAGGTCGTTGTTGTTGCCATCGCTTATTGTGCTCTTCTCTCGCACTGCCGCCAACCCCTTCCCACCACCTCTGCTATGCTCACCTTCCTCTCCTCTGCTTGAGCCACAGCAGTCATCATTGGATCTACGCCACCCGTACCGGAATGTGTCGGATCCATGCCACCCCGTGCTATATCTCGCCACTGTGACATCCTCCTTGTCTACCATCGATGGATCCGCACCGCCCTACATTGAAAAGCATCAAATCTGCCAGATCTTGTTGCTGTGCCGACCTCATCAACTGTTGCTGACCTTCTCATCTACCATCGACTTCCCTCCATTGCACTGAGGCCAGTGGCTCCGTGAAGAGGGCATCCCCTCCCTTGACTCTGCCGATGCCAGGTCTACCTTGGTGAAAGGCCTAATAAATAGAGGACCCTCAACACTCAAATTCAATGGGCCAGATCTAACATCGTTAGATCCAATGTGCGACTAGATCTGCCTCCCTCAAACCTAGATTAGGACCATCTCCATCGACCTAATGGCCGCTGCTAGTTCCTCTATCTCCATCCCAGTCCTGATGGTTGTATTTAGTGGGACAAACTTCTGAGAGTGGTCTGTGCACCTGTGAATCTACCTCAATAGTGAGTCTCTTGGATCACCACAACGACGAGGGACTTGCTCACCTCTACCAGCTCCACCGACTGGGCCACGTGTCGTTGTGGATTCTACCCTGGTTGATCCTAGCCATCAAACCTCTGTGGACTTCACCGGTCTACCATCATCACAAATGATGTGGGAGTGTGCCCATGCCTAGTATCGCCTAGCAGTGATGCCCTCTACCTCTATGATACACCAGGCCCACTCTCTCTAGTAGTTTGGCACCATTGTTGATGACTTCTACCAACAAATCACTAGAGTGATGTGCTAGCTTGAATCTTTGGGACCGGATGTCTAACAGACTTGCCCCTGTTCTGTGAAGACCCATGCTCATCAAGGGACTCACCATCTCTATGACTTCCTAATGTGTCTTCGACCAGAGTTCTAGCTAGCATGCTTACCTATTGGTCCATTCACTAAGCCCATTTTTGTGGAGGCACTCACTTTTGTTCGTTCTGAGAAGACTCGCACTACTACAACAAGGCTTATATTAGACCCATCATCGCCCCCGGTTTTAGCAAAAACCGTCAGAGATGACTACCATTGACATCACTGACGGTTTTAGCTAAAGCTTTTTAGCTAAAAAGACGTTAAAATCGATGATGACTATCTCATCATCGACGGTTTTAGCAAAAATCGTTAGTGATGTGAATCTCATCACTGACACTTTTAGCCAAAAACCGGTAGTGATGTCAATGGTTGTCATCGCTGATGGTTCTTGGAAAAATCGTCTCTGGTGTGAATTTCTTGGAAATAAGTACAAAGAGCCATGACCCATTTAGTGTTTTTAGGGTTTCTCGAGCTATTTTTGAGGTGGTTGCAATTGAGAGGCGATCTGATGAAAGAAGACCATGAATTTGGAAGAGTGGTTATAGATCCTTTTGTTATTGGTGATCTAAGGTTAGTAATTGATTCTAACTACAATATATTCAAAATCTAGCTTGGTAAAGATGGAATCAAAGATGGTTTAGATCTAGTTTGGTGTAGATCCATTTATTCTTTGTGAGCTAAAGTAGTAATTGGTTCTAACTGTATTATACTTAAGATGTAGCTAGCTAGGTAAAGAGAGAATTGAAAATGATAAGTTCAAATGTAGCTTACATAAAGATCTATTTCTTCTTTGTTATCTAAGAAACTAGGCTGGTAAGTTTAAATGTAGCTTATATGTAGATTGTATATTTGTTTGATCTTTAGATATAGCATGATTTATGATTTAGGGTAGGGTTTATCTTGTTATTAATTTGTGCTCGAATCTTAGAATATATGCATGTGTCTAGTGTACTTCATTATTTAACACTTATTGTTATATACGTAGCGTATGCAGATGGACCGAAGCTAGATGTACGCTGTGAACCGTGAGTGTGCCGAGTACATTAATGGCATCTCTGCTTTTAGAAGAGCTGTAGAGAAGGATATGCTTAATAAGAGGGTCCAATTTATGTATTATCCATGTATTGACTACGACAATCTGACGATATTTGGCAACTTAGCCCAGATTGAAGCACACTTGATTCTATAGGATTTCAAAAGGTGGTATACATATTGGACCAGTCACAGTGAAGAGCAAATTATACAGGAGTCAGGTAGTACTAACATCATCGACGAAGTCAACGATATACCGGATGATATCGATTGTACTTCCGATAAGGACATGTTAAACGATGACAATCTGCATCAGATGTTGCATGATGCAGAAGAGAACCGTGATGAGAGATAGTATGGTAAATTTTGGAGCTTAATGGATGACTTAGAGAAACCTTTGTTCCCGGATTGCAAGTCAAAATACACAAGGTTGTTGTCCGTGCTTGAACTGCTGAGATTGAAGGCAAGTAACAGTTGGTTCAACAAGAGTTTTACGGACGATGTTAGGTTTATTAGCGAATATGTTTCCAGAGAGAAACAAGTTACCGACAACAACCTACAAAGACAAGAAGATTCTTTGTCCTTTGGGAATGGAAATAGAAAGAATACATGCATGTCCGAACGACTTTATCATCTACCATAAAGAGTACGTAGACTTGCATGTATGTCCGATGTGCAACGCATCTCGGTACAAGTGCATGAATAAAACAGATGACGATTGCGAGGGCATCGAGGTGAAGAAAGGACCTCATGCTAAGGTGATGTGGTATCTACCTGTAATTTCCTGTCTGAAGCATTTATTTGCAAACCCAAGGGAGGTAAAACTACTGTGTTGGCACTTGGAGGAGCGTAAGAATGATAGAATGCTAAGACACCCTATTGATTCTTTCTAGTGGAGAAACATCGATAGGAGGTTTGCATAATTTGGTGCGGAATCGAAGAATATAAGGTTTGAATTGAGTATAGATGAAATGAATCTTTTCGATAATATGAGTAGCCGATATAGCACTTGGTCCGTGAATCTCTGTATCTACAATCTTCCTCTTTGGTTGTCTATGAAATAGAAGTACATTTTGTTGTCCATACTTATCGAAAAGCCGAGGCAACCTGGAAACGATATTGATGTGTACCTATAACTATTGGTGGAAGATCTTAAAACACTATGGGTTCCTGGGCTTGCTATGTTGTTTATGTCTACGAGTCAGATTATTGATAATTTATCGTATCATTCTTGAGCCTGACTAGTGTTGTGTTCAAGACCACCGCATAAGGACTCTGGTTGGTACTAGCATGCACTGCCTTGATTCTCAGCATCTTTGGAAGCTCAACTAGCTTTGTCTTTCTTCCACTTATACCTCCATTAGCCAGTTAACCACTATTGCCACTGCCTTTTCTGCCACTCACTTCCATCAATTTTGCTTAGTGGCATCATCACTTAGGTGACCTATGTGGGTCGTTCTTTCTTATTTAGTTGTTAGAAGTGTTGTTGGATCTGTTCTCGGTGACACCTCTTTATCTTGTATGGGTTATAAGCTTGTCAAGCAGCTGCAACTCCCTTATAGTTCTAATGACTATGATTCCACATGTCCTTTTGACTTGATTCACTTTGTTGAAAGAGAAGTCATTGATATTATATGATCTTCATTGATGACTACTCTTGTCATAATTAGATTTATTTAATATCTTTTCATAGCTAGATTCCTTCTATTTATCAATCTTTTGCTAGTATGGTTCGTACTCTGTTTGTTTCAACCATTCGTGCCTTTCATGATGATTCTAATGGTGAGTACCTATCTACTTTTTGTCAGTTTCTTTTAGCACAGTGCACTCTTTCCGAGTACTCTTGTCCTGGTACCCACACTGAGAATAATGTTTCTGAGTGCAAGCATCATCACCTTCTTGAGATTGCCCATGCTCTAATGTTGACTCCTTCTGTTCCACCTCACTTTTGGGCTGAGAATGTTTCTATAGCTGCCTACCTTGTCAACCTACAACCCTTCACTACCCTTCAGGGTTCTACTCCTATTGAGCACCTCTACTGTAGATTTCTTCAATACAGTCACCTTCGCACTTTTGGCTACATTTGCTTTGTTATTCTTCCACCCCATGAGTGCACAAAGTGATTGCTCAGTTAGTTGAGTGTGTTTCTCTTGGCTACTATGCTAAGCACAAGGGTTACATATGCTATGATCCTGTTGGTCATCGGATGTGCATCTCACGCGATGTCACCTTTGATGAGTCCTAGACTTACTAGCTTCGTGAAACAACTTCCAGTCCGAACTCTCTTGCTGAGTTGATCTCCTTTTTTATTTTTCCTGATCCTCAGCTCTTCAATCCATTGGTTCTGTTTCTGTCTCCACCACCTCTGCTAGTTTCACCTTTGGCTCTTTCCCCTTGGTTCCCCTTGCTTCTCCACTAGAGGATCCCACCAGTGATTTTGTTGAGGTCTCCCATTTCCATTCCAATACACTCATCATCATATTTATGATCCTCCTCTGTCAGCTCTGTCACCCTCTACATCTAATCTTTCGTCCTTATTTGGTCCTGCTTCAACATCTCCCCCAATGTATACTCTTTGTGATCAGAGTGCGATTACCTGTTATCGTGATGTTGCATCTCATCCTAAGTGGCAGCTCGCTATGACTGAGGAGATTGCTGCTTTGGAGAGTACTAGCACTTGGGACCTTATTCCCCTTCCTGCTTATGCTACTCCTATCGCGTGTAAATAGGTCTATAAGATCAATACTTGCTCTAATGGTACCACTGAGCACTACAAGGCATGTTTTGTTTCACATGATTTTCAGTAGGAGTATGGACGTGACTATGATGTGACCTTTGCTCCTATGCTCATATGACTACTGTTCAAACTCTTATTGTCGCTGCCTCTATTCGACAATGGTCTATCTCATAGCTTGATGTTAAGAATACTTTTCTCAACGGCGAGTTGTGAGAGGAGGCCTATATTCACCCGCCTCCTAGGTATTTTATTCTCGATAGTTGAGTTTGTTGCCTCCTATGTTCTCTATGGGCTCAAACAAGCTCCTTGTGTTAGGTTTGAGCGTTTTACTTCTATTTCCACTATTGTTGGCTTCTTCGCTAGTGATCATGACCCTACTCTTTTTGTTCACACCTCCTCTTGAGGTTGGACTCTTTCTTTTTCTTATTCTTATATATGTCGATGACATGCTCATCACTAGAGATGACTATTAGTATATTGACTTTGTGAAGACACATTTCAATGGGTAATTCCAAATGTTTGATTTAGATCCCCTTCGCTACTTCTTTGGGTTTGAGGTCACCTCTACGCTTGATGGCTACTACCTCTCCTAGCAGAAGTATATCCAGGATCTTCTTGATCGTGTTTCACTAATTAGCGCACAATGGACACTCCTATAGAGTTTCAGCTTCATCCTACTGATGGTACCACTCTTGAGGATCCCACTCACTATTGTCACCTTGTTGGGAGCTTGGTTTATTTTGATGTCACTTGTTCTGACATCTATTATGTTCACATTCTGCGTCATTTTGTTTCTGCTCCTACCCAGCTCCACTACAGTCATCTCCTTTTAGTTTTGCGATATCTTGGTGGAACCATCACTCTATGTGTGAGATCATGTGATGAAAAATTGGTTGAATGGTGAAATTGGCATTGTAAAGTGACTTTGGTTATATCATGTGTGGTGCTTGTGCATGTGCTATGTTGATATGATTATTATGCTGGTGATAGCATGATGGATTTTGTTTGATGCAATGCACTCATGTGAGTGGTTGCATGGATTGATTTTGAGGCAAGTCGTGGACTTGTGCTCAGATGTTTTAATTATGTTGGTGATAGCATGATGGTTTTACTTGATGCAATGCACTCGTGTGAGTGGTTGCATGGATTAACCTTGAGTCAAGTCGTGGACTTGTGCTCGGACTGGTTGTTGTTTATTCATGTGCAGATGTTGCTCGAGGGCGAACGTGGTCGATGATGGGACCGGAACTAGGTTCATGGAGGAACTGAGGTTCGGGACTAGGTTCAGAGAGGAATCGAGGTCCTGGTGGTCGAGGATGTCATGCGGGACGTTCGGGCTAGAGAACGGTGCACACGAAAGTTGGTTAGTCACGTGAGTGCGGCGGCGGGACGTCTGGCGTGCATGTGTGAATTTTGGGTTGTATGCATATATTGGGCCATGTGTATTGGGCCAGGTGGATATGCATACATATGTTAGGGTTTTGAGTTGTATAAAAACCCTGGAAAACCTGATCAATGAAATTGAGGCTTTTTGCGGCGGCTGTGTTGCCGTTTTTCATGCGAGAAGTTTTTTTTTCTTCCTGGCGGCTGTACCTCCTGTTTGGCTTGAGAAGCTCCTGGCGGCTTGATTGATTCTGGATTAACGTGAAGAGAACTAGTCCATTGGCTTGAGCGCTCCTTTTGACTTCTATGCGCCTGGAGTTTTCTCTCGTGGCTGGAGGTCCTGCTGGTGGCTGCGGCCTGGAGGTTTTCTAGCGCCTGCAGGTTCCTTGCGCCTAGGAGGTTGTTGCGGCAATTAATCTTGCTCGTGCTGCATGCATGCATTAGTCTGCGAAGGAACGAGCTTTTTGCGTTTGTTCGGCGACTTGTTAATTAGTTCTGCATGCATCGACGTCCCGGCCAAGATCCTCCTAGCGATTTGAAGACTTGAAGACTGCGCATGATTGGTTCGTGGTATTTGGTTCTTTCTCTGGAGATTGATCCGTGGTGAAGGATTGGTCCGTTGCTCAAGGGAACACATTACAGATTGGTTCGTCTCTGCCTTGATTGTCAATTTCCGTCATTTACTGATTCAGTAAAATTGCGAAGGTAATATCTTTTAATCCGTAGATCCGATCGAGTTTATTTTTATTTTTTTAATTTGGAAATTGAATCTAGTTTCTACAGTTAAAATTTCACATCAATCCAACGGTTAGATCTTCGAGAATTATTATTTTAGTGAATATGTGTCAATCTGTTTTTATTTGATCTGGTGTCTGTTTCAGCAAAATGGCGAAGAAAATAACTTTAGATCCGTAGCTCCGATCGAACTGATTTTTGTTGAGTTAGCTTGAAAATTGAGTCTAGTTTATAAAGTTAAAATTTCACTTCGATCTAACGGTTAGATCTTCGGGAATTACTATTTTAGTGGATGTGCATTATTCTGTTTTTGTCGAATCTGAATCAGTTAATTGGGGTGTTTCAAAAATAATCAAAAATTTGATTTTAGCTTCCGCGCAATCATTCACCCCCCCCCCTCTGATTGCTAGTTTAATATATATCGATCCTACACTATGTCTTTTCTTTTGTTGCTCTAGCTCCTTATAGCTTAAGACTTACTCTGATGCAACCTGAGCTAATCGGTCTCTCTACCCTTTTTTTTTGTCTTTGTTGGTTCTTCTTTGATTGTTGGAAGACTAAGAAAGAAGCAAACTACAATTTTCTATTCAAGTGCTGAGGCTGAGCCGCGGGCTTTGGCATACGTGACAGTTGAAATCACTAGGTTACAGTGCTCCTTGAGGACTTTAATGTTTTGTTTACTACACCGATCATGTTACCGTCAAACATCACTTTGCGATAAGTATCGCTCGAGACTCAACGAACCATGAGCTCACAAAGCACATTGCGATTGATGCTTCCTACATGCAGATGTAGGTGCAACAGCAGATTATCGATCTTCGGTATATGCCTTCAGAACTTCAGCTAGCTAACTTCTTCATGAAGGCACATGCTAGGGCTCAATATAGCTTTTATCTCTTCAAACTCAATGTTATTGATCCATTATGCGTTTGAGAGAGGTGTTAAAAGTATATGTTTATATTCGTATTAGTCCTTTTTATAGGGTATTTTTTGCTGGTTGCTCTTGCCTTGTACGTGTCTACGTATGACCGATTTGGCCTATGGAATCAAGATGAGTTCGTTCCGAAACAGAAAGCACAGGTTAAAATGTCTCTACCAATGATCATATGTTCCAAAGACAAGATAGTCGCTTTCTTAGCACTGCACCATTATTTCCTAATTCCTTGTTTTCCCTTGTTTTCTGAAAGATTAATCACTAATAGTTCGATGATCAGCAGAGTAAATTACACCTCATGTCCAATTTAATTCTTTTCCCAATCTGTTGTCAGCATAAAAAAATGAAATATATACAGTAGTATACAGGTATATACATGTACAAACAAATCTGGATTCCAATCTGCAAAGCTGAGAATGATAGGATTGGCAAGTTTTCATGGAATCAAGCAATAATGTTTGTGTGGCTGATTAATCAATCCCAGCCAGAAGACACATTCACCTTTTTTTTATGATACATTTCCTTTATTTGGCTCACCTCCTTGAAACAAATTAATGTCTTGAGCACTGAGAGCCATCGATAGGCAGGTATTGTTCGGCATTATGAAATGCTGCGTAGGTGTACTGTAGATTTCACTTTTCCTTGTGCAGCAGCCTGCTGACAGTGTCTTGGCCAGCCGACACTTCTGCATGCATGTAAAGTGTGTACAAGCACACAGAGAGTTAAAGCTCTGTATCTTTCCTCCTCCTCTCATATCTACAATGTGGCAGGGGAAGAGGAAAAGATACGATTGTGCACGACAAGATGTTTGGATTGGAGTAGGCCAGAGCTTTGATCGTAGTTGTTGTGATATGTCAAGGAAGATCTTGTGGACCATGCACATATCACACATGCATGAGTGCACTTGCAGCACGAGACTGGCTGCATGCTGCAAGCCTGAAACCGCGCACTCATCCATGGAAAGATATATACATCACTGAATCTTTGTGAACCAGCTCAAAACCATTAAAACCACCAAGGGTCCTCTGTGTTTCAGTGTCGTCTTTAGTTTGTTCTCTACTTTCTTTTGTCTCTAGCTGTCTCTGAAAAAAGTTTTTTTGTAGGAGCAGTGCACACTGCTGGCTACTTCACTTGCCAGGCCACATGCTTATAATTGCAGAAACAGCCTTCGGGCTTAGGAGGGTATCTTCCTGTTCGTGTCCTGTCTCTTTTTTACTGTTTTTGTATCCTTCTTTGGTAGCCTAGGGGTAGGATGTTACCACTTACCACTACTCATAAAAGCTAGCGGTACAATGGTACATATGTATGCATGTATGCATGCACGTCTCTGAAAAGAACCAATAAACTAGCATGCACGCAAAAAGCATATGCACGCACATGTACGTGCACAGCACCTAGCTCATTGATTATTAATCCTGTAACTGCTATATAATGCCTGTTTCAGGCTAGTTTTGCTTGTATTTAATACGAGGCCAATAATTAGAATATATATAGGATACAAAAGGAAAGCTTATACAAGACAATCATGTACATAGAAAGCCAATATATCTTAACACCTCCACAAATGCAAGGCATATGCAATAACATTGTATTTGGAAGAGTTGACACTAAAAATAGGAAAAATCCAAAGTTCTAGTCTTGAAGTAGTCGTCGTAGCATCCAACTCTCGAAAAACCGAGCCGACGATAGAGCCGAGTTGACGAAGAAAAGCCGACGAAGGAGCTAAGTCGACGAAGAAAAGTTGACAGAACAAGCCGAGCTAAAACCGGCTGGCATAATGAGCCAAAAACAGGTCTTGAAATGGTCATCGTAGCATTCAACTCTTAAAAAACCAAGCCGACAAAGGAAAGCCGATGAAGGGTTGACATAATGAGCCAGAAATCAGAGTAGACGAAATGAGCCAAGCCAATAAAAAGAACCGAGTTGATGTAATGAGCCAGAAATCAGAGTCGACAAAATGAGCCGAGTTGACGAAAGAATCAAGATACTAAGGACTTGGATGAACACAACAGAAATAAAGACTCTAAATGAATACTAGTTGTAGAACCAGCAACAATCCAAAGACACACCACCGCGCACAAAAAGAGCCAGAATCGAAGCTGAACTAAAGAGCCAAACTGAGCCGAAGACGATCAAAAGAGCTGAAGAGCCGGAGCCAATCCAACGAGCCGAAACCAAAAGCCAGAAACCAAAGAACCGGAGCCAAGTCGACGAAAGAGTCGGGCCGACAAAGGAGCCAAAGAGCCAAAGCCGAAGAGCCGAGAGCCCGAGCCAAAGAGCCAAGCCGAATACAGAGCAAAAAACAAAGCCGAGCTAAAAAGAACCGAAGCTGAGCCAACCATGTAGAGCCGGAAGCTGTGCCAGCAGAATGAGCCAGGAATCAGATTAAATCTAGTTGAGATCGGATTGAAGTCCAATCAGATCGAGCTCACGCATCTTCACTTCACGATGATGAGGCCGGAGGGCCGGAGCGGGTGGCGGCCGGCCAAGAGGACGTCAACCTGGAGTGGTGGCCAAGGCGGTGGATGGTGTAGTCTACGCACGGAGGCCGAGGAGATGTTGACCAATGTTGGGTAGGCTCCTTCCTCGCATCGAAGTAGCCGGTGGGAGCCGGTGAGGTGGCGTGCGTCGAGTGGCTCGAAGGTCATGAGGTGTCGGGCGTGGAAGGCAGCCCCGGAGGATGGAGTAGGTGTGGTCGGCGCGGGCCGACCGGAAGAGGCTAGAGGGCAAGCCGCCGACAAGTGGGCAACACAGGCGGTTGAAGGCTAGGGTGGATCTTTGGGCTGGAGCCGAAAAGCGCGACCAGAAGGTGGCGCGATTGTCGCGATAGAGAGCGTGAAAGGGCGAGATAACGAACCACCCTTTGGAGAGCGAAACCGGCTAAACACGAGCAATATTTGTCGGCCACTCGTCATTGCCAAGGACGGCGTGGTGATGTAACGGACCACCCTTTTTAGGGGGGGTGCGTATAAATACCCTTACAACTACCCAGGAGTTTAGCCGTAGGTAACCAAGTGTACATTGCCTGACATGAAAGCAAATGCGAATATTTGATAGGTAAATTAAGGGCCTAACGGCCAGAGTTTTACAAGAGGTGCGGCTAGCACCAGATACATTACCAAAACTCCCACAGGAAAGGCTTGAGCAGATAGATCAAGGCCTTCAAAACCAAATATCGACGCTATCTACGTTCTTCCGAAACTCGCCATCTTCATTGAAATCTAAAAGGGGGATTAGGAGCAAGGGTGAGTACACAACCGTACTCAACAAACCACACGGAAATTCTGAATATTACATGCACGGAGTTTCAAAGGATTGGCATTAGTTAAATTCTTGGGTGGATGCATGAGCTAGGATTACGTATAGTATAAAAGAAACATAAATCAATCAATCCATATCAATATCACCACACCACCACTGGTTTACTAACAAAATCCAGGTTACGGCAAGTTTATTATTAAAACTACTCAAGCTCAGTTACCGGAATCACCCGAAATTAACCCAGCTTCATTAACCGGAAGCACGGCGTATTCGAATACCATTTAGTTCACTCTGCAGAGCTACTCAACTTTACCCACAAGATATCTACGGTCGTTGGTGCCACACGTGAGTAACACGCAACTTTCATGCATGCGGCCGGACCGAGATGAACATAATCTTTCATTGAATTCCCCCTCTTTAGCTCCTACCCAGTAGGCGGTGCAAATCCTCAGCCCCCAGGACCCACTGGCCAAAGCGGGATGCACGATCTGACCGACCGAGGAAACTTACTGTTGTGAAAACCGCCGAATGGCCGCACCATCCCGTTGCACCCCCAACCCACTCGCGATCCATTTTCCCCAACTGAGAAAATGGTAATCCACCTGTAGGTATTCCAAGGGGAAAGACAATATACCGGGCTACATGGATCAGGCCAATAGAATTGACCGACCCAACTTGTGGTTGAGAGAGGACTGAGTTATTTACTTTGCCCAGGGGTTGATCCTTATTTGCCGAAGACAAGCCCGACGCACACCGCACCACCGGTACCTCCTGTACCCTTTCCACACCACACTAGGCTTGTCATCGGTTTGGGGATTGGGCTAGCATCCACCTTCCGTGGTCCACCCAATACTGTCCCCCAAACCGTAGTAGGTTTTACAAACAAGTTTTAAGCAGTAATTAAAAGTAATGATTATTTATTATAGCTAACCTACGATGGTTCATTATTGATAACCTAGGGTTACAATCGAATATGGCATAATCAACATGGTCTTAACAAAGACATGGATTTTAACTAGTCAAGTCTTTCCAAACTAGCTCCTTTTTAGATTTCTACTCTATTTACAGACAAATGCAATAACTACATACATACAGTAATTATACGAAATAATGGGATCAAACATGTTCAAGGAGTGTGGCTTGCCTTGCGGAGTCGAGGGTTCGCCTAACGAGACGTAGTCGACGTTGAGTCTGGTCTTGAACTGTTCCAACTCCTGCGACGGCTCCGCGTACCGCTCCTGCTCCGGGAACTGCTCCAGGTACTGCTCTGACGTCGGATCTAGCGCGAAAAAGCGAAACCAATAAATAAACGAACAAAAATAACAAAAGAAAGGAAAACTGAAAAAGAACAGGAGAGAAAATGGCCGGAACGGAGCTCAAGGGTATTTTTGGAATTTTCTGGAATTAGTTTGGCGAAACAGAGATCATTTTTGGATTCAGTGGCTCAAACGGAGCAAGAATATGTATTTTTGGCTATTTTTTGGACTTTTGAGAATTTTTGGGGATTTTGTGGGATTTTCTGGAATTTTAAATGATTTTTTGGATTTTTAAACAATTTAAAATCCGAAAAAGAAAAAAGAAAAAGAAAAGGGACACTTGTCTTTGGTGGGCTGCCAGATGCTCAAGAATCGCCCACACCGAGGGAGCCCACCAGGCGTAAGCGCATGCAGGCCAGCGAGGCAGGCCACCACGCGACCGGCGCGAGAGGGTGACAGTGAGCCCAGTGGGCGAGTGGTGATAGGTGAGGCAGTGGCACTGGCACAGGAGAGGCCGACGGCTGGGGTCCCAAGGCCATGAGCCAGAGGAGAGGGGCGGCAGTGGGCTCTGTCTTGAGAGAGAGGAGGAGCGAGTGGCGGCGCAAGTGGCCGGAGCCGAAGAAGGTGATGGGCAAACGGCAAAATAATGCGCCGGAGAGTGAACCAAGTGGGGGAAAAGGGAGAGCAGCTCACGGCGGACTCGGGGGCGGTCGAAAAGGAGCGGGGAGAAAGCGGAGAGGTGGGGCGGGGGGAGGATCGGAGCCAAGAGAGAAGCTCACGGCGCGGCGCAAGGAGGGAGCCGGAGGAAGAATGGGTGGTCGGGGGAGGAAGAGGAACTTGTGGCGAGCTCGGGGCGAAAAAATGGGACACGGAGGGGGCTATTTATAGCGGCGGGGCGAGGAGTGAGAAGCGCGGCGGGGGAGGAGAGAGAGAAGGGCGCGGTGAGCTCGCTGCAGCGATGGGGCAGGCGCGGGCGTCACGGTGACGAGCGAGCTGGTGGCGGAGATGACCGAACGAGGCAGTGACGCGATCAGTGGGCGACAGGACGGAAGCAGGCGGGCACGACGGGTCGGCAGCGCTGATTTTCAACGGCGAGGGACGGGGCAGGTGACAAAGATGGCCGGACGAGCAAGCGGTTGATGGCGTTGATGACCGGGGTAGGTGGCGGAGGTGATGGGGGCTGACGATCGGCGCTGGGGAAGGCTTGCGCCCGGGCGGAGCGAGGCCACGGTCTAGAGACCGGTCGGGAGGAAGAAGAAGAGAGCGGGGGGCGCGACGGCCGGGCAGTGGAGCGGAGAAGAAGTGGATCATGAGGAAAAGGTGGCCAGACCTGTGTGAGGAAAAAAGAAGGTGGGCCGATCGTGGTGAGGCCCCAGGAGGGGAAATGGAACGGGCGAGGAGAAAACAGGGAGGGAGGTGGGGACGGCCGGGCCAAAGGCCAAAAACGGCAAGCGCCAAAAAGGGGAAGGTGACTCAAAAGGAAACTTTCCCGAAAGGGAAAGAAAACAAGAAAAGCCAAATAAAATCTGAAAAAAATTCAAATAAATAAATCAATCAAAAACTTTGAAATTTTGGGGTGTTTCAGCTGAGGCGTGGCCGAGGCGTTGCTGAAGGCAGCCAGACCCAACTTGTATCGAGTATATATACTACTAGCATAGGAGTAGCAGCGAAGGAGTTGGAAAATAGAAATGACCAGGAATCACCTCACCTGTGCTAGCTCCAACAGAAATACCTAGCCCATCTTATCAAATTTCCAAAATCTCTGTTCAAGATTCCATCATTTTACAGCTATTCCATGTCCATGGAGTTGCAGCAATAGCTAGCTGTTGATGCTCTTCTGCACTAGCTAGTTAGAAAATTTCTTCTATCTCATACCATACCTCTTGACTGTTCTGCTACAATTTTGCTTCTGAATTTAGTTTTCCATTGCCCATAGTACAGCACATAGTCTGAATCCCTGATGCACCCAAGAGAGAATCCAGTAAGCTTTACAAAAAGAACCACATCACAGATCTCTAATCCCTGTTAAGACAAAGTGCAAATATCCAACATGTATATTGTTTTGTACTGCTGCTGGCTGGCTCGCTGTTTGACCAGACAGAGCAAGTGGAGAGCCCTTGCCATGCAAAGCAATCAGCCCCAGGAGCTAGCAGTACGTTGCACCAGGCATTTGCATCATAACAGGCATGACCAAGCTCTCCTCTCCTGCTCTAGCCCCCAGACTTGGTACAGCCTCACATCCTCAAACATCTCTCTTTTTCTTCTGTTCTTTCTGATCTTTCTAACAACCAAAACATAACAAGATAAACGGAGGCACATTAAACCTGAAAGGCAGTGTTCTTCCAGTTGAAGTGAATCTCATGCTTGTGCAATCCTAGCAGCACGTCAACTTCTGTTTCCTGCCTTGCCATCTGATGATAGTAACACTTCAGTGACTAGTGTGGCCACTCTATCCTCTCTTGTTAGGACCAGTGCTCACATACATAATTAACCAAGGGCTCAAAGCGCAATTATTATTATTATTATTATTATTATTATTATTATTATGCTAATTGGCAATAGGCTAACTTCCTTTGACCTTTCTTCTAAAAAGATCCTTTGATCTGTCCTAAAAATTCTTCAGCATCTTCATGTCCTCGTAGTACAACTGTACAACCGGCTGCACCTGATAGGGCCTATAGAGTTCATTCAATCAACAGTTCAACACTACTAGTCTAGTACACTACACATTGATCACCAAAAGAGTAACCACACATGCCGAACACTTTAGATATTCAAGTTTCAATCTTTTTTGTTTTTGGCATGTTTCTGATGCTCGGTTAATCATATGTATTGAAGTATAAGTGAATTGCCCATCTTTCCTCATCAGCTTAAGTTTTTGGGTGAACTGGCTGATGCATGCAACTCAATATGGTATCAGAGCCAAGAGATCTCGAGTTCAAGACCTGATTGACGCAATTAAAAAAATAATTGCAGTCCACTTCTATTCCGCGTCTTAGGTCTGAAGGAGCCTGCACGTGAGGGGGGATGTTGAAGTATAAGTGAATTGCCCACCTTTCCTCATCAGCTTAAGCTTTTGGGTGAATTGGCTGGTGCATGCAACTCAATAATTTGGTCAAAGAAACTGAACCCATCGTAGTCTTAGGTCAAATGAACCAGATTTGACAAATAATGATACCGAGACATTTCTTATCTAGCTGGTTTCAGACATGATCAATGCAGCTAATATTATACTCAAAAGGAAGTCAAATTCACAAGGAAAAGGGTATCTACATGATCCCAGTCATTTAATCACAAGGTTGCAAGTTTGTAACAGGGAAAATTGCTTTTCTGAATTTGACCAAACAATGTCTCTACCAGCGTGTTATGTTTTTGAACTATGATGGACGATAATACAAGCTATACAAAATCTAAATCGCTTCAGAAACAAAAGGAAAACGAAAGGGTCCTGAGGTGTACAAAAAAGCCAAACCGAGGCATGATGCGCCACCAAGGTGACCCAGTAGACAATACCATCAGATCGCTCCCACTTGTCACTATTCACTGAAGCTTCTTCAGTTTCTCAACAGATGTTGTCTTTTCTTGCTCAACTGGGAAATACTTGATTCCCACAAGATCACCAACTTTGCTGATAACCTGAACAATTTGCATGGAATTTAATGCATGGTCAGGGATGTATACATGTGGCACAATCCATAAATGCATTCATACGGTACCATGGATTCTGGTCAATTATACTCCAAGTGAAACTTTAAAAAAATATACCCCATGGGGTTTGCAACTAAAGCAAACTTGACAAGAGCGTGGACTTTACCTCCAGTCCTTTAATAAGATCCTCCCTGGAGTGGGAAGCTGAGATACATATCCTAGCTCTGGCAAGTAATAGTGGGGTAGCAGGAAATGCAACAGTAACAACAGCAACCTAGAATTATGGAACATGTCACATCGGTAAGACAAAAAAAACTTACATAAAAGAAATTCAGTATGTTACCAAATTCATACATAAAACATGAATTTTCTGAGACAAGTTCCCATTAGAAAATCATTAAACGGCCAACAATTTTATTATGCATCTAATGGATGGTATGGTGCATACGAAAACTCACATTTTGCCTCAGGCACTCCCTTGAGAATGCAGGAATTTTAGCAGGATTGTAGAGCATGATAGGCATGACAGGTGAGTCATTATCTCCAAGAACCTCGAAACCCATTTTCTGAAGCTCTGAACGAAAGAAATTGCTGTTATCCCGAATCTGAGCAAGTTTCTTGGTCCCTATTTAGAGCAATGATTACATTAGGAATTTCCTCACGACAGGAGACGTATGAAACAGATAAAAGCTTTGAATTTCTTTCTGATATACCTCTGTTAGATCCATCTTCCCCAAGGATAACCTTTATCGCAGAGATGACCTGCTGGACTGCTGGAGGTGACATGGATGTTGCATAAATATGGGCAGGACACGTGTGCTTGAGATGATGAATAATCTCCTGAAGAAAAATTTAATGATCTGTGGGTCAGATTTATCAACACTATATATGTTCAGTCAAGAATTGGCAAGTATATCTTCTTCATACTTTTGATGCTGCAATGTATCCTCCGCATGATCCGAATGATTTTGTAAATGTTCCCATCATAATGTCAACATCAGCTGGATCCACTCCTAGTAGCTCACATACACCTCTCCCTGTCTTTCCAATAGCTCCAATACTGTGTGCCTCATCTAAATATGTGTAAGCCTATTCAGATGTTTAAGAACTCTAGTCAATACTAAATACGTCAATTTGAATTTTGAATAGCTGGAGAAAGATTCAGTAATATAAATGCCAGTAATAACATGCCCGCGACGGTGCCCAAAATGTAAGGAACTATGCTTTGCCATTACTATGCTGCACAATGATCCTAATAAACAGCACAAGAAGTCAGTATGCAAAATTCTCAAACCTTATATTGCTTGCAAACGGTTATTATCTCAGGGAGTTTGCATAGCTCCCCTTCCATGCTATAAATTCCCTCAACAATCACAATAATCTTCTTCCAAGGCCTGTGTGTACGAGGCTGGCCACCTGCAATCTGCTCTCTCAATACGTCTTCCAAATGCGCAGGATCTGGAGGAAAATACAGGGAAGCATTAAACTTCACGATGCATTGCTGAGCCCATTACTTGAGGTGCAGTTGACAGCGAGCTTACTGTTATGTTGAAAAACCCGGACAGTAGCCCCTGAACCTCTAGCTCCATTCACTATAGAATTATGGTTCAATGAATCACTAATTATCAACCCCCCCTGCAACCATTACAATACATCAGCTCCAGGATATGTGAAAAGAACAAAGACAAAAAAAGAAAGAAAGAATATATCTTGACCACAAACCTTCCCAATCAAAGCAGGAATGATCGCAGAGTTCGTCACATAACCCATGCCAAAAAGAATAGCCGCAGGCTTACCAACAAATCGTGCAACCAGCTCCTCGAGTTCCATGTGCAGCTTAGTATTGCCTAAGATCATGCGAAAATCAATTAATCTTACATATTTCACTATATTATTAAAGTACTAGGAGGCAAGCTATGGCATAGACATAAGCACCTACCTCCATCAACTCGGACACTGCAAGTACTAGCAGAGTATTTCTTCAGTGACTCAATAACACGAGGGGTGCAGTACTCATCTGCTGCAGCAAAACCAAGGTAGTTGTAGGAACCTAAGTTAAGGCACTTGGATGTTTTTGTGGTGCGGCTGCATTAAAGATGCATTGAATCAGAAACTAAGCGTGCATCCTCAGATAAAAACATGTAACATTTGCTTATGCTAGTTGGACATGGAATCGAATGCATGAAAAACATACTGGAGTGTTTTGTTACTGTCATTTGAGTAGCGCTCAACCACATCGAACCAAGCATCCGGCGCACTGGCAATTGGTCGGCCAAAACAGTCCTGCCATGACAATTGACCACAGAAGTCAATAAGGAATACCAAACAAAAAGTAAGACCAATATGTTATTCTAGAGGGTGAATGGTGAAACATATTTAGGGGTGGCCATTTTTTAACCGAAACAGAAAAACCAAACCAAAATAACCGAAAAAATCGGTTTTTTCGGTTTGTGTATCGGTTTTTATTTCGATACTATTTGGGTTTCGGTTTTCGGTTCGGTTTTCCGTTCCGGAAACCAATTGAAACTAACAACCGAAAAAGGAATCGCTCTGGGTTTCGATACTATTTGGGTTTCAGTGGATAGCCCCCGCAGCGGATACTCATGAAACAGAGAAAGTTTTAATTCGGTTGGATATGCATGCATGTGTGATTTGCGACGCATCAGACTCTTATCTCAATGAGCCGATTCTACTTCCAAATACTGCACGGCCGATTCTTTTTTCATATACTCACGTATATAGCTTCTGAGTTACCATGTGCTTTTGAGCTTCCATATGCATCATTTCCATTAAATATTTACTTGCATGTGTAGATAAGATCATCTTTTTTTTATCTAATCACGTATGGATTTGATTCCGGCCAGCCAGTAGTATGCGCATGGCCATGCAAGACACGACTAGATAAGTTTGTTATGCTTGGAATTTTTATGCTTCGATGAATTGATTTAAACATTTAACCATTGCACACTCAGAGTGAACATTATTATTCAGCTAAGGTTAATGCTTTTTGCAAATAAATTTTTTACCGCAAATTGAGTTTTCGTTGCAATGCACGGGCACATGGCTAGTACTTGTTACATTTCAATTATAAAACCTTTAGTCAAGTTCTCCTAAAAATCTATAGTTTTGTGATATATGAGTTAAAACATGTACTTTTCTAATAATTCCTGCAAGATTCTTGTAGTTTTGTGAAATTTACTCTAGTAAACCATTACATGATCCTGTGACAGCCCCACCCACCCACCCGCACAACCCAAAAAAAAAAACGAATTTTTATGAATCGCGTCTACTTCGGGTATCGTCGCAATCGGAAGGAGACCTCACCTGTATGCGGAGATATAGGCGGCGCGTGTAGAAATCCTCCAGCCCCAGGCAAATCGGCGCGTAACCCTACCAAATTGACAAGAAGAACAGCGTGAGCCAAAACACAGCAAAACAAATCCGAATCTCTCCGGCCACCGGAGCCGCCGGGCACGCAGGCAGGGCCAGCGCACTAGCGCCACCTTGAGGTTTTTGGATTTGCCGGCGTCGAGGATCCTGCGGAAGAAGTCGCGGAGCTGGCCGAAGGCGAAGAGGAGGCCGTAGCTGAAGAGCGTGGTGAGCGCCGTCACGTAAGGGAGCCTCACCATCCTCGCTTCCTTTCCCCCTGACTCACTCCCCTCGACGCAGCACACGGCGGGAGATGCGGTGGTGGCGGTGAGAGGCAGCGGCCCGAGTAGTATTTGTAGCCGGGAGTAAATAGGAATGGAATAATATGATCGGTGGAATCGGGATTAGGAGGGTGGGATTAACGGGTAATGGCAGTGGGTTTGAACGTGGACGGCGACGACGGAGGAGGCGAGGCGGAGGCGGTCCCCTCAACCGCGATTCCGCGAAGAACCCCAACGCCGGCCGCTCACCCGCGTTTATTTTGTAAAACATTATGACAAGCTGACCGGATATTTGTACTTCCCCTCTTAAATGCATCTGACTGACTTATTACTCTCTGTGTTTTGATTGCACGTTTACATACATCTGGATGATTGTACAGGATATTTCTTCTATATTATATATAGCCATATACTACATCTTATTTGTTAATCTCATTGGTTTTATCCGAAAACAGCACACGAACACAATACAAAATGGAGATTAATCGCATTGGCTGATGTCATCGAGGACTAGCTATGCGCCTTCATTCTCAAGGCTGCTTTCAGCCCAGAACTATCACCTGACATTTTTGCCGTTATTCTTAGTGACTTGGTCAGGATGGGGATTGGAATGAATGCACTGTTCAAGTCAAGAAATCCACCCAAATAACAATTCAGTTTAGCTCTAGATAAATCCAGTGCACGCATGACTCGAATATTTTTAGAGCAGGTTCGTGTTTGGACGCTGGGAGGGTCCAAGGAGCAAGGAGGAATCGGCTGCTGCTGGTCTGTGGACAAATTGAGAACTTCAATATTGGGCAGATTATTAAACATCTGCTCTTTCTGGAATTGCTGGCGTTGCCTCCTAAAATTCAACCATAGAATTGTCGTCACAGCATTGAGCATCTAGCTCTTCTGGTCGCCAAGGCAATTTAAAGGAAAGCCCAGCTTTGACACGAGGGGGCTTAGATTTAGATCTTTCCAAAGATTCACTTGTTGTTTGCTAAAGAAAATGTTGAAAGTAGTATCACTAAACTCACCTACAAGCACCTGAAGATACTGTTTTTTTGGGACGGTGTAAGCTTCAAGCACTTTCGGTTAAGCTTGAAAACTCGCACGAAGCAATGCCGAGTAATCAGAAACACACACTATATCTGTCTATCTATCTGTAGTCAGCGTACACGTGGATTCTACGTGGATAAAAAGTTAGAGAACAACTGAACATAATATAATATCCATATATAATTTATCTATTAGAAAACAATTCCATTATCATTCATGAAATATAATTGAATAATAAACTAAAAAATAATCAACATTAATTCAATTATGAAAACATGGTATCATGCAGGGACAGATGAGTAGTAGGAGTGAGAATGTTCATTCAACACACTAGTTTTGATCTCTAGGATCTTAGGATCAAGGTGTGCCTTATTTAATCAGGGTCTGTTTGTTTCAGCTTTGGACTCTCTAAAAGCTGATTCTGGATTGTGGTTAAAGAGAAGCTAATTCTTCAAAAGCTGGAATCCAAAAGTACATATTGTTGGGAAACATTATACAACTTCTGCCGTCCCTGAGCCAATGAGCTCAAAACCTCTCCCACGGGCTCTATGGGAGGCCGCCCTCATACCCCGTGGGAGGTCTCATGTCTTGCAGGCATATCTCCAGGGTGTACTCGTGGGTCTCCTCCTCCAGGTCTCCTCCTACTCCCGCAGAGTCTCTGAGACCTCCTACTCCAGGAGACCCCTCCTACCTCTCAGGAGTCTCACGGAGACCTCCTACTCCTGAGTCTACGGAGGCGCCCTCTCTCATGAGTCTATGGGAGACCTCCTATTCCGTGAGAGTCTCACGGAGACCCCTCTACCTCCACATCTAGGCCCTCAAAGAGTTTTGGTGCCAACACAATTGAGTATACTCAGATTCTATGCACAGGATCAAGTGGATATCATGGTTGGAATGGCGATTGGAGATCCCCATCCTGCTTAAAATTTGAAAAGGCGGCATCAAGACTTTAGTCTATGGGAGACCTCCTATTAAGGGGATGGAAAATCGCTTCTAGGAGCTTGTGCTCATAGGATGACCCATCTCTTTTGTTACCTCCATTTCCTTTAAAAGGATGCTCCCCGAGAGAGGTCATCGAGTATCCTGACATTTAGTCCCGACACTCGGGAAATGTCCGAGTATCCGGATTAAATCCGACACTCGAGCTAGGGTCCTCCGCTCTTTTCTTCCGTAAGTCCGAGTATCCGACACTCCGGGAAATTGTCCGAGTATCCAAGATAATGTCCCGACATTCCGAGCCCACCTTCTCGGCTGAAATTGAGTTAAGTCCGACACTCGGACTAAATGTCCTGGATAGTCCTGACTTTATGCTAGAACACTTGTAACTGTTGGATTTTGGGGGCTATTTAAGCCCTCACTCCAAATCCGCTACCAAAGTCATTCATTTGCAAAGATTCAAGTCTCAAACTCACTCTCTCACTCTCTTGAGCTCCTAGACTCTTTTCCCCACTTCAATCCTTGATTTGATTTGATTCTTTGGGGAGAAAAGAGTGGATCTAAGTGCTTTGAGCTTGCTAGTTTGATTCTTGAGCACAAGTTCATCCTCCAAGTTGATTTAGCGGCGATGACACTCTTGGAGTTTGAAGGGCTCTTAGACGGCAAGGAGTCACCTGTGCCTCCAAGTCTTAGTGTGGAGAGCCTCGATTGCTTGTAAAGGCAAGCCTAGCCTCCAAAAGGAAAGAGGCAAGAAGTGAAGACATGCAGTGCTTTGTGCAACACCGGAGGAAAGGGGTCAAGAGGGACTGCTTTGTGCCTCCTCAACGAGACGAGGATTCCCTTCAAGAATCGAACTTCAGAACAAATTCGTTGTCTTTGTGTTCTTCACTTGTTTGTGCTAAGGCTTGTAGTTCTTGAAACTTGTGGTGCCCCGATCTACTCTATCACCGTGTTTGGCTATAGATCCATATTTTACTAAGGTATCTCGAGTTCATTTAGAACCTTTGTATTCACTTAGATTGTTGAAAATTTGCAACGATTTAAAATTCTCATTTCGAGGTCACTTGTCCTGACACTCCGACATTTAATCCGGACTATCCGGACCTTAACTCCGACTATCCGGACATTAAGTCCCACACTCCGGATTTTGGCCATCGGTGATTTTATTTAATTGCAAATTTTAATTACGCCTATTCACCCCCCTAGGCGCACATATCCGACCTTTCATCCGCAGGAGTCTATAGGAGACCTCCTACTCCACGGGCATTTACAGGTGACTCCCTCCTACTCCGCGAGAGTCTACAAGAGATGCCCCCCTACTCTGTGGGTGTCTATGGGAGACCCCCTCCTACCCCCACGGGCGTGCTACGGGAGTCATTCTCCTACCCCACGGGCGTCTACGAGTGACTCCCTCCTACTCCGTGGGAGTCTACGGGAGGCGCCCTCCAACTCCGTAGGAGTCTACGGGAGACCTCCTACTCTGTGGGCATCTACGGGAGGCGCTCCCTTACTCCGCAGGAGTCTATGGGAGACCTACTCTGCGGGCATCTACGGGTGACTCCCTCCTACTCCGCGGGAGTCTACGGGAGGCGCCCCCTACTCCGCAAGAGTCTACGGGAGACCTCCTACTCCGCGGGCGTCTACGGGTGACTCCCTCCTACTCTGTGGGAGTCTACAGGAGGCACCCTCCTACTCCACGAGCATCTACGAGAAGCGCCCTCTACTCCGCAGGAGTCTACGGGAGACCTCCTACTCTGCGGGCGCTACGGGTGACTCCCTCCTACTCCGCGGGAGTCTACGAGAGACGCCCCCCAACTCCGCAGGAGTTTACGAGAGACCTCCTACTCCGACGGGTGTCTACGGGTGACTCCCTCCTACTCTGTGGGAGTCTATGGGCGCCCCCAACTCTGTAGGAGTCTACGGGAGGCGTCATCCTACTATGCAGGAGTCTACAAGAGATCTTCTACTGTGGTGGCTCCTTCCTACTCAGAGGAGTCGCGCCCCTACTGCAGAGTCTCCACGGAGACCTCCCACCTCATGCGTCTACAAGTGACTCCCTCCTACTCCACGGGAGTCTACAAGAGGTGCCCTCCTACTCCGCGGGCGTCTACGGGTGACTCCTTCCTACTCCACAGGGGTCTACGAGAGGAGCCCCCTACTCTGCAGGAGTCTACGGGAGACCTCCTACTCCGCAGAGTTCTGGGAGGCACCTCTACTCCACAGAGTCTCTGGAGACCCCTTACTCATGCAGACGTTCAGAAGGAGGTTTCCTCAGATCCCTCATGGGCTCTCTAGAGGAGGTATCCGGGGAGTCATTAGTCCCCAAAGGGGTCTCACCAATCCTCCTGGCCACAGGGCGCTTGGCAAGCCCTCTGGCCACAGGGCACTTGGCAAGGCTCCTAGTTCAAGGGCACTCCCCAGATGCCCATGGAGATATGTGGGCACCCACGGCCGCTTGGAACCAATCGTCGAGTGGGGTCCCAGAGTCAAAGACCTGCTCCTACGAAACGATGACATGGGATCCACTACCTTCACCCAGGAATGACCAAGATGCCCTTGCCTAAGCCACTGTGGTAGAGGTAGGATGGTATTTTGTGTAACAGGCTGGGCGCCTATAAAACCCCTTGTAGCCCCTACATGTATCCCGAACTCTCATTGAATACAAAATTGAACAACTGGTGTGTCCCTTGGGAGCCTGGACCAGGAGCCCTGCTGCTCCCCCAGGGAACACATCGACAGGAGTAGGGCGCTTCCTTAAGCGCCCGAACCTATATAAATTCTTGTGTCTACTTTGTCTTTTTTGGACGGTGGCCTATAAGACGGCCATCGTCCTCCCTCTCTCTCGTGTCTTGTTCTTAAACATATGACATTTGGCGCCGTCCGTGGGGAACCCTAGCTAACATCAAAGGCTATGGCTCCTACCAAGAAGCACCTCAAGCCTCCTCAATCCCCAAATCGTAAGGAGCAAGTTGATTGTCCTCCTCGGCGGATGTCCAGGCGCGCCTCCCTCGGAGATCGGAGCCATCCACCCAGGGTAGGCAACATCCTCCAAACCCCGGACCTGAGAACACCTCTCCTTCCTCTCTCATACTAAGAGGCTGGGGACAAGCCAGCCTCGAGATGCCACCGTCGCCACAGGGTTGGCAGCCCCGGAGCCTGCGATCCCTCCTGAGGTGTGGGACTTGTCTTGGTAGAGGGCTCTAATGGAAGCGACCACGAGATAAACTGTGGACTACCTGATGGCCTCCTATCGTCTTCCTAGCATCCCTCCACACCTCTCGTCACTCCTCCCCACCACGCTCAGTCCAGATCGCCAATGACCCAGGGGTGCATGGGGGCCCTGCCTTCGCCTACGGAGGAGAGCAAGGAGGGAACCCCTACCATCTCCCGCTGTTGGCCCATACGGCGATCACGAGCGGGGCCCCATTCTGGTCGCTACGTCAGTCGAGCCCTGGGCTCTGGGGGGCTCCCCCCATGCCGCTACAATTCTTACTGATGCTCTATCCCCCACACATAGCTGTGAAGGATGGGCTAGAACCTCGCGTCCCCTCGGGACGGATTCCAGGGCACATGGCCTCCGGGCCAACCCTTCAAAAAGCCCCAAGCGGCTTGGACATTTCACGTCCCCCTTGGGCGGCCCCCTCCCTGTTGGACCCAGGGAGTGGTGCGATGACTTAAGGCATTTTGCCTAAGTCATAGGGTGCCCCATGGCTTAGTCCCCCATGGACCCCTAGCGCCATGCCAAAATGACCCCTAGGTCACAATTTCACCTCGCTCTGCAGGAAGCAATAGAAACTTTCTTATTGCAAGGAGCTTAGCCCGAGACATCCCCTTCCCGGTGGGCGCAAGCCTAGGCCTCTTGGCAAGGCTAGATGAACGACGTGATGTTTATACGGGGACTACGATTTAAGCTAAATGCATATCCCTCTAATAGGGCTTATGAACCGGTCCCCCTAAGTGGTCTAAAAGCCGAGGCGAGGCTAAAGTCACCCTAGGGTGATACAGAGACCGAGTCCCCCTCGCTGTCACTCGAGGAAGGAAACACCCTCGCAAAGTTTAATGACCTGGAGTACTTGCCTCTATACATAACATAAAATAAGTTGTTTTCTACCTTTTTTTTGGGAGAAGTAGCCAAACGACTCTCTGGTGGGGCGCCCGCACCTTGGACCCCTCCTGTAGCCAAAGGCGCGATCATGCCCCCGTGAAGTCGTCGAGTCCTGCGGCAGACCTTCTTTGGTGGGCATAATCGGCGTGGCGCCCGAGCCCTCTGTGCTTCTTCGTTTATATCGGATACCAATTGCCCCCCGAGGCACATCTTAGTACAAAACATTGCAAAGGTCATAAGTCGTCCATACCATAATCTTAATGCAAGTTCATACAAAATGAGGGGAGCACATCCCAATCAATCATCCTGAGCACTACAAAATACATCCCTAGCATAGAGGAGTGCATCACCTTGCAGGGTGAGGGCTCTAGTACAGTAAGTATGAATCACCTAACTACTTAGCAAAAGACGTCAAGCACGCTCCAAAGGAAGTCATACATACTCTGAGCTAGGGGCCCTCTCCTGGTGCCCGGTGTTTGGTCCCGTGGGGAACCCTTGTGAGGCTGTCCACGAAGCCTCCCACAAGGGACCCCCAAGTAGAGCTACCTTCGCAGGCGCTCCAACATACCTCCTGAGTGTACAGCCCTCGAAGCACGGTGAGGATGGCCTCCTTGCCCGCGGTATTAGAGAGGCAGGAGATGGCTACAACTCCCGCGGTCAAGGCAATTTTGGCGAAGACCTTGCCCTTATCATCGACCGCCCTAGCAAGGAGACCGACACGACCCTGTAGGATGCCAGCCCACTCCTCCCAATCCTCAGAGGGAGGTGGGAGATCCTCCGCTCTAGCCCCAAGCTTCCTCAAAGTAACCTGGACCAACACGGTGGGATTCATGAGAAATATAGCCATTGCCTTCCGGTCCACTTCATACTTTTGCTCATAGGCATCGTGGTCTGCCCCCATAGCTCGTATCACCACTTGAGACCTTTCCAACTTAGCCGCTGCCTTGGTAAGCTTGTCCTCCGCCGCTCTCTGACCTTCTTGGGTCTGTAGCAAAGCCCGCTTGAGGACCTCTGGGTCATTCTCAGGGCGATGCAAAGGGGCGGCTGCTAGCATCTCCTTGACCATTCTCAGGACCCTATCAAAGAGAACATTGCTCATTGTCGTAGCCTGCATAAGGGTGAAAGTATAGAGTGTCAAAGCAAGCCATGCACAAGAATCCTGAACTCAAGGAGGTATAAAAATGGGAGTTGCAGTACCTGGTACTAGTGGGTCACGGTGGTCACCAACTTCTCTCCCAGCACCTCCAAGAACCTCCTAGGATTGTCAGGCACCAAATCTGCCATATACCTTTGCACTCGTTCCGTGACCAAGAGGCGAGTCATCTCAATCGCCTCTGCGTCCAGGGTGTAAGGGATGGCATACTCAGGGAGGGTGCTAGAGGAACCGCCCTGGTCCCCCTGCGCTAGCGCCGCCTGCATGGGTGAGCATGGAGTAGCCACGTTCTCCATTAGAGCATTTGGAGGTGCAGCGGGTGCGGGGGGCTCCACCTCAGGGGGCGCCCTATGCTCCACCGGATCTGTAAAAGAGCAGTGGAGCTCTTTAGGTGTGTAAGGAGAAAGTCTGCTCCATGGCAACTTGACATGATCACGGATATGTACTTCCTAAAAAGCGGAAGAAAGACTCAATGTTGTCGAGGTAGGCATACCCAACCTCCTCCTCTGCCACAGCTTTGGCCGGGGAGGTGACTGGCCCATCGGGCTCAACGCCTAGAAGCCCTTCCATCTCCCAGGTGAGCTGCTAGGAGTGCTCGGCAGAGCTTCCCGGCTCAGTGTCTAATGCAGGCTCACTGGAAGAGCTGGATGTCGTAAATGGAGAAGGTGAGAGTGAGCGCCTATTTGTCCGCTGAGTGAAGGGGCTAGTACCCTCCCTGATGGATACCTTCTTCTTCTCGAGACCCTAGGCGCCTTTGCCCTTGGTGGCGGGAGATGGCGGGGGGCCTTCGAGGCTCCACCAGGGAGGGCCTCTCGCCCATGGCATGAACCGAAGTGGTAGTGTCCTGTTGAGAGGTACCACCGACATGCCCTTCGGAGGCCCTCTTGGCGCGTGTCTTGGCAGGCGAGATCCGGATGTCCTTCCCCATGGCTGCGGCCCGAGCCCTCTTCCATTTAGCCTGGTCCGGAGCGGGGACACCCCATGGGGGGAGTGTAAGTTGAACGCCTCGGCCACGAAGTTCCTTCCCTCCATAGGGATACCTTCAGCCTCATAGCCTTGTGCTTCAGACATGCATCACCTCCCTAGAATCGTCTTAGCTTCTTCTCTAGCTACTTCCACAGAGCGAACTGCATATAAAAAGGGAACCATGAGAGGTAAAAGGATAACATGCCAGAGAAGACAAGGACCACACACAAGGGCTCTTACTCTTCCCGATGCCGAGGTGAAGGCCATCGTGGAACCCCGACCTAGCACGTTGAACAAGGGTGCTGAGGTCAAGGAGGGTCATCTCCTCCATCAAGTCACGGGCACCTTTCCTTGCGCGCACCTCCCGGATGGCATTGCACAACTTCCAGTCATCGTCGATGAGACAACCCATCTCGGGGTAAGTCCGGGTCATCAAGGTCGGGTGTGTCCCAATGTAGACAAAGTCGACGGCCCTTAGGTAGAACCATTTCTTTGTGGCGAAGGGCCAACGCTCCTTCAAGGCATGTACAGGGAACTCCTCATGCCGCGGGGCGGTGTAGATGGACCCCAAGGGCCCTCTCCTAACATCCCGCTGAGAGCGAAAGAAGTAGTCAAACAAGGCAACTAAGGGTTCCATGGGTGTCCTCGAGATGGCCATCTCACACAGCCACAGGAAGACCCTTAGCCATACAAAGAGGTTCGGGCTAAGGTGAAAGAGCTCCATCCCGAGCGCCTGAGTATACCTCTTGATAAAGGGGTGCATCGGGAGCCCAAAGCCAACGTCCACCCAGGCCTTGAGAGCCACGACATACCCTAGCGGGGGGGTTAGGGCTCTCTCCTGGTGCTGGGAAGTCCACGTCTCCGGAGAAAGATGATTCCCTCGCCGGATGAGGGAGAGCTTCTCCGTGTCAGTGAGATCCGATGGCTCGGGGTCTACCTTCGCTTCCTCTAGGACCAACCCTTCATCGCTCATCGGGTCCGCGCTGACGGCGTAACCAACAGGACCCATCATGTCCACGTTCTTTGTATGGCAGTCATCCACCTTGCCCTTACCCTTAGCAAGGGTGTCACGAGGACGGTCACTTGCAAGCAATGATGGGATCCTGTTTAGCACAGTCGCTTTGTGAAACATTGGCTAACGGAGCCACGAAATATTGTTGTATGAGCTAAAACTAGTAGCTTTCTGATAGGTTGTACAATAAACTTGTAGTTTTGTAAAATTTACTCTTTATTTTTTGCTAGGGTATTCATTCTGTCCAGAATTTGTATCATGTGGACAATAGGGGCCAACAGGGAGGAGGATTTTTTTCTTTTGACTTTCAAGAATTGCTCCTTAAAACCTTAATACCTTCACAAAATGCATTTTTGCTTCCTTGCTTTCATCCCTTGTTAATTAGGATGATACTATATTTGCCTTATTAGTTTTGTTGGGATGATACTATATTTGCCTTATTGGTTTTGTTGGGCGGTCTGGTAAATAAGTTCACTTTGATGCAGGTTTCAACAGAACATGGCAACCTACCAAAACCTAATCACTCAATCAATGTATGACAAACAACTAGATAGAGGGAAGGGCACACTTCTGCACCTCTGTGATGATGTTATTCAGCAGGAAGTAGGTCTCCGCATGTAGTGCTTTCTTTTGTATCAGCCAAAGAGAGGTTTGTGTTCAGAGGAGTTTCAGCTCACAATCTACTTCCATCTTTGTGATTTCTGATGCTCAGGTTAAGGAGGTCATAATTTCCTACTATATCTTGATGGAAATGGAAAGGCCACTATTGAGGTATATTTTGTTTTTGGTTATTTAAGAAGGTAATGTTTTGTTTCTGAAATTGTTTTCATGCAAGTACAAAGGTTGAGTTAAAATATTCTTGGTTCTCCAATATGCTAGGATCTTGAATGCTATGTGAAGAGCTAATCCAGAAGAGTTTGGCTTGCAATGCAATTTTGAGGTGATGGGTGTTGTTCAAAAGTTAGAGAGGCTTGGTACTGTTACAAGAGTGAGTTATTACAGCCTTTTCTCCTATTGTTGCAATGCCAAATCATAGGAAAGGTTTCTTACAAACATAATGCGCAGAATCCAAAATATTTTGCAAAACACAATGCACAAAATCCAAAAGTTTTTGAACGGCAATACCATCGTGTTGTTAATGTTTCTGGCTTTGCTTCTTTTTTTTGTCATGGTAGTAAAGTTAATTATGCATTCAGGATTCTATTGGAAGAATCTGTTACCTTCCTCTAAAGCGCGCCAATGAGATCATTGGTGCTACTACAGAAGAGCTGGTTATGAAAGCCAGACAAGGATAGTAAACTTAATTTGAACCAGGTAATCTTCTTGTAAACTCTAGGCTGTTGGCATTATAATGTTTCTGAAATACTCCGAGAAGTCCTGGCACTAAATTTTTGCATTTTAGGTGGCTAAATACATCTTGGCCGGAAGCGAAATAGTTCTCCAGTGGAAGTTGATGAGAGATACTGTTGTGATTTTGTTGTAGGATCTGCTGTATTATGGAATGTTTAAAGTGTGTTGTAAGAATTTAAGTTTATTGTTAGAACAAATGTGAAAGATATTCAAGACTCGATGGCGCCAATGGATATCCACCTGCTTCGCGTCGGCTTCCTCCTCGGTCCTTCTAAATGGGGTGCCAGGAAACCAAATCGACATCAAGTGGCTTATGTAAGGAGACCCACTATCGCCATACTTATTCATTCTAGCCATTGACCCGCTTCATTACATCCTGAAAAAAGCAATTGACGATGGGATCTTGTCTCCTCTCAGAGGACGAGCGAACTCCCTCAGGCTCTCCCTCTACGCAGATGATGCTGTCATTTTTCTTAACCCGGTTAGGGAGGAGCTGCAGGCACTCATAGACATTCTAAATCACTTCGGTCAGGCCTCTGACCTGCGAGTCAACATAGAAAAGAGCTCTGTATTGCCAATCCGGTGCCAGGATGTTCAGCTAGACAATATTTTACAACCGTTCACTGGGGCCAGATCATCTTTCCCAATGAAATACCTGGGCATCCCGCTCACTCTGCGTCGCCTCCGTTGTGCCCACCTGCAGCCTGTCCAGGATAAAGTGGCACGTCGTCTAGCAGCTTGGCAGGCGGACCACCTAACCATTGGGGGCGATGATATTGGTCAAATCGGTTTCTCTCGATCCCACTCTCCTTCTTACGGCGTTGAATGTGACGAGCAAATTCATCGCAAACATTGACAAGATGAGGAGGGCTTTCCTATGGGTTGGACATGGAGCATTGCATGGTGGGAATTGCAAGGTGCGGTGGACAACCGCTTGTCAGTCCACTTCATATGGGAGGTCTAGGGTCCTCGACCTCCACAGTTCACGCTGCGTTTCACTTGGCCATACCGTTGTGGCTTAAGAGCACGCACACGAAAGGACATGGAGCGGGTTGCGACTCGGTGACGCAATTGATCACATGCCCTTCACGGCGGCAACTATGGTTAACATTGGAAACGGTGCGCAACACGACCTTCTCGACAGCGAGATGGCTCCAAGGTGTCGCACCGCCAGTTGCACCACGCCTATTCAAGCACTCCAAGAGGAAGACAAGGACGGTGGCAGACGCCTTGAGAAACAACTGGATACGAGACATACACTACAACCTTGATCCGCAGCTGATTCAGGAATATGTTCGCCTCTGGACCAAAGTCCAGTCTACGCCGCTCCGTCCGGATACAGATGATGTCGTCACATAGTTGCACTCCTCCGAAGGCATCTACTCAGCCAAATCGGCATACCATATGCGATTACCGGGCAAAGATCCGCACATCCTTCGTGGTTACAATCTGTTGGCGTGGGCATCGCTTGCTACAGAAGGTCTTTTTTGGCTCGCAAAGAAGATCGCTTATGGACGGACAATGATTGCAGACTAGAGGGTGGCCAAACCAATACTTTTGTTTGTCGAAATCTAGAGACGATGCACCATCTGCTTTGTCGACCGTCCCACAGTACAACGGCCGTGGTCGTCATGCCGACGCGTTGGGTTCGTGATATCCTCGCTATAAATGAGCAATCGTGTTCTCACACGAATCTCGAACAGTGGAATTTGCGCCTGCTAGACTGTCCATCGGTCCTCCGGAAAGGCGTCAAAAGTCTAGTCATCCTGATTTGTTGGCAATGGTGGAAAGAGCGCAATAATAGAATTTTCCGCACCACATTCACAACCCATGATGAAATTCTGCAGACGATCAAAGATGAGGCTTCAATCTGGGCGCTTGCATGGGCAAAGCACCTTAAAACGCTCCTAGGCCACTTGCCTTATCGTTTTTCTTTATTCAGTCCTTCTTTTTCTTTTCTCTGTTCGTTTCATATCTCTAATCTTCTCACTTTGAGGTGCGATATCGCACTATGTAATATCTAGAACAATGTACCTCTCTTCCTTCTTAATAAAATCACAACTTGCCCGTTTTCAAAAAAAAGAAAAAAGAAAGATATTCAAGAACTCCTGTCTTGTTTGTTCACTGATAACTAATCTATTAAAGCCGAAGATTTCAGCCTCAACCGTGGTGGCCACGCCACCCGAATTTTGGCGCCCATCCGATCCTTGCGCTTGGCCGTCATCCACCGTCCCACATCCTCCGTGCGCGCCTCCTCAGATCGCTTCTTGCGGCGGTCCTTCCGACGCTCGCGCCATCGCCCGCGTCGTCGGCATCGCTTCGGCAGCGGTCCAGACGCTGGCCCCTCGTGTTTCGGTGAGTTTCTCCCACGCGTTTTGTTTTCAAGATACGTCTGCTCGGACCCTTCTTGCTCGTGCCCACTTGATCGTGGCTCCTGCTTTGCGTAGCTCCACTCCGCCTGCCGTCCCTCGAGTGCTCCGCCGGTGTCGCCTCGCCTCCGTGGCCCATGCCTGCAGCCTCCCTCCACCATGGATTTCGGCCTCCCACCACGCCTCCGCGCTGGCTGGATTTTCGCCTCCGTCAGGAATCAGACTAGCGGAGCCCTTGAGGTGACAAAATGTTCTCCTCCCGATTCTTCCCAAATCGATACAATCTAGCCCTGTCCTCTTCATCTCTATCGAGAGGGAAGATCGCCAACCCTTGCTTAAGGCGGTTCGCCTGCCCTCTTTCTCCCATGTGATGTGATGGAGCGGGCGACGAGGCCACCGCCTATGCCTCGCCCATTCCCGTCGCCATCGCCTCAAACTCGCATCCCGAGGTGTGGCTTCTCCTCGCTTGTTCGCACTTTTCTTCGTGTGTATATTGCCTCGCTTTGATGCAGAAGGCTTTCCGCCGCTTCTTTCTTCGTCGCCTTTCTTTGGATTTCTCGTTTACTCCATTCGGTCCCAATTGCGCCCTTTCTCGGTTACACCTGCGTGTCAAGATTCTCGATTCGACCCTATTGCTTTTGCCCATCGCTAGGGTCATCGGGTTGGTAGATCGCACTCGGTCCATTGTTTCCATTCATTCCTGCGTTTGCCGATTGTGGTTAGAATCAGACATTTGCCTATTGCTTTTTCCTACGTTCGCTGTTTCGGTTCTGGATTCTTTTTGCTTTTTCCTACGTTTGCCGATTGCCGTTACAAACCATGATGGAAGATTTGCCGATTGGGGTTACAGACCATGACGGAAGATTTGATCTAAATCTTTCTTGATTTTCCTAGCTAGAGTCCATGCGCTGTCTTTTGCTTTTTCCTGCATTTGCCGATTGGCGTTAGAAACTGTGATGGAGGATTTGCCGCTGGGGGTTAATCTTTCTTGATTTTCCTAGCTAGAGTCCATGTGCCGTTTTTGCTTTTTCCTCGATTTGCCGATTGGGGTTACTGCATCATGATGGAAGATTTGATCTAACTCTTTCTTGATTTTCCTAGCTAGAGTCCATGTGCCGCCTATAATAATAATCAAATCAAATCAAAATCAAGATTATTAAGGCCATGTATGTATAAATAAATAAATATGGATCTAACAAAGACTCGATGCTAGAGTAGAGATTAGTTAATTAATTAATTAGTTAGTTAATTAATTAGTTAATTACTTTAGATTCATGCTGATTCCAAGTCAACTGAATTACTGAAAGCTAAGTGCCATGCATATTTGTGTATGAAATGACAAGAAAATACTAATATGGATGTATCAAAGACTCTGTTGCTAGAGTAGAGATTAATTAATTAGTTAATTAGTTTAGATTCATGCTGATTCCGTGTTAGCCGAAGTCTTCAAGGCTAGGTGCCACGCATATTTGTGTATGAGATGATAAGAAAATACTACTAGAATTAATTAGTTAATTAGTTTAGATTCATGCTGATTCCAGGTTAACTGAGTTTCTGAAAGCTAAGTGCCATGCATATTGTGTACGAGATGACACGACAATACTAATATGGATGTAACAAAGACTCTGTTGCTAGAGTAGAGATTAATTAATTAATTAATTAGTTAATTAGTTTAGATTCATGCTGATTCCAGGTTAACTGAGTTACTGAAAGGTAAGTGCCATGCATATTTGTGTATGAGATGATAAGAAAATACTACGAGCTAGCACTTCAGAATGTTTGTCTTGCATCTAACTAAAGTTCAACGCAAGTCATGGACATGGTGATCAATTGATTTTTCTCTTTGAGTTCCAAGCATCAGGTACTGTCTATTTCTCCATCCTACTACATTATCCTTTCCAACCTCTTCTCTATTTCTCCATCTCAAAATCCAACCCTCTTACACTGCGCTGGTTCTTGCTATCGTAGCTGAGCCAATCGATTTATCCACCTGACCAATCTCCAGACCAACCGATGGAGAATACTTTACCTCAGCTTGTGCGGGCATCAGTGCTATTGTCGTCACCCATAGTCTCATCTTCAGATCAAACGCCACAGGTAGATTTTCTTTCCATGTCATGTTTGTTTGGCAATATTTCCTATACGCCCTACACCTTTCTCGATATATATATATATATATATATATATATATATATATATATATGTGTGTGTGTGTGTGTGTGTGTGTGTGTGTGTGTGTGTGTGTGTATGATTCTAACGCTAACTCTCTCACCTCAGAGAATCTTGAATTGATTCAATGCGCTTTGAGTTGTTCCAGATCCTATTATGCCTCTACTTCCTCAATGTGCGGAAACATCTATTAATAGAAAGAGCGCCAACCCGGAAAAGGAACCACACCCTAAGCAAGCCACGCTGGCAACGAGGACAATCCAAATCCTTTACAATCCAGAATCACTTGTCGATGCTAAGATCACATCTTCGTGCTCGTGTAGGTTCTCACCACCTTGGTCCATTAAAGATTTCTTTTCCTTATTCAAACTATATGAGCAATACAATTCAGCCTCTCATTCCTTCCGCTTAAGGTGCAAAACATATTCTATATTACCACTTTGGCTCCTACTACCTCTGTACAACCCATTTTCAAGATACTAAACATAATCGTTTCATCTATTTTGATTATTACGCTTAACATGCGAGCCTATCTCGCATCGCCGCTCCGTCCCCATCTGGTTTCCGTATAGCCCATCTCGGATCATGCTAAATGTAATATCGCAAAAGAAACACACCCTTACAAACATTACCTTCCCTCAGAACGATTGTACTAACCCATATATGTTTTTTTCGCCACCACGCACTAAGCTACATAAATTTAGCGGAGCCTCCTGGTATTATCACCATTTGTGCTGATAGCCTGCTCACTATTTGTATTTTTCATAGGTACAAACATCTGTATACATCTCAAGACATATGCTTCTACAGGAAATAATCAAGAAATTACGCTTAACGGTGCACTCATCTGCATCGCCTATGAAGGATCTAACCAAATCGGGGTTGGATAAAGCTGAATATACCACTTGAGTTCCAAGATAATCACATCAATGAAAACATTCTATAGAGAATTGGCTCATATGAAAGCTGGCGCAAGACTAGAAAATGTGGCGCCAAGTTATGATGAATACATTCTATGGAGAATTATCACTCAATCTCTCGTTCTAGGTTTTAGTTTGGTGTCAGACTACTCAATTTCATGTGGTTTTAATGGTACATATACTTGATTCTCCGTGACACGAGTTATGATGAAACATGGCAAATAGAGAGAAACTGCTGAATTTTGCATGTCAAGTATAGCATGTAAGTGATTTCCACCTTACACTTTCACATGTCTTGCGTATGACCTAACCATTTGAAAAGTGATTTGTTTATCATTATCGGGTCCATGCTTTATGTGGTCAAGAATGTTAGCATGGTAATAAGCAACTACACTTTACTCGATTAATGACAAGGTGACAACTTTGTTTTTCTTTAGGCTCAGATTATATGGAACTAATCCTTATTAGCATCAATCGGATTTACTATTGCTACTATTTTTCCTGTGGCCGACCAAGTGAGCATCCGTGTTCTTGGAGACATGATTGTTAAATTGTCATTGTTGTAATTTTAGCCTTATTGTCTCATTTTCTTAGGCGTAAAATAGAAATACATATTTGAAAAAGCTTTACAGAATTTTGGTAACAATGTTTTTAGGAGAATTTTGTCAACAAAAACAACATAAACAAAGTGATGGCACTGGTATTATCACCATTTGTGCTGATAGCCTGCTCACTATTTGTATTTTTCATAGGTACAAACATCTGTATACATCTCAAGACATATGCTTCTACAGAAATAATCAAGAAATTACGCTTAATGGTGCACTCATCTGCATCGCCTATGAAGGATCTAACCAAATCGGGGTTGGATAAAGTTGAATATACCACCGAGTTCCAAAGATAATCACACTGAATGTAAAACATTCTATGGAGAATTGGCTCATACAAAGCTACTTACGCACTAGAAAATGTGGCGCCAAGTTATGATGAATACATTCTATGGAGAATTATCACCAATCTCTATTCTAGGTTTTAGTTTGGTGCCGCACTACTCAATTTCATGTGGTTTTAATGGTACATATACTTGATTCTCCGCACACCGAAGTTATGATGAAACATGGCAAATAGAGAGAAACCGCTGAATTTTGCATGTCGAAGTATAGCATGTAAGTGATTTCCACCTTACACTTTCACATGTCTTGCGTATGACCTAACCACTTGAAAAGTGATTTGTTTGTCATTATCGGGTCCATGCTTTATGTGGTCAAGAATGTTAGCATGGTAATAAGCGGCTACACTTTACTCGATTAATGACAAGGTGACAACTTTGTTTTTCTTTAGGCTCTGTATTATATGGAACTAATCCTTATTAGCTTCAACTGGATTTACTATTGCTACTATTTTTCCTGTGCTGACCAAGTGAGCATCCGTGTTCTTGGAGACATGATTGTTAAATTGTCATTGTTGTAATTTTAGCCTTATTGTCTCATTTTCTTAGGCGTAAAATAGAAATACATATTTGAAAAAGCTTTACAGAATTTTGGTAACAATGTTTTTAGGAGTATTTTGTCAACAAAAACAACATAAACAAAGTGATGGCAATGTTAGGTATATTTATTTCTGCTATTGTTTACCCTGTGCTGATGAGATGAGTATGCGTGTTCTCTGAGACATGATTGTCGATTTGTCATTGTTCTAATTCTAACCCCGTTGTCTCATTTCCTTAGCCATAAAATAGAAATACATATATGGAAAAACTTAACAGAATTTTGGTAACAACATTTTCAGGACTATTTTGTCAAGAAAAGGAACAAATCAAGGTTATGGCGACCTTAGCTGTATTTTGAGAATTATACGTGGTATACAAATGCATCCATTAGCTTAATGCAATAATGGCTCATTAATTGTGGTTTGCTTGAGTAATTTCTTCTACGTCATTTTTACTTGTCAGACAAAAGAGGCAAATAAGATTCTATCAGAGATTTCATATCTCCTTGGTTGGAAGTTTTTTATAGGGAGATACTTGGCAGATTTGCAGTAGCTCACATCTATCTATACTAATATAATTAAGCAATATCGACAAGCACTTAGTTGTAACTGGTTCTGCTTCACATGGAGGCTAGACCTCTTATGTTAAAACAGGTGCACAATTTTAAAACATTCGTGATTACTGATTAGACCGAAACAAGGAACTAATAAAACTTGAACATTGTTTACCAAAACACCTAACCATGCTTGCTTTGCACTTGGTATTACATCGTTTGTTTCTGGAATAGCAAGAAAACACACTCCCGCAATCAATTTCCTTGACATTGCTATAGAAGCATGCTTGAGTGACAGGAACTTAGATCAACCCACTAGAATGCTGTAGCAGTGAGTACCCCGCCCTCCCTGCGCTTCAGGCAATTTGATTCGTGGTCCTTAACTTTTGATCGATAAATTAAAGCTTATGTCCCAGGCTGTTTTGGTTGCTTGGACGCTGTGAAGTAATCTCTCTTCTTTTGTCCTTTGTTCTTACGGATTTGTGGCTAGGTTTGCCTTGGGGTATTGGGGGATTTTTGGGAGTAGATGAACCATAAGGTTTGATTCTGTGTTTCTTGTTTGAAATTCTCGCCTCGCAATATGTCACCTAAAATGTGATCCAAAGATCCCCAAATGCTATGTGTAGCACCTATCAAGGTTGGCGAATTTGTTGTTCCAATTAATTGATCTTCAGGTATAATTCATTGCCAGGATTCAGGCTTTGTGATATGATCGCTCTTATTAGTGTTCTTTTTTTTCTGATCTTTATTACAGTACCAAATTACAAGACTAGAAAATGATGGCTATAATCTAGAAATGGACGCTTGAGCTGATCAACCAGAGGAAAGATTTATCATCTGCACTATTTTCTGGAGGCCTCTTGAAGGTAAGATAATACTATGTTTTCTCAAATTTATCTGCGTAATAGCAACTTCAATATAATTCAAGATGTATTTTTGCATTTCTCTCGTGTCTAAAAAATCTTACTATCAGAAGTGCAGCTTGATTTGCCTCAAACAAGCCGCATTTATTTAACCCAATGAACCTCTGTACCAACGCTTGGTACAAGGAAGTCTTCGAATGAAGCAAGCTTGCTTATCAATACAAGTCGAGTAATTTGTTCTCTGTGTGCTATTTGCTACTTAGGACCTTTAGGATGATCTGTTCTAGAATCTAGAGTATAGGTATGAATTCCAATGTTATGCTAATTGTTTGTCGCTCGGATACTTAGTTACAATGTAGATGCAAGATCGCCGAATTTTTGTAGTGCTAATCCAAATAAGCTAGGTAGACTCAGATAAGCATAGTCTAAAAAAACTTTTTTGTAGTGCTAATCCAAATAAACTAGATATTTTTCTTCGTTGCTGGAAATTTTGTTACTTTATTTGTTTGCCATATTTTCATACCGGTAATATGTTTTGCCGATTTGATTAAAATGTAGCCCTTAGCTAAACAACTTACCAATCGACCGTCTTATTCATTGATTAATTTTTTTAATGCCAATGATCTGTTTATGGCATCATGCTTTCGCTTTACCAAAATCCAATCGGCGCAGCGTAGCGCGCAATTCTACCTAGTTCAGTTAACGCAGAAAAGAAATGCCCTGCTGAGTCCTGACACAAGGTACAAGAGCGAAGTATAACGTGTTAGCAATGCTGTGAAGCAGTGAAACTGCTGGTGGTTCACTGTAGTGTACCCACTGAATCGCTGACTTGGGTTGCTGAACGTGTCTCTGCTCTTACAACCTATGTGACACTGCCCACATGATGCTGTTGTCTTTTTCTTTTCCTGGCGTAAACAGAAAGATCCGGACTTCCTAAAAATTTAGGATGCAGTAATTTAACAAGTAGTTTAATAGTCACAAAATTATCATTTCACCAGCTGCTGACTGAGTTTCTGTGAGTGTTACTGGTAGGCTGGTGATGCCCAATTCTTTCCAGGAATAACAAAAGAAAAGAAAAGGTAGCAATATTTCTGGACGGTACATGTCCAATACCGTTATCCACTTGTTTTTGTCTGTTTGCAGCAAAGCATAAGTGCAGTAGCAGCAAGCAGGGGGTGGAGAACAGAGCACAGCGCTTGGAGATAATGAACAGCAACTTAGTCTCCGCCATTTCTGCATCCCCATCTGCGGCAACTACTGCTCGTCCTCGTCATGATGCAGTGAAGCAGCTAAGGATAAAGGTGAAGCCACAGGAGCATCACGCGGGCTTCTGGGAGGGCAGAGGCAGGGCAGTGGTGGCGAGGGCCGGGCCTGGGCCGCTGACGGAGATAGAGCCGGACCTGCAGGAGGACCCCATCGACAAGTGGCGCACCAACGGCGTCAGCCCGGTCTGTCCCTTCTCTCCTCGTTCGCTTTAGAATCCGTGTAATTTTCTTTTCAGCGGAGCGCAGGAGCATTTTGCTTGGTTTCTTGCTGCTGTGTTTTCTGAAGAAATGGATAACACTGGAATGAAGTTGTTTTGCAGGAGGATTTTGTCTATGGGGTATATGATGGCCACCACACCTATCATGAAACCCAAGGTCTTATCTTAACTCTCTTATCCTCTCCTTCAATAGAAATGTATTGTCATGTGTGCAGAATAAGCTTAGTGCTCAGATTTCTAAGTTGTGCTGATTTTGATGTGATGTTGTGGAACAAATCATCCAACTGAAGATAAGAAGGGCTTCTGGGAGGATGTCTCCGAGTGGTACCAAGAAGCTGAGCCTCCTCAGGGCTTTCAAGGTACACTCATGGTACCTTTTACTGTCTTAAAATAGTATACATGCCCTTAAATCTTTGTCTCAGATATAAGATATTCTTGAAACAAGCTTGCTCATTAGCATCAATGGAAATCTATTGTAGCACTCATCTCCTGGTCATTTCCTCCTGCAATCATCCTTGGCATGGCTTTCAATGTACCGGTACGAATTGAACAGTTCCATTAACCTTCACCTCCTACTTACTTGCATCATCTATCTTGAGTTCACTGAATGGAGATATACATGTCTACTTGTGCCACTAGGGTGAGTACCTTTACATTGGAGCAGCTCTCTTCGTAATTGTGTTCTGCATCATTGAGATGGACAAGCCGGACAAACCACACAACTTTGAGCCAGAGATCTACATGATGGAGAGATCAGCTCGAGACAAGCTCATTGCGGACTACAACTCCATGGACATCTGGGACTTCAATGAGAAGTACGGCGAACTCTGGGACTTCACTGTCAGCAGAGATGAGATTGTGAAATCATAGATGCCATCCAGAAGATGGGGTGTCACATTGGCTAGATTCAGATGCAGACCAGTTCAGATGATCATATGTGTGTAAGCAAGGATGGCATAGCTGCAAGAAAAGGCTCCTCAAATAAAGAAGTTGGAATGGGAAGGATGTATGTATGGACAATTTCAAGCACTGGAAGGCTTGCTTTTGATGATTTTGTCATGTCTGAGGTTCTCAACCCTGCAAAAATGGGGAGCTGAAAATTATGTTTCATCCTCATAGATGTATGTAAGGCTTCTTACATCACGTACTCTCTGAAGTCTGAACAAAGCATGGAATAGGTAGCAGCTTGTTCCATCAACTTCCTTCATCTGCATGGTTCTTTATCTTTTCCCCAATGTTTTGAGAAAAAATACCATGCAGGGTTAATGCAGCAGAAAAATAGAATTGCCAATTTGGCACCGTTAATTATGGCGAGTCATATCTAGTCTTTTAGGACTTGGAAATGTATGTTAGATGAATCCTAATAGGATCAGGATTCCTAGTTTTTTAGTAGGATTCCTACTTGTTTTGGAGGGCTAAGGGGTCCATATAAATCCATAGGGCGGTCATGGAGAATCCAAACAACCAAGCTGCAAACCAACTCATCCAAAGCAAGACGCGCACAAGAGGATCAGAGGTTAGGTTATTCTTTAGCACTAGATTCCTGTATAGGGTAAGAATCCAAGGATATTAAAAGGTTCGAGAGGTTGTGAGAAAACGACAATTCCTTATACTCTTTTGTGGTTGTGCTTCAAGAATTTGCGGTCGGCTTTGTCAAGTCTTTTTTCTCATTATGGTTGCTTCAACGTTGTTATTTTGGTTCTCTCTACAAGATCCATCTTCTTTGATCTTGAGATCATGCACACTCATGCCTTTTCTCACAAAACTCTGATCCGATCTGAGTATTGCTACATATAAGGAGTATCATAGTGTAACAGGTGGTATTAGAGCCAATGTTAGATTAATTATATTTGTGAGAAGGTTGGTAAGCGTCAGGTGGCATAAAATCAAGATTGATGTCGATGACTTGGAATTAAGTAGAGAAATTTGATGGCAGAGGAAATTTCACCGTGTGGCAATATATGGTAAAAGATGTCTTTGTCCGGTATGAGTTAATCGAGGCTCTTGAAAGGGACAAATTGGAAAAAAAACATCCTAACAAGGTTGGAAGGTAATGGAGCGAAAGGTTATTAGTATAATCCGTTTATGTCTCTCCGATGAGATAAAATACTTGGTGATCAAAGAGGATTCACTGAAGAAATTATGGAAGGATTTAGAAAAATTGTATATAGCAAAATTACTGACAAGTTAGTAGACGCTGAAGCGACAATTGTACAGGCTGCATATGGAGGAAGGTACACTATTTATTGACCATTTCAATGTCTTCAACAAGCTTATTATACAGCTGATTAGTATGGATGAGAAAATTGAAGAGAACTACAAGGTTGTTATACTAGTATCATCTCTATCACCATATTAGGAGCAATTGGTGAATATCCTCATGGGGAAAAGAACTCTCAACTTCAACAATGCAATTACATATCTATTGAAGGCGGATTCCTTGAAAAAAAAAGCTATCAAAATCTTCATCCTTAGGTGATTAAGCATTTGTTGCAATAGGTATTACGAGCAGAAGCAAAAGTTATAGAAAATGGAAGGACAAGAGCAAGGGCACACCGCACACATGTATGCTATCTATGCAACAAGGAAGGTCATATGATAAAGGGTTGTCCAAATTTAAAGCAAATGAAGGGTGAATGCTCAATGATGTTAGCAAAAGATGATTTGGACGTACTTGTCGTCAATTAATTAGGTGTTTTTCATGGATGGATATTAGATTCGGGTAGTGGCTTCCACATATATTCGGTGAGAACAATATTTGATGAAGGATCTGTAAGCCCAATGTATGGAATTGTTTACTTATCTGATTGCAAGGAGTATACAATATTAAGGTGGGAACAGTTACATTGAGATGTATGATGGAGCACATCGCATATTGACAGGAGTTTAATATGTTCTCGATTTAAAGAAGAATCTAATATCTATGAGGTCGCTTGAACTCGAAAGTGGTGAGATATCACTTTGAGGTGGAGTCATGTAAGTTACTTATAAATAGTAGGTAAACATAAAAAATATCTAGAGCAATGGAGGGTACCGATTGATGGGTAAACTTAAAAGAAGGATAATCAATAGGAGGTCTAAAATTCTAATAGGAAGAAGAAAACCTAAAAGAAGGATAATCAACAATAGATATTGAGATCTCAATTGTAGTTATGTGCAAAATTGCAAAGACGGTTGCAATATCTAGCAAGCTAAGATGTGAGACGTTGGAAGAAGGAAGACATAGTGGGACCAATCACACGTACCAACGAGTAGGTGGAGCTCAGAGGCTGTATAAACCTATGTCATGGAGGTTATAGGTACGTGACGTGTGGTTAACCAAATTGTACAAAGAAAAGCCTATCAGGTGGTTGGTTTGGACGCCCCAGTCCGAATACCAACACACACATTGAGGTGATATGCATGAGCCCCTATGGTAAGAACACTCCCAAAGGTGGGAGGAAAACAAAAATACGGAGCTAACTTGGAGTGATTTCTTAGAGGAGCGCAATGACTTCAACGGATAAGAGTCAAGGTAGAGATTATTAATTATAGTGACTCATATCTTGTCTTTTAAGATTTAAAAATATGTGCCAGATGAATTCTAATAGGATTAGGGTTCCTAGTTTCTTTCGGAGTAGGATTTTTATTTGCTTTGAAGGACTAAGAGGGCTATATCTATATATATTTATAGGGTGGTTATAGAGAACCTAAGCAATCAAAAAGCCACAAACCAATTTATTCAAAATAAGAGGTACACGAGAGGATTAGAGGCTAAGTTATTCTTTAGCACTATATTTTTATATAGGACAAGGATCTGACGATCCTAAAAGGTTTGAGAGATTGTGAGAGAATAACAATTCTTTGTACTCTTTTGAGATTGTGCTTAAAGAAAGAATTTACAGTCAGTTTTGCCAAGTATTTTATCTCTAGTTATGATTTCTTCAATGTTGTTATTTTGATTATCTCTACAAGATTCATCTTCTTTGATTTTGAGATACCGTATCTTACAAAACTCCGATTCGATCTGAGATTTGCTGCACAAAAGAAGAGGTATCAGAACGTAACAGACACCACCCTCCCAATCTTATAAATGTATGTAACAAAAAGAATTGTCATTTCTTTCTTGTACAAGATGAAAGCCTATGGCAAAATAATAATAATAATAAACCAGCAGAATGGAGGAGAAAAATAAAGAAAGGGAACCTCACAGCTGTTCCTTTTTTGTACACTTCAGTTACAGCTGATGAGCTGACTCACTATGAAAAGAAATCAGAGGGGAGAAATGGACAGCGAACAGCTAATCCATAACTCTGGTATGAGGAAACTAGCTTAGCTGTAGCCTGTAAATGCTACACATTCCGTTCTTCTTCATCTTGATGTTGTGAAGAGTTGACTGCCTAGGGTGACAGTTGGGGTGCCTTCTGCCATGACGGTTGTCAACCTGATCTCTTGCTCGCGTATCCGGTTTATCTCGGCCTCCACCAAGCTCATCGATGGACGATGCTCTGCCTCCACCAAGCTCGTCGATGGACGATGCTCGTTCAGTGGGTTCACGCACCACGATGTCAAGCGCAACAGTTCCTTCATGCCTTCTGAGGTAAAGCCAGTAGTCATTCTGCCATCAGCAATTGCAGAGACATCACTTGATTCCTGAAAGTTCTGTACCTGCATATCAGGCATCAGTAGCAACGTTATTACTGATATGATGAGAGGGATTATATTTTTTGTGAAATGGATAGGAACCAGATTGTTAGCATTTACCCATCGAATGATGCTTTGATCAGACACGGCTCTCCTTCCACTGACCAACTCCACAAGGAATACACCAAAACTGTATACATCACTTTGTATGGAAAAACTTGCAGATTCCTTCACTCTGGTCATGCAGCAAAAATTCCTTCAAACTCGAGCACTGGATGACGATAAGTTGGTACTAGTGCAACTAACACATTGAAAGCATCTAGTTTTTTGCTATCCACTGATGAAGTCAGCGAATGTAAGAACTTCAACCAAACAAAGAAGTATCTCAGTAGTTACCGAGGATCAAGGAAAGGATCATTAGATGTTCTTGAAGACGGGCCTGCACCACCTAGTCGATCAAGAAGGCCTCGAATGCCAGCATCCGCAACTTTTGGTATGAAATCCTCATCCACCAGTACATTAGCCGTTTTGAAGTTCATATGGACAAAAGGAGGGGTCAAAGAATGCAGGTGAGTTATACCTGAGTAACAGGAAAGATTATTATGTTAAGATTGCTTGCGTAGTTGCTGTAAGATCATCGCAACTGCAAAATGAGACAGGTAATCCTATCTTCTGTTAATCAGGATAATCCTGTTTGCATGGTGTGCATTTAGGAGGCCATAATTAGCATGTTTAATCCAGCCGTTTAGGAGTTTCTTGTAACTGCATGTTTAATTACTTGTAACTGCTGCATGTAGGAGTTATGTTAGGGGAATAATGTAGGAGTTTCTAATAGCTTTAACTAGCATGTAATGGCTGCATGTAAGGTGTGTTTTTCCTTTAAATAGCATTGAAAAAGATAGAAACGCTGCAGATTTTGCCAGCACAAACATCCCTTTGTTAGTTCGGTATTTTCTGACATTTGGTATCAGAGCCCTGTTCTGATCTAGGGAGCGGCGATGTCAGAGTCTCCAAATCACCACGGAAGCGCACCACCGAACCATCGGCGCCGTTCACAGTCGCTACCGATGCGGCGTGCACCACCAAGGCGGCGTGGGCGCGAGCGTGGCGGTGGTCATGGGCAGGCGCGGTGGGAGGAGCTGATCGTCGTCAACCGCATGGTGAAGGAGTCATCGGCATCTGTGCAGTACCCGATGCTCACGAAGACGAATTACCCGGAGTGGGTGATTATGATGCGCATCAATCTGCAAGCGCAAGGCCTGTGGGGCGCAATTGACCCCGGCGGCATGGAGTACAACGAGGATCGGCTGCATCGGCAAAGAATCGCTTGCTCACCCCGCCGGAGATGCTGAAGCTCGACGGCAACAAGGACACCGCACAGAGGCGTGGGAGGTCATAAGGTCATGCGGATGGGAGTCGAGCGTGTGCTGCGGGCGAACGCGCAAAAGCTCGCGCGATTTCAACAACATCGCCTTCAAGGAAGCCAAGAACGTGGACGATTTCTCGACGCGCATCATCGCCTCGCCAACAACTCGCGCTCTCGGCGACAACATCGACGACGCGGAGGTCGTGGCGCAAGATGCCGCAGTTGTCCCCGACCGTTCATGCAGTGGCGATCTCCATCGAGACATCGCTAGACGCTGGTGAGATGTCCATTGAGGAGGTCACGGTCGCCTCCGGCCCGTGGAACAACGGCTTGATGCGCTACGCGCCGCGCGAGCTCGCTCGCAATCGCTTTCTCATCAAAGGAGGAGGATCTCATCCATCGCCTACGCAAGCGCGATAAGGAGGGTGCACACGGCGGCAACGCTGGTGCCGCAGGCGGCACGAAGCGTAGCTTTCGCTTCCGCCACGCCACAAGACGCAGCCACCTAAACGCTGCACCGCATAACGCGCAAGGGCGCAGAAGAAGCCCATTGACAAGGATATGTGCAAATACTGCGGCAAAATCGGGCATTGGGCTCGAGAGTGCCGGAAGAAGAAGAGAGACGAGGCGGCACCGCAAAGATGGCGGCAGAGGAGGTCGATGACGACGAAGTCGCCCTGCTAATGGCCCAAGCGGCTCGCTCACCGCATCACTGCGCGCGCCCAGCGTGCCGCCGCCAAAGGTACGCTTGGTGATGTGTCTTCTCAACGAAGAACGAAGCGACGGCAGCAATTTGAGACACCGACAACCACACAGTGCCTATGACAACGGCGGTGGTACTCGACACGCGCGCGCTAAACCACATGATCGGGTAACGACGCGCCTTCTCCGAAGCCGAACCGCGACGCCACGGCACGGTGAAATTCGGCGATGGATCCATGGTGGACATCCTCGGCGCCGCACGATTATGTTTGCGGCGCGTGAGGACGCCATCGCGGTATTGTCGGACGGTACTTCATCCCGCGTCACGCAACAACATCATCGCCTTGGGCCAACTCGACGAGGTCGGCCGCCAGTGTTGATCGAGGATGGTGTATTGCGGTGCGTGATCCGATGAGGGAGTTTCGCCAAGGCATGAGATCAGAAATCGTCGCATAAGATCACCTGACGCCGCCGACCAATCTTGCTTCGCACACGCGAAATGACGACGCTGCGGGCGCCGCATGAGCGATTCGGTCATCCGAGTTTCGAGGGTCAAGAAGCCGGGTCCGAGGCGGCATGGTGCGCGGGCTTCCACAACCGGATCACGAGATTAGCCGTGGCGACGCCGCTTCGCCTGCAGCAACGCCGCCGCTGCCCCGCAAGAGGCTGGCACCGCGCAGGGGCGCGCTCGACTCGCCCACGGTGACTTGTGCGGCCCGCTACTCCGGCGACACACGGCGGCCGCTATTTCTCGCGACGACGCCAGCAGATACATGTGGTCGGTATCGCCGACGAGCAAGGACGAGGCGTTAAGCGTTAATCTGCAAGTTCCGTGTCGCGCCGAGGTGGAGACGGCACGGTTCGCGCGCTACGCATGGATCGTAGAGGTGAGTTCATGGCGGTCACCTTCGGCGAGTACTGTGTAGAACAAGGTGTTCATCGTCAGCTTACGGCGCCATATTTGCCGCAACAAAATGGTGTCGTGGAGCGAAGGAACCAGGCCATGATGGCCATGGCAAGGTGTCTCCTCAAGGCGAGGAGGATGCCGAGCACTTTTTGGGGGGAGGCGGTGAGTACTGCCGTGTTCATCTTGAACCGATCACCGACGAAGAGCATCACCGGTAAGACCCCCTACGAAGCATGGCATGGCGAGAAACCGGCCGTGCACTTCATGCGCATGTTCGGCTGTCTGGCGCACGTCAAGGTCATGCGTTCGTACACCACGAAGTTTGATGACCGAAGCGTGAAGATGGTGTTCATGGGGTACGAGCCGGGCTCCAAAGGCTATCGGGTCTATGATCCGGTGAGCGGCCGGCTCCATGTGACCCGCGACGTGGTGTTCGACGAGGCCAAAGGGTGGAATTGGGAGGCAAACGGCGATGTCGGCCCTGAGACATTCACCGTGGAGTACACGGTAAACAATTTCTCAGGCGGTGGTGACCCAAGCACTCCTGTATCCCTAGCGACTCCGGCTTTGGATGCTGTGAACGAGGACACGCCGCAGACGCCCATGAACATCGCCAACGACACAAGGGGTGCTCGCGTGGAGCACTGCACACCACCGTCACACATTCCGTCGGAGCTCGACCACAGCGACGGCGGCGCACCATGACGGTTCCGCATGGTGGACAACTGTATCGACACGGCCGAGCCACGCATGTTGGATCCCGATGAATGGCTTCTTGTGGCAACCGAGGAGCCCACTTCCTTCGACGAGGCGCCATCGATTCAAATGCGGAAGGCCGCGATGGAAGAGGAGATGGCCGCCATTGAGGACAATGGCACGGGAGTGGTGGACCTCCCGCTCGACATCGCCCGATCGGCCTCAAATGGGTATTCAAACTCAAGAAGGACGCGCAGGGGCGTGATCCGTCACAAAGTGCACCGGTGGCGGCGGGTACGGCAACGCCGGTGTGGACTTCGATGAGGTGTTTGCGCTGGTGGCGCGGCTCAACTCGGTGCGCGCACTGGTTGCTGTGGCGGCGCACGAGGGCTAGACGCTTCATCACCTCGACGTGAAGTCGGCTTTTCTCAATGGTGACCTCACGGAGGAGGTCTACGTCGCTCAACCACCGGGGTTTATGATCGCCAAGCGAGAGCGGCAAGTGCTGCGGCTGCACAAGGCCTTCTATGGACTGCGTCAAGCTCCTCGGGCATGGAATGCCAAGCTGGACCACACGCTGGTGGCGCTTGGGTTAACGCGCTGCGAGGAGGAGCATGGTGTGTACACGCGCGGCGCGGGACATAGGCGCGTGCTTCTGGGCGTGTACGTCGACGACTTGATCCTCATCGGCGCTGACCATGCTGAGATCGAGTTGTTCAAGGAAGAGATGAAGCGCTCATTCAAAATGAGTGATCTTGGGCAGCTGAGCTACTATCTCGGCATTAATGTGAAGCAACTGTCTGGGAGGATCACCATGAGCCAAGCTGCATACGCGGCGAAGCTCCTGGACAAGGCTGGCATGGCCGGCTGCAACGCCGTGCAAATACCCATGGAGGCGCGTCTCAAACCGAGTAAGGAGAGCTCCAACCCACCTCTAGATCCTACGTTCTATCGCAGCGTGGTTGGAAGTCTCCGGTACTTGGTTCACACCCGACCAGATATCAGCTTCGCGGTCGGGTACGTGAGCAGGTTCATGGCGAACCCAACGACGGAGCATCTGAGCGCCGTCAAGCATCTACTTCGTTACGTCGCTGGCACGCTTCACTACGGCCTCAACTACACCAGGGGGCACGACGACATCGAGCGCAAGGGGTATAGCGACGCGGACATGGCCGGCAACATGGATGATCGCAAGAGCACTTCCGGCATTCTGTTCTGCCTCGACAATGCACCAGTGTCATGGCAGTCGCAGAAGCAACCGATGGTGGCACTATTGTCGTGCAAGGCGAGTATTATTGCGCTCTCGGCGCGCATGCCGTGAATCTGCTCAGCGGTGATCGACAACTTTACGGGCGAGACACCGACGCCAAGAACGATCTTCGAGAGACAACCAATCGGCGATCCAATTGTGCAAGAATCGGTTTTTCATGGCCGGAGTAAATATATATACGACGCTTCCACTACATCGTGAATGCGTCGAGGGTGACAAGTCATCATCCGCAAGATCCACACTGACGAACAACAAGGGCGACATACTGACGAAATCACTTGGCCGGGTGAGATTTTTACACCTGCGCTCGAAGCTCGGCATCGTCGACATCAACCAGGATTAGGGGGAGATTGTTAATCAGGATAATCCTGTTTGCATGGTGTGCATTTAGGAGGCCATAATTAGCATGTTTAATTACTTGTAACTGCTGCATGTAGGAGTTATGTTAGGGGAATAATGTAGGAGTTTCTAATAGCTTTAACTAGCATGTAATGGCTGCATGTAAGGTGTGTTTTTTCCTTTAAATAGCATTGAAAAAGATAGAAACGCTGCAGATTTTGCCAGCACAAACATTCCTTTGTTAGTTCGGTATTTTCTGACATCTTCTATGATGGATATGGATTTATGAAAATAAGCTTCTGCCAGTAGAGGAAAATGTAGACTTGGTATCAGTGTGAAGACTCACCTCTAGCAGTTCCATGAGCAATAGAAAGTCTCTGCTTGAATTCTAGCCTTACGCCTGGAGCATGGCTGTTACCTGCATAATTACAGCAGAATCAAATTAGCACCTTTGATGCACGTCTTGTACATGAGCATAATAATAGGGAACACATAATTAAAAATCACCATGTAAATGTGTAGAAACACTGCCATTGGGGACATACTCATAAACAAGCATCTGCATGCCATTCTCTTGGCAATACCCCAATAGGTTTACAAGGTTACGATGACGGATAGATGATAGGTAATTGACCTGGGTAGGAAAAGGCACCAAACATGAGTTCAGGGCCACTATACTGTAACTCCTGTGAAGAAACAGGACTTTAATTTCTTTGATAGAAAAAATGGCTCTACTTTCTCTCCTCTTGCATGCGACAACACAACAAATTCTGCCAATGTAGAATCAGCCGCTACTCTAAAGAATCTGTGGATAAGAAGAAAATTGTGGCACCTCTTGAATAAATTCTTGGCTAGGAGGAGATTGCCGCTTTTTAATAGCTACAATTGTGCCATCCTGGAGCAAACCCTTGTATACCTCTCCGAACATTCCATGTCCTATAAGGTTCGAACTGCTGAAGTTCTTTGTAGCTGAACTTAGTTCCTCCAGAGTCAGACATCTTGCTCCTTGCAGCTCTGATATATAGAAGGGCATTTTGTTAAGCTAAAAAGAAAATTGAGCCACTAGCTGAAAAGTGTTGAATTTCAGAGCCTCTTAAATAGTAATTTAGGCAGTACCTGGTAGAGCTGGACCCGACGAACTACTCTCTGAAGAGTCCAAAGTTCTTCTGCGGTGCCGTAGGCAAAGTACTATCAGAGCTATCACAAACCCAACAAACGCCAAGCCTCCAGCACCTCCTAGAGCTGCTGCAAGAATTGCTGACATCTAGTATGAAATCTCTTCCTTCAGAACAGGGTATTATTTTTTGTTGCAGCAGTGATGAAGTTTGCACCAGCAAACATATGACCTAAAGAGTAGTACATTAAATTTATCTGTATTTTTAGCATTGAAGTCATAAGAACAAGAGCATACAGATTGCTGAACCAACAGTACAATGTTACACAATGAATTAAATAGTTTCAGAATACCAACGAAACATCTGCACCATGTATGGATGGATTGATTGGTCAAGAGATAAAGTTACTTCACTTCTTGTGTCGATTGAACATGTTTAACTCTTCTAGGCAGTGGTAGGAAGGCATATTCCGATTGTGACGTCAGCAGTATGGAGCAAGGCATTATTAATGCATAAATCCAGAGAAAGGACAACTATATTATGAGATGGAAGAGAACAATGCAAATTTGTAGGGCATTCCATATTGAATATTACGTGGCAAGGTGGTCCGTGCCTTTAGCTTTTTTTCTCTTTTATTTTCCTTCTTTCCCAGATAACGCACCACACCTTTATTCAAAAATTCCGCACCATAAATGGATTTAGAGAAATTATACCTACACTACGAAATTCCCACGGTACAAAGAGCCTCACAAATGCAATAATCTGTAGTAGATATTTATTGGGCTGGCAATAAAACTACATGACTATACGTAGAAAAGAAATTGTTCACCGCAGCATTTTATAATTATTGAGGTGCTTTTGTACTAAATAAAGTAAACATGAATAAGCTGCAATGTAATGGCAAAAGATGATCGGCTACTGCTTGGACCATTTGCATTTTCAAGCTATATATGAGTTGGTTTGTTGTGTAAGAAGCAATCCACAAATCTACCATTTCTGTGATCTGACAATGTGGCATTTGATTTATGAGCTCTGAAGTTATTGGCAAACAAGGTCATGCAATAGGACAAGAATTCCAATCGCGAAAATGATTAACAGAAAGAGAAGTGTTCATCAATACATGCTACATAAAGATTTTCTTAACTTGATGTTAATAAAGAATAACAGGTATGCAGGACGATCCATGACCTATAACCCATGATGGGCAAAATTAAGTACTTCTGATCAATGCTTGAATACAGGTAATCTGAAAATTCACATAATTCACACTCTTGTCTCCAAAATATACATTTCGTCAAAGAAAGCCCAGAATCATGCAAAGATGAAAACTTTGGTGAATCGTCCAAACCCATACCATACCTGCAGATTGTCCGGGTCTCCTGGCGTCATTTCCATCCAAGCACAACAGCAGCATCAAATGCTGAAGCCATGCTGCAGACAGCAACTTGTTCCTCTTCCTGTCAATTCTTGACTTTTCCCCTCTCTTCCCTCTTCTTCCTCCTCCACTTGGTCCTATTATCTATCACACAGGGGAAAAAAGCTGCAATGACAACTTATGCCACATACTTGGTTCAGGGGAACAACAAAGGAAGAAATAAAAAAATATCAAGAAATGCAAGAACTAGGCAGATTATGGAAGAAACATGTATAGACATGTAGGAGCTAGCAAGAATCCATGAAAAGAAAAGGCGAGAGAAGCAGAAACCTCTGCCTCCTCCTCAGGTGGGTCTATCCCTGTACTGTGAATTATTTGTGAGTGAGAAGAGTGGGGAGGTTTGGTGAAGGAAGGGGAGAGCCCACAAGAAACACCAGTGGAGAGGAAAACAGCAAGCATGTATCTATATAATGGTTGGGTTGAGCTGTAGGCCTCAGGGGCAAGCAGTGCTTAAAATTGTGGGCTTGGTGATATTGTTGCAGGTAAAAACAACCCCAAAAAATTAACCCCGTTATATGAATTTTATTTAGTCTTTGGACCTTTGTAGCATGAACTAGTATATGAACTTGAATGGATGGATCTCCCAATGATTGCCCCAAAGGCGACAGTTCGTTGAGATAGCGACGCCGCGCCGACGCGGCAATTCTTTCCCCCAATAATTTACTCCTCAATTATTTTCACCAACATTCATATCATCAGATTATTATGTTCTCCTATGAATCTTTCTCGCATTTCGCTGTTCTAGCAAACTAAACAAAAACAAAGGAGATAAAAGAAATGGGTGAGATGGAAAAGGAGGAGCCAAGCCAATGATTGCTGGGAAAGAGAAGAACATGATGGAGGGCTTAACAAGCTGGAAGACAGACAGACAGGAGCTGCTCATCAGATAAAAAGGACTGCTCTCTCTCTCTCTCTCTCTCTCTCTCTCTGCTCATCAGATAGAAAGGACTGCTCTCCCTCTATCTCTCTCATCAGATAGAAAGGAGTCAAGGACTGCTCTCTCTCTCTCTGTGTTCATTTTTTTTCCTGTGTACTGAATTTTTCCGTTCTGATAGTGCTGGTAAGGGTCTAAGGGAAGCATGGAGCACATCAGCAGAGGAGTTGTCAGTTTTTTTTAAGATAAAGAAAGCTTTTATCAATCTCAAGAACATTACATTGAGGAGATACAAGTCCTTGAGATCACTTTCGGCCTCTGCTTAACTAGAAGCACACAGCCCAAAAAATCATAAACACACACACTCTAGTGACTATCAATACGAAGATTAGACCACCACCCATGCGTCTGGGAAAAGAAATCCTTGGTCACCTGAACCAATCGACGAGAAACATCCACCATAATAACCCGCATATCCGGCTGTTGCAGCACAGCCCAAGAACAAAGCCAATGGGAAGTAGCATAAATAACCTGCAAAGTAGATGAATTTGATTTCTTTTGAAAGATAACATCATTCCTGTGTAACCAAATAGACCAACAAATGGTTGCGGCCCCTAGTAACACAATATTTTTAATACTCGTCTCAAAACAACATAGCCAACTTCCAAACATATTAGAAACACTAAAAGGTAGAGCAACACCATAAGCCAGGTACAAAACACCCCAGACCATCCGCGCAAAACGACATGTAAAAAACAAATGCCTAATTGTCTCCGTTTCGTGACAAAAGCAACATGTTTTACTGCCCTACCAATTACGTTTGACCAGATTATCCTTAGTCAGAATAACTCCACGTCTAAGATACCACATAAATACTTTGATTTTTAGTGGGGCTATTAACTTCCATAAACGCTTATTTAAGTTCGGAACATCACATTTAATCAAAGCCAAGTAATGAGACTTCACAGAAAATTGCCCAGATTGACACAAGTGCCAACGGAATTCATCATCATCCTGCGTAAGATGTACATTAGCGATACGTGAAAGCAAATCATTCCACGCCACCAACTTGGACTCAATCAATGACCGTCTCCACGAAATATTATGATGATGAGAGATAAAAACTTCAGCAATAGATATATGCTTTTTCCTTGTGACACTATATAACCCAAGATACTGATCCTTTAAAGGCCTATTTCCAATCCATGTATCCTCCCAGAATCTCACCTGTGATCCATTATTGATTTTAAAAGAACCAAAACGAAGAAAGTCTTGTTTTACCTTCATCAAATTGGACCAAAAATGCGAATCTCCTGGTTTCTACTCTACTTGTACCAAGGATTTAGACAAAAGGTACTTATTTCTAAGTAGTCACGCTAAGTTCCGCTCATTGTTAAAAGCTTGAATAACCACTTACTCAAAAGCGCAATGTTCTTCACTTTTAAATCTAGGATCCCAAGTCCCCTTGATCTTTAGGTTGACATAGAATATTCCATTTAGCAAGACGATATTTTCTTTTACCAAAGATCTCCTTGCCAAAAGAAACGAGATCGAAATAGTCCATTTATTTAGAACGCTGAAGGATCTCGAAGAATGACATCATGTACATTGAAGACTATCGAGCATCGAATTGAGAAGTGTTAAACGCCCTCATCGAAAGATGTTTCCTTCCAACTATCGAGTTTCTTTTCGAATCGCTTTCTACTATTTTCCAATCAATTTCGCAATGTTTTATAATGAATAGAAATGCCTAAATATCGATAGGAAACTCCTTGCTTGCAGCCAAACAAACCCAAATACAGATCTAACGAATCTTGAGCATCACCCAAGCAGAATAACTCGCTCTTATGGAAGTTTATTTTGAGACCTGATATTTGCTCGAACGCACAAAGCAATAACTTCATATTGCAAGCCTTATCCAGGTCATGTTCCATAAATAATATTGTGTCATCTGCATATTGTAGAATAGATAAACCCCCATCCACTAAGTGAGGTACTACTCCGCCAATTAACTCCAATTCTTTAGCACGTCTAACCAGCACTGCCAACATATCGGCGACAATATTAAACAATAATAGTGATAAAGGATCACCTTGGCGCAGCTCTTTTTTTGTTTGGAAAAAGGGCCATATTTCATCGTTAACATTGACCGCCACACTACCTTCTGAAATGAAAGACTTAATCCAAGAAATCCACTTGGCTGAGAAACCTTTCATCCGTAACGTCTGAAACAGAAAGGGCCATTTCACCTTATCATAAGCTTTCTCAAAATCAATTTTAAGGATCACTCCACTCAACTTTTTTCTATGCATCTCATGAATTGTTTCATGCAGAATGACGACCCCTTCTAAGATATTCCGTCCCCGCATGAAAGCTGTCTGTGTCGGGCTAACTACGTTGTCAGCAACCATTGCCAATCTGTTTGTAGCTACCTTGGTAAAAAATTTGAAACTCACATTGAGCAGGCATATTGGTCTATATTGTTGTATGATATTAGCTTCCTGAACTTTGGGAATGAGGGAAATTATTCCGAAATTCAGATTGTAAAGAGGTAAATCTCCCGAATATAGCTCCTGAAACATAATCAATAGATCCCCTTTAATAGTATCCCAGAATTTCTGATAGAATTCCGCAGGAAAACTATCGGGACCACAAGCTTTGTTATGTTCTATCTGAAACACCGCATCTCTGACTTCTGACTCAGAGAACTGAGCAGTGAGAAGAGTGTTTTCCGCTAATGAAACTTGCATAATATCCTGATTGCCATCCTCACAAAGGTCTAACACACTCTCGACCGGTTCCCCAAATAGTTCTTTGTAGAACTTAGTTATATAACTTTTAAGATTATCCTGATCCTCAATCTTGCTACCCTCATGTTCCAAAAAATAGATTCTTTTCTTTCTATGTTTTTCATTGGCAACCATATGAAAATATCTAGTGTTATTATCACCCAATAGAATATCATTCACTTTCGCCCGTCCGCTGATAATACTTTATTTCTTCCTCTCTGAGACTGCAAATTAGAAGGTGTCAGTTAGTCCCAAATTAGAAGGTTAGAAACCTCGTTTTGGAAAAGGTAATCCTATTCTGTTGCTGCCTGTGCTCCCCATGCACAGAGACTGCACTAACATCCAAAGAAGACGGCGGAAACAAAAGATGGATCGCTCGGACTCCATCCAGAGTGAGCGTGAGCAGTGCATTGTGTATTGCTTACCGTCGCTTACTGCTGGCGAAGTGTCCGTTGCTAACTTCCTCTTCGTTTATACTAGGGTGGGAACAGTCGGTTATCAGTTGTGCGGTACTGTGATTCAACTCGCCCTATTATTGTCTTTTCAGTTTTGCTAGCCGTAAATTTCCTTATTTTTTTTTTCTGAAGTCTGTTTTTTTTATCGTTAGATTTGTACGGCGGTTGATGTACCATATTATTAGAGCATCTTCAACAGTGCCTAAAATCCATTCTTAAAACCTGATTTTGGGCTTGATTGCAAAAAAAGACTCCAACAGCTTCTCTTTCTAGCTCCTCAAATTTTGACGCCTAAAAACAAGACTCGACTTTCATTTTTGTGCACTCGTCCAAGGCCCCAATCAACATTATTTCATCGCCTGGGATGGCCCACCGGACCAATTCAAAGGTGTTTTGGAGAAAATATAGAACTGTTGGAGAAACAAGGATTTTGTAGACCCAAAATTTTTTGGGAATGTCCCAATCTAAGAATATTGGGAGTCTAAATATTAGGAATTGTTGGAGATGCTCTTAGATGTTGATCCAATGCATAAAAAAGTGACTAGAAAATTTCGATCACATTACAAACAGTTAACTCCTTCATTAGTCGGATTTGTCTCACTTTTTACTGCTGTTTGCTACTGACAAAGTGTTTGTTGCTAACTTTACAGGGACTGTCCTCGTATAAGACGAGGAGAGTAAAGTATCAATAGTGTGGTAGTGTGTCCCATCAATCGGGATCACTTGTAGCTCTCGTTTCGATTACAACTTTAACAGCTATACATAAACCTCAAGTTTACTGTTCAAAAAACACTACTCCGATTTTTGACACTTTAGTAAACACTACAACCAAGCGTTATTAGGCGATCTGAGATATTCGTTGTATCGATCAAACGGTCCAAAGGGTAGAGAATTGTTTAAGCTAAATTCCCATATTCATTACACGTAACCCTTTCCGTCTTGACATCCAACTCAGTTTATCAAAAGAAGACAATTTGGATTTCGGATTTGCGTCACTCACCAATGCTTACTACCAACAAAAGCCGTCCTCAAATAAGATGTCAAGAGATCGAGTCCGTTATCAATTGCTTAATTGCGTGATACAACTTAGTTTATCGTAAGAACTTCACGATTTCTGGTTCTGTTACAGCTGGATGGCTGGGAGCCGGCTCTCAGGTCATGTGCCCTTCTTCTGACTTCCAGCTAATGGAAGATACCAATGAAGAAAGGGGGCAAAACACAGGAAAGGGATGGCTGATGAGCACGTTGCATCACGATCACACAGAGGTGGGCCTGCTGCGTGCAGTGATGTCGTTCCTACCGGAGAAGGAAACTTTCAGAGTTCTTTAGACAGATGGAGAGAAGGGAGATACATAATATTATACTTAAATACTTGCAATTCCATTTCTCTATCACGCGACTTTTGCTTCCTTTTTTCCCCTGACGATTCTTGTTAAAAAAAAAACAAGACACTTTGTTTGGTTCTTTGCAACTTTTGGATTCACTTATTAGAGGGATAATTGAATAAATTAGCTGATGTGACGTGATGATAAATCTTTATTTTACTTCTTCTTCTCTGAACAATGCCATTTATGTGCATATCTTACATCGAGGTTTCTTTCAGGGTGGTTGGTCAGTTGTTGGTGGCGATTTTTCGGACTGTTGATGACCTTGCTTCCTGCAGTTTCGAGCCACAGGGAAATCTTATCTGCATGAGCAGCAGCTTGTTTGTTGGTGTGTGTGCGCGCAGCGGTGAGTGCAGCACAGCTGTGTCTCCACGACGCCATCGTGTGTGCGCGCGCTGTAGCTTACAGCTATCTTCTACAGTTTTACTGCATCTGGCTGGTGTTTCAGAGTGTGAGCACAAGCGGCCAGTGAATAGTAGTGCCACATGAGCCGTTTGCAGTTGGAGTATTAGGCAGAGAAACAATGCATGCACGCACTTCTTGCGTGCATACATTCCCATGCTTTTCTCCATCATGCACTCTCCTGTGTCCTGTCTCCATGTATCATACGTGCATTTCTCGCATGCATATATGACAGCATGGTCAGGTTCCGAAGAGAGGTGTGCATGCCATGCCTGACACTAATGGCGCGCGCTCGCCGGTTTGTTTCAAGGAAAAATTGGTTATGTATCATCCAAAGAAGTTGACTCTAGTTTTATACCACTGAAGTTCACGAATACACTTTAGTAGTATCAAAATATCACTCCATTTAGTTTTTTTTTTCTATTATTTCCACCTTGAGCCTATTAGCTGTTCAGTACGACCATTTTGCCCTCTCTTAGAGCATGTTTGTTTTCGCTTTTGATTCTAAATTTTAACCCTAAAAGCAGAATAAAAAACAAACACCTCGATTCTAAAATTTGATTCTCACAATCCAACCCACCCATATACACAAGAATCCACAATCCACTTCATATGTGCTTTTGGAGAATTAGCTCCTCTACAACCACAATCCAGAATCAACTTTTAGATAATCTAAAGCTAAAATAAACAGACCCTTAAAATAATAGCCCATTTGTAGACCTCTAGATTAGATCTATGTATATCAGATATAGGAATGACAATCGGGTGTGGCGAGTACGGGTAGTACTCACCCATACCCATACCCGCGAACCAAAATCTCCCTCACGGGTATACCTGTGAAGGGTCACAGGCGAAAAATCTCGTCCATAGCACTAGGAGTTAATGAGCTATGGTACTAATACAATCTTTTTGATGAAGTTATGGGTATTAGCTACATTCTATGGATTAAAGAATGATTATCAATGATTCAAAATTTCAAATATACATGAGAATAAGAATTAAAATAATATATGCAGACAAATAATACACGATGCTCGAGTTCAACAATTACTGAAATGAGTTACCATAAATTGGGGATCAAAGGGTCAACTGTGTGCCTATTCTAGCACCTATATCAATAGGATATGACGGATAATCGGGCGGAACGGGTACAGGTGAAGCTTTCTCATACCCATACCCGTTTGCCCGTCGGGTAGAGTTTGGCCCCATAAACATACCCACGGATAATAAAAGAGGAACATACCCACCTTTATTAGGGTTTTTACCTACGGGTACACGAATAATCAGGTAAGATTGCCATCTCTAATCAGATACTTCTCTCTATCTCTCCCTTAGTCCTAATCATAGTTCTAAAAACCGGCCAGGCCTCGAACCGGACAGGCCACCAGTTTAACCAACGGTTTACCGGTGAACCGCTGATTAAATCGGAAAAAAAACCTTTCCCGTTTAACCGCGATTCAGTCCAACTTTAAAACTATGATCCCAATATACCCCTCTCCTCCTCCCCCTCCCACTAATCCACCCTAATCCTAGCCATCGTCCCTCACTTAGGCTTGTCTCCTCGAGAAAATTGATATAATGCCACTCTCAAGAGTAGTGCGAGCCAAAATGCCACTCTCAACATTGTCTTTGTTAAAATGCCACTCTTCTTGTGCCCTCCTCGCCAAAATGCCATTTTCGATTTTCTAAAATGAATTTCGCTTTTCTGTGCAGTTCTAACCACTGGAAATGACCATCCTACCCCCGAGCTCTTTCTCTTATTGATTGCGGTTCCACCAGGCCAGTTCGCAGTCCATTAGTGTTCAGTAATCTAATGTCATGTTCTATCTGCTATATGCCTCTATGCCGATATGCGCTGCTTGCTGTACCACGCTTTGTGCAGTGCTGAGCAATTAGAATTCAGACTTGCCGATTTCTTGTTGACTGTAAACAAGAAACTTGCAGTCAGCTCGAGCCTGCAGATTTTAGCTTTGGCGGTGTGCATGGCGTCACGGAGGTCGGTGGAGCATCATTTCACCTCACCCGATGGAGTTCGCCGGAATTGCTCCGAACTCGTGCACGACACCATCGATCTCGATGAGGCTGCAGCCGGGGACCTTGTCGATCTCGCTCCTCCTCACTTGCACTGCTGTGCTGACCTCTGGACGCGTACATGTTCGACATGAGCACGTAGTCCCCGGCGTCAGCGCCCGTGTAGTCGTCGTGCTCATCGGCCACCCGCCGCATCACCCGCTCCGCTCGCTCGACATCGTCGTGCGCCCATCAGGCCGTGAGGAGTGAGCCCCAGACAAGCGCGTCATGCTGGACCGGCATTGCCGCGATGACCTCTTCAGATTCTTCTGCCTCGTCCAGCCTCCTGGCGCGGTGGCCTGGTGGAACCGCAATCAACAAGAGAAAGAGCTCGGGGTAGAATGGTCATTTCCAGTGGCTAGAACTGCACAGAAAAGCGAAATTCATTTTAGAAAATCGAAAATGGCATTTTGGCGAGGAGGGCACGAGAAGAGTGGTATTTTAACAAAAACAACGTCGAGAGTGGCATTTTGGCTCGCACCACTCTTGAGAGTGGCATTATATCAATTTTCTCCGTCTCCTCCCTACCTCCATTGTTGACCATAGTACGACTCAAAAGGATTTATCTGTAGCTAGGAGGAGAGGGGATCTGGACTCTGGAGCTGGAGAATACGTCGTAGGTTTGTCAAATGCATCATCATGGCATGAATGAATCTTGCAGGTTGTAGTAAATCTGACAATGAGAAATCCAACTGGTTTCTAAAAAAGCTAGTTGATTGATGTATATCGAATCCATCATATTCAAACAAGCACACAAGCGTGATGTCGTTTACTTTCAAGGAGTAACAAGGAATTCCTGGTTTATCTTGGGTGCGCACCAAGGTTGAGTTTAGTTTTTCAAAAAAAAAATCATCACAACTTCTGGGGGGGTTCTCTTTAATTTTGTATTAGGGGCATAGTCCCGCTGAAGATGCTCCAAACATTGAAATGTGCTAAGCTAGACCCTTTTGTGTCAGTCCCACGGAAGAGATTCCAAACATTAATTGAAGTAAAATATACTAAGCTCGACCCCTCGATCCCGCTTAGCACGTTCTCATGTTCTTTTTTTTTAATAATATACTTACCTGCGAGTACACTTTGTTTAGGAAATATATATGTATCGAGAGGTGCTTCCATGCTTTTCTTTTTGACAGTTGCAAAAATATTAAAGTATAAATAAATGGTAGATGGTGATTAATTACTATTCACTTGTTTCAAAATTTGTGCAACTTGTATTAAGTAGGAAAGCATTGAAGCACTGCTCGTATGTATCACCTTTTTCAGAGGGCGTGTAGTGATGTAGATCTCACTTACAATTTTATCATTTGTAGATTTGATATTAGAAATACTAACAAGAATATAACTACCTGTTAAACCCTGAAATAAATTTTAGGTAAAATGTGCAAGACCCACTTAGAGACAACTAATTCCCAAATTAGGTCATAGAAACATTGACAAATCTTACGAAGTAGTATATGCAGGTTTATTTTGCATATTCGCGCACCAACCTTCATTTGATAAGTAAGGTAGGGTCCATGAGATTTTCAGGCAGAATACAAGGAATTTTAAAACTATAAGGATATTATTAATTTCTTAATTTGCCGAATGTAATGCTGCATACTTCAACCTGCTGCAAATTGTATGTTTCTTGTGGGTTCATGATGACTGATGGATGTCCTCTCGACCATGAAATAATTGGCTTCATAACTTACTTTCTTTTTGCATTCAATTATATTATGTAATCCATTTCTTCTTTTGCTTCGAAGTTTATATGAAAAATGAAGGTTATGGATCTGACAGTCTCTATCTATGCTACTTGATAAATAGCCATTCGTGTCTAAATAGCATTGTCTTATACAATGGGCAGAATGTTGCTATCATAGCAATTTGTGGTAAACGTCCTGCTTCAGAAAGTGCAGATATTACAGTTACCTTCAAGCATGACTCCAGGTAATAAACCTATATATTATCTACTTGATACTTCTTTAACAAAACCTAAAATGAATTTCTCATGATTTAACTCATATATAATGCCACAAAAATATTACTTTCAGTCCAGAGGCAATGAAAAGGCTCAATATGATACCTCAAGACGAAACTGCATCTGACAATTCTTTGTAAATATTTCAATTGGATACATGAAAATCAAATGTACATATTTGTCTCGAAAATTACTTTCATAATATTATAATTTTGTTGGATTTTATAGATATATTATAATAGAAAAAATGGTCAAAATTATATTTTAGAGACCATGTCAATATCCAAAACGATAAGTATCTGTGATCGGAGAGAGTATGTCCTTGATTATTGCTGATAGATGGCTTTGCTGATGTCCATTGTACACTCTCCTTTTTATGTCACACAGTCTGGGATTCGGTTTCTGTTTTGGCCAAACCATTGCATTACAGGGGTTGTAGCCTTGGTGACACCTAGCCGAAGGTACTAAGGGCCTGTTTGATACAACTCCAGATCCCAGCTTCATCCGAGATCTGAAACTTGTAGGTTAAAATAAAGTGAATTAAGTTTATATTTTTGGTCTAAAATATAAACAATATGATTCATCTAAACACTCAGCTCCAGCTCCACGGATCTGTGGAGCTAGAAATACCCAGCTCCACCAGATTCACGGATCTAGTGGAGTTGGAGCCCTACCAAACACACTCTAAATTTCAAGCCTAAAGCTTAAGATGGTTGGGGCCCAATGGTGTGAACACTGAGCAAACTTCATCCATCATTTCATCATATATTCTTACCTCGTCAGGACTCAGAATACCAAGAAGTAAACATGAAACTCATGGAACACGTATAGTCACTAACTATATAAATCAATACTCTAAAATGTGGTAATTTAGATGTAAGCAGCCGCATAAGCACAAAATGTCCTGTAGGCTGTCGTGATCCAAAATCCAAATTCAATTTTCTGCCGCACAAGCACAAGGCACGATCCAAATCCAATTGCCTGACGCACAAGCACATGCGTAGAGACGCTACTCAACAACGAAGAACGATTGAAATATTGAATGCACCAAGAGGTATCATGCGAGTCTCGACGTTCTATCTTCTTCTTCTTTGCATGTAAATGGGCTAAAGAATACACAATGGGTTAGAGCATTAGTTGTACCGTAACACAATTGTGCCAACTACTAGCTACGCCCCTGTTTGTGTCCCACCTTGCAACGATTATTCGGTTAGTGGGTACTTATGCGACCTTGTAAGTTATTTGCATGTTTTTAAATAGCAGGGATAGGCTCATAGCATTTGTTATACATGGCATGTAGTTTTGAAAGAGCATAACAAAACGTTAAAGATTATTACGAATAAATATTTATGAGTGTGGTTTTTTTCTTTGAAACTATCTGTACAGACTAAAAAATTCCATGTGTACTTAAATCATATACTACCCAGTAGGAATTTGGCTTGTTAATCAAGCAGTAGTATGCAAGAAGCAAATGGAAACCGGAATAAAAAGTTCACACGCCAAAAAAAAAGTGAAAAAATTACTGTTGAGAGTGGGATTTGAACCCACGCCCTTTCGGACCAGAACCTTAATCTGGCGCCTTAGACCAACTCGGCCATCTCAACTCGCTGGCATAGCACGTGAATACGAACTACTAAATCGTATCTGGAGAATGCGGACCCCCTCGAAACATGCGAATAAATTTTCGTAGCAACTGACCATCCACCAGCAGCCCCAGCCATGCCGATGGAATTCAACAGCAGATAGCCAGCCAGACTTCCAATCCAGACAAGACAGAAGGAAACAAACACGGCACTCGCTCGGGTCCAGCCTAACTCCAAATCAAGGCCTACAACTTGCACGTACTGAGCTTTACATGCTCATCCTATTATACTCTTGTCTTAACTCTTAACTAGCTTAGTTGCTCGTCCAATTAGCAACATGCATGTCCTTTGATCGATGGAGAGCCTCCTGCCTTGCCTGGCCTCCTGCACCTGGCACTGGGCCTAGCCTAACAATTCCTATGTGTGGTGTAGCTGTACCGCCTCTGCAGCTACCCGCTAGCATTGCATAATACGCCTTCGTCTCGACATCCCTCACCTGACCTGGCATCTTGGCCCAGGTTCATTATATACACCTATGCTAGCCGCATACGCATCAGAACCACCTCACTGGTTGTATACGAATTCAGAATTACATATGCTCCGATGGTAATCAGCCGAACGTATTAGTGTGCATTTTAGTTTTTAACTGGGAAAACACACACTTCTTGCTGCCTAAGCATTGCATGGTTAGTGAGGCACACGAGATCGATGGATGGTGAAATGAAATCCCCATCCTTCCTCGATCAAGAAGCAAAGCACAACGATATATAGTTCAGTGGTTAATGTGCCAACAACCTGTCTGAATTGACACAGCAAATGCGAGAAGCCTAGTGCATCTGCTGAAAGAAAGAAATGTGGCATAATCCAACTTACATCGACTAATCGGAACATCCAAAGCCAAATCGAAGCTAATTAACAAACCATACACATGAACAAGTCCAAGTGCCGCTCCATTACAGGATACATGTGCAGGCAGCAGTAAGGCAGGCAGCCGCTGATGCAGAATTAAACAAGATGCCATTGACAGCAACGTTGCCTGCTTCTCTCTACACCGCAAACCGATGGCGCCCACAGAGGCATGACGCATTGAAGACCAGCTGGGCAGCATCATGTTGTCTTATTTTCCGGCCGGCATGGCCTAGCTCCAGATTTTTCAGAGCTGACCGATTTAATGCACAGTACATGCATATAGGTATGTCCATCTCCATCTATACATTGGGGATTAGATTAATTGACCGATTGATGATTAACTCTGACATCTTCTTTTTTTTGAAAGGAACAGCAAGAGAATTGCTGCATAATTAATTAAGAAGAAGGAAAGCAGTTTTGGGTCCTGTTTTTTATGGGAAAACTCTGACATCTTCCACAGACCTGTTTCTCCAAACATAATCCATGTGCTTGATGCTGCGAAATCACACTTGTAACCTTCAAAGCCCTTAGTCTGTATGAATGGTACGGCATTGCTGCATATAGTTGTAACTTCACCTCGACTTAAGCCCAAGAGTCCTGGCAAAACCACCCAACCATGAGCGATCCTCGATGCGATGTGCACTTCAATACAGGTCATTGTTGTAGCACAAGGAAGCTGCCAGCTTGTCGTGCTTCCCAATTGCCATTCTGGTGGTCCTGGTGAACATTCCACTTTTTCAGCCACTTCATTCATGAATCATGACCAAGAGACATTTGTTATGATCTCAATAATTAAGAAAATTACATATCATGCCCGTGCCTTCCATCGATGTGATATATCAATGATCATGACCGCCTGGAGCCATCATGTGGAATTGTGGACTGCTTTAAACATGCCACTGGCAGCTCACCAATGCCAGTGATGACTCACCTAGATAGATTACATAGGTATCGTCAATTATTAAGTATCCAAACAGTCATTCTGAAAGATGAATTATTTACTGCATCCAACATCGGAATCGGAACAAATGGTATCCTTGATGGACCACACAATACCTTTTTACTGTTCTTCAAAGTACCATAAAAAGAGCTTAAAATTGACAGATCACAAGCCCTTTAACAAGACATTGAGCAAATGTCAACACATCTCAATTCTTGAGCATCAAAGAAGTTTGCACGCATGGGTTTCTCGAACCTTGACTTTCCTACTTGTAGCTGGGAGCAAACATATTAAGAAAAAAGGTAGTCACCTTAGAAGCTTATCTCACGTCTCTCAGCAAAGAACTTTCCAATTGTAGCTTGTTCCTGGGATAACAGGGCGAGCCACACTCCAGTATCAGCACCTTCTTCGGCTGAAATATTTCCTTCCCAACTAGTCATGGCAGTCTTAACCCAGCCAGGACAGAAACAGTTAATGTAGATCTTTTGGCCTTCAGACCTATCGGAAAGACTCTGTGCCATGAGTCGTGTATAAGCATTAACAGCGAGCTTTGAGACCGAATAGTCGGTGTACATCTGAGGCCACTCATTGGAGGACCAACTACCTTGCTTCACATGCTGGAGGAATTTGCTGACCATCTCATCAATCAACTCCTCAGATAAATGGCCGTCATTTGATAGTTGCTCTCTTAGGCTCACATCACCTATTCTCTGACAGGTTAGAAAACAGAAAAGCCCGTAAGGAGAAGACAATGCAATGATAAATGCAACCCAAATGCATATTTGGAAGATCACAGCAGGTCACGTTGGAAAAATAGGAAGCTGCCGAGGTAACTCACATTGCGTCTGCCATTGACTCTGCCCAGCCTTGAGCTCACATTTACTATCCGGCCACCAAAAGGGGAAGGTTTCATTAATGGTACCATGGCTTCAATCATCCGCTTTGTGCCAAAATAATTTGTCTCGATAACTTGCTCAGCAAACTCAACAGAATTATCAGCTCCTGTATTGAAGTTTACACCTGCATTGTTAACCTGTAGGCGGGTCAAAAGATCTTCATAAAAAATTATGCCTGTATAAACGTCAGCCACCAGTATAAGTAACAATTGCATTTTTAAAGGGATTGGTTTTCTCCTTGTTTATACTGCGTGCAGAACAACCTAGAATCCATATTTCTTCACATTCCACATGCACGGGATTGAATGTTCATTCTTATATTACACATGTGCTAACAATTTCTATTTTAAGATTGCTAAATATTCAGAATTCAATGCATCGTGGGCAATTAGGCACCAGTCTTTTGTACCGTTCCATTAGATTCCCTAGCTATTCAGAATCAGAAACAAGTACACGAGCAATCCAATTGATAGAACTGAAATAAAATTAATAGCATTACGTACTAAAATTGCTGCCCTGTATGAAACGCTCTGAATTGGTATTAGAAAGGACGAGTGGTGTAGTAAATCAAATCGAAGATTTTCACAGGAGAGGAAGCCAAGCAGTTGATTGATCACTTGATATGAACGACACGCGCTAATTAAGGAGCTGAGCGTGCGCTCACAAGGACGTGGATGCCGCCGTGGGTCTGCGCCGCCCAGGACGCGAAGGCCTCGACCGACGCGGCGTCCGTCACGTCGAGCTGCCGCCACTCCACGCTCACGCCCGCCTCCCGGAGCTTCTCCGTGGCGGACTGGCCCCGCGCGGCGTCGCGTGAGGTGAGCACGACGTGGAGGCCGTGGAGCGCGAGCTGGCGGGCGATCTCGTAGCCGATGCCGCGGTTGGCCCCCGTCACCACCGCCACGGCGCGCGCCGGCGCGAGGCCATCCCACCACCGCTGGCTGGACGCGTAGGGGACGGCACGGAGGAGGGAGACCTCCCGCCGGCGCTGCTCCCGCCGCTCCCGCGCCGCCTCCTTGCCCTTCTTTCCCATCTCCCCCTGTGCTCGCCTCGGTTCCCCACATGCGCCGGAATTAAAATTCAGGTACATGTCTTTGGGCCCGTCCCATCAGAATATTAAGCCCAACCAGAAGAGCGGTTCAGTTGTACGGAATTGTAGCCCATCGTTATCTTTTCGGTAGGCCGGTCGGCTGCTCAATCCCGGCCTACAAGGCCCAGTTCGTTTCAGTTTGTAGATTATGGTTTCTGAGGCTATCCGCACTACATGACGAATGAGGGAAGCATCACCCTGCTATAATCGAAAATCGTTAAAACGACATAAACAGATCGTGTCGTTGGCGTAAATGTACCGTGTATATTCATCACTTCACAGTATAAAGCTGGCATCTAGCTTAGCTAGTTGCACGAAGCATCTGTTTATGTCGTTTTAACCGAAGGACTAGAACCGAAGGACAAGGCCCATCCGACGGCCTAATCAGCACATAGACTGACCGACTGTGAATGACAACCTACGAATAGGGGGGTATTTTTAAACCGAAACCGAATTACCGAATCGAACTGAATTAACCGATTATTTTGGTTTTTTCGGTTTTCGGTTCGGTTTTTGTTTTGGTATAATTCGGTTTTCGGTTCGATTTTTCGCTTCCAAAAATCGAAATAACCGAATAGCCCATATACAATACCACTTTTATAATATTTTTCCTAAAACCACTAAACAATTCTCATGTCACAATACATTTATGCATATGTTTAGTATATTCATATGTTTTATTATACTTATATTGTAATGATATATGAATATTATATGAGTTTATCCATACTTTGTGTTGTAATATAAGAAGGACCAAATCTAATCTACCAAATGTTATTCATATTTCGGTTAACCGAAAAACCGAATTAACCGAATCGAAATATTTCGGTTAATTCGGTTCGGTTTTTTATTTTTGCCCGAGAAATTTGGTTTCCAATTTTCAAAAACCGAATTATTTTAAAACCGAAAAAACCGAATGCCCACCCCTACCTACGAATGCCGGGAACTTAGGAAGCAAAGCCACGAATATGATGCTCACGACAGCTAGTACTAGAGATGGCAACAGATCGGATCGGGTGTGAGTTTTACAAAACCTAACTCGATCCAAAAACCGAATTGAAAAACCCGATCTGAACCCGAATGCCCTATCGGGTAAAAAACTATACCCAAACTCGACGGGTACCCAAAATCCGACTGGTACCCGACGGGTTTATGTAGTATGGATGATAATAGGTTGGACCGGGTGTGGATTTTGCAAAACCCGACCCAACAAGAAACCTAAACCCGGCGGGTACCCGAAACCCGACGGGTAGCCGATGGGTATGTGAGGTATTTCGGGTACCCGATAGATACCCGCGGGTGAAAATTAGAACCAAAACCCGACTTGAATCCATTTCGACTACTCGACCCAAAGAACCCACGGATAAAAATTAAAACCCGAACCCGACCCAATTGGGTGCAAAACCTGTGAGTCCAATTACCATCGCTAGCCAGTACCGCTATAAGTTAGGTTAGCTTGTTGCATCGCATTCGAGTAGCGAATTTTTTTTGTTGTTTTGGCCTCTTCGGCAAAAATTTTTTGCGAGACTGGTTGCCAACTAGGGATGGCAACGGGTACATACCCGCCGTATCGACCACCCATACCGTGCCGTCGGATGAAAAATCACCGTTAATTTACCGTGCAGACCACGGGTAGAACTTCTTCCCATACCCGTCCCTGTCGGTCCTTTACCGTAGGTCACCCATACCTTCACTGGACTCACACCCATGTTCTCTAATCTCTTGAGACACCGACTCACACTCACCCACCTGAAGCCTCCTCCAGTCCTCCTCCTCGGTCCATGGCGAGCCGTGAGCCTGAGAAGAAAGCGGCAACCGTGAGGAGAGGCGAGAGTCGGCAGAGTCGCGAGACCAGCCGATGGCTCGATGGCTCGGCGGCCATAACGCCCGTTGCCCGCTTCGGCCGCTCAATCTCTTCATGCCATGCCTCAAATCCGAACGAGTGAACGACCCTCTCAATCGAAGGACCCGATCCGCGCGAAACCAAGCCGAAGCAACGAACCTCTTGTGGCGCTGGCATAAGCGCCTCGCTCATTCGCCGCCTTCATTGCCTCTGGCGTTCGCCGTTTAGGCCATGACCGGTACCGATCCCGTTTGCTTGCTAGGGTTAGGGATCTTGGTGTCTGTCTGAGATTCGCTGAAAGGCACGAGTCTTGACGCGTATGCCTCATCGAGTCATCGCTGGTAGTACCGGGCCTGGTGCATGTATTCGTCTCGTCTACACTCAGCTGGGCTTGGACTGCTTGGTTGCTACAAGGTTGCTAACTTGCTATACGGGTAAATGGGTAGCAGTGCAGGAAGTACCGTGCCGTGCATCATACGATGGTGAAGATCTTCTCCCATTAAGATACCGTGGGGTATGATTATTGGCCATATTCTTCTTAATGAAGTAAATACCCATCGGGTATCGGGTTTCGGGTACCCATTGCCATCCCTATTGCCAACGTGATAGAATTGCGGATTTGGCCCTTTGACACAGCGTTTTCGCAGACAGGAGACGCTGCTGGCGAAAATCGCGGACAGGGAGCGCTGCTTTGCCAAAACTCAAGGACGACAGGCGCTGCATAGCGCGGGACCCACAGCAGCCGGGAAGCAGCGCTTCCCAGGTGTTGCACACATGGGCCCCGGCGTCCTGGCAAGCGCGATCAAATGAACTGAACAAATGAACTGAAAGCATACACTGAACAAATAAACTGAGAGTCCGGTGGCTGCATGCGCTATACAAATGACCTTGAAGCATACACAAGTACAAGTAATCAACATGGTAAAAGGCTACAAGTGTGAATTTTTTGCCAAATGATTTGAAATAGTAATATACCATAGCGAAATGGTATGGCGATAATTCCTATTTCATCAAATGATTTGAAATAGTACTAAAACACCAAAAGAAATGTAATGTATCGTAACAACAATAATACTATTAAAGAAATATAAATATAACGTTCAACTAATATGGTCAAAGAAGAATTAGTAGATAGGCAACATACCACTCAGTTAGCAGTATATATACATCTAGGTATAAGAGGCATTGTAAATTATAGATTAGGCAGCAACCTAACTTGCTATACTGTTGAGCTCGCCCCTGATTCCCTCTGTTCATAAATATAAGACATATAGTTTCAATAATCTTGTTTAAAAATTTAAGATTTGTATGTAGATTTAATGAGACTTTTCGTACTATACCCCTATTTATTCTCTCTCAACTACATCTATTTATTTATTACCACTACACACAAACTATTATCTCTCATCTTTTAAGACAATTAAGTGGGAGTATCTAAGTTATTTTCACTTATACCTTAAAATACACCTTATATTTCTGAACGAAGGGAGTAAATGACATTGAAAATATTTAATCCTTGTGCAAAGTCAAAATACACTGTATATTTCTGAACAAAAGGAGTAAATGATATTAAAAATAGCTAAAGAGGATGGGTATAAAAGGAAAAAATAATCAAAATCATTTCAAAATTGTAAAAAACATATATTTAGATATAAATTTAAAATTAGAATGATATGTATTTAAAATCGGAGAGAGCAGTAATAAACTTCACATCGCTTAGGGCATCTCCAATGGTACTAGCTATAAGAAATGTCCATGTCATCTATAGATAGCATATAGACAACATCTCCAATGGATTAGCTATAGCATTGTCTATAAAATTAAATATTGGCCAACATGTAATATGTAATAAGTGATTTGGAATCGATTATAAGCGCTTTATACATTAAGAATGGTCTATATCTCTCTTCTTACTTTTTTCCTTTCACCTAAGCAAAATACTGAGATGACACCCTTATAGCTAACTGAAGTGGTACTATTAGAGATGATAAAATACTGAGATAACACCTTTATAGCTAGTTTGATTCAAGAGGCTGAAAAGTGAGGGAAAAAATGGAGGCGGCCTTCAATTCTCCTCAGATGGCCTCCAGCCCACAACTCGATCTCGTACAGGAACAGCATGACCCGCGACAGCTGGTCCCAACCACCGTTGCCACCAAAGGCATCAGCGCCGTCCCGTGGCGATCCGACGGCACCGCTAACCTACTCACACGTAGGGAGGGGGCCCACCGTGCTGGAGGGGCTGTTTGGTAATTTGGTTGTAGAAAATATCTTGTACACTTGCGATGGAGGGGGGAGAGAGAGAAGATGGTCGGTGCGTCGTGCGTGACAGGACGAGGCTGGCCAAGATCTGGCAGTGAGGCGTGAGATCCAATGTGCCTAGGGAACCAACAAAGCTGCCCTTTTTAATAAGTAAGGTACTTATTTCTCTCCTGTTTCTTTCTGGACTAAATTTCGCAAAGCTAATGGCATTTTTTTTACAAACTATAAAAAAATAAATATTTTAGTTTTTAAGAAGAAACTGTATCATAAAACTATATATTTTATAATTGATCATGTTTTGTAATGGGTCTGATAATATAGACCCATATAATAGGCTTACATGCCAGTAAAACAGGAAATAAGGACATGTTAAGCACTTATGCTGCCATGTGAGCTCACGTTATCAGATCCGTTATAAAAAACGATCAATTCTAAAATATGTAGGTTTAGAATATAAATTCTCATAAAATATATAGTTTTGTGATATAAAAGCTAAAATCTGTAAAAAATTTATTAGTTTGTAAAAAGTTATAGTTTTGTAAAGTTTACTCTTTTTTTAAACACGTATTTTTCTTAGGTATTTAAAGAGACGTTAAAATACTTGATACATAACTAAGAAGTGCGTGAAATAAAGGGTACGATGGAGGAATATGACTGTATACTATCTATGGTATTAATGTCTTAAGAATAAGGATGAGAATACTTGTGTGGGTGTTCATTTAGAAAGTTTGAAGAGAGAGGAACGAATAATGAGGAAAAAAGAGAGAAAAATCACTAAAACTGTACTCTCGTCTTATATTTTGAAACAAGATATTAAAAATTTTGGGAGTATACTTTGAAACGGAGGGAGTTGTCGGCTAGTTATATTTATTTATGTTGCAAAAGAAAAAAAATTCAGAATCGGGATTCACAAGGGACGCTTCTTGCATGTGAACGACAAGGCGCAGTATCTGCGCCTGCAATGGTGCCGTGTTTGGGTACCAATTTCATAGTGAGAACAACAACTCGTCAACGAATCGTAGAGAAGAACAAAACATCTTTTACTCATTTTTTTTTCTAGTGCTAGATACTAGTATATTAGTAGTAACAAGTACGTGATGAATTAATTAATCACATTTCTAGACCTCTTTCTTAATTTTTTTTTTGCAAATTTATTTCCTTTTCGAATGGAATTACAAATCTAATCTCCTCCCCACCGCGAAAAGCACGACAGACGGCAATTGTTCCCTACCACGCCAGAGGAGCACTTAAAGTCGTTGCTATCTCGTTCGAGAAGCCATCACTGCCTCGTCCAGGGAAAGCGGTGCCGGCAAGCGTGGCAACAGGCAACGAGCGGGAGCACACGCTTGGGCCCAGGAAGCACCAGAGGAACAGGTGAGTGCAGGAGGTTTTTACACGGTAGGAGAGTATGGAAGGTTAGATTTATAATTTCGTTTAAAAAAGTCAGAATTTAAATAAATAAATACACAGAGAAAAGAGGTTGGTGGCAGAGCGGCACACGGTGACACGGATGCATGAGATGACAGGGTATTTTCAGCATTTGTTTAGCGAAGCGGCGGTGAACCAATATTAAAGAAATATAAATGCCAAGAAAACAGGTGTTAGAGAGAGAGAGAGAGAGAAACGTGGTCCACTGCTCACCCGACGACAACTCGAGGCGGTTGGTATATTTGTGGTGGTCGAGGCGGTCAGAACCGCATTGCCGGCTCCTCCTCACCAGCCCGAAGAAAAGGCAGAGAGAGGCAAAGGCCAAGCCATCCCTTCTCCGTTCCTTCAGTTCATCCGTTCCATTCCGATCCAGTCCCCATCTAACCCTGGAGTAGAGGCACAGGCATAGATATATAGAGAGTCTGGTTTTTTCATCTTTCACCAAAGGAGGAGGGAGCAGGGTTGATTTGATTTTAATCCTTTGGAGGATGCCTACGGGAGCGATGAAGAGGCTGTTTGTTGAGTCCTCCTCCTCCTCCGGCAGCTGCAACGGCGGCGGTAGGGAGGCGGAGCCGGCCGCGGCGGTGCTCTGCGCACCTCGGCCGCGCAGGGTCCAGGTCCACCCTTGCAGCGCCGACCTAATCCTTGGCCCTCCTCCCTTCGTCCTCAACTCCAACAACAGCAACAACAAAAAGGTACTGCGTTCATATCTTAACCAGCAATCCTCTTGTTGGTAGTAGTTTCTACTTCCTACCCCACTGAAAAAAATCGTCTTTTTTCTTCGTTGTTACGGATTCTTCCATCCTGTAAAAAATCTGTTCTTTCCCTTTTTACGAGTATATATTTCTCCTCTCTTACAAAAATCTGTTCTTCCGTTGTTGCAGCAAAAAGAAGGAAGAGCAAGGCGCGGGAGGAGCAGGCGGACGGCGAGGAGGACGGGGACTGGGCGCTGTTCGGCGGGTCGCCGCCGGCGCGCGCGGACAACCCGGTAGTCAACGACCCCCACTTCCTGCTCAACCAGCGCCACCACGCCGCCGCCGTCCCGGACTCGCCGTCCGATCTCGCGATTTTTTACCACCATAGCCGCAACTACAGCGACCGCCCCATGTATAGCAGCAGCAGTTTTGCCCCGTCGTTCGCGCCGGCGGTGAGGATCCAGGGGTTCGACGTCGCCGCCTGCCGGAGCTCTCGCAGCAGCGGCGGCGGCCGCGTGCTGTCCGCCCGCGCGTGATCCGCCGGCTCCGGTGGCCGAGCTGCCGACCCCAAGGAAGAAACCTCACAAGCTTGTACATTTTTCGCCGGCGGTGTACGTACGTCTAGTGTATTACTACGCTACGTGTGTTCCTTTGTGGTATATATACGGTTTTATTAACAGCAGATCAGATCGATAGGGAGGTTTACTAAGACTAAACAGTAGATTGATCATCGTCGATGATACACAAGACAGGAGGAGGATAAAAAAGGGTGAGAATTTTTGTTATTTTTTGTCAACTAGTTTCCTTTTCTTGTGTTTGGCAAGCATCGTTTGTTCGTTCGGCTTAGTCAGGTGTTTTGTAGATATCATATCAGCGTTCATCGTCTTCACACCTACCATGTAACCGGTAGATTGGTAGTACTGTAAAAAAGCCATGTACATAGCATGATATGGGAGATGTACCATGTAATCGAATTACATCAAGTTGATCCACAAGTAATTTCTGGTTGGTTCCCTTGTTCGATCTTGATTTGCCTCGCTTACGTGCAGAGAGGAAAAGAGAATAAGAACCAGCACTAGTTCTCGCCAATTATTGACTGATCTAGTGATCAAGCTGGCCGATTCTTCCCACAGGAACACTGGGATTCTGCCGGTGGTTGAGCCGAACGAATCCAAACCCAAATCCACCTTAGTCGTTCCGTCTTGGACATGTTGAGCTGTGTTCCATTTGCAAATTTTTCTGCCAGTCTTTGACAGGCACACGGGCGACTTTTAAGGGGAGGGGAGATTGCTTGCCGAGACGGTAACGGGTCGGCCGGACCAAGCCAAATCGAAGCCAGGCGCGGCGCGCACGGCGAATCCAGCGATGGGGGCGATGTGTCGCGCCATTGACCGCCTCAGCGGCGGAAGGAGAGGGTGGCGTGGCGGCCTCGCCTTTCGCGTCGATTCACCCGCGGGCGATGGGGGAGTGCGACCGGCACGCGGCCACGTAGCCGCCCCGCTTGCCGTCGTCGCCCGCTCGCACGGCGACGTCGAAACGAAACCAACCGCGGTGCTTTTACCCGCTCTATAATTCACCGTGCTGCCGTTTTAAAACGCAACGGAAACCCAGGGTTAATTTGCCCGCCGCCGTCGCTGTCGGCTCCCGTCCCGCGTTTGGAGATGGGCGCCCGCGGTCCCAGGGCAGCGGTGGATCCACGATTCCACATAATTAAGTTACCGACCGAGTCATCACCGTCGTTACACGCGAACGCTACTTAAGTTTATAAAATAACTTTTAGTGTATAAAGTCTACAAAAGGCATATGTATAAGTTTTCAAAAATTTAAAAAAATTATAGGAAAGTTAGCTTTTACAACGGTATAAAATTTGAAGACTAAATTAAATTGTATTCAAAAGATATAAAAGAACTTATATACTCATCGTGTAGATGGTTTTTACAAGATTACACGACATGGGTCAGCCAATATTGGATCCACCGCTGTTCGAGGGGCGGGTGGCGGTGAAACTTCCCAGAAGCTCGTGCCGAAGCCAGCCGGCCGGCAAGCTAGGCTTGATGATATGACAACTGAGTAATTAACGACAGCCAATTCCCGCGATAAGTCGCATTCTTCTTCTTGTTTTGACATGTCGTTCGCGCCTGTATTTTTTCCTCGCCTGCTCGGACGTTCCAAAGCGCGTGTTTCGTGCTATTAGGGCTTTTGCCCCCTAAAATTTCAAATTTTGTTTTCAATCATATTTTGAGATAGTAGAATCGAAATTTTGGCAAGATCTTAGAGTTTCAGCTGAAATACGAATAAAATTTAAGAACCAAATTTCAAATCTGGAATTTTTGAGGAACCTGGAAAAAAACATTTAGTAGTTTTCAACCTCTTGTGAAATGATATCTTAAGGCTAAAAAATTATGCAAGCATTTATCTATATTTAACTGAGATTTGAAATCTCAGCCTCAACCGAAATCCAAAATTTCTCTAAGATTTGAAACCCCCTAGTAGAATAGAGTAAGACCATTTTCTTATGTTTGCCGTTTCGTATTCTACGTCCGGAAAGAAAATCAAGAGTATGGCTATTCCAAAATTTTCACGCTCTGCATTAAAATTTTGTTACACCGTTTTGGATTTGTATTGGTTCGTTTGAAACTCCTGCAGAGTAACGAGCTAGTAATAACTAAGAAAAAGGTTATAAAATCGTAAACGGAGGAATACAAGCGAACCAGATCTGAAATGATCACTTTTCTAGTACTATTTTTATCTTTGCTTTTTTAAAAATAGCTCTCTTCTAAAAATAATTTACAAATCTAGTCTCTCCCCTATCACGAAAGCCGCGGCTCTGCACCCAAAGAGCACGGGAGGCCGGATGCCATGGAACCGTAGCGCGTGGGCTGGGCGGCACGAGAGTAGGCGGTGATCACGGTAGCAGGCAGCTGCCGCTCCTTGAAGACACGGAAAGAGCTGGCGCCGTGGAGGAATGGTGCCATAGAGAGGGATTACGGGAGGCCCTTCCGCAGTAGAGAAGCACAAAAGATGCATTCCGCTGTAAGTAAAGGACTAAATTTGTAAATCTATTCGAAAGAAAGTCTTTTTTTAAGAAAAAAAAAAGTCAAAACAGTGATCACTTCCTCATGTGTTCCCTTGATCAATTGTACACCCAAATCCTGTTCACTGAAATGCTGCATAATTAGTACTGAATTGTCCTTGTAAGGTTGGGTGTCCAGTCAACAGCTACGACGATGCCTCGTGGTTTGACCAAACCACCGTGGGCTTGACAGATTTTGTCGCCAGCAATTGAAAACTGAGTTTGCGCTCGCGTGCACTCCTTGCCTCTGATCCGGTGATGTCCCACTATCTGTCCTTGCGGATGCGTTCGCTAATTCCGCAGTCCCGGGTTCCTGTCGATCGTTATTATATATCTCATGCTCTCTTTTCTCCGGCCCCATTTCTGAATTTTCTATTAGGCAGACCGGAAACGAGGATTTTCCGAGCAGACAGGTTATCCATCACAATTAAGTGTTCCATTGACTGATAAAAATGATTGACGCTATTCCCCAACTAAAGAACAGTAGGATAATAAATTATTTTCCCCGGAGACTAGCGGATAAGTGTTCCTACTGTTTAGTAGTCCTCTTAGCACATGGATAAATGAGCTATTGAAAATAACTAGACCGCTCGCTATATCCAATACATGCATGTAGAGAATGCGAAGCAAAGATAGATATTTATTAGGGTACAAAGAAAAAGTCACACTAATTTTGTATTGAGATATAAAATACGCACTATATATGTGAATATGATCATTAGGAAAATATGCTCTATAAATTTGGAAAGAGGGAGAGCAGTAAATGTAGTGCAGCTTCGCACTAGGCCAATTTAATCCATTTACCTGATTACTCAACTTCCTATTTTTTATATACACGATAAGTCTGAAGTTGTAAACTGTAAAAAAGTAAAGCTGAAAAGTTCAAAATACAAATAAGATTCCCTCCAAGATTTCCACTTTGACAGGTTCCTAGCCTTTTCATTATCAACATAACTACTTCTTCGTCATCGTTGTCTAGGCATTAAACTACTACCTACTCCATATAAGCAATTAGTTTGGAAGCAACACGTTAACAATACTCCTGTTTATATGTCATAATCTGGGATAATCTCGCTCGAATCTTGAACTTTACCTGCTTATATATAAAGAAAAAGCTAGATAAATTGTGTTCACTAAGCTGACTTTGGAACCTTACATGGGACTATACGACCTGCTTATCGATGTACAAGAGCGTACACAGGAATAGGATACGCGCAGCATGCAAATACTGGCAAAACAATATCACCATATAGCTACAAATTAACTCTCTGCATATCTTTATATGACATGGAGAATTTCATCTAGGAGTAGTCAAACATAGTCAAAATGACATGGAGAATTCCATCTAGGAGTAGCCAAACATAGTCAAAAACAGCTCAGATGATCTGGTTGTCATCACCTGTAACGTGCTTGCGATTGATTCCTCCTAAAAATGCCAAGTAGCAGCTGTAGTAGTCGGCCTAGTGCCATGCTTAAGATTGCCACGTGCATAGAAAGAAAAGCAAATTAACAAAAGCGAAAACGAAATGGAATTGCTTCGAAAAGGAGGAAAGAACAAAGCAAGAGCTCAGCCCCATTTGTAAAAGACAAGGCACGCATCCTTTGGAATTCCACTACCAATTGCGGCATATTTCCTGTGGGGCCTCTGTATGCCCCAGTAGTGTATATATAATTCCCTAGTGTGGCGATACTGACAACGACTTCCATGAACAACAAGCATATCAAACGAGAGGTTGCTCAAATATTTTTCTCGAGGGAGTTCGGGCATAATTTACATGCATGGTCGGAACGTCACAGTTTGTTCGTGGAAAGTAAAGATTATCGCTTGTGTTGACGAAAAAAAGAAGGAAAAGTAACTTGGTTGTGCAACATCGTCTTTAGGTATGTCCATCTAATCTCTTTTTGAGTACTCAGTGCATATGCATGCTTTTGTTACCAATGACAGAATTCGGCATGAGAAGTTACCAATAAAGGTTGGCAGCACTTGAGTATTGCTTATGTTAGGTTAAGGGAAAAGACAGATAACCACCAGTGACGTAGTGACCAGAACCAGCTGTGACCTAACAGTCAACGAAAAACTTTCCGAGTTCAACAACTTGCTGGACCAGTAAACTCATCAGCATACGGGCAATTGAGCACCATTCGGTTTAAGGACGAAAAGAAATATTTGGGCTGCAACAGCTGACGGCCCAATAAACTCCTAAGCCGATGACCATTTTAATTCCATTGAACGCAACAAATCGTATCTAATCTGCCCTTGTGCTTCTTAGTTGTTGATCATCCCGTGGGCATTGGAATTTGGCATAGCACTAGATCTAGAGAGAAAGAACTAACGCCATAAACTAAGAACAAAGGTTGTCAATATAGCGATCCGTATAAAACATCCTGGTAATCCTACGTAAGATCCTGATCAGGTAGTGCGACCTACAAGCTACAGGGTTAAGTTCCTGATTTAAGGTACTTGATTTACTGTCAAGATCAAGCTCTGGAGAAACTAAAATACCTGATACCTCATGGTTAGATTATTGTGCACTAAACGGCAACGCCTTTGCCTCTGAAAGGGTATCCGAATATGTAAATTCAGACTCTGTGTGTATACTACATTAGTTCATAATCAATCAAGTGCACAGTAGCAATATCGATCAAATATCATTCCACATGCACAATAACTAAAAAATTAGGGAATTAGCATTAAACATCAGAGTAACAATTTTATGATCAAAGCTTACAATTAATGCTATAGAAGGCGAACAACTTGAGTAAACTACAGCGGAATAAAATGGATTATCTTTAGTTTAACCCATCCATATACCCAGAGACAATCGACTGGGCACAACCAAGTTCTCCAAAATCTTCAAAGTAGTCCTTATTGACTATTAATGTCTTCCACAACTAAGTAGCACTGATTATAATAAGAGTGAGTACATAGTACTCAGCAAGTCGTGCACAAAAAATACAAGTCTATATAATTATATGCAAGACTTATTACAAAGAATGACTGATAAGACTTGTTTTACATAAAGCAACCTTTGTAGTTTAAATACAAAAAAAATATTGAAAGCATACATGAAAAAATATTGATAATAAGCAAAACAAGGGTTTTAACACAATACACACATACTAAACCAATTCATTCCTTGGCATGAAGAGATCGTACAACTTTACCTATAAGATATGATTTTATAATGTCAGCTATAACCCGATTTCCTTGGCGTGTGACTAAGAAGACCATATCAAAGCTTTTTCGAAATATTGTCACAACAATTGACTCTCCTAATGAGGTTAGGTTACCGGCTCATCATTATCATTTGTTGAACTCATTGATCCTCCTAATGAGGATGGATAACTGCATCATCGAAACAAACAATGCTCATCATTATACGTCTATGATGCAACCCAACAAATGAGTCTACACCCTCCATCCTAGCACTGAGCCTAACCTACCTCCAACGATGAGATTCCGTTAACTTATTAAGCTAGGCCTACCACATCCCAAGCATGTGGTTGTATGATATGGCTCAGTTTAATAGCGCATAAAGTTAAGTCCTTAATCAAACAAGTCAATATTACCCAATGCACTACACCTACACACAAAATCATACAAACCCGCACATAGCCTATCACTTAGAACGTGTTTGGTTAGGCGATTTTAAGCCCGTAACGGAGAACGGCGCTAATGGACAGCGTTGCTTCGTGTTTGGTTCGCCGACTCCGTAATCCATCGCAGCGTTATCAGATATCGCCCCCTCACAAGCGTGTTACCTCTCCCAGCCAAGCCTTATCCGATACGCGACGTAGCGCTCCATCTTCGCCCCCTCTCCCCTCGCGACGCAGAGCTCCATCGTCGTCCCTCTCCTCGCGACTTCAATTTGTAGCACGCGACCTTGCGCAGCATCCGGCCGCCTCCTGCGCCGGTGAGGATCTCCGCCCCATCGTCCTCTCCTCTCCCTCTCCCTCTCCACCCTATCCATTTCTCCAAACCCTAACCATTTCTCAAGGTCCGATTCTTTGGAAGTCGGCTCTTGGCCCAGGATTAGGAACATCCATCGATTCATCCTCCTCCACACCGGGAAAAGAGCATCTTCGTCGAAGTAAGTTTAAATTTCCTTGCAACACAACTTAAGAACACATGCAAGACATTTCTGATTTGGATCTTCGTCTTGATTTGGGTCTTCGTCTTGGACGAGCAATGCTCAAGAACACATGCAAGACTTCTTGATTTGGATAGTATTCTTGAAGTTACTCTAGCCCAAGAACACATGCAAGACTTCTTGATTTGGATAGTATTCTTGAAGTCTTGATTCGGTTTTTGAAGCGAAATTCCAAGGAGGCAACCGTCACTCTAGCCCCCAGTAAGTCAAATGAAACGCCTCAGTATTTGTTGATCTCGCCATGAATGTGTATGTGCCTCAGTATGTGCCAAACATTTCTTGCTAGGACCATGTTCTTGTGCGAAATAAAATTGGTTGAGTAAAATGCATTATCATGATGTAATTCCTATTCAAACACATAATGTGACAGAAATGAGAGGAGATTTATCCATAATGTGGCATGGAGTGGGGAGTTTTATCTCATTGTCGCTAGGAAAAAGAGTGATGGGAGGAGGTGTTTGATGTTAGCGGGGAAAAAGAAATGAGAGGAGATGGGTGGGGAGGGATGGGAAAAAGTGGTTTGGCTAGGAATGGAGGGAGGTATCACTTTGTCTGCTTCTGGTCCAAGAAATTATAATACACATGGAGAAGTGATTTATCTATGGCAAAATTTTCGGATATTTGTTGCCGGTTTGTCCTACAAAATTATATATATGAGGTCTTTGTTGAATTCTACCATGTTCTTACAATCAACTTTTGTAATTTTTAACCCCTATTCCTGAGCTCAAAAAATTACGAAATTTTGAGGGTTTAGTCCGGACTCATTAAGGTCCTAAACTAAAAACAAAGAATCAGATAGCTGGTGAGAAACTACAATTTGTTTTTGGTCTACCAGGTCTCTAGTGCGAAATTTTATACCTAAACTAAAAACAAAGCACGTCTTTAATTTACTGATGTCAATTTAAATTTGCTGGAATGATGTATTTACAAGGATTAGCCTTGTTGGGATATTTATTTGGAATGTTCTTTTTCATGGATTTGCCTATTCCAATGCCTTATGTTTGACTATGACAATATCTAGACTGCAACCAATCTGACACTAGCATAGATATGCAACGTATCTGCATGAGTAGCTAGTTGCAAAAACCTTTGGTAATCCATCTAATAAGCTGACAGATAACGAAGCAAAGAGTAAACAGGCCGGTTTGTCAATAGTACAGAATTATTCATTTTCACAACCAGTTGCACTAAGTTTGGGTGATCCTGATCATATAAGTGCATTCAGTGCATGAGCATATAATTACATGTGCCCACACAATGCACTGCAATAGATCCCAAATAAACCAGAACATATTTTTTTAAAAGCAAAATAAAGTAACATGGCTTTCAGTGTATTCCTTTTCAACTCAAATTATGAGCTGCTACTTCAGTTTTGGAAAAAATTATTGATTCGACACTTACTATTTTTCCATTTGTTGTATCATGTATTCATATTCCACCTGGCAATGGTTGTAGACTTCTAGTGATTGGGTTCTATCCTATTCTTGAATCCTCATGAGAGAACATGTTTTCTGAAGTACCAAGTTAGTCTCGAAGCTAGTAACACTATCTCCAACTCAAAGTTTGGGTAGAAACTTCAGAGCTAACAGAGCCACTAACATCAAATTTGTACCTTGCGATAGCGAAGTCTGGAAGATTTTTACTTCAGTACTGCATGTTGTTGTTGTTGTTTCAATTTTTTTCCTTCACTATGCAAATCTGTTACATAATGGTACTTGCATTTGTTACATATGTAAATATGACTTGTACTTATGTTTATACTTGTTTCCTTCATTAGATGATGCTCAAAAGAAGAAGTGAGTCCTGCTTGATGCGGCAATTTTTTCAGTTGAGAATTTAACCGGGCCATTGTTCATCTGATAAGCAATTGAAGCTCAAAGACATGTTCTGTTATAACCAGGCCAGTGTTCATCGATAAGCAATTGAAGCTCAATATGACTTTCTTGATTCCTCGTTGTTTCTTGAAGTATCAACAGTTGCTTGTTTGTATCTGCGTCTTGATATCTGCGTTCATGAGTTTTCTTGAAAATCTGCGTCTTGATATCGTGTTCATGAGTTCACATATTGTTGTTCTGTATGTCTGACTAAGATTGCTTGTCATTCACCATGAGTTGTTCTGCGTACTGATATCTGCGTTCATGAGTTGTTCTGTATGTCAGTATGAGTTTACTGATATGCAAATATGAGTTTACTGTTTATACTTCAATCCTTTGCTCTCCCCAGCTTCCCTCCCCAATCCTTTGCTCTCTGCAGTCTGTTCCTCTCCCCTCTACCTAAGCTAGCTTTCTCTTTCCGTTAGATGGTCAGTAAAACTTGAATGGAAAGTTGCTTGAATGTTTTACTGAATGTGTTACTTGAATGGAAAGTTGCTTGAATGTTTCTCTGAAGTTTTACTGACCATTTGCGTTGCGTTCATGAGTGATCAGTGGAAACAGGTTGCTTGAATGGAAAGTTGTTACCATTGTCCCTAGCCAAACACAGTTAAAGAAATGGAATACGTTACATTAGTGAACCAAACAAATAGCGTTATCTATTACACCGGAATGGATTCCCCTGTGAATGGATTCCCCTGTGCTGAACCAAACAGCACCTAAGTCTTGCCACTTGCCCCAATTAAATCATTTCCCACCCCTATTTGTATAGCACATAACACACCACAATTCACAAATATATTGCATATTCACTTGGTCACGTATAAATCTGCGTTTCAAAAGATATCAATAACTTGTTGCAAGTCTAAGCATACTAGTCATGTCTAAACCAATCCACATTAGTTATATATTAATGACCAATGATAAGTAACCAACCTAGGGTGATAATGATTATGACATACAAATGACAACGTAGTCATATCAAATAAGTTGCATAGCTAATCCCGAAATAATAAATTTGATAAGTTGATTTAGCATGAAATAATTTAAAAGTTAAAATAACTTTGTAAAAACTGGGTGCAACATGGTCGAAACAGAACTTATATTTCTCTTGCTACATTGTTGTTCCTTATCTTTATCTTCTGTCTTCAACTTCCTTTAACTCCGATTTTCTCGAACGACTTTCGAACGTTTACGTCCAATGGAGAGAAAATGCAAATATGAAAAAAAAACTACAAAGACAAATTAAACAAATTCCAAATTGAGAATAGATGGTAGTGGTAGGTAGGGTTTGATTTTAATGAATTTAAGAACGTAAATGGTTTCAATCACAGATCATATGAAGAAAAACAGGATTCCAAAAATTTGGTCAAGAAGAAAAATATTATTTTTTGAGATAGAAAGGAGAATATTCCATAGAGTATTTCCTCCTATTAAATTAAATAAAACGTGCATGCTGTTGAAATGAAATGCTTCATTTCCAAATAAGTGAAATGCTCTTAAAAGCAAGAATCCTAGGGTATACAATTTATTTGATTTGTTGTGCACTCAAAAATAATTATATTTACATCATATTTGTCAAAGTTGTGATCAATTTCCAAAAAGAGAAAGATTGAAGCATCTAGGCCCCTAAATTTGTCTTGAGTTTTGGTAATTAATGGCAAAAGTGTTGTTAAGGACTAACAATTCTCTTGAATAGATGAAAAACAAGTCAGTTCGGCAAATTGCACAAAAGGAATAGAATCATGAAGCACAAAGGAAATCAAGTGTTAAGCTAAATGCCAAGGTATGAAGGATTAAGGATCTTTTCATGATTTTTGTTGTCCTAGTGTTTGGAGAAAAGATCGGGTTGCTAGAATAGATATCGTACTTCATGGCTCAAATGCATGCTCATACGTTGATCATATGTTCCTTTTAAAAATTAATCTAAAAAACCTCTGAAAAATAGTTTGGCCGGCACTACCGCCCTACTAGGAGTGGTACTGCCACATGTGCAGTAGTATCGGCCCTAGGGGTTGGTAGTTATCTTACAAAGAGTGCCATTTCAGGGTGATGACCCATGGTTGGCACTACCGCCCTACTAGAAGCGGTACTGCGCATGTGCGGCAGTATCGGCTCTAGGGGCTGGTAGTTATTTCACAGAGAACATCATTTTGGGGTGTTGACCCTATGGCCGACACTACCGCCCTACTAGGAGCAATACTGCTGCATGAGCGGTATTACCGACCCTAGGGGTCGATAGGTATTTTCCAGAGAGGCTCCAAAATATGCATTTTTTGTCCTTAAGGCCGGCACTACCGATCCTACATGGACGGTAGTGCTGGGATACTATAGCAATGGCTATTTTCCACTATATTTAATGTTATAATCAACTGTTGGACTTGAGGCTGGCACTATCGGCCCCACATAGGCGGTAGTGTCGACTTTTCTGAATTTTTTGGGATTTTGGTACCAATATCTAGTTTTGTGGTTAGGGACTATAAATACACCCCCACCTATAGCAAGGAGATACTCTTGGTTATTCATTGTATATTCGTAAGCCCTTACAAGTTTCTCATCATCTTTAGTGCATTAAATAATCATTTTGAGTTGGTAAGGGAATTCAAATGTGAGCTTTCATTCTAGAGCCATCTAGATATTTGATCAACCTCATGCAAACGTCAAGATCTATTTTCTTAGAGGTTGCCGCCATCTAGACGGCTCGAAGGTGTGGAATTGGTGATATCTTCAAAGAAGCTTGTGAGGAGGCTCGATATTGTGTGAAGATCGGAGCTTGCCTACTGTAAGTTCAACATTCATTAGTTATGGTTTTGGTGTTAATGACAAATCTAATATTGTGATTATCCATTAATGTGATTTTATTATCAATGACAAATCTAATATTGTGATTATCCATTAATGTGATTTTATTATCAATGACAAATCTAATATTGTGATTATCCATTAATGTGATTTTATTATTAATGACAAATCTTATATCGAGACTAACTTGTTTATTTAGAATATCTTTGATTAGTCTCATCGCATTGAAAAATGGAAAACCCAAGGTATGTTTGCATATTCATTCTAAATATTAGTTGCATACTTTGGAGTCAAGTTAAAGTATGAATGTCCCCATTATATTAACCACAAAATGTGCATTATGTTTCTCAATCCTTATATTACATGGATGCACATATTTAGGGGGAGTTTGTAGTTTAACTTGAAAGTCTCTTTGTATTGATCGATTCGTTATTGACACATATAAAGATCAAGACAAAGAAACTAAATCCTTGAGTATATATTTGAATTGCCTAGTTAGAAGTATACTCGTGGAAATATAGGATATGTTCCAATGCAATCAAATTGAATATGTGCATATTATATCCAAGTCAATCATACTTATGCACATATACATGTGGGGCGTATTCTTTAGTTGATGATTTAGAGTAATGATCATTTCCATACAATTTACATATAATGGATCATTACTTTCCATCAACATGAGTATATGAAAACTTGTGTAGTTAATATATACTCATATCAATTTAAATGATAATTTAAATTGAGTTCATTTGTCTTATTAATCATTAACGAACACTTCATCATGTGTTGATGGTGCTCCGTGATTAATTGAGGACAAATGAATAGTTCTTAAGCATAATAAAGCATGAGTTGCATTATTGTACTTAAGACACACTTAAATCATTTCTATTGATTTAGGGTTGTGCTCAATTGATCTAGAGGCATCCATTATGTGTTAATGGAGTGCAAGAGATAATTGAGACAACCATGCATCTTGGACTAACTATTTTATGAGTTGTGATTGAGTTAGGTCCAAAGATGGATGAGATGATAAAGAAGAGGAGTCGAGTGGATATCCCGGGGGAGTATCAAAGTGATAATCATAAAGACCCCAAAGGGGATTGCTTGCGCGCGGTGGCGAAGGTATAATTAGATAGGCTAAGGACTTTATAGTCTTTGAGTCTAAGGTTTTAATCGCCGTGCTATTAAGAGGGGTTGTCTCTTTTGCTTGAGCTTCATCATGTGTTGATGATCTCATTCCGCGTTCACTCGAGCTCAAACCATTTGGATTTGGTTTTTGCATGAGGGTTAACCATTTGGCATGTGTTGCGAATGGGTTAAACTTATGCGCCGGATTTTGCGTGAAGTTCACTTTTGCATGTGTTGCATTAGTTGAAGCTTCATGCGTTGGTTTCGCAAAAACAATCTTTCTAAAACCGTGTGGTTGCTTGGAGCTAAGTTTTGCATGTGTTGCAAAAGGAGAGAGCTCAAGCATGATTTGGTGATTGTGGTTGTGTATGTGCTAGAGGCTCGCATGTGTTGTGAGTAAAGAGCACATAAGGTTGTGTTGGTTTTGGTGTGAAGTCGATTTGGTGTTGCATGGGACTAGAGAATTGCATGTGTTGCAAATTAGAGAGTTCATGCATCTTGATTTGATGTTGCTTGGAGCTAGACTTTTGCATGTGTTGCAAAGAGTAGTGCTCAAGCATGAAATGTGTTTATTGCGTTATTTGCAAGTTTGTTGTGCGAATAAACTGAGGTTTATGAGTCCGGAATCCCGAGAGCATGTGAGTGGGGCTTGCAACGGGTGTTGGCAAGTTGACCGGGTCTTGTGTTGACCTTCACATGGCTAGGGGGATTAATCTCATAAACTCGAGTTTGATTTGCTTAATACGTTTTGCAAATAGATCTTGAGTTGATTGTGAAATGTGTTTTTGCAATTTGGTTGAAATTCTTTGAGCATGGCTTGAGTTGGTGCAAATGTGTTTTGCACAAGTGTATGATCATGTGTTGATCATCTAGAGGCTCAAAGAATGGGTTTTGGTTTTGGAGAAATGGATTTGGAGTTGATCTGGTTTTTCTCTGTGGCACTCTGCAGGAGGCATGGGCGATGGAAGATCAGAGGGGTCTAGGGCGTGCGAGGTGGTGACCAACTTGGCAAGAATCTGGGAATCCACCGGCGAAGCGATGGAGGGCTGTCGAGGCTTGGCCGAGCTGCATGGGCAGGGCGGGCCGGGCGAGGCCCAAGTGACGGAGGCGGCTTGCGGGCGAAAAGAGAGGTAGGCCGGGAGGGGAAAGGCCAGATGGGTCAGGGCCCAAAGGCCTGCGAAACGGGGGGAAACGGCTTTCCCAAAAAGGAAAGTGAAACGGGGAAAAACTTTCCCAAAAAGGAAACTTTTTGAAAAAAGCTAAATAAAACCAAATAAAATCCAAAAATTCAAATAAAATCAAAATAAAATATTTTGAAATTTTTAGGTTATTTCAAAGCAACACTAGATTCACAAGGCATGCAAGGCGAGCATCACATAGAACACAAAACCGCAAACTCAGTGATGGCATCAGCACATCCAGAGACTCACCATCAGTGACGAATCCCAGCGAGGAAGGAAGCGGTGGTGCACAGCTTCTTTGGCTTTAGTCGATGAATTTGAGGCGCAAGAGGTCAACGCCCTAGGTTTCAGGGAAGGGGAACGAGGCGAACCTCGTGATGCGGTGGCCAGAGCTATCTATAAGGCCATTTCCAGTGTAGAGTTTCATTTCACGGTTTCCAAGATTGCTATATCATCTAAAGAGATTTGAGTAGATGAATGAAACAAGGGCCACAATGCATAGTTTCATTTCACGGTTTCATATGCTAACCATTGCATTTAATTGCAAGGTATAAGATTGGGCGAAGTTGGATGACATGAAACTCTATAGCCCTCAGTGCTAATTTTAACAGGTTTCATAGTCTTGGAAATAGTGTACCTCAGTTTCATCTTAATGAAACTCATTCCCTCTCTCTCTTCATAATTATCATGCTATGTCATTCAAATTACTGATGTGTCACATCATTTAATGGAAATGAAACCTTTATGAAACCTTCACTGGGAAAGAAGAGGAACATGGCTTCAGTGGCTCAGGCTAGGCCATGTGTACACGCATGCACACAGGGATTCGGCCCAAGGATTTTGGAGAAAAAAGAAATGATTTCCAAATTTCAGAAAAGGAACTAAACCAAATAGAGGTCAAATAAATAACACATGAACTCCGAAAATTCAAAGAAAATACTTCAAAACACAAGGAACCCAAATTAAGCTTTAATTGAACTTTAGAGTATTCAATTTAAATCATTTTATTTTAGTAAATTACCAATTAAGCTTTATTAATCAAAAGATAGTCGGTGAAAATTTTTGGGAACCTAATCTATACAAAAGATTTTTAAAATCTAAAAAATTGGGATGTTATAAAGAGAGAGTGAATGAGGGTGGGTCAAGATTCAAGGAGGATGGCTGCAACTGGATTGAATGGGAACTGGAATAACGGCGATGGCATCATACACACGACCATCATCATATATATGACGAAACACAAACTTGAAACCACGAACAACCCGTCAAAGCAGGCATTAAGCATTGAGTTTCTTGACTTTACCAGCAGAATAAAATGTCTTAATCGGCAAGTAACACCCTAACTCTGATGCGATTTTATTCAAAAGGGAGAGGGGAAAAACGAGGCAAAGATACCAAGGCACTCTCTTATCATCCCAACAAAGTCTTCTATGACAATGGTGCATGCATCTACGACCAAAACACAGCGCCACTTGTTCTTAATCTAATGGCCATGCCCCACGTAGTAAGAAGAGACTAAACTTGGAGAGTTTAACGGCCAAGACTAGAAGCAGCTAAGTAATAATCGATGCGCAAAGACTTACCTTCAAAATTGAGCACATGATCAAAAGATCCTGGCCCCTTTAGTCAGGCAGTTGCTCCTTTCCAAGATTTCACACGCTTAGCGGCTCAGATACGGGCGGTATATGCCAATTGCGACGTCATGATGACCTTTCTTGGAACGGACCTGCACGAGCATCGAGAAGGATGGAATGGTCAAGTCCACGTTGCAGTTCAGCACGAAAGGGAGTTAAAACTACCAAGTTGCAAAACAACAGCTTGCCTCCCATCTTCGCCTACTACGGGCTCTTTAGCTGCTCAAGATAGCCAACAATATTTGAAGTCAATACTTTTGGCAGCCACTTTGGGTCGTTACACACGGTTCAAAGTTATTGACGAATCAAATGGCCAAACTGGCCATTCTTACGAGCGTCACCGCATGCCTTCTGCTACAGACAGGCATTCCTAAACGAACTTCAAACAAGTGGCCAAGTGAAGTTTCGAACATATCATATACAGTGAAGTATGTCAGAACAAATATGCCGACACAGAGCTCGATCTGCCCTGTGCAGAAAGGACTGGAAGCCTATGTTCTACCATTCAAATGACACGGAAACATAGTTTCTATTCACTGTCAAGAAGTAAGCAGACGAGTAATTGAAATCGAAATACCATGTTGTAGCTTTTACTGCCATTTCGCACTTACAAGTAGGGATGAAAACGGATATCCGAATTTCTGAACAAATTCGACATTTTAAATAGATATATAACAATTTTGGTTTTCATTTTTAACACTTTAGCAAGCTCATTATAAAAAATAAGATTATAAAATTAGATAAAAAAATTACGCATTATTTGCTTCCCATAAATAAAAAGGTAAAAATATCCGAAACCATATCCGATTGATATCCAATTTTGTTTCTATCATTTAAATAAATATATAATGAATTTGAGGTTCATTTTTATGAATTTGAATAAGCTCAACACCACAAACAAGAATATGAATTCGGATAGAAAATTCTATATCCTATTTGTTTCCTATTGAAGAACAAAGACAAAAAATTGATATCCGAATTACTATCCGTTTTCATCCCTACTTACAAGTGACGAGATGCTCCTGAAGAAAAGTCACCATGCCTTTCCGCGTAGCCACCTTCCTGGCTTAGTTAATGCAGATCACAACATTCACAACTGCATCATTGAAGGAAGACATCGGTGAGTAAAGCAAACGATAACAATATTTGACTTCACCAACATTCAGTGAGAAATCCGTTTTTTGCACGAGGATCCTGTTTATCCCCAGAACACATTCATAATCCAGCATCACAGCTTCGCACGTCAAGATCCTACGGTTGCAAGAAAGTAACAGCCTATTGTCATGCCTGGACCCACCCAGTATGCCTATATAAGCCAGGTTATGTTAAACAACTCAAATGGTTGGCCCGAGTAATATTCCATACCTTGAGGATGGCCGAGCCTCTGCACACAAGCAGCAATGGAGCTGCTGAAGAGGGTGCAAATTCTGCATTTGCATCAGAGAAGGCACTACCACCGCCAAAAAGGCTGCAGAGATTTGATTCGCTGCATATGGAAGCTGGAAAAGTTCCTGGTGGCCAAAGCCATGTAGCCAAGGTCTGTTCTTCCCTAACTCTTCTTCAATCAGACAACGATCTTCAGTTTTTTTACAAGTAACAGAACTGCACCAACATTTTTAAATTCCTGTTATTGGATGCACCTCTTTTGCATTTCTTTTTTAAAGTTGCACAAATATTGAAGTATGAATGAAGAGTAGATGGTGATTACTTGTCCCTTCGCTTGCTTCAAGATTTATGCAACTAGTATTAGGAGGAAAAGCATAAAAGCATCACTCAATAAAGAACACTCACAGAGAGGCAGTACCACTTTGCACAAGGAATGTTATGCTAAAAGTAACAAATGTATTATCACATTATCGTAGGTTTATGTGAGACAACTAAGCGTGTCAGCTGCTTAGTTATCTTAGGCTTGCATAACTAAACAACTACTCATATCAGCTGCTTTGTTTGAGCTGAATGTAATCTGATTGGGAGTTTGACATCGTAAAGCAGGTTGGCTGGGCGACCACACTACACTTGGCATTCCAGAGCATAGGTGTGGTTTATGGGGACATGGGGACTTCTCCTCTCTACGTGTTCTCCAGCACCTTTACTAGTGGGATCAAGGACACCAATGATATCCTTGGTGTTATGTCTCTGATTATCTACACCGTGGTTCTCCTTCCATTGATGAAATATTGTTTCATTGTCTTGAGAGCTAATGACAATGGTGATGGTAAGTAAATATCTTTTATTCATCCTCTCAACACAACTTCTTCTATGGCTAAAAAAAGTGCTTTTAAGTTTTAAGAACCAGAGAAGATTATGCTTTTATTACTAGCAGTGCTTTCTGTAAAAAAAAACTTAAAAACAACTTAATGTAAGAATTAGTGGGGTCATGAAGGCCCATAGGAGAAAACATAGACAAACACACCCACCACATCAGTTTAGATTGGATCATTCAGAGTATGTAACAATCATCAATAATGCTAGAAACATGAGTGTTAAGCACTTAGATCAGTAAAAATCCCTACAAAAAGCATTAAGCGCAAAAACAATTTGTTAATGTGAGAGTTTCACATGTGTTATCAATTTACAATCTTGCAGGTGGAACCTTTGCACTTTATTCCTTGATATCTCGCTATGCTAGGATTAGCTTGATACCCAATCAGCAGGCTGAAGATGCAATGGTCTCTCATTACAGATTAGAGTCCCCCTCAAATAGTGTCAAGAGGGCTTATTGGGTTAAGGAAAAGATGGAAAACAGTCCAAAATTTAAGGTCATGCTTTTCCTAGTGACAATTCTGGCAACATCCATGGTGATTGGCGATGGTGTGCTAACTCCATCTATGTCAGGTGAGCTTTCTTTCTTTTTTGAGCTCATTTCCGGTAAGTATAAAGTAATGCTGCATGAAAAGGATAGTGAACATACATTTGGATTCTTCAAATATAAAGCAGAACATCCCTGTTATGAACTGACTCCACACATGTTCATGCTAAAAAAATGATAATTGAGTCAAAACAAATTGCCATTCAGAATAACATAAAAACCACTTATTATTCTGCTAGGTAATGGAATATCCAAATGCCACTAGAATATATTTATAAGGATAATTCTTTTTTAAACAAACTCAAATAACTTTTTTTTGGTATTTTGCTATTGTGCAGTGCTTAGTGCAGTTGGGGGGATCAAGCAATCAGCAAAGTCCTTAACTCAAGGTATACCAATCGTTAAGATGCTTCTCACTGTATACTAGAAGTAGACAGAATTACACCAGTTTCAGTAGCTTATGTACTATTTGGGATGACAATTTGTTTTTGATGTAGTATTTGGGATGACAGTTTGTTTTTGGCCTCATCAACAGGACAGATTGCCGGCACTGCGATCGCCATTCTGATTGTCCTGTTTCTTGTTCAGCGCTTTGGCACAGACAAAGTTGGTTACACATTTGCCCCTATAATCTTGACATGGTTCATCTTGATTGCTGGTATTGGAGTTTATAATTTGTGCAAACATGACACTGGCGTTCTGAAAGCATTCAACCCAAAATATATCGTGGACTATTTCAAAAGAAATGGGAAGCAGGGCTGGATTTCTCTTGGAGGTGTTATTTTATGCATTACAGGTATGTTTGCTCCCATGTGTTCATGACAGCACTTTGCAATATGCCCCAATCTCTATGTGATCACATTTGCAAGACAATTGTGGGAGTTAAATAGAATTGTCCCACAGGATGCTGCATATTGGTGTTGAAAACAAGAAAAGATGTCCCTTGTTATATCAAAAGTTCTGAAATGAGTACTGTGTGTTTCATGAAACAGGAACTGAAGCAATGTTTGCTGACCTTGGTCACTTCAATGTGAGAGCAGTTCAGGTAATCAAGCACTCCTCCCAATTCTTAGTTTTTTCATTTTTCTGAATGCATGCGCACACAAACTAATGACCAATGGAGAAAACGGAATTGTCCAGTTATGCTTATGGAAAATAAATGTTTTTGAGCTATATAAAGATAGTCTTGCAAAATGAATTTATTGTCCAGTTAACAGAATTTATTTGAACTTTAAAATTGTTATTATTACTTTTCATATTACTTCACCTAGACAGTTAAGATAAAATTTTATTGCACTACAGATTGGCTTTTCTGTCGTTCTGCTCCCATCAGTACTACTGGCTTACATTGGACAAGCTGCATATCTTCGCATCTACCCTGAAGATGTTGCAAATACCTTCTACAAATCAATCCCAGGTGAGAGCCTATAAGGATCAGCTAAGAAATGGCACGAGTTAGGCACTGAAATATTAACTTCGAACAACGAACTCATGTTTTTTACTGTCAGGTCCGTTATATTGGCCAACATTTGTGGTGGCTGTGGCAGCTGCTATAATTGCAAGCCAAGCAATGATATCTGGCGCCTTTGCAATTATTGCTCAGTCCCAAATTCTAGGTTGCTTTCCACGAGTTCGTGTGACCCACACTTCGAAAAAGTTTCATGGGCAAGTCTACATCCCAGAGATAAACTATGCATTAATGATTTTATGCGTAGCAGTTACAGCTATTTTCCAAACTACAGACAAGATCGGCAATGCATATGGTAAGAAAATTTTCAACTCTGGAAACAATTATGACGCCCTTCTACCCCAAGATATAAACAAACAAACAAATAATTCATTGCCTGTAAATTCATTTCAGTTATGAGATCGAGATATAGCGTGTTTATATTTTCTCTAGACCTGTCTGGTGCAGTTTCTTCTTATTTCAGTCATAATGTATCAGTTTTATTATATTCATACCATCATCATATTATGCAGGCATTGCCGTCGTCTTTGTGATGTTCATAACAACACTTCTAGTCACTCTAGTAATGGTGATAATATGGAAGACAAGTCTGTTGTGGATTGCACTCTTTCCAATAATATTTGGTGGAGCAGAGCTGATATACTTATCTTCGGCATTCTACAAGTTTACTAAAGGTGGCTATCTGCCACTAGTTTTTGCAGCGATTTTGATGTTTATAATGGCCACATGGCATTATGTTCATGTTCACCGGTACAAATATGAGCTCAAGAACAAAGTGTCAAGCAATTATGTGGCAGAGTTGGCAACAAGGCGAAATCTTGCTAGGCTGCCGGGAATAGGCTTTCTATACTCTGAGCTTGTGCAAGGAATCCCACCCATACTCCCTCACTTGGTAGAAAAAGTACCTTCCATCCATTCAGTTCTTGTGATTATCTCAATAAAGTACTTGCCAATCAGCAAGATAGAAGCAAATGAACGGTTCCTCTTCCGATATGTGGAGCCAAGAGAATACAGGGTATTCCGATGTGTGGTGCGCTATGGATACAACGATAAAGTAGAAGATCCAAGAGAATTCGAGAGTTTACTTATTGGGAACCTGAAGCAATTCATCCATCAAGAAACATTCTATAGCCAAAGTAGTCATTCCGTTGGGGGAGAAGATCAGTCAGACAAAGAATCAGGAGATGTACTGGAGCCTTCTGTTGAAGATCAAGATGCAAGGCTCTCGAAAAGTTTTTCAAAAGGAGTCACTGCTGGTCCAGCAAACGGATGCATGGATGAGATACGGTTAATTCAGAGAGAGATGGAGGATAGTGTTGTCCATATGCTAGGAGAAACTAATGTGGTGGCAGAGCCAAATGCTGATTTCCTTAAGAAGTTAATAGTTGACTATGCCTACAATTTCATGAGGAAGAACTTCAGGCAACCAGAGAAGATCACATGTGTTCCTCATAACAGACTGTTGCGGGTGGGAATGACATACGAGATCTAGAGTGATGCTCAGTGGATTCATTAAAATGACAAGAAAGAAAATCATATTTTTCATTATCAAGTGCAGAAATGCATGTGCAAATGAAGGTGGAGGGCACATAAACAGCCTCCCTGACTAAACAGAAAAGGACGGAAAGATAGCATGCGTACAGATGGAGAAACTATAGAGCATCCAATGGGTGTCTATCGCATAAATTTCTTTTTAGGGAAAGCCTACCACATAAATGTTTGTTAGCAACACTTCTTCTTCCAAAACAAAAAAAAAGTGTTAGCATCCAGTATGCGTAGCTGTTAAACTCCTATAGTGTGGTTAATTTAGTGTCTTCTTTTGGAAAACTTAAAATAATACTGTGTAGTATGTACCATGCATACAAAGATTGTAACCTACCTGCAAAAGGTAAAATGAAGAATAACTTGAGTGCTTTTGGTCAATCATGTCAATCTGTGTATAAGACATGCACTACAGATTGTAAGTGGCCGATTTGTTACGTAAGTGTTTAGTACTTCAAACAATCAAGCATGACAAAAAGGGGAAGAACTAGTTGTGCGTTTGATCTCTTGTACCAGTATCCTACTATCACTTGCGTGATTCTAAAAGGGGAGACCACAAGTGTGGATAAAATGCGCATCACAATATCATCCATGATTCGAGGCCAGAATCAGTAGGTTAGAGAGGAACCCGCCAACATCAAATTTATGCATACGAGTGGTTCCATTCTCTCAATCGAACACACGTATTAAAAAAGGTGGTGAAATAAGATGTCGAAGCAGGCATTCCATCAAACAGCTCGTAGGCATGTGACGCGAGAAGAAAACCCGTGGCAACTCAAGAGATCGTACCTCTGCATCGCACCTGCGCGCTTGAGATGTCGAAGCGATCCGTTGCTGCTACGACCTATCATCATTCTGCCACTCCCCCATTCCTGCGAATTGACAGAATTCCCAGACACAACGCGCGCGTCGCAGTTGGAAGGCAAAGGGAAAGAAGGAGAAGGGACGGCGGTGAGAAGAACAGACTGTCACTGATCACAGGGGAGAAGAAGATGAATAGGGAAAGTCGGCGACTACGGTACCGCTTCGGCGACTTCAGTAAATAGCAGTGGACGGCACCGATTAGTTGTGAAGGCAAAGGAAGGTCCATCCAACTAATCCGTTGAGGAAAACGAGTTGTTGAGATATGAAATGGCTTGATAAACACGAAACTCTTCTTCCCTTTCCCTTTCCCAATCTCTTGTTCTTCTTTGTCTCCTCGACATTGTTCGGATCGCCGTAGTCTCACGTCTCTGGAGATTTCTGAGGCAAAGGGATGTCAAATATGGTATTAGATTTAGGTTTCGATCGGGTCTAGAGTTGTAAAATCCTAGACGAAGGTTGGAGAACTCATATTCGAATTTGAGTCTGACGATCTCTTTGATTCCGAGATATCTGGTTGGCTCGGCCGCTAATCGATCGCAATGGCGCCTCCGAAGCCCTCGGTCCAGACCTTGTTCATCCTCGACGCGATGGGGGAGACATCGAGAAGAACAGAAGAGAAGTTAGATGCAATCAAGGAAAGTATGGAGTTATTGTTTGCTCAAGTGGGAACGATAGATGCAACACAGCAGCAACTATTAGCGAAAACAGAGTTGACGGCCAAGGCAGTGGAGCAGCAGGGTAAGGAACAACAACTACTCTCCAAGCAGATGGAAGCAACCGGACAAGCGGTGGCACACATTAACGCCAACCGGCTAATGGAAGGCAGCGTCATGGAGATGGTCCAGGTTCGGGTCAAGGTAGAGCCCTATTTACTCCAAGAGTTCTGGGTCCTCAAATGAGAATGGATGATGACACATATCATTCTTCTACAAGTATGCACACCAACTGTTTGGTTGGAGGGGCACATGATAGTGTTGGAACAAATGCTTGGACAGCAAAGGAAGTGGGTGGTCTTCTAAAAACCTTTGCTGAAATTGTCCTTTCCCAGGTTTGATGGGGAAAATCCACGAATATGAAAGACAAGTGCACAGATTACTTCAAAATTTTAACATCCCGGAAGCACTTTGGGTGATAACAGCAACTATGCATATGGAGGGCAATGCAGCTAGATGGTTACAAGTTTACAAGGTCAAGCATGATCTGGGAGAATGGGAACAATTTATTCATGATGTGGAAAAGAAATTTAGAGCATTTGATCATCGAAGATTGTTAGGAGAACTATTGGAAATTAAACAATTAGGAACAATGGAGGAGTACAAGACACAGTCTGATGAACTAATGTATGATATATCTATGCATAACCCATATTATGATGAAGAGCTATTTGTATCTCATTTTGTGAATGGGTTGAAACCGGAGCTTAGAGATAAAGTTCAGAGACAAATTCCAAATTCAGTGGATCAGGCGGCTTTGTTAGCCTGAGTGTAGCAAAACATAAATGAGTAGGGTAAATTCTGGAAAGCCAAGGTAACAGGTAACATCAAAACTGACAATACTCAAAATAATGTGAGGATGGGGCAAGGAGAATTATGGAAAGCAAGACAGTTAAGGGAATATTGCTGAATTAATGGTCTTTGTTATCAGTGCGGCGAAAAGTATGATCCTAATCATTAGTTACACTGTAAGAAGAAAGTTCAAGCACAATTACAAGCAATAACCTTAGAAGAGCAAGGTTAAATATTGTCAGATGAGGTGTTGGATACTTTGGAGACTGCAGACATGAATAATGAAGACATGCTTCAACTGTCCATTAACGCCCTAGCAGGTTCTGATGATGCAGAAACAATGAGACTTTAGGCATTAGTGAAAAATCAAGTTATGTTGGTTTTAGTGGACTCTGGTAGTTCACATAGCTTCATTAATTTGAGCTTCCTGCAAAGAATTGGTTACAGACCACAGAAAAACAAAAGCAATGCAAGTGAAGGTAGCTAATGGAGAATCATTATTCTGTGAGAGTTGGCTACCTGAAACGGAATGGTGGACTCAAGAGTATACATTTCAAACAGATTTGAAGGTGCTAGAACTAAGTGGATTTGACACTGTGCTGGGAATGGATTGGCTCAAAGCACATAGCCCAATGATTTGTAACCGGAGGGGTAAGACATTGAAGTTTGAGCACAGAGGTAAACAAATTTCATTGCGAGGAGTTAGGAATATGGTAGAAACTGAGTTAAAATTAGTGACTAGCAATCATTGGAGAAGTGGAGAAAAAGTAACAATATTCTGGCTTTGGCACCAGTAGAGCATCAAGAAGAAAAATAGGAAGACACTATTCTAGCTGAAGTAACAGCAGCCTTATAGCAGTTTGCAAGTGTATTTATGGAGCCACAAGGATTAACCCCAAAGAGGTTTTATGATCACACTATACCCTTGTTACCTGGAGCAATTCCGATAAATTCTAGACCGTATAGATACTCTCCATTGCATAAAAATGAGATTGAATGGCAGGTTGCAGAAATGATGGATTCGGGCATAATCATACCGAATGTCAGTCCATTTGCATCACCGGTATTGTTAGTGAAAAAAAGATAGATCGTGGAGGTTTTGTGTAGATTATCGCTAGCTCAACGATTTGTCTGTCAAGAATAAATTTCCTATGTTTGTAATTGATGAATTACTTGATGAGTTAGCAGGAACTCAATATTCTAAACTTGATCTCAAAGCAGAGTATCACCAAATACGAATGAATGAAAAGGATGAGTTTAAGACTGCATTTAAGACTCATCAGGGTCATTATCAATTTAGAGTGATACCATTCGGCCTAACTAATGCCCTCACAACATTTCAGTGTGTGATGAACTCTATTTTGGTGCCATATCTTTGAAAATTTGTGCTCGTCTTTATTATGATATATTGGTTTACAGTCCAGATTTATTATCTCTTTCTCAGCATTTAGTAGCTGTGTTCAGTACATTGAAAGATCATCAATTCTTTGTTAAAAGGTCTAAATGCACTTTTTCTCAAAATTAGTTGGAATATCTAGGCCACATTATTTCGAGCAAGGGTGTAGCAATAGATCCGAAGCAAACGCCGGCGATGATCAATTGCCCTTGACCTATGAACGTGTCAGAACTAAGGGGATTTTTGGGCCTCACTGAGTTTTATCGGAAGTTTGTTAAGAATTATAGAGTTATAGCTAAACCACTCACAAATCTGGTTAAGACAAAGACATCCTAGTGGGGTCAACAAGCAGAAGAAGCTTTTATTCAGTTAAAGCAAGCAATGTCTTCTACTCTAGTTCTTAAGCTATCGAATTTCAATCAAGCTTTTGAAGTAGGAACTGATGCTTGCAATGTTGGGTTGGAGCAGTATTGTTGCAACAGGGTCATCCTGTAACCTTCTTTAGCAAAGCCTTAAGTAAAGTGCATCATGGTCTATCTATTTATAAGAGTTTCTGGCAGTTATGTTGGCGATAGATCAATGGAGATCTTATTTACAGCATCAAGAGTTTATTATCAGAACCGATCACAGAAGTTTGTGCTATTTAGAATATCAGCATTGTAGTCTGATATGCAGAGAAAAGCAATGACATGTCTTATGGGTCTACAATTTAAAATTCTATATAAAAAGGGAAAGAGAATGTGGTGGTAGACGCTTTGTCTTGGGTGGGACCGTTGATGGCTTTGCAAACACAATCAGAAATACAGCTGGCTTGGGTGCAAGGAGTGATAAACTCATATGTTACAGATGGTGATGCGTAGCAAAAGCTCACTCAATTGGCATTACATAGTCCTAATGATAAAGGGTTCAGTCTGCATCGAGGAATCATTCGCCAACAAGGCAGAATATGGGTTGGAGACAACTCAGCATTGTGCACCAAGTTAATTACAATGTTTCATTCAAGTGCAATCGGTAGTCACTCCGGAGTGCAGCCAACATATCAAAGAATTAAAAAACTCTTTTGCTAGAAGGGGATGAAACAAGAGGTGGAAGACATTGTTAGACAATGCGACATCTGCCAGCAGGCTAAAGGAGAAAAGACAAAGCCAGCCGGATTACTTCAGCCGTTGCCAATTCCTTCATCGGCTTGGCATGAAATAATAATGGATTTCATAGAGGGTTTACCCATGTCCGAGGGATGTAATGTCATCATGGTAGTTGTGGACCGATTTTCCAAATATGATCATTTTCTTGCTTTGAGGCATCCGTTCACAGTTCAGAAAGTTGCTTAGTTATTTCTGGAACAGATAGTACGGTTACATGGAATGCCAACATCTATCACTTCAGATCGAGATAAAATATTTACCAGCATCTTTTGAAAAGAGTTGTTTAAAGCTTTAGATACCAAATTGCAATATAGCACGGCATACCATCCTCAAATGGATGGTTAAAGTGAGAGAGTAAATCAATGTGTAGAAATGTACTTAAGATGCATTGTTCATACTGTACCAAGCAAATGGAGGAAATGGTTAGCTTTGGCTGAGTTTTAGTATAACACTAGTTTTCACACGTCACTAGGTTGCTCACCATTTAAAATATTATATGGGTGTGAACCTAATTATGAAACCATTCCACCAATGTTGTTTGAAAAATGCGAGGAAGTTAAGGAAGTAGTGTTGGAACGGCAAAAGTTTACAGATATGGTCAAGCAGCAGTTAGCAATAGCTCAAAATTGGATGAAATGTCAAGTTGCTGACAAGAATAGGCAAGAAAGACAATTTCAGGCGGGGAAAAAGTATTGTTGAAATTGCAACCATATGCACAATCATCTCTGGTAAACCGACCATACCCCAAATTGGCGTATAAGTTCTACGGTCCATTTGAGATTGTGGAAAATATTGGATAAGTTGCTTGCAAACTGGATCTTCCTTGTTCGAGTCAAATTCATACAGTATTCCATGTATCTCAATTGAAAGCATTTAACTCCAATTATGTTCCAGTGTTTTCAGAACTACCAAAGCTGGTTGGTTTGGAAAGCAGTGCAACTGAACCAGAAGAGATATTGGACAGAAGGTTAGTTAAAAAGGGAAATTCAGCAAGAGTTTAAGTGCTACTCAAATGGACTGGTATACCAGTAGAATCAACTACTTGGGAAGATTTGAATGTTTTGCAACATCGATTTCCAACAGCGGTTGCTTGGGGATAAGCAACGCCTAGAGGGTGGGGTAGTGTCACTGATCACAGGGAGAAGAAGATGAACAGAGAAAGTCGGTGACTTCGGTAAATAGCAGTGGACGGTGCCGATTAGTTGTGAAGGCAAAGGAAGTTCCATCCAATGGCAAGATGACCACAACAGTAAATACGAAAATCCTGTAGCTGTAATTGTCGGTCATTAGACTGTAAGCGAACGAGGTTTAGAGTGTGTGGGTAATTTTGCTGCAGGGTAAATTGCCGGAGGTTTGGGTGGGTATAAAAGCGAATGTATGAGGGAAACGAGGTGTTGAGATATGAAATGGCTTGATAAACACAAAATTCTTCTTCCCTTTCCATTTCCCAATCTCTTGTTCTTCTTTGTCTCCTAGACATTGTTCGGATCGCCGTAGTCTCACGTCTCTCGAGATTTCTATGACACAAACCACCGACAAGGAGCGAAGGACGCGCTGCGGCCGCCACGGGGAGCCACAAAGAGATCGCCGAGCTCGCCGCCGATCGGCGCCATGGAGAAAAATGAATCCGGACTCCCGCTTGCGAAATGCAACCACGCGTCTACGCGGCGGTGGCATGGAACAAAAATCTCAAATCACATCCGACTTGGCCCTGGGAAACTTGGCCCAGTTTCTATTTACGCACGCAGGGCCCAAACAAAAAAAAAACGCGTCTCTTTTTTAATAATATTTTTTCCGTATACAGTTTGCTTCTAAATTGAGCCGCACAACGGTCAAAGCCTCTCCATCTACACTTTGTAAATGTCGTGCGATTGTGACTCCAAACTGCCAACACCAAGACAAAGGTTGCTATTGCCTTCAAAAGAAAAAAAAAAGATAATATTGCTGAATGCTCGTGATCATTTGGCAAGTTAGTAGCATGCAGCTACTGAACAGCTGAATAATGCCTTAGAGTATCTCCAGGAGAGCCCCTAAATCAGCCCCTAAACCTTAAAATAGGGAGTTTAGTAAAAAATACATATCCAAAGAGGCCTTAATCCAAATTTCTAAAATTAGGAGACCCCTAAATTTGCCTCCTCAGCCCTAATTCCCAGGGAGCCCCTAAACCAGCCCCTAAACCTTAAAATAGGGAGTTCTTAAAGATACACCAGGAGATTGAAGACAGGGAAATACATGAGAGGCTTCGAGATGATCTTATTGAGCATTTGTGGGCAATTCACAGCGCTTCGTAGTTTGATTCATTGTTCGGAGTTTCTATTTATCTATTTATCATGTTTTGAAAATTTTAAATATCATGTTTTTAAATTGTAAATGTTAATATGCTTATGTTTTATGTATTACAAATATTTTTGATTGAATTTTAGTGGTGTCAAATGAAGATTATACATAGCGGATATGTCAAAATATGAGAAAAAATAAAATAGGAGCTGAGATTTAGGGGATATTGCTGAACTTGTACTCTGAAAACAGGGCCCTAAAAAATAGAAGGAGCCCCTAAATCCAAAATAGGAACCCTGTTTTAGGGGCCCTTGCTGGAGATGCTCTTACATCCCTGAGACCGTGCATAGCAATATTAATCGTTGCTGATACGGCAGCCCTAAGGGTAATATAGAAATTTAAGAATTTTTTACCGTCTTTAACAGATGCCACCAAATTACAACTAAACTCTTGTCTCCTTCGATGCATCTTTCTTTTAAATTTTTAGCACCTCTTGATACTAATCCAATGTATTTTTGGTACCTGGTTTACCGGCCGGATGATAAAAAGTCTCAACCTCCCAAGTTTTGCAGCTTGGCCTGTTCGCAACTCGCACAAAGAAATTAACATCACAGTACTTAATTTATTAATTGGGACGGCAAGTCAGATTCCTCCACGTCCTGTTTCTTCCAGAGAACCAGCTGGTCCAACTTACACGTTCTGCTGCAGCTTAGCATAAAGGTTATGGTTGCACGTAAACACGTCGAGCAGACAGCCCCGATTAGCAGCTACTCGCAGATAGCATGCGTACATGCAGATATACTAGTATACTGGTCAGCTCATCGATCAAACTAAGCAGCTCTTTTTTTTTCTTCTTTTTCTAGAATAAACTGAGCAGCTCATTGATGCAGAACGTATGGTCCATGCTCTACTTAGTTTCTTCAGTCGTTGAATACCTTTAATCTTTTTATTACGATGACTCCGGAGTTTGTTTTGTGTGCGGATTAGGTTCGCACTGTTGGTTCATCATGCATGACACGTACGCAGTTATAGTTTTGCCAATTTATATTGAGCTACAGCTAGCCAGGGGTTTCTGCAAATCAGGCCTGTTCATCGTTGTCCAAGCCCCCAGTACTGTACATTTGTACAATGCTTCGCCGTCAATAAATTTAAAAAACTCAAATTGCCAAAATCAGAATCAATTTAATCAATAAATTTAACCTATTGACAAACTAATTTTCTAATATTTTTCAAATTTTTAGAGGTGCAGAGGCTTACCCGACACCATTCTCTAGTTCCACCCCAGCATGGGTGGATGGATCTCAACGATCCCATCCCATCGAAAGAAAATTAATTAGGAGGATTCAGTCTCCAGAGCCAACACAAATCACTTCCATTCCACGGTTAATTCTTTTGCGATCAACCATTCCATGGTTGACTGAAGCTTGAAACTTCAGAGCTAACCGTCTGTGATCACGCGGGCTACAATACCGATCGGGCCAAACGTACCAAGCGTGGTGGAGGTCATCGTGAAGTCCGTCCCTGCCGTTGTCCTCTTGTATGTGCAAAAACCTTAATCATAACCTATTACAAGGAAATATGACCGATGTATTTCCCAACCTTAATAATTTGACAACACTGTGAGTACTTTTCTCTGTGCATTGCCAGATGGATCTTATTTTGTGTTGACCTTCAGTGCATTGTTAATCCTTCAGTTCTGGCCCGATCAAAAGATGAAGTGCGCTAAAATAATGCGTATGTTCTCCAACTTTGCATATTCTTGAGCAAGGGCTTCAATATTGGGTTTTTTCTCTCCTTCTAGATTGAAGCTTAAAGCTGTATACATGTACACCATTGGATTTTACACATACTCCATCTTTGCACTTCTGTTCTGGGAAACAAGGCATTCAGACTTTGCAGTACCAAACAACCAATGTCTCACCATGTGGTCACTGTTGTGCTGATCATGCTATCTTCTATTTTCAGGTATGTTACAAGGAATTTTGTGATTGCCCTTAACTGTTCTGTTATGTATCAATTGTAATTGATTTGGGGGCTAATTGATTAAGTATGCTATTCAAATAGATTTGCCCGTGTTGGCTCGGTTGTTTTAGCTCTGCATGATGCAAGTGATATATTCCTATAAATTGGGAAAATGGCAAAGTACAGCAGCTGTGAGTGGCTAGCTGTTGCAGGTTTTCTTCTCTTTGTCGCTTCATGGATTCTTCTCCAGCTCATAATTTTCCCTTTCTGGATCCTGAGAAGCACAAGATATACATCAACCATATCTAGATTCCTAGAGTTGTTTGACATTAAATTCTTAAAGAGTTACAAAAAGGCAGTCAGGCAGCACATTTTCCCTTCTGTTAATGGGTGTTTCTTATATGTTTTCAACAGTCTCTTGTTCTCGCTTCTTGTACTTCACATATACCCGTGGATACATACTACCCTGCAGATTCTGAAGATGAAGAGGACGACCAATATTAATTTGTAGATTCCATTGCTAACCAAATTGTATGAGGTGTCAATACTCGAGACTGCGGTTGCTGCTTATTTTGTTCATCTGTCTGCATGCTGTGTTTGAAATGGTCCATATGAGATCTATAACTCATACCACAGACAGTTGGTATTTCCAACTATATGTGATATACGATTATTATAAATAGTTCTTTATTAGAATCTTCTGTGATAGGTGAAAGGACCGATATGTCGCCTAGAGGGGGGGTGAATAGGCGTTATTTCAGATTTAAATGCGCAATGGAAATTTACTATTCGGATAGTCCGAAAATACCTTCGGACTGTCCGAGTGGTTCGGATAGTCCGAATGTCTTTTCGGATACTCCGAACTGTTCTTCGCAAGAAAACCCTAAAAAGTAGATCTGAATTATTTGAGAGGCTAGATTGCTACCAAATGAAGTTTCTAAGCTAGGGCAACTTCCAGATTATGAGATCCACTCAATATCTAATGCATGAAGCCACCAAACCCTTGAATCCCCAAAGATTTAAGTAAGCACAATATGAGCAAGTGAGAGAAACAAGAACCAAGGAGACAAACCGATTTATCCCGAAGTTCGGATCCTTGAGGGGATCCTACGTCTCCGTTGAGGCGGCACAAAGCCGGGGTCTCTTTCAACCCTTGTCCTCTAGGTGTTGCACCAAGCACTCACCTGTTAACTTTTTGAATCCTTCCCTTGCGAAGGTGGATTCAACCTTCACAAACTTCCGGCGGCGTCCCACACGAGCTTGGGGGCTCACCGGCAACTCCTAGCCGTCTAGGAGTCCTCAACCTCCAAGAGTAAAAGATCCGGCAAGAGATTCGCTTGAAGATGAACCAAGTGCTCAAGATGACTCACAACCTCTAAATCTCTCAAACTCTCAACAAGATTTCCCCCAAAAAATTTGCTAATCAAGAGATCAAGAGGGAAGAACACTAGAGCTCAAGAGTGAGAGGGAGCACAGCTCAAAATGAATTGAATGCACTTATTTTTTGTAGGAGGGAGTGGGGGAGGTATTTAAAGCCTCCCAAAACTAGCCGTTTTTCACTTCAGCTCGACATTTTTCGGATAGTCCGAACCCATGTTCGGATAGTCCGAACCAATAAAACTAAGGCAATGGAACACTCAGTTCGGACAGTCCGAACGTCCCTTCGGATAGTCCGAACCAATTTTGAACTAGGGCAACAGAACGCACTGTTCGGACAGTCCGAACCATACTTCGGATAGTCCGAACCAAAATGACTTAGCCCTAACTGAGAGGGGGCTGTTGGATACTGGAAATGTAATTTTTTTACGAGATATAACTACATCGATATGAATTATTAGGAATGTAGATGTTTCTTACTACAGTTAGATATATATTTTCGCACCATGTAGGTATAGTTATGTTACGCCATAGTATTTTTTACTAAGATAATTAATTCGTGGTGAATGAATGGATTCGCAGATATGGCAGACAAGTTCCATTTAGAATTTATTATGGAGATGGGGTTGTAATGCATGGTTTGGAGGGTGCAGATCTAAGTAACATGCAAGATGTGGACGTGAAGTTTGAGTAGGCTCGAGGAGCGCACATTTGGTTCCGTGTTGAAATGGTTGTATTATACTTTCGGATGGAAGAAGACAAGTGTGAGTTGAAGGTATTTTGCCTATGTAGTGTCTAAACGACACTATTTATCGGGAGTTAGTTGAGCTAAAGGAACCGCATCGTGGAGATCATATGTGAGGGGGCAGAGCAACGGGATGGAATCGAGTGCTTTTAGTGCGAGCATATGAGAGGCATGTTGCCCCCAGCCAGCAGCTTGGACGCCGGTGAGTGTAGTCACCTCAAAATGAGCTCTCTTCCAAGTGACACTTTGAAATTGGGGGATCTAGCCATGAGCAACATGTTCAAAGAAATTGGTGAATGTGTTCGGCGGAGGATGATGAAAATGTTGGCCAAGAAGCGGGGGACTGTAGACGAAGGTGAGCAAATTGAGGAAATAATTACTAGGATGGAAGAGGAAGACCGTGAGTACAAAGAGAAAGAGAAGAGGAGGACGACGATGAGTCGGATGAGGAAGATGGAGGAGGTACGAGCCGCTTGTGCCAAATAGAGTGGAGCACGCAAAGAATTTGAAAATATGGTTGTCAATGAAATGAGGGAGATGCCTTGGCAAGACAAAGGATAATGAGGTTAGGCATAACAAAGATGTACCGGACAAAAGAGGTCAGTGGCAGATGCCGTGAAAGATTGGGCTCTATCATTAAGAAGGACTTTCGGGGTTAAGAAATCCACCCCAACTCGCTACGACGGGTGTGTGAGATCCATGGGTGTCCGTGGAGAGTGCACGCAGACAAGCCCAAATGGGGCACCCATTGGATATGTTCAAGGTTGAGCAAAGATAAATGTATGATCGAGAAAAAGTGATGGCTCACGTGAACCTATCATCCGGGTATGTCGCGAACATCATGTACGCAGAGATAGTGGAGAACCCGAGTTTTGAGCCCCGTGCTATTATCCGAGCGACGAGAACAGATATCAAGACACAATTAGCTACGGAAGGCGGAGGGCGAAGCGAAGGCACTAGAAACGAGGTTTGGGAAGTTTCAAGACTCGTGACCACAACCTCCCCAAGACCGCTTGCTCGCTTGTATTCAGGGAAGAAATCCCGACCTACTATGATTATCAAGATTGTCCGTCGACAAGTGGCCAACTAAAATGCATCCGAGGAGAGTGTTCTTCGATTCGGGCGCTTGCATTAAGGCATTCAACATCATTGTCGTCCGTTGTTGTGCGTGGACGGCACATTCTTGACCGGAAATACAGAGGGCAACATCGACAAATTGTGGTGTCGATGGGAACAACCAGATTCTCGTCAAGGTTTTGCCTTCAGAGAAAGCGAGAACTACGAGAGTTGGTCAGGGTTCCTACTGAAACCTAAAGATCGGTGGTCAAAACTCGCCCAGATGAAGCGTAGATGACAGTATGCTAGGTTGCTTAGTGCTATCAACCACCGCAAACAGGGGAAGATGAGCCATTCCGATGGCCTCGACTTGCGAGTCGATGGTGCATGAGGCATTTGGGTGCAAACTTCTATAAGCAATTCAAGAACAAGCAATCGATGAACATGTTCAAAGACTATGTAACTCCAACCAGAGAGGAAGTTCAACTCGTGGAAAAATCTTGATGACCGACAAGGAAACACAAGGAGCAGATTTAACAACAAGAGCGCCAAGGAACACAAGAGCAAAGTGAGCCTCTTTTGCCCTCGCCAATGAGGACGAGGCGACTAACCGTCGCCGGAGGCAAAGGCCAATCAAATGTTTCTCGACCGATCAAGCACGAATCGAAGAGAAGTGGTCATCAAGATATGACACACATGGTGCCGATACGGTGTGATGACCACTAACTTTGCGTAAGTTTACAACTCGGTAATGCGAGGGATGAGGTGTCTTCCATTGGTAGGAATTGTCGAGGAGGCCGAGGGTACAACCAAGTACTTTGTGGACAGCATGCAAACGCCGAGATAGTAATGAGAGATGAGAAGTTCTTGTACTCTTCGATGATCACTAAATACATGCATGAGAAGGCTCGTATATGCCAAACATAGAGCTATCAAAGTTGGTGCACGACACCGCGCTTCGAGGTGATCTCGCAGGATAAAGGAAGGCGGAACCAACCAGAGGGTTGTCACCAGAGTGCATCTTACAGTCGAGTGCAAATGTTGTGCAACAAGCCATACCTTTGCATAGGCCATGTTCTCATATTATAGCCGCATGTGCTTTATTTGGAATGCAACCTGGTACACACCTATCTCGAGTATTACATGAAGGAAAGGGTGATGGCAACTTGGGGCAGGAGCTTTATGGTTATGGTGTTAGGGTTCTTTCACCACAACTCCTAGTGTGGATGAAAGGTTCTGGGTCCCGATTTTGATGCGAGAAGAGGGAAAGCAAAGTCGAAGAACAAGGCGATAAGAAATGACATGGATGAGTCAAGTCGCAAACGCGTGAAGAAATGCTCATTGTGCAACCAACGAGGACATACGCTCAAGAATTGCGAGCACAAAACGAAGAAGACGGAAGAGGAAACGACGGTCACCCGACGGGGGAAGGATCGCCCTCTACGAGGATCGCCGCAGACTCATCGCACTGTGATGACAAGCGCTTGCATTATCATCATATGTCGTACATCAAATTTAAATTTGCCGATGTAACGTGTGTTGTATGAACTGTACTTTGTACCTAGTCGCTATGCGTGTAGTGTTGTGGCTTCATAAATTGTTGTAATGAACTTCTCCGCTTTTTATGTGCGATCTGTTTAATATATTGTTGTCATGCTTGCGTACTTTTACTGACTCTTCTGCTTACATATGTGTTTCGCTTCACTTTCATTTTTGTAAATTGCGTATGGCTTACCAGCAGGAGATGACGAGTGGCCGACGAAAGTTATCGGACCCACACGCCGATCCGTGGTCACCGTGTCTCGATAGCCACCGCCGTCCCCAGATGACGGAGGGGACCCCGTGCAACGTTCGCCCTCTCGACCTATACCAATTACAAGACACCTAGACGCCGATCCGCTGGATCCCTGTAACATACCAAGATTTAAATTTGTAAACATGTTTGTTCAGCACCATGACTACCGCAAGATCGATATCAATTACATGTTTATGTTTTAGGCTGAAGCTTCGGGCGCCTCGCCCGGATGGTGGAGGTCCTGAACACCGGTTCCGCACGACCGTCGCCGATCACCGCCTGTGGATCGGTGGAGGCCGGAGACGACACCTTCCATCTCTCTCGGGGGAGATGGTGATCACTTTACAGACGCCTCCTACCTCCTCGGCCTCCCCGATCGCCGCGGCATTGTGGTGCCCTCAGACGCCTCCCGCTGGTCGCCGCAGCTTGTCGCATTGTTCGCGGTGTACTACCACCGCCGTACAGACCTTCACCACACGCACGACCGACCTTGAGGTGGCTTGTACGAGCTTCAGTACGTGAGTAGCATTTCGAACTAAATTGTGTACGCATCGCTTGAAATAACAAGTGAGCTTTATGTTACAACGCCGAGCGATCGTCGAGCCACGGACAACGAGAGCTCGCCCGCCACCTAGAGGCGCACTCCCCGTGGTCGTTTCGTACCGACCATGTTCACGACGCCCCATGGGGATAGCGGTGTCCACGACCGTGCGCTTCATGAGGCGATCGCGACGACCTCTTGACGCCGCGCCACAAGATCGTGGGGCTCGGCCGTCGGTTGGCGCCACCTACCGCACTCGCGCGTCGGGTGTACACGGTTCGCCGACGCTTCGATCTTCGGAGGATGTCCACCGCTGCTATTGTGGGCATACGAGAGGTTCCAGATCGCCGCCCCAGATCGACCCGGCACTGCGGTGGGCACGCAGTGCGCGATGACGCCGACGGTCCGACCATGGGCACCATGTGGTGCTCGCGACGGTAAGATATTGCAATCACGTGTTTGATACTTTTTGTTTAACTTTTCCGAGTACTAACGGTTACGTTTCTACCGTGGACTACAGTTAGCCGGGCGACCGGATCGTGTGGGTAACCTACCCGCAGCTTTGTCGCGGCGCTTGACCACTCGCCGACGACCACGTCACGCCGGACGCCAGACGCGGACGGAGGTGCAATACGTCGTGTGACGGTGGCCTCGCCCACCCTTTGCACACAAGACGACAAGATCGGTTCACCCGCCGGTATTCGTGTTCGACGCTCACGCCGAGGGCTACGCCGTCCATCGTGGTGATGAGGCGGTTTGGTCGACGACGTGTTCCTGCAGACGGACCGTGCGCCCCCACCCGCGCCCACTCGTGAAGTTCCTCAGATTGATGTTTTTATAATTGTTACCGTGTAATGCTATCTAATAACGCTTATACTTATTTTTCACCCACAGCACAAAGAGGAAGGGACACCGCGACCACCCCCGGCACGCACGATGTCGCCTTGGGCTAAGGAGTGGGAGGAGCCTCGAGGACGCTTCACGCCGAGATCGCACGACGACGACGACTCGCGCATCGCTGCGTGGTACACTCTCCGACTTCGTGTGCGCTTGGTGCGGTCGACCTCGATCCCCAGACACGCCCCTTGGTGGCGCACACGCACTTCTCCATATGGACTCCGGCTCGACACGCTTTGGCACGCTATGCCATACCTTCGATATAATTAATTTTGCTAACTAATTCGTAATTTATTTTGCTAACTAATTCGTAATTTATTTTGCGATCGACGTGATGCACCATCACCACATGGACCTTCGCAGCTTATGCGGGCCGACCACCGGAGAGCCCGCGTGACGAGAGGGACGCCACTCAAGCGCCGAGAGGTTTCGACACCGACACGCCCTCGAGCCGTTGGGTGCGGCCTCCCTACCGTCTCCGCAGCGTGCCGCTTAGCGAGGCTGAGGGTGCGCCAGTACATCTTCACACGGTCCCGCCAGGCCGCGAGAGGCACGCTCAGAGCCGGTCGGGCTTTGGTGAGTAATCGAATGCACTGCTTCAAGTGTTACAATCGCAGACATACAATGCTCAAAACAATTCTTTATTTGGTACAGCCCGTGAGGGCACACTTCTTCGCACACGATCTCGACACGCCTCGACGACTACGACGACGAGTATGATGCCCTGAACCCGAGGACTCACGTGATTACCTCTCCACGGACGCCTTTGGGGTGGGCATCATCATCACAAAGCCGTCGACGAGCGCCACCACCGACGCAAATTAGTCACCAGACGGAGCGCCACCACCGACGCAGTTACTCAAATCGGCACGCGACGCCCAAATTAGGTCAGCAGAGGCCCACCGCTACCACGCAGCTTGACGACTCATGACTGTGTTCGAGGAGGAGGCCTCCCGAGCAGGCGGCCGATAAAGAGTTTCTTTTGATTTTTATTATTGCTAGTATGTTATGTACTAAGTGTTTCATTTGATATATGTTGCACTTGCATTTGTATTTTTGTAAACTTAATCTTACGTACTTAGTTGTTCCTTTCATCGACTAGACGCTTTGTCACACACCTAGCACCTTTACTCACCGGTAGCACCTTTACCACGAAGACACGCATAATAGACGCAATAATTTTTTTCAAATACGATGTGACTACTCATTGCTAGCACTTTACTAAGTCGACACGACAACACACGCAATGACTTTTTCCAATAGCGACAGACTACTTCATTGCTAGCGCTTTACCAGTGAGACGACAACACGCCATTAAATGACAACACGCCGCAACACGCCATGAAATGACAACACGCGCAACACGCCATGAAACGACAACACGCCGCACACGCCAGAACACGCCGCAGTTAAGAGCTGTAATTGTGTGGAGTAACCCTCACTACCACTATAAAACAGTCCGAGGGGTAGACATCCAACACACCAAACCACAATGTCGTTTATCGCCGCCTCTTCACCAGCGAAGTCATCCACCGAATATCCGGATGAGAGTTATGTCGGCGCCCGCCTCTCCGGAGTTGCCGACCGAATGTGACCGCAACCTACCGCCAAGATGATGCAATCTACCCATGGAGACACGGCCGCCACACATCGCCAAGCAGTTCGCACCTACAAGGTAAACCTACTAGCGCCCACACAATGAGGTAACACTACCATCTCATGCATCGTTCTTTCTTTTCTCAAAGACGAGGGCGGTGTTGCTTCTTCCAATGGATCGACGGGCCGAACGATGTGACTACGAATTTCTCAACAACCGCCACGATTAACTACCCCGCTTCGCCGAGAACTTCACCCGGTGGGAGGCCGCCAGATATGTCCCTTTTCTAGATCGACCCGAGCTTAGGGCCGATGTGCAAGGGCCAACCGACGGTGAGTTTCATGCGACATACTCATGTTGAACTCACAAAGTAGTAGTTCTAAACAAGTTCATCGCACACGTGAGTTCAAAAGGACACTTGCGAACATTAACAAGTCAAAGGAGGAACCTCCTCCGTACCACCCGAAGCCCCGACGCTTATGTACATGGCCGGAGGCGATGGTTGATACCGCCACGGTGATCTAGCTGACCGGAGATTCTACCTGCGTGCCCTTGGCCGAGGAAGAACGGTGTCGGTACTTCAAGTGGTGGACCCGAGACGCACTCACCCACATCTCATGTTTCAGTATGGGATAACTGGGGAGCAACCTCTCTCGTGGTGCCACTACCGCCGGAAAAGCCAAATCCCGAGTACGCCACGGTGTTATTCAACCACCAAGGCGGGCATATCAGATGATGCGAGGCACGCTCCTTGTTCAAGGATAAGCCCAACACAAAGCTCTCGCACCATATAGTGAAGTGCGAGCCAAACAGAAAGCAGCGTCTCGCATGTCTCCGCCAACGCCAACACAAAGCAGAAGTGCGAGAGGTTCTCTTCTCGAAGAAGAAGGGACAAGGAAGCAAATGCCGAGGTCCGCAACACGCAACAAATCCTTGACTCGTTATGCAGACCATCCGGAAACCCGTGGTATTAACATAGGGGCCGAATCGGGATGACATGCCCATATGGGAGGGCGAAATCCACATAAACAACAACAAAAATTAAGTCTTATACACCGAGACGTGACGCATAGGCCACCCAATGGGCGGCATATGGGAGCATCTGCGGAACCCCATGGAGTTCTTTCATAGTAGGGATTGAGCAAAGGTCCGGCGACACGCCGCAAAATTAGAACGGGTCGTAATATGCGTAAAATGTCTTAAATCATTCGGTTTGTACCCAGATAGGCGGAATGATCATTTGTTCCACCATGACGAGCAGCTGCTTTCGTTAGTTAGTTCACATCCTTGTTGTAATGCCCTTGTAATATCATCTAATCTTTTGCTTATTTTATCATCCTGAATTTTGATTGTATGTACCCTTATATATGTATTGTTTGAATTTTAAAAATCCTCATATCTTAAAATCATTTGAAATTTTATGGTAATATCATCGATATATCGTGAACCTCCATAAAGAGTTTCAAAATTTTTCGACGTCGTAAAAGTTTCCATGGTTTCGTGGCCGCAAGTGTTTTTTCCGATTTTCGCAACAAAATGCCGAGGCAACGTCCGGCTATCTCGCCCATACGTAAGTGGTAGCCCGCATTGCGTAGGCCGCCCTTGATTTTTTCTGTATTTTTTGGACCATGTCCGACCTGTCCCGCGGGGCTACGAAAACCCCTAAGTGGCCACTATTACCGCTGCTTGCGTGCGCGAGTGCCTTTTTCCGATTTTGTTAACAAAATGTTTGGGCTAACGTCCGACCATCTCGCCGCAGATCAAGTGGTATGCCACGCTATGACGCCGCCTGCTTTTTCCCCCGCCATTTTTCGGCCATATTCACGGACCTTACGAGGCTACTTAAAACCTCTAAGTGAAATGCGATCACTAACTAAATAAAATAATTTTTCCGATTCATTACAGACAAATTATGTACAACCAATTTACAACAAAAATTGTCAACAAAAATATTAAATACAAAAAATCAGATTCCTCGTTGTTGTCACTCGCTCGTCAGGCGACCTCCTCTAGAGAGCACGCGTCGTCGGCGACAGGGGTTTTTCCGCCGCGACGAGTACCGCTTCGGTTCTGTCGTGACGTTCACGATAGCGGCGATGTATAAGGCCACGTCGGCCGGGCACTGTCGCCGCGTGTATTTTTCTATTTAGTTCTCTGTCGCCGTCCAACGTCGCGATGAGGTATATTTTTGAAAATTTTTTTCCGGTGGCATATTTTTGAAATTCCGAATAAAAAATGTATTATTAAAAAAAAAATGGCAAAGTACAGCAGCTGTGAGTGGCCAGCTGCTGCAGGTTTTCTTCTCTTTGTCGCTTCATGGATTCTTCTCCAGCTCATAATTTTCCCTTTCTGGATCCTGAGAAGCACAAGATATACATCAACCATATCTTGTTGATTCTTGACAATATATCTAGATTCCTAGAGTTGTTTGACATTAAATACTTAAAGAGTTACAAAAAGGCAGTCAGGCAGCACATTTTTCCTTCTGTTAATGGGTGTTTCTTATATGTTTTCAACAGTCTCTTGTTCTCGCTTCTTGTACTTCACATATACCCGTGGATACATACTACCCTGCAGATTCTGAAGATGAAGAGGACGACCAATATTAATTTGTAGATTCCATTGCTAACCAAATTGTATGAGGTCTCAATACTCGAGACTGCGGTTGCTGCTTATTTTGTTCATCTGTCTGCATGCTGTGTTTGAAATGGTCCATATGAGATCTATAACTCGTATCACAGACAGTTGGTATTTCCAACTATCTGTGATATACGATTATTATAAATAGTTCTTTATTAGAATCTTCTGTGAAAGATGTGTTTCACAGACGGTTTAGAAATCGTTTGTGATGTACCGTTATTTTTTCACTGATACATGTTTACGGACGGTTCATGAAACCGTATGTGATGACATTTTAGAACCATCTACGATAACTTTTTTTCCTATAATAGTGAAGGCTACTCTGAGTACACTTAATGGGCTCCGACTGTTGTGCAAGCAGTTCAGCCGTGCAAGCATGCAAACAAAGCCTCTGTACCGGATAATCTTCATCCTGTGGTTACTGTGTTTTTTGCACTTAAACCCCCACTTGCCCCTCAGCCCCACGTGCAATTTGCCAAAACCCCATGCACCTCTGAACAAAAACGTAGCAACCACAGGATAAAGATCGTCCGGTACAGAGACTTTGTTTGCATGCTTGCACGACTGGACTGCTTGCACAGCAGTCGAAGCCCACTTAATGTAGACAGATTGAAAGATAGTACTAGCTTAATTATATTCATACCACCTATAACAATTGCACATCGATTGGTTAAGGTAGCCTTCTCGCTCCGAAAGCGCTAGATTTTTTACGCACGACAGCAATGGCCGGCGCGGTGATGGTTATTCGCCACCCACCCACCCACCAAACAGTAGCTAATTCCAGATGGAGCCATCGGGAATCAAACATATACTATTTGTTTAGCTACCATCTGAATTAGTAGCTCTCCATCGATCTGCCAAGTTGGCGCTACAAGCATGTCGATGCTTAAATTCTCTGTATTAATTTTGCCCCTCGACCCCCCAAAGGAGCACTTGTTGCTTTCCTTTGTTTTATTAACTTTGGGATATTAGTACCTTCCTACCAAATTATAACCCTTGATATCTTTTGATGCTAACTCAATAGACAGCTTGGTACCTTTAAAGAACGGTAAAAAATTCTATGTCTCCAATCATGTCAACGATATTAAGATTGTTAGAACTTCAATACCACTTGTTAGGAACAGTATGGCATGGCATAAACAACCGGAGATAAAAATTTAACGTGAAAAAACGTTGTGGAAAAAAATTACGGGAAACAATCCACTATAATGCTTTAAGATTACAAGTACAAAGGGTTGGCTTATATAGCTAAAGAATCCTAATTGTAGACAACTTGGACTAACAACCTATTTGGATAAAATCAAAAGATATGATAGTTAAAGATATTTGAGTTATCTCCAACAAACCTCCCCTTAAAATCTATAATGAAATTGTTTTATGAAAAACCCTGAAAGGTAATTAAACACATAAATACAAGTGTGTTAAAAGTCCGAAGGACTACTGAACAAAGAAGATTGGAACAGTTAAGTCAAACACTTGTAGTGCGAAAAACCACAGAGGGTATAAAAGGCTGGAACAGTCTTATCCAAACGCTTCTTGCGAAGCAAGATTGAGTAAACCACCAGTAGGTCGAGAGAAAAACTGGAACAGTCAATCCAAACATATAGCTATAACAAAGTAGACGAAGAATCTGGGTCTTCAACGATTCATAACCTCAGTAAAGTCTGAGTCTGTGCAACTGACCTTCGAATCAAACACTTAATCATCAAATGGAATAAGCCAAGATATCACATGCAGTCTGGGTAGATAGCGAAGAATTTATATCATAGACTTTTTGTATGCTCCACATAGAACATAAAATTCAGCAAACTGGCTACTGAAAATCTATAACATGGTTAAAACTGCTCAAAAATATTAATATGAAGAAAAAAATTCTCGTGTTGTCAATGGAGTGTAAATTGCAGTAGACCTCTCATATCGAGTAAAGATAACAAAACAGCGTTGTAATATCAACGCAGAAAACAAACTCCTTCTTGCACTTTAAACATTTATCTTAAATTGGCATTGGTGCAAAACCTTCACTCGAAAAACTTCAAAGAGTATAATACTACCATCAGGGTGTCACCAAAAATCCAAATTAACATTGCCAAAACCTCCATAATGGACAACGTATTTAAACGGTGAATAAATACCAAAATAATAGTGATGAAACACTAAATTCCAATTAACGGTGATGAAATACCAAATACAGTTGCCTCTTCAACTGATATTATTTTTTCAAAGCCGACGATGAAATGTCGAAGAAACCGACAATGAAACGTCAAATAAATCTCCAGTGATAAATTCCGCCTGAATTGCAATGAAATCTGTCAGAATATGTATAAAAGCATTAATTTCAATGAATGAAATTCGCTAATAACTTGAGTGCAAAATAATAGGTATAAAATAATAACTATGAAAGCCTGAATTTGCGCATAATATCTCGCTAATAATGAGCACAAAATAATAGGCATAAAAATCTGAATTGTACATAAATACCCTTCAAATAATAAGCACAAAATAATAGGCATGAAATAATAACTATAGAAGTCTTAATTTGTGCCTAAATATCCCGCCAATAATTAGAATTGTAATAAAATCTTACTTTTATTGATACTAGAACAGCCACCAAGGTAAAAAATAATTCTTTCCTCACGCTCGTTTGAGCGACTCTCATTTAAACCTCAATTTGAAGGAAAAAAATTTGCGCCATCAAACACTGAAGGAGTAGCCGGAAAGAACCACCAATATTATTCCAATGGAGCTGACAAAGCAAGTGGCAAACTTCATGGATTAAGCTTAAACGCTGAAAAAAAAGACAGTGAAAATGCCGTTGGTGCCCGTGAGCTGGAACCGGGATCCAATCAAATTAAATCCGTTTGTGGGTTGCCTTGGAATCCGATCAGCTGAGCGAGCAAAACCAATTAAGTCAGCTTATTGGTTTGGAGTTGGTTTGGAGTCCACTACTAAGGACGTTTGTTTTTTTACTTTTGATTCTAGATTTTGACTTTAAAAATAAAATAAAATAAAATAAAAACCAAACATGAGTCCTAATCAATGTGCATGGAGACATAAGTCCAGAGTGAAGCTCGGTCACAGGAAGTAGACTTCTCGGTTACAGGTGACTTCGGTTGCCAGCCTTAAGCGACAGGTGACCGCGGCCAAGGCGTTGGCCAGCGAGGCAGGTAGGAATCGGCGGGCAGTGGTGTGTAAGCCGGCGCGTAGGAAGAGCCGAGGCCGGGAGCAGTCGGCAACGCGACACTAGTGGCCAACGCAATCGCTACAGGCAATGGCTCGCGGATGCGTAGGCGGCTGCAGAGCAAGGCACTTGACGCCGAGGACGGCCGAAGGTGGGGCAGCAACGGCGCGAATGACGGAGGCAGGCGGCCAGAGGTGAGCAAGGGCCAATCGGAGTCAAAGCGTCACGAGCTGGCGGTCGACGTGAGGCGAGCGGCGGCCCGAAGGCGGAGTCGGCAGAGATAGTCAGCGCGGGGGCCGCGCAACGCGGAGGCGTGGATGCTGAGGTAGACGGACCAGTGGCGAGCGGTGCCGTGCGTGTGCCGCCCAGGAGTCGCCTCCCCCTAGGGCAAGATTAGATATTAAACCCGCTTTGATACCACCTGTTAGGGTAGGTAAACACGCTCTAATACCTCTTGTTAGGGATACCACGGCATAAACAACCGGGGATAAAAATTTAACGTGGAAAAACTCTTGTGAGGAAAAACCACGAAAACAATCCAGTATGATACTTCAAGATTACAAGTACAAAGAGTTGGCTTATATGGTCAAAAAGTCCTAATTGTAGACGATTTAGACTAACAGTCTATTTGGATAGAACCAAAAGATATGTTAGAGATATTTAAGGGCAACATATCCTGTGCACACCCCGTACACATCAACTAATAAAAGTTATGAAAAATTCTGAAAAAAATTGTAGATGTACTTCATAGATTACTCTACCTATATATAAAATTGTAGTTTCAAATTCATTATATATTAAGACTTACAAAAAAAGAGAAAATTTTGACAAGTTTAAAAAGTTTAAACTTGTCAGAATTTTTTCTTTTTTGTAACTCTCGATATATAATGAATTTGATCTTGAAACTTCATACATAGGTAGAGTAATCTATGAAGTATATCTACAATTTTTTCAGAATTTTTCATGACTTTTATTAGTTGGTTTGCATGGTATATACACGGGTAGCCCTGTGTGCATAGGATATGTTGCTATATTTAAGTTATCTCCAACAAATATAGTATGTACAAATTGAATGGATAATACACGCGTCTTGGATAATGATGAAGAATAGTACTCCATTTCACATATATATATATATAGAGCCACAAAAATAATTTTAATAAAAAACCGAGAATATATACACACATCCTGAGGGATATATCACATGGAGGGATCGAGATGACATAATTATTCTTGGTTTCTTACAAACAACAAGCCTTCAGGAAAAAAAAAAGCGCAATATACAATGCAAACTGAAACCATCTATCGGCCAGCCCAGCATCATCAGTCCCAGCAACCAAAACCATAGGGACGTACTACAGATCTTCACATTTACATGCATGCATAGCCATGTGCACGTATATGCATGGTACATCATATATACACGACGATGTATACGTACGTACATGCAAGCGCATGCAGATCGCCATGCCTACGCATGATCGCTCATGCAAGCGTCGGTAGATCTCCGCTCCGGTCGGACGGCCGCGCGCCATGACCGTGCCGTATCATCATCGTCACACGGCGGATTCCTGCAGCTGGTATGGGAGCAGCGCTATCTGGTTCTGCCGGCGCAGCTGCTCGTAGAAGCGCCTGATGAACTCTTCCGCCTCGTCGTCCACGGCCTCGCCGCCGCGCTCGAGACCCCCGTCCTCCTCTTCCGACGAGTAGTTGGAAACCCGCACGGAGAAGCCGCCGGAAGTTGGCACTAAGGGTGAGAGCGCCGGGGAGGCGGCAGAGTAGTAGTCGATCCTCTGCAGCTCCGTCGTGGCGGAGGGGCCGGGCGAGGCGTCTAGGGGATCCTGGACCTCGGTGCCGAGGCACGGGAAGTAGGCGAGGCGGCGCCTGGAGGCGCCGCCGCTGCCTCCGCTGTAGGAGAAAGAATTATCGGCCAGGTCGGGGCTGTTGCTGCAGGAGAACTCGTACTCGCGGCGGCGCAGCGCGTGGCTGCTGCTGCTGCTGCGGTGGTGGTGGTGGTGGTGCGAGAGGAGGTTGGCGACGGAACGCACGACGGCCTTGTTGCGGCGCTTCATGACAAGGTGCATGCTGAGGAGCAGCTTGCGCTTGGAGAGCACGCCCTTCCTCATCATGAAGAAGACGGCGCGGAGGTAGCTCCACATCCGCTTCGCCACCACCGGCGCCGAGTCCACCTGCATGCCGGCTGGCCGATCGATGATCGATTGCACCGCCCCTCGAGCTAGCTTCCTTACAGGCTTATTTTAGGTGGATTGATGGTATAAACATGGGAGACGAAATCAATTTAAAATGTCAAGTGTCGATCTCCACCTCGCCGGTTGTGGCTCTGCCTTGCTCGGTGGTGGTGCCGTGGTATATATATATAATTCGCGAGGCGAAGGGAGGGAGGGGAAGAATTATTAAGAGACAGCTAGCTTAGTCAGGAAGGCAGCATGCTGGGTGGTGGTGGTGGTGCTCGGGAGTCGGGAGCAGACATGGCGTCGCGTGCGCGCTCCACCGATCCCTTTCTGCGGCTGCCATGTCTTGCTGCCGAGTTTTTGAAAGGGCGCTGCCAACTTTCGGCTGCCGTTGCGCTGCACCCCTCCCGGACTGCCACCCCGGGCGGGGCAAAATCGAGCTCTTTCCAGGTAGGCTAAAATCATGTTTGGCAGAGCTCTAGATCGCAACTCTACCTCGGATCTGGAGCTTGTAGGCTAAAAGAAAGTGAATTAAGTATTTTTTTAGTCTAAAATATAACTAAGATGACTCATCTAAACACTCTTAATGTTTTCACCGCTCCAGTTCTATAAATTTCTGAAGTTAGGAATACTCTACTCCACCAACTCCATAAATTTTGGTAAAGCTGGAGCTGTGCCAAACACCCCATAAATACAATACACATCATTTATTCTTTTTTATCTAATGAATTAGATTAGCTATTATTTATTTATTTATAATTTTTCTGATAGTATCGGCTGTAGAAACATATCTAACAAATTGATAGTATCGGTTGTAGAAACATATCTAACAAATCCGTGGCTATATATAATTCCTATTAATCACATTATACTATTGGTACAATCCGCTTTAAAGCTAGCGGGGGGAAAAGCGGTACGAACGACTTGGCTGTTTGCTTGTCTGCGTCTCGCACAAGAGCTGGACCCTCCCACACGCTCCCCTCTTCGATCTTTTTGTTCTTTTCTCCAAAACTGGACGGTGTGCATGCTTAATTGACGGGAGCGTCCACACATACATGCATGTACAGTATCCCAACTTCTAGTGTGTGGGGCCTCTTCTCTGGATGAGTCTGATTGATCATCTTGTTAGTTCCCTTTTGTGTTGACAGTGCGTGAGAAAGATAATCATTAGTGATCAGCTGTTCGGTAGCACTGTACTCGGGGCAGCACGAGCTCCCACGGATCAATTTCTTCTTGTCAATGGGATTTCTGACGACTAGTAATTCAGTTCGTTTTAGAAATAGTAATTCAGCCCTGTTTTCCACAGCAACAATAATTATACTTTGTGCTTTTCTCGATGGACAAATATATTGGAATGGATGCCCGACGCTATAGATAAATATGTGGCTAAAGGAAGGATGGGAAAAGGTACTTCAGGATCACAGCAATGTTCTCTACGGCAGCCACGTGTCGCTCGCAACTTCTTTCCTTAATCTGGTGGCCTTTTGACAATACCGGATCAACCTCAAAGCGGTAGCCATGAGCCATCTCACCGGATTTCGCCACAAAGAAAGATTGCCACATGAAACATCCTTTTCAGAGACCACAAGAAAAGAAAGCACGGTAAACAATGTGAAGCCGGCGAGACCATTCCGCCACCGTGAGCCACAAATTCAGGACACGCTCACACTCGTGACTTTGACCTGTAACCAAAGCAAGGGATATTCTACTTGACGCCCGGGTAATTTGTCTGCCTCTAGTCTTTGTTACTGCCGTACAAAAATTTACGGGAAAACAGGCATACGTCTTGTCCACTCCAAATTCGGTCCAGTTAGCTTTCTGGACTACTCCAAGTAAGTGATACTTCACCTATTTTATGCAAAAGGGGAGAAGAAATTCAGTACTCGCCGTATGTTCTGGGCGCGAAGCATGGAATTTTTTGGCACTACCTTGTCTGAACAATCCTGGGATTACTGCACAGAAAGCAGAGCAGACACTTCTCAAGAAAATATCTTTTCTTTTGCAGTAAGGACTTGCTCTCCACTGCACAGTCAGCACAGAACACTTGAGATGGATTGTGGAATTTTGTACAGATTATATTTTTCACCATCTCTTCTGCTGCTAATGCTGCACTCCATCTTCTTGCTTTTTTCTTTTGGCCGTGTGTTCGCTGCTTTCAGTTTGCACGGACACTGAAACTGCAGTTTCCTCATCTCCTCGCGTACCTCTGCAGGCGACACCTCGATCGCCAATGAACTGCTACTAATCGTCACGCAACAATCCACTTGCGCTGCGCTTTCAGTTTCTGCTGCTCTCTCCTTCTTTCTGTTCTGCAAAGCAAACAAAAAAGGGAACTGAGCCCGGGAAGTCCATGACTAAAGAACATCGCACAAAACAAGCAAACATTATTGTTAGTCGGATGTTATGGCAATGCTATTATGCCTTTTGCCCTTAGATTTCTCCGTTCCTTTTCTTCGTGCGCCCAGAGATTTACATGGTGCGGCTCGAGACATGGTTTTCCGCTACTAATAAGCCTGCACAATCGATAATATCAGGGCAGGCGAGTGATACCCACAAATGTGTGTGATGATAGTATGGCCCTGGGGCTTATCTTGGCTAGCTTGGCATGCCCGGAGCTGCCAATGAAATATCTTCAATGTTTTCCCTTTTGTGCAACTTGTACACTAGCCAGTCCTTTCTCTGAACTTTACTGTATGTTCCATTGGAGGGAAAGGGGCCTCCGCACCTTACCAACTCGTGTCTTTGTCAACTAACAATAATTTTTGTGCGAAAAAAGCGTCTAGCTATTGGCATTAGCCAATGATCACTACTGTCCACGGATAAGTTCTGTTTTCTGGGTGCTCATCAGAGTCTTCAGGCTCACCACTGAATTTACTTCTTGCATCATATGTTTGCAGGAGGAAGAACTTCTCCGAATGAAACTCGAGATTGACATAATAATGCCCTCCGAAAAGCCAGAATCTGTCATTAGTGCCGAATCTCGAAACGCTTTTCCTTTCTTTTGATGAGCCAGAAAGGAGAATAATTTGTTCTCCCCTGTTGCTAGCTATTACCGTTCACAAATTACCAACCGAACATACAAGCTACGAACCATCCACACGTTCAAATTAAACACCTTAAAACCTTACATAATTATTGAACATCCGAAATGAATCAATCCAATGCACTCTTGCATCCATATACAGTGGCGGACCCAGAAAGAAATTATAGGTGGGGCAAGCTTGAAGCAGTATTAAAATACCAAAAAGAAATGCAATGTATCGTAACAGCAATAGTACTATTAAAGAAATATAAATACAACGTTCAACAAATATGGTCAAAGAAGAATTAGCAAATAGACAACATACCACTCGCTTAGCAATATATATACACTTGGGTATAAGAGACCTTGTAAATTGTAGGTGGGGCAATAGCCCAACTCATTCATCTTATTAGATCCGCACCTGTCCATATATGGAGGGCTTTGCCTGAAACAATACTGTGAAGGATTACATTGATGTGTACACTAATAAAATTGCTGCTCGATTTCAACGATAAAACTCGTCACAAATTCGCAAGAGGTTTTAATAGACACAATTAACTCAGAAGCTGGACAATCTGGATGCAGACACATTGTAGCCAATATGCATGGTGCAGCGAGCTTTCTTCTGATTTTGTTTTTTTTTTTGTTTTTGTTTTTGTTTTTGTTTTTGTTTTTGTTTTTTTTGCAAAAAGGTTCACCCTGATTGTTTTTGAACTTTAGCAATAACACATAACAGGCAAAAAAAGACTCCAGGCTTCCCCACAGGCCAGAGCTGATATCTATAGTACAACAAGTGATCAAACAAACCTCTGGTCATCATTCATGCATACCAGGAATTCTTGGAAGAGCAACTTAATAACGAGTTTTACCAACTAATGTATGAATGAGAGCTACTCATTTCGTCAGTTTGCAAGCAGAACTGCTACTAGTATCAACTGATTAACAGCACGGGTGTAAAATACAAACTTGGATTGTGGTGTTCACCACTTTGCTGTACTCTGTTCAGATTCTCACACGTCTGACACCTTCAGTCAGCTCAGAAAAGCTGTGATCTTCCAACTGATTGCAGATTTATCTCAGGTAGAGATACTCGAAATTAAACAGCTCCCTGCAAAATACTACCGGATGCCACCAAGATCGACGACGTACACGCACCGTCTGTCGTCCCGCATGTGCAACGTGCCGCTCTTCACTGCCAATCTCAGGCACATCGCACTGATGATCTGCTTCAGCTTCGGTACTTTCAGCTCGATCGCCCGAGGGAGGAGCCAGTCCACGTTGCCATACAGCTCACGCTCTCCACCGACGGCGTTGTGCTGCAGGTGAGGATCCCAGTTGCCGCGCCCCACAGGGTCGAAGCACATGGTCCAGCTCGGCTCACTGGACGAGAACGTGTGGAGGCTGTACTGGTGATGGTCATCCTGGTTTATGCAGGCGATAAGCATTTTGACGAAGGTGGAGTAGCCCGGCGACGGCGGCCGCTGCTGGCCATTCGAGCAGCAGTAGTCTTTTTTTTTTTAACGGAAAGTGGTAGGAGCTATGTCATGCATTAAAAAGGAAGCAAAGTATAGCTGAACGAGAAAGCTAGTGAAAACAAAAACAAGGCGTCCGTCCGGAATTGAAAAGAGAGGGGAGAATAGAAAAATACTAGTTACAAAAGAATGACCCCTGACCTATGTGGATCGCAATTTTAGGAAGCTCTGGGAACCAACGGGATAGAGCGAAATGCCTAATACTACAAGTGCGAGTCTCCAGATTGGCTGGCATGGAAGTCCGGAAATACAATAGAAAACCCTTGTCGACTTTGAATATCCCCTACGCACCCGTCGTGAAGTGTGTTGCCCAACTTTCATGATCTGAAAATCCTAAAGCTGGTAATTGCCGTTTTGTAGAGGAGCCTGCCGCATCGCCACTCTTGTCGTATTAACGTCCTGGACAATTCGGCTGAAAACCGAGAGAAAGGGTTGATACACATTATTGAAGATTCACGCATTTCTTTCTTTCCATAGATTCCAGAATGTGTATATCACGATCCCATCCACCTGTTTACGTAAGGTGCTTGGCATTGCTCGACGAATTTGATGTCACCAGGTTGAAGGCGAAAGACCTGCATGTGGGAAGATGGAATTACAACCGATGTGCTAAAAAATCTTCCTCCAAACCTGTTTGGCGTAAGGGCAAAAAAACAGAAGGTGCGCTGCAGATTCAGGGTTTGAACCACATAGAGGACAGAAAAAGATGTGAGGCCAACCTCTGGCCGCTAACCTGTTCACTGTGAGCAACCTGTTTTGAAGAAACAACCATGTAAAAATTTGCACTTATTTTCCACACTGACCTTTCAAATACACCTGTAGTTATTGTCTGTCACTACCCCCTTGTACTGCACTAAGCAAGTCGACTTTGTTGAGTACTGGTGATCGGCCATCTAGTTCCACAGAATGTCATCTGCAGTGTCCAATCTAATATTAATCTGTTGAATGGCTTGCCACAACAAGAAGTATTCCCACAGCTATGTAGTACCCGCGATCCTTCGGAGCGATGCAGTCCAGGAGTTATTGGTGAGCTCATCATGAACAGTTCTGTTCCTCCTTCGTAGCAGCAATAGTCTTGCACCGGTTATAATGGCATAGCGGCTGAACTAGCCTTCGTGGAAAAACCAGTTGCACTTCAGCGGGGGGAGCACGTCGAACGTGCCAGTAACGGGTTGCACACGGCCAAATGGACGATATCAGGGTCAATGCCGACGGGATCACCGGGTGGGTCGAGGAGCACGAGGAGGTGGTCGCGGCGCGAGGCGAGCGGAAAGGTGCCGTCCAAGAGACCGGCGGCGTGGGGAGCAAAGAAGACGAGGAGGCGGCGGTTGGGACCGAGGGCGGAGCCCGGCGCTGGGACGAAGGCAGGCGCAGGGGTGGTGAGCCCCTTGACCCATCTTCTCCGTGCCACGCTCGCTGAGTGAAGAAGGCAAGGGAAGTAGGGGTTGGCTATGAGGCGGAGCCATCGCTTGCACGCTGTGGCGCAGCGGAACAGGACAACCACATCCGGAACGCATGCGAGGATCTAGACGAGGACGTCGTCCGGGAGGGCAGCCGTCTTCGATGTAGGACAATGTGAGCAAGGAACGAACTTTGTGTGCAACTGGAGGCTGATTGGGGTGCATCCCTACAAGGTGGCGTCGTGCCGAGCCGGGCACGAGTTTATCGTACTTCGGGTTTAAACCGTGCCAGATCTCGACGGTTCACCGTGCTCGTCGTGCCAGGCCGGACTGGTCCGACTCGCCTTTTGTGAGCTCAGGTACGGTCCATTTGCGCTTTGTGCCGTGCCGGCTCAAATCCGGCCCATTTATACTATTGTTATGAGAGAAAATGACCACAGATTGATTTCTTTCTTTATCTGTCTAGGACTTCCTTTTTCTCCGATCGAAACAAAATCCTATTGTGTTTATTCTTCTCGATTTCCTTGATTTGGTTGCTCCTTCCAGTCACATGCATGCAGCTATGCATTTACTTCTTGATTTGCTCATCCACACATACAACGCATGCATACATTCCCTTTCTTTTCTCTAGTCCATCCACAGTTTTATTGTTTTACTCCTTGATTTGCTCACTCACACATACAACGCAGGCACATACGGGCTGTTTCGGACCGTGCCGGCCCAAGCACGGTTCGAACTGTCGGGCCAGGCCGTCCATCGTGTCCGATTGGCAGCACGTACGGCCCGGATAACCGTACCATACCGGTCCAGTCTGTTTAGAACAGTTTTATACTGAACTGTAGATCGGATCAGATCAAACGTGTCTCGTACCGGTTCAAAATGATCCGGTCTAGTGCCGTCACCCTACTGTATATCAATCAGATCAGGGGCTACGTACGCTTTAGGAGTTCTTGAGGTTGTCGAACCCGACCATGTTACGTACGTACAGTTTGTTAATTCTCGCCTCCTACCTCCTACATCCATAAGGCTATTTGTCTCGTTTTCTTTTTCTAATTTTGTTCGAACTTATGTGCAATTTACTGATCGTTTTATTTTCTCCAGAAAATTAGTAGGTAATGCCGCTGGACTATGAAGGTGATTCGGGACGGTCAATGTGAGTTAGAACCGGACCAGAGATAAAAAAATACACAATTTCAATTGGATAATGATATGATTTAGAGGTCTGATGCTTAGCATTTATCCGGGCACTTTACTCGCCCAACATTTCCATCAAACCTTATCCTTCGCTAAGTAGAGGCACGCGCTACACTGTGCCGTGTAAATTTTGTCGAGAGTTTTTTTAAAAAAAAAACTAGTGGGAGGATTTCAATGTAACTTTGGTTTTATCGGAGGGCTTTTTATAAAACGGGCTAGCTAGAGTCATCGGTGAATTTATAGAATCACATGACCTTTTTGCAAAAAAAAAACAGTGGAAGACTTATCTACGATTTCAAATTCTCATAAGCTTTTTCGCAAAAACCGATGCCGTGGAGGGCTGACCTTGTGGGAATATCTTCCAGAGTAAGAGATAAGAGAACTTTTCACTGTTATAGCTCTAAAAAAATTTAGAACTAGCCTGGTGTATATTTTTTTTTGGCAAATTTGACCCTCAGGCCCACAAATGCCGTGTACGGGAGCACAGCATTTTAAAAAGCAACGCACAGAGAGGGTGGTAATGCCATGACGCGGCAAGTGGTATTGCTGTGCCTCCATTCAGCGAAACGTGAAATAAAAAAACAATGCAGTGATACTGTAGCGCTGCGTTGCTACAGTACTGCTGCATATTTTCTGTAGCATGGATTTTTTATCCGTTGAGTGGAGGTGCAGTATTTATCGCTGGTGGCATGCAGTATTAGGTAATTCCGCTATGTGGTTGCGTGGTATATATTCTGACGGTATCATCAAGTAGAATTTTTAAAAATACACAGACCTGCTAATCATCTAAAAATTTTATAGCATCATTAGCATTGCCTCGGGACCTCACACAAAAATTTTAGCACTTTTTGCTATATTTTTTCGAAGTTTTTAAATTTGCATTTGAACTCCACAATCTATAGAGCGGTTTTTATTGCCGAGCTGCCTCAATACAGCGGAAAATCGTGATTTTCAACAGAAAATCGTCAATTTTGTGAACCTGGTCTAAATAGTAGATTATCAGCAAAACCAGGGCATTATAAGAGGGCAACATATCCTGTGCACATAGAGCTTCCCGTGTACACACATACACACCAACTAATAAAAGTCATGAAAAATTCTGAAAAAATTTGTAGATTTACTTCATATATTACTCTACCTATGTATAAAATTATAAGTTCAAATTCATTACATATGAAGAGTTATAAAAAAAAGAGAAAATTCTGAGAAGTTTATTTCAACCTACAATTTTATACATAGGTATAGTAATATATGAAGTAAATCTACAATTTTTTTAGAATTTTTCATGACTTTTATTAGTTGGTGTGCATAGTATACACACGGTAAACCCTATGTAGGATATCTTGCCTTATAAGAGAGAAAAGAGAATAAATTTGGGACTTACCCCTCGCCGCAAATTTCGCTTTACCAACCAATCGGGTTCTGTTGCTCTGCAAAGTATGGGTCCTTTATTCCTACTAGATAGAGTAGCGCGCTATGCCGCGCCGCGCAAACCTCACTTCGAAGTTTTTTGTTGTAAAAATGGTAGAAGGATTTAAATGTAATTTGAAATATTTCGAGCTGAAAGATGTGAAAGATGGCACCAATGTTATAGGATATTATAAGAAGCTAAATATACAGGCTGGATATTAGCTCTAGGACATCAATGGCAGTTCTAGATAGTTAAGATGCGAAAGATGGCACCCTAAGAAAACTCGAAACTAAATAAAAAAATTTATTTGTGGAAGGCAAACATAACACATAATAATAAAAGATAGTAAAGAAACAGTAACTAAGACCAAACAAAAAAACTGAATGCATCAGTATATTATTCATACTCAAGAGCTGAAAATCTACATACAGTCAACAATACAAATTAATATTTAGCATGGTCATGTGAAACTGTTTGTGTACGCTATTATCAGAAATTTCTATGTTTTTCAGGAAAACTAAAAGATGTAACCATACAATACATTATTTTCTAACAAAAGTTGATTATGCATGTCTATGATAAAGCAGACAGAAAAACCCTCTATGATATTTTAGAAAATGATACCATGCACATAATCAATTATTGAAAACTGCAGACAGAATGAACTCACCTTTTATTTTGAGTGGAACAGCAAGCTCACAGGATCCAACTGAAAGCCTAATCTTCTCCCTTAATAATGCCTTCAAGCCAGACTTGCATAGGCAAGCATTTTCACAAGATTCTTGCAAGAAAAGAGATTTGGAATCGGGAAACAATCAGTCACAAACAACACACGGACCCCATGATCGCCTCTCGCCAATTTCACAGATGACAGCTGCAAACGAAGCCACACAACATCTTTTGACCAATCCCCCACTCGGGTACAGGGAAGCTGCACAGCAACAACACCAAAGCGTGTTTCTCTTGGGAAATTAGGCTCTGGAAGTGGTGGACAAGATGGTCTCTCTGTTTCTCCCACCTCATCAATCCATTCGGGATAGAGACTGGCAGGTAATGCTTTCCTTAGCATGCTCAAGCCTAATGATCGATAAGTCGTTTTCTGAGAGAAACTATGTCCAAGAGCCAAACTCAGTGCTGTTAAAATCTAAGAAGTTCAACTTTTAGTTTTTGTTGACCACCATTCAAGTTTTCGATAGTCCTATATACATCCTCCCACCGAACACCGATAGAAGATACATATCGTGAATTAGGGTTTGACCTATCAAATATCCACCCAACATTGATGAACCTGCAAAGCATTAGTTCAAATCTTAGAGGAGATATTATGTATTTATTTAAAGAAAACAGGGTGGATCTCCCAGAGCAGAGAATTATCTCCATTCTTGCTTGCCAATATGCTGAGCTGTAGCACATCACACATAATGAACATGCCTCAGTGCAAAATTTGACAACCCAATTCGTGGCTAGAAGAGCTAGCAAGGAAAGCTTTTCATGGGGAAACATCACAGGTGCGAAAAGGGTAATCTCTATTACGTTGGTACTAATAACCACTTTGCTTTAGAACCAAAATAGGTAGTTGCTTGAGCAAAGACAACAACAATCAAATACAATCTTCAAATGGATATGAAAAAGGAGCAGAAGAGCAAATTTGTTGACCTGAAAAGGTTGCAACTACGATGATTTAGCATGTCACCTCGTTGTTGGTCAAAAGAAGGTCTTTTGGCGAAGACAAGCTGGAACCACACTTTGATAGCACACATCTTCTCTTTGCTTTCACAACTTCACAAGCTGACTGCGCACACTAACAAACAAAAAAGGGAATGTGAAACTTATCAATACTCTAACTGGTAAGAAAATAGTGTAATGGGTTGCCAAACAGAGTTATAGAAACAATCCAGACAATGGCTACTGTGAAAGCCAGAGAGAACCGACCTTATTTATTATCCCTGAGGCCATCATGTCCATCTTTTCCTGCTGCATGCAGGATGCACCCTTCCGAGTGAAAAATATGTTTGGCAGTTCCATTTGCTTAGAAACTGTGTTCTGAAGGCTAGGTGGGCATGTTAATGATAAGCATTATACAAATTTCTCTCCGATTTAATTATGCAATGGAACACAGGAAGCAATTACTAACCAAAGAAGGGAGCTCATGAAATACCTTACCTAGTTAGTACGATGATCCATTGAATCTGATTGTAGCTCTTCTGGGCGTGGTTGTTCAGCGGCATCATTGTTTTAGCAACAAAGTATGAGTAATCTGAATCAATAAGCAGAAGGCATTATAACTGAAAACTATAACAGTAGGTTCGACACAAGAAAACAGACCTCTTTTTTCGGTGGCTAGGCTTTTTAGGATGTATCGATATACACGTATCACCAAAAGCAGATGTGTTGTCGTTGTGATCAGAAGACATTAGTATGGACAGATAAGACGTAGATTTATACCGGGAACAAAGGTCTGATATACAACGGGCTGAAACGGTAGTTATATTTTTATCTTACAGATACGCATGGTGTTGATAGAATGATCGGGAAAAAACATACACTTTATGCACATAGCTACTATGATCAGATTACAGAGAAAGGAATAATAACATAAGGATGCGACGATAACGCAATAGTAAGACAGGCATATATAGGACAGCAAACAAAATATTTATCGGGAGAACGCACGATCGGATCTGGAATGATTATTTGATACGATTTTTTGTTGTCGTACTGAATAGGCCGGTTGCTGAGGTGAAAGCAAACCTAAGGCAGAATATCTGTTCTGTATGTATAACAGGAAGTTGAGTCAAAACGATTATATGCATCGCGTTGTAGGATGCGTCAGCCAGTTCTCCATAGAACATTTCTCCTTTCTTGTCATCATGTCTGAATGTAAGTGGCATATCTATTTTTATCCAACCTGTAATCTAGTCTTGGTCCTCGTAGATAGTGCCTGCTGAGCGTATCGCTAAACACAATTTGCTGACTATTTCTTTAATAGCAACTGCCTCAAAATATACACAGTTGTTTCCACCTATCGAAGATGCAAACAGAAAATACCTCATTAGTATCAGGGATGTGAACAGTGTATATGAGTAATCTTACATAGAGCTTGGCTAAAATTTATGAACTAAACTATTTTGTCGGTGAGAAGCGAAGCGTGACTGATTCTGAGATTAGATAGCATAGCTTCTAATACCAGGAACATCGGTTATGTAGGAATCGGTTGGAAACAAAAAGTCGTATAGAATAGGATCTGTATTTTAGGTGTAAAGAATTCAGAGGTGCCGAGATGGACTGTTTGCGTAGCATGAATAAGGGAGCTAAACATTTAGCGCTTCTAATAGCGTAAGGACTTACACCAGGCACAATGACTTGACTCTCTTTGTCGAAAGGTTGATTGTTGGATCCAGGGAAAGGTGAATCGCTTTGCGTCGCATGGTCTTTTGCTCAGATCCCATTTGTCGTGAACTCAAAAGATGAGAAAGACACACTTCTGCAACCTCTCAAGTATCATCTGCAGGGCCTTCCGGTCCGGCAGTGGCGTTGCCCTCGCCATCCCTAAATCCATCCCAAAAAAAATGTCAATTTCATCTCTAAAAAGCCCTAAATAATCACAACATCGAATAAGGAGAGGCCAGCAAACATCAAACAAATTGAACCTGGCATCCGCAATGCCGTCGTCTGTATCGCCATGCGCCGCCTTCCACTATCAAACGAAGGAGCAGATCTCGCGATAAAGAACCAGCTGCACAGTGAAGCAAAGGCAAAGCCACCTCATGATGATGAGATTTGTGGCCGCGCGACTCGATTGAGTGCTTCCTGGGCGAAGGAAGGTGACGCTGCACGCCTCGGGCCCTCCATGCCGAGATGCCTCCATCCTCAACCATGGGGACAGCGTAGGCGACAATGGCCTGATTTGGGAGGCGGAGACAACGCGAGACCGAACGGCAACCTGCAAGCGGACAAGGAAAGCGAGTTAGGGAAAAAGGAACCGAAGAATCGAAGTGCCGAGCGAAGACAACGCGACGGGAACGGAACAATGGAAGCGCCGATCGAACAACACGCAAATCGGACGAGCTCCATCGACGCCGATAGACGAAAGAAATCACGGGGAGAGAGGAAACGACAACACGTACCGGCTTACCGCGAAGAACCGAAGCGAAGGACTCTGGAAGAAGCACGGACCGAAGAGGACACGGGCGAGGCGAGGCCACGCGGGAGCGAACGGCGAGGGGCGAACGAATCGAGAGGAGGCTAAGACTACACTTCCCGAAACGGCGCGAATCCAGGAGGCGCTACCGCTCATCGCACTCACGGACGGCGAGGAAACCGCCACGGCTGGAACGCGCCTGCCGCCGACGGGAACGGGACGGAACGGAACAGCCGACGCAAATGGAACCGGTGACGTGGACGCACCGAGCGCTCGGCATTCCCAGCCTCTATTATATAGAGTATATAAGCATACAAGGAGAAAACATTAGCTTTCCAATTTTTCCTAAAAATAAAAAAATAAAACAGAATTTTTAGCAGTATCGCTAACGTATATAAAATCAATCAATACGAGAATTAGACTATTTCTTGAGAACAATATGAGACTATTTTGTCCCTTGAGCATTTGGCGATCTTCTCCGGCGGCGGCAGAGACGACAGTGAGCCGGAGCCCTCGGGGCCCATCGGCGCGGGTCGGCGACGCCGCGGCCGGGCGCGGGCAGGCGGCGCTGGAGCGCCAGTGGGAGGAGACGGCGCGGAAGCGGACGTAGTCCTGCGGGTCGCCGGCCAGCACCCGCCACCCGATCAGCTGCACCAGATCTTGATGCAGCGACGCCTATGCATGACTCACGGGACGCGAGGCGGCAGCGCTTGCTGCTGCTCGAGCTAACCATGGCCGGAGGGTGCCTCGGACGCGTCGGCGGCGACATATCCATACTGCTAACCATGGCCGGAGGGGCCCGGGCGGCACGGTGAAACATGCATGCTTATGCAAGCAGTTTGTTTCCAAAGGCGTCCATGCGGCTCAAGTCAGCCGGCGCGCACGGGAATTGGAAAGTTTTTTGGTCTGTCTCGAAGGCCATGGTTTTCCAATTGAACGGGTAGCCCGCACAGCAGTTTTGGGCTCTGCACGGTGATGGTAATTCTTGCAGAAGAGCTTGAAACCGCACTACATGTAATAGACACCACACGTTTCCATGTTGTTCTAACCGAGTCACACAAAATCAGCACCAATACATACGATTTAAGCACGGGCAGCGACCCAAATGCGGTGCAAACAAATGAGCACATGAGCAACATGCCTGCACCGTGCGATCCTCACTAAAGCTTCCAGTAAAGACCAGCGCGGTGGAGGAGCCCGGCGATGAGAGCCCAAAACAAGATCTGCGCGAAGACGACGTAGAGGAGGATGCCCACCCTGGCCGAGTGCCAGACTCTGACGAACACATGCTTCCTCACCCAGTAAACCTGCAGCGGCAAAGTTGTCTCTCTTATGAACTTGAAGAAAGTAATAACTTGGCTCTGATCTGAAGATTTCTCAGCAAGTGGCTGCTGATGTACGTGAGGTCGAGTAGGTGTCTAGGTGATGACGGGTTCTTGGTTCTTACCAGTGTGTTGTTGGTTCCCTCGTAGTACCATCCGTTCAGAAACCCTTCAAATATGCCTCCTGCAGCCATGACGTACACGAGCATGGCGTTCATGCCGATCCATTGCAGGGGCGCAAAAAGGTAGCGCAGATTCAGGATGTCAACCTGGAAACATGTTAGGTTTGAAGAATGTTATTGGTGCTTTTCCATGAGAAAAGCCAGTGCATTGAAACTGAACATTGCAGTAAGAATCAAGCTCGATTCATTAAATGCCCTGTATGTGCTATTTTCTGAATATGCAGTCAAGCCCAGGGACTTGATTGCAGGTTTAGATATGAGCTTCAAGGGCTCAGCTAATTGTAGATTTGCGATAGTATAAGATTTGAGTGTCTGGTTTTTCCTAGAAAATTTTCACACACCAATTTTAAGAAATCTTGAAGATGGTTACCAGGCAGTAGAACATGGAGAACACAACGCCAGCAGCACCAGCAGTAACACAGATGTAACTGAATGTGTACAGTTGTTTGTTAAGCGGAATTGCTGCAAGGAAAGAAGTACCAGCATGAAACAAGGGTAGATGAAAGAAATCAGTTTCTTTATGCTTTTACCATGTGAAAAGTGCAGAATGATTCCAAGAACAAGGAGAGCCATGCCCATGGTAGCCCACTGCTTTAGCCTGTCCATATGACTCTGAAATTGCAGGAATAAGAAACATGTTAACAAGCGTGTTCTAGTCCCTACCCTCCACCAACAAACAATACAGGAGATGAAATGTGAGGTAAAATCACCTTCATATGAACAAGCACATGCCCATAGTGTACCCCAATGATCGTACTCAACACTGCAGACAGTGAGCTGAAGAGAACAGTATCAACTGTGAATAGACTCATCAGAAATCCCCATTCAGTCAAGCTATATACTGCATAAGCAGTTTTAGCATGCTACAGGTAGCTACTAGCTACGACAGGTATACTTTAAGAAGTTTTTTTTTTTTTTGAAAGAGCAATACTTTAAGAAGTTTTAGCACGACATTAGACAAAATATTGCCTTAGTATCCCTTCAGGTTCAAATGGTGCAGCACACCAAGCTGGGGCATCCCCTTTAAACGGTCCCTTGTGTGGGGAATCATCAGTGCAGGCCTGCATGAACGAGCACAGAAGTTGATAAACGTTTGCAAATAACAGTTAAGAACAGTGCAAGGTTTTGTTGTCAGAAAACACACCCTGTGCCTCCTCCATGCAGGTTTCTGGTACAAATGATTGATACCCAGAATTTTACGGTCAATGTAACCTACAGCATTGCAAGGAGGACTTAATTCTCCCCTTGTACCACATGTCACCTAAACATTAGGGAACATTGTAAATAGTTTTCACAGAAGTATTTCTGATTGTTCCAGTGCCAAAAAAACATAATGCCATTTTTTTTCCTTCTAAAGTTTAAGAGCTTTTGTAGTAATTGAGTTAAATGTACGTAGAACTCAATTTAGTATCACTAAACTAACATGAAAACCTGAACATATGAAAACTGATATTTTTAATTATACGGCGCTAGTGAGATGTAGTTTCTTCAGCTTGTCGTGTTTAATGAAGAATGACAGGATTTGCGTGTTTGCAGTGAAAGAGAGGCACGCAAATCATATTTTCAGTATATCAATGTTCAAGAAGTGAACAACCTAATAGGAACTTCAAATTAACGATTTAAGTATACAACACAGAGTTACTTCTATGTAGAAAAGAATAGTATGTAACATCAACAATTTTTTAAGGAAAATATGTAAAATGTCAAAGGCTGAGTAGTATCGTACTGTTAAAACTTTGCCGTAGTTTGGGCTGTCAACATTTCGCACTCTGAACTCCCAGTCAGGAACATAAATCCCATAAACAAGGGACAGATAGATTACAAGAATGCAACATGCGACAATCCTTGTAAATAGACAGAACCCACAATTAACATGTGTGAAGCTGCAATCTTTCACAACTAACAAGACATCAGCTTGCATACCATTGGGAAAAGTACATCTTGAAAATTGATAAGCCTGATCTTGACTGGTCCTGAATCTTCGCATCTTTTGTTACGATTTCTAGAACTGCAACTACCAAGTATGCAAGAGCAATCCTCTGGAGGAACAAAGATCAAAATACTCTCCTATATATTCATTTTTTTAATATACGAGGACACTTTACATGGTTTCATACCTGGAGAATACCACACCATCTTATGTGCTTCATGTCAACTCCATAGGTCAATTCATCTGGAGCATGGGAGTAACCACCTGAATATGTTAATCAATTGCTAATGTTAGATTTCCTCTATGCACAGAAGGAACATTAAAGCAATATTCTTCGTGCTACTGGTGAAAATAGGTACTCAATGGTGCTTCAAGACCTTGATCAAAACAAGCCATCATTTTTGTAAGAGAGAAATGTGAGGAATTAAATGGAGTGTTTGCAACAAGATCCCCCAAAAGAGCAGCTTCAGTGTTCTTATGACCACTCTCCTCACAGCTCGACCGTGGTCTGGAATTCTCTGCATGTTTGTTTGAAAGAAAGTCAGACCAGCTGATGGTGACACAAACCTACGAGGAGAAAATTTAAAATTCAGCTAGTCATTGCAATCTGAAACGGAGAAGCAGTTATTCAGAGTAGAAGAGGGAGTATGGGATATGGTCATTTGTACATAAAAGAAGAGAAAAATTGACCTGATATCCTAAATGAATTTGTAGCATCAAGAAAAATGCCCAAACGGAAATGAGATGTGCACTACCGGAAGACAACAAAATGGACCTTGAGGGACAGGGGAATAGCCATGCCAACAATGAAGAGGAAGAACGGCATGACAAAGTCAGCAAGGTTGCAGCCATTCCACGGCGCGTGCCCGATCACCGGCCACTCGTCGCCAGCACCGTCCACCAGTATCATCAGCTGCACCAAAAACGAGCTCACACAACTTGCACAAAGCATATACAAACACTACTGAACCACTGAAAAGTCGCTCACTAATACACCAGGCGTACTGATTCCTACCCAAAAATTCCAGGTTCCTTTTTTTTACAGAGAAAGACAACGCGTATAAAAAAAAAAGGCAAAGCATAATTCTAGCTTTTGAGAACTGCCTTCATTTATGGCATAGAATCAGCAGTTAAACAAAGAAAGGCACCTACAAACTTTTATCGTGAGGTCGCCTGAAAGAACGAGGAGAGGAAGTACGTATATAGTCACTTACAGCGACTGTGAGACCACGGAAGACGTCGAGGGAAGCAACCCGTTTGCTCCGGCGAGGCGCCTTCTCGTCGTCGTCATCAGCTTCAAGAACCGGAGCACGGTGGCGCTCAGGATCGTCGTCGGCCGTCGCGCCATGCCGCTTCACGACGTTCTCGCCGTCCATCCCGGAGTCTCAGCCGTCCCAGAAAACGAAGCAGAAGTCGCCGTACGCGAAAAATGTAGTGTTGCGCTGCTGCGTGACGTAGACAGGGGAATGGGATAAGAAGAGGAGGATCCCGATTCCTTGAAGCAATCACTCATCCATCGGCTGCCCGTGCAGCTCGCATGTCCTCCAGTGATGAGCCGCGGCGAGAACAACCAACCTCGCTGGCTCTCACATCACATGCCGAGTGATTGAATCACTGGACAGTGACAGGTGGGGCACACCTGGCGGTCTCGCGCGCCTGGGACCGAGGAGTGTGCAGAGAAGGCTCACATAATTCTGGGTTTTTTTGGCCGTAGTGTGGAACACGCCAGCTGACAAGGATGTCGTCGTTTTCGATGGAAACAACAGATCGGGGTACTGATTTTATTTTATTTTTCCTGATCAGCTCAAGCGCGGTGATTCTGTACACCACTCACAAATCGGAGCTATTCTCTCTCTCCTTTTTAAGGGGTGTTTGGGACAATTTCAAATTCACCAAAATTGTAGAATGGTGGGCAGGGTATTTCTATTTCCAGAAATTTGTGGAATTGGAGGCTATGAAAGACATTAAGAGTGTTTAGGTAGATCATCTTGTTTACATTTTAGACTAAAATCTAAACTTAATTCACTTTATTTTAGCTATAAGTTTCAAATTCTGAAATTTGGTGAGATCTGAGCTCTCCCAAACAGGGCCTAAGTCATCCGGTCAGAGATTCAAATTTCATTTTGAATAAAATTTCGTCATTTCGGACAAAATCTGTTCAAAATTCAAATCCGGTTTTTTTCTACCGAAATTTCCAAAATTTCGGCCAAAAATCCTAAATTCCTGAAATTTCGGTGAAATTGCATTGACCAAAAAATAGTTCAAACGATGTCAAAAAATTTTGAAATTTTTTTAAGGTTCCTGACACATTATAGATATTCTCATAAAATTTTCAGTCATTATCAGGTCTGTGAAATTTTTAAAAATTCAAAGATTGGTAGTTGGTACTATGCAGATGAAACGTTGACCGGCAAATTTGAATCGGATGAAAAATGGTACAAACGACGTTGGAAAATTTTGAAAAATTTTGTGCATGATGCTAATGAATCACTAATATTTCCATAAAATTTTTGGATGGTGATCAAGATTCAAGAATTTTTAAAAATTTGGACAGTGCTACTATCCTGATAAAAGCCTTACCGACAAATTTGAACGGAATGAAAAATAGTTCAAATCACGTTGGAAAATTTTAAATTTTTTTGTGAAAGGTCCTGATGTATCACTAATATTTTTATAAAAGTTTCATATGATTATCATACTTGAAGATATTCCAAAAATTGTAACAGTGCTACATCCTGATAAAAGCTTGATAATCAATACATAGATTTGCTTTAGCGATAAAAGAAGGTTTAAAATTTGTGAAAATTTTACAGGAGAGTGATAAGGAAGTGTTTAAAATCTCATAAAATTTTTTGAATCATGATCACAATAATGTGAATATATAAAATTCTTATAAGGTACAGTAGCATTTATGTTCTTTCTTTTTTTTTTTTTGTAATGTAGTATAACAAATGAAGTTCAATGGTTTTATAGATTTGATTGACCAAATAAAAAAAGTTAAATTTTTTTGAAAATTTTATAGAATGGGACTGAGGCAATTTTTAATCTTTCATAAAAATTTTAGATCATAATCACACTCAGGAAAATTTAGAAAAATGTAACAAGTTTATTATCCCAATTATGTCCATTCTATTTTTGATTTTTTAAAGATAACAAATGAAGTTCAATTATTTTTAAATTTTTTTGTATGATTCTACACTGCTAAAGATAGTACCATAAATTTTTTAAATCATTATCAAGCTTGTACAATTTTATAAAAATTTGACAGTGTTTTTGCCCAAATTTTAAAATATCTCAAAATTTTAATTTTTCAACAAATTTTCATGTAAGATGGCTTTCTTAAGGGTTATTGGACTAATTCCAGTCAAATCCAGCCCTAAAACATCAAAATCCGGTTTCAAAACCTAAAATTTCTGAAATTACTGTAGCAAATTCAAATTTTTTTCAAAATTTTCAATTCGGCTGGTACTTCAAATTTCGCCATGTCTTGAAATCTGAAATTTTGCCGAAATTCACCGAAATTTTTTACCCTGATCCAGTGAAGTTGCTTTTTTAAGATTACAAGCGAAACGAGAGGTGCTTCGTGCTTTTCTTTTTAGTAGTTACACAATTATTAAAACATAAATGAATGGTAGATAATGGTTACTTATCTTTTCGTTTACTTTAATATTTATGCAACTTACATTAGGAGAGAAAGCATCGAAGCATTGCTCAACATAAACACACCGCGTATGTACAAATCAATTCGTGTGTGTATTAAGGTGCACACCAGGATTTACAAGGGACCAACACCAGAGAACTGCACACCACGAGGGCTCAGGCAACCATCCTTCGGTATGTCCCCGAGGGGGCAAACCTTCAGATCGAAGCGGGTGTAAAACCCCTTCGGGTTGCCGTTGAGGGGCCAAACCCTCCTACCGAAGAGGGCGTTAACCCTCCTCTGCTCACCGAGGATTTGACGAAGGTTTCACGCCAAAGGGCGACAATTGAGCAAGTATCAGCTCTTCAATAGCAGGTGGGGTGAGGCGAGCCAGAGTCCTCGTGGGCATAGTCATCGTGAGATCTGCGGTCTAGCTAGTCTAGTGGGAAAAATACCATGGGCCCTTACTATGGGTCTCATAGGAACTTAATTGTAATAACACTTGAATTTGGAATAATAATTGTAATAACACTTGTAACCTATAGGGCACCAAGGACCCTATAAGGGCCTGTTTGGTAGAGCTCTAGATCCTAGTTTTATCTCGAGATCTCGAAACTTGTAGGCTAAAGCGAATTAAGTTTATATTTTGGTTTAAAATTTAACAAGATAATCACTACAAGAAGCAGGAAAAAATTCGTGGGCCAAAACCCACAATTTAAGTTAAAACCCACAATTTAAGTTAAATTAAATAGGGCAAACCGTCAATTTAGTTCACGAATTTAACTCGATTTAAATTAATCAATTAAATTCATGGGTACCCACAATTTAAATTAAATTCGTGGGTTCCTAGAAAAACCCACAATTTATTTAATCAGAATAAATGGGCTAGAAAAACCCACGAATTTAACGATTAATTAAATAAGGTAAAACTCACGAATTTAATTAAATTCGTAAGTGAATCAAAACTCCATTTAATTTAATTAAATTCGTGGGCTCAATAAAACCACGAATTTAATCATTAAATTCGTGGGTTTTATATAGCCCACTTAATTTATTAGCTATTATACAAAATATATATATATATATATATATATATATATATATATATATATATATATATATATATATATATATATATATATCTATCCCGTATTTCATTGATGTCACTCGATTATTATTTTGGTAATTTGATACCCAAATTATAGCAAAGATTACTAGCCCATTTTCCAAACTCGAAAATCAGAAATAACATATATCTGAACCGGATTTAACGTGGAAAAACCCTCCAATGCGAAGGGTAAAAAATCACGGACACCCTCCAATAACATATATAAGGCAATGACAAGGCCTCCGCTCGATCCGATGAAGTTAGCCTTCTTCGAATTTAGATCATAATTCAACAAAAACTAAGTCACCGAAATATACAAAATTTGGGCATGACCTCTCTAGTAAATAGGACATACACTCGTGAGACAAAAAAACATTTGCAGTTATCGGACATTATACACACACACACACACACACACACACACACACATATATATATATATATATATATATATATATATATATATATATATATAAGTCACAAAGTTATAATTGATAATGAGAAAAATAGAGTGCATCGATGTTTGTATGGATCCTTATCAAAATACTTATTCAAAAAAGACACTTAGTTAAGTAAACCATGCGAGGTCTTTCTTAGTCACCTACGGATCATGAATCAATTTATTTGGTCTTTATCGACAACTAGATGATCGATTGTTAGTCATGTCGGTTTGAGACGCAATGATCCACCTTGTTACAATGATATGATCATCACGAGGGTTTTAGAGAGCAAATAAGGTGTTGAATCTTAGCTTCAAAAGATTTTAGAGCAATGCAAAATAATAGGAATGAGCAAATAAGATTTACTATCAAATAAGAAATAACAATCGTTAATACTTCATAGGAGAAAATATTAGATGCTCGACAATGTTGACACCCATGCTTAAGTCTCGGATGCATGTACCTAGCAAATAAACTCAATTTGTGTATATATATATCACACTCAATACATATAACCATATCGATCACGCATATATATATCGATATGCATCTCATTGAACACGACCATCGAATTAGCATTTGCATTCCACTAGTTTACAAGACAGTTTTAGATATCAAACCGATTCACTAAGGTCAATTATTGTGATAATCAAGCGATTATCGTCGAAATAAGTTGAACCCTGGTAGTCATGCACCACAGCAGGTCATGCAATGAGGAAGCCAAGAACTGACAATTTTACTAACAGGCAGAGTAGATCAAGGCTAACAATGCACCATGGAAATAATAGAAATTGAAATTTTCCTTTGATCTCGTTAGACTAAGGCCAATAAAAAATGAATACAAGAGCAAAAGGCATATGGTTTTGTATCAATATATTATTATGTACAGCCGCATTTTAGATGACCAATCATGAATAGAACATGACCACGATAGCTCCGCATGTAACATTTTGCTCAAAATCTGTATCTCTTCACAATTGAAATGAGACTTAGTCCTGCTAAGGAGCAAAGGGAATTGCTCTAATCATCTAGCAAGTATGAACAAATTTCGGTGTGCCAAACTACAAGATTACACCTCTGAAGGTGGGAATGGGAACAAGTTGGCAATTCACCATCAACATTGGTGCGAGCTACTACACCTCTGAAGTGGTCGCCGCTCATGGCTAGCAGATCTTTCGCATTCAAGTGTTTGGTGCGGTTATCCTCTTAGGATAACTCTAGCTGGGAGCTTATGTTGGTGTAATCCATCTTCTTGGTATCCCATACGCCAAACACGATACATGATCTGAGACTCAACGGTTTATTTCAAACTGAATTCTGCTCCTTAGCACATATATACAAAGATACGCACATTTTTTTGCACAAATTATGATGACAAACAGACCTTCTTTGCTCGATGATGGTCCTCCTAATGATGGTATCCCTTGATGGACAACATATTCATCGTCAATTACACCGACCTTCTCATTTCGATCACCTGAAATCCCATGGCACTACATGAATCAAGATTTTTGGTTACTTTTATTCCCAACCAACTCATGCCTAATGAAACATTCATCTTGATTGACAGAGGAGATGATAGTTGAGACATCGAAATAATTGAGCTTAAAACCGACCAAAAAAACATGATAAAGAATAAAAGAAGAAAACGGACAAGAATTATTGGGATATCAACCGAAGCCTAGAACTGAAGGAACCAACTAATCATCGAGAAGAACAGATAATTTAACGGCCAAGGGTTTGGCCATCAGTGGAGTCCATCTTATGTGTGAAAACTTGCTATTACAAGCAATGGTAGATGAAACCAATGTATGAGAAAGCACATATAAACAACTTGAAAGACATAATCAGATCTTAGATATCTAACAACTATGAGCCCATTAATTTAATCATTATGTTAGGAGATGTTCAGTTAAACTATGAGCATAATCTGAGTACTAAACTAAATCTGAAAATATTTGCAAGAGTCTAAACTAAGTCACCGAAATGTACAAAATTTCGGCATGACCTCTCTTGTAAATAGGACATCCACTCAGCAGACAAAAAACATTTGCAGTTATAATATATATATATATCAATCTCTCAAACCAGAAGGAGACATTCTAGCAGATCCTTAGATAATCAATCACACATCCAACGGCAATTTGTAAACTACGCAATGACGTACAACACATTACAACCACAATAGATACAATACACATTCCATCACAATCTATCCATCACAATCCAAATCCGACGACCAAGTCATAAAGTCCAACAGTAATACACCAAGTCCAGAACTTTGATTTACTTAGCTATTTGACTTGATGAAAGTTCAAGAGCGAGAAATATAGATATGCCACTTAGATATGGTTTCTGCATCTTCTTCATCCTGCAGTGGAGAAATGATATGCTCTATGAATAGAGATTGAGAAAAGCGAAGATTCAAGTTTTCAAAAAGGGTTATTTTTTCGACAATAGTTATCTATGTGATAGCAGCCAACAATTCTATATGGAGAACAACAATAATATGCTACAAAAGACAGAGCTTGAATTTGTTCTGCTTCACATTGGACGAATTGCTAGTTTAGTTTGTAGTAGAAAAGTCAGCTATTTCGTTACAAAATACTTACATAAATCCTATGGCATATTTGATGAGAAGTTGAGAACCATGATCCTATTCCTAGCAGAGTCATATGCACTTAAGAATCCACTGTGAACCTAAAACATGATATGATAAGAAATTGGTTAGCAGCAAGTGACAAGAAATACACAAACAAGTAGATGAAGAGATATATAGCTAACTTGAACTTCTTGTTTGAAGTCACCACCCATCCTCTACAACAACCACCAAGCCTTTTGTTTTAAGTAAACATACAATAAAGCAAAATACGTTGCAATGATAGCACTTCTTTAAAATGGACACTTAACAGACCAATGAAAGGGGAAACAAATGTGGCTTATTGAGAGTCTTAACCAGCATATACAAGCATTAATTTACTCTGCAAATACTTCCATCTTGATTGAAAGTACATATAGAAAAGAAAAGTTAACAAGAGATATGAGTATGACAAAGTAATTAGTGATTTTTCTATTCATAGTAACACAAGTTATAATATATATATCAATCTCTCAAATCAAAAGAAGACATTCTAGCAGATCCTTAGATACTCAATCACACATCCAACGGCAATTTGTTTGAGAGGATATAATCAGATGTCAATTGTCACCATCTCAGTATCAAGCAAATAAGCAAATGACCAATTCAAGAGTGAATGAATAGATTATGCACCTCGATAGACGGGGAGCACCAAATAAGATAGGCGATAAAAAATATGGTAGGAACGCCACCAAGCGCACATTGTACAACCCTTGACGCCATATTGAAAAAGGATGACACAATAGCTACATATTATGAAACAAAGACACTCGTCTTTTATTAAGAATAGGATAACCACAAGATTGGAAGTTTACCTTCTCAAGTAGAACGACCATGCAAAGAAGATTATCAATAAATTTCATCAATCATGGTAAAAAATTAGTATGAACCGAGAAAATGATAATGATATAGAGCAAAGGTACTCAAGAAAATTTGCGTACATGTTTGAATCATGGCACCACATATTCTTCGGTTATCTTGAAATGAATTTCAATGAGCTTCCTCAGAATCGAGAATATCAGTCAAACTCTTTGCATTGCCAAAAGCCTCAAGTATTGGGTTGGTATGTAGGATCTCATATTCTATGCCATTTCCACCTCCAAGAAAGCCAAATCTGCATAGCGATCTTTCTCTGCTTCGTTTGTCTGCTCCCACTCTCACCACTATATGAAGAGAGAGAGAGAGATATGTAATCACTTACTCACTATACTTCATGGTGTAATTAAAATCCAAAAGTATGCTAATTGCTCAAATGACCTCAATAAAACAAACAAGTTGAAAGAACATACTTAACTTTAACTTATTCAATGAAGTAAAATGTTTCTATCCATTATTTCGTTATCATATTTTCACAGGACTTTTTGAACCACTGTGGCTATTTGTATCAAAGGAGGTACATAAAAACTAGAAATTTTAGTGTCGCGAGAAAGGAAAGTGATCTACTACATTTTTACTGACTACAAGTGAACTACATAATGGAAATGGTTCACGAGATTTCAATGTTGCCTTGTAATTGTATCTCTTGGAAGTCAAGTAGCCACTAAAGTCCTAATTCTAATAAGCCAAACAATGAAGGCATCTTTTAATCATCCCAAAGAGAATCCTTATGGTGTAAACTTCATTGATGAACAATACACGATCTCTATTGATGAGGCAACTTGTATAAGGAAGTATGTTTCTTTGGTGGGTCGAGATTTGTTCTGCTTCAAATTGATGGGAAAAAAATAGCGAAAAATAAAAAGTATCCCATTGAATGCTTCGATGAAAAAACTTAACAACCTTATGATAATAGACCGGTTAACGTCATCGTAAATGAACATAACACTTAGGCATAAATGTAGATGGTACCGACCACATACATGTATCAACAATAGCGTCTTGACCTCTTTTCATTTCACAAAGTGCCGAATCGCTTATTGCATATACATGCGATCATCCATTGTTTTATTTCTACATGCATCGATATATTCATTACCATATAGTGGAACCTTCTTGAAAGGATTGATACCACCAAAATGGACATGCTTTAGTCTACAAAGACAATAAAGTATTACTAAGAAAGCCATAGGACTCCAGAAGAAAAGACAAAGTTAAGATCTATCCTCACATAAATCATGTCTTGAGATGGTTTTGCACTAGATACTTTCCCTTAACATTTGTATATGATTCTTCAAATGAAATTTAAAAATATCTCCACCCGCTACTTGACAAGCCCAAGCAACTAATCCCCAAAATGATTTCTGCAAATGCTTATAGACTACATTGATAATAATTTATTGTTGGGCTAACATTTTGCATTCTTCTCAACATGAAACCGAAAAATGTTTACACTAGTTCCATCTGCAAGAAGAAAGCTAAGTCACCAAATATACCGGTGATATGGCCAACTACCATAGTTCTTAGGTGAGTCATCAAGCTTTAAATTTCATATCAAGCACATCCACTCATTACTCATATAACCAATGTAAGGGTGGTAACGTAAAGAAAGAGGACTGTAGTGTAGTCTTAAGGCAATCAATTAGAGTATATAAATTAAAATTTATCACAACCAAGAAGCAAAAAAGGCAGAATATTTCAACTAACAAAATAAACAAGATGGAAAAAGCAGACCTTGTAGTACTTCACAGACCAACCACTAGCATTTCCTCCTAACCTTTTTTTTCCATTCTTCATACTCTGACCGAACAGAATGGACATGATCCACATCACTAGGTTCAATTCTAAATTCACACAATTTCAGGCATTAGCACCAATATCTTACAAATTTGACTTCACACAATTTCACCTTTTCATATTTACACACTACTGACACTTGTAACACCCCCAAACGCCAACCGCGCCATGGATACTACCAAAACCATAAATAACGCTAGCGGGTTGAAATTCACCATGGAGGCGGGATGGGTTAAGCAAGCATATGACTAGAGCTAGTTAAGCCAGTAGTATATGGCAAGTAGCATTGTAGAAAATCACAATCCTCACACCTTAAACTGTCCAAAAGTCATTCTTTCATACTTACTAAAACAGTGAGATCCATTACCAGAGAAGAACAAAACTACACTGGGGAGGCGAAACAGGCAAGCCTTTCTTGATCCCCACTTCATCCGGCAACGGACCGGTCCTTTCCATTCACTCCTCTTTAGCCGGATCCGCATCTGTCTTGGCGCTCCATTTCATCTAGAAAATATCCTGCATAATCATTAAGCCACAGGTGAGCCATAGATTTAAACAAGGATACAAAACGTGCAACAAAGAGCACAATATGATTCGTTGGAATGCCCAGAGATGAAATCAGTAGCCGTACAACAATACCAAGTGAAACTTCTCTTGTTCTATATCAACTATTCTCTGTAACGCCTTTGTTGAAAACCTGATCTCACGCTCTCGGCTAAAACGCTTGTACTACGCCAAACTTAGATAGCAAAGTTCGGACAACCAATACAAAGAATAGAGCAATCGAGAACAGAGAGTCTTTGCGACATGAAAACAAATTTGTCTTTTACGCTTTTCTATTCACTACTTATACCGAGAATTACAGAGTTCGGTTCTTCATCAACCAACACGAACCAAAACCAATACAAACTCAATCTGCTACTTTTACCGTCAGCATCGATTCAACACTATTGTGTATCTGACTTATCTGAGTACTAAACTGACTACTCAAACTGAACTCAAACTAACAAAACTGACTCTGACTCTGGAAACCGAAAGTTACAAGATTAATCTAACATGATCATAGAATAGATACTAAATAGGGAGGCCAAATTAGCTAGGTTTGCAAAAGAGCAGAACAAAACGATGAAGAGTCCCACAATTGTTCTCAATTCTAGCAGTTTTAATGCGTGTATTTCTTGAGTCATTTTAGAATTAGCGGCATAAATAAGAAGGAAATGGAGATATCGGATAATCGATTCTTACCATCGATGAAATAGGTCGAGCGGGGTATCAAGGGAGGCGGAGGCGACGCACGCACCTCCTCGCCAAGAGCGCTAGCAAGAAGAACCCATCCGCCTCCATGGTGCGGGGCTCGGGAGGCGGCGAGTGGGCGGGCGGCGAGCGATGGCGCAATGGCGGCGCTAAGGCGGGGCCAAGCGAGGCGGCGGCAGGGCGAAGGCATGCGGCGTGGCGAATGAGTGTGGCCTAGGCATCGTCTGACAGAGGGGCGCATGGGAGAGAGGAGAGAAGAGAGAGAAAGAGACGCTCATTGAGACCTAAATTTCATATCTAAATTGTGGGTGGGTTTTAGCCCACTTATTTAATTAAATAAATGGGTATTTCTATAAAACCCACGAAATTAAATATATAAATTGTGGGTTTCTGCGTGGCACACGAATTTAATTAAATACGTGGGTTTTTTATATACCCACGAATTTAAATATATAAATTCGTGGGTTTCTGCGTGGCCCACGAATTTAAAAAAACCCACGAATTTTTCACTGTTTCTTGTAGTGAATCCATCTAAACACTCTTAGTGTACTCACAACTCCAACTCCACAGATCTAGTGGAGTTAGAAATACCTAACTCTACCAGATCCATGAATTTGGTGGAGCTGAAGCCCTGCCAAACATACACTAAATACCAATCTTTTGTAGCTCTACTGTGTTATAAGGGCTTATGGAACTAGACATTTTCCCAATTATATGGCCTCTTCAAAAAAAATTATGAGATCTTTAAAAAATTTGCACAAATAGTAGCATAAATGAGGAGTATAAAGTAATTACTCATCCCTTCGCTTGTTTCAAGATTTACGCAATTTATGTATTGTGAGGAGATGCATAGAACCACCTCTCGTTAAGTAAACCATCTAAACTGTGGCTACGTTATTACTCCACTTGTAACACAATTAAGGCCATGAAGACAATACATTCGACAAACCATGCGAGATAGCATGTTATACAAACGAAAGCAGTAGCGATACATCAAACTAAAGGCTAAGGCAAAAAAGCAGCACACAGATCCTGAACCGGCCACGACCAGAGCAGCACACTCGTGGTTACTGCGTCTGCGAGACGATCTTGGTGACGGACTGAGCCGACATGGGCGGCAGGCTGAGCGAGCAGAGGCTCTCCCAGGACGCCGCCACGGCCGATTCGCCATCCTCCCTCGCCGCGGCCTCCTTGGAGAAGGCGGCGTGCATCGAGTTCACGATGCTCCGGGCGGCCTCCAGCGCCTCCGGCAGCCGGTCGTTTAGCAGCTCGGCCGCCACCTGCAGCAGCGCCGACATCCCGAACTCCTTCATGGTCTCGATGTCCTGCGCGCAACGCAAATAAGCAGAGCATTCTCGAGAAGTTTGGACCATCGCACATACTGAATTGCTCTACGTACCATCCTGGAGGCGCAGTGGGACATGGCGACGGCGGCCTTGGCCCTGACCCTGAGGTTGGCGTGGTGGACGTAGGACTTGAGCTTCTTGAGCAGGGGGAGAGGAGGCATCGACGACGCCATCGCGCGCATCGCCTTCTCGGCCTCCTCGCAGACGAACCGCTTGTCCTGCGACGCTTTCAGCAGGAGCTGAAACAGCTACAAAGCAGAGGTAATCCCATACCAGATTGTCAGCTCCATGGACTCTCTCTCGTCAGACAAAATTGCCACTTCGATTGTTCAGTAGCTAGACATACCAATTTGTCGAAGGCTTCGTCGGAGGAAGAGGAGAGGAGATTGCCGAAGGAGTTGAAGATGTCGGTGCACGCCATGATGGCCGTCTTGCACACCGCACTGCGCGGGCTCTTCATCGTCTTCACTATCGCCAGCATCACCTTCTTCCTGGACGATCCGCCACGAACCAAGTAAGAATATCACCACCAACCCCAGAAGAGAAGAGTGAAGAAAACCAAGGCACAACAATCTGAATGAACTGAACCTACAGAATCGGGTTCAGGAGGGCGGAATGGTGGATCGCGAGGCGGCGCGCGTCGTTGAGCGCCTCGCAGGCCTTGACCCAGTCTTTGGAGTCCAGCTCCGCGACCAAACCGGTGGCCTTGGCCTTGGGGTTGGGCAGCGCCTGGAGGTCCTCGGAGCGGACGTACTCCACGGCCTGCTCCGCCACCCCCGCCCTGGGCTCCGAGTTCTCGTCGTTTCTTTTCTTGCCCTCAGGGGAGGCCACCGGGACGGCGGGCGACACCTTGGGGATCTTCTTGGGCCGCTCCACGTTGGCGGGCAGCTTGTTGTCGAGCGCGCGGAGGGCCATGGATTCGCTGGTCGAGCTCGTTTGGCCGCCGGTGTTGGATGGGAATTGAGGTGCGATTGATGCTTCCGTAGGCGAGCAGGCGGCGTAGGAATTTTAAACGTCAAGATTGGATTGGACAGAAGGGCTGTGGATGGCTGTAACGGCTATAAAATGTTCATACTCTGCAGGCGAACGTTGGGAGCTTGTGATGCTGTTTGCTTTGTTACTTTTGCACCGTTGTAAAAAAAAATCCCCTAGTTGAATTTAAAAAAGAAAGGAAAAAAGCGAAGCACTACAGGGAGATGTTACCTTATATCCTGGTATGAGAAGTCCATTTCCGGCTAGGATCTTTATGAATAGGTCAGGATTTTAGACTAAAACTCAGCCCATCTTCAAGGATCTCGGTCGGAAATGGGCTTCCTAAACTAGACCTATATCGGAATGAGGACAGGAACATCTTTTTATCTTTGCTCCTCTATAGTACTATCGTACCATCTCATTTATTTAATAAATTTACATTTGTCTATATAACATATAATAAACTTATGAAATTATATTAATAGTATTCTAATTTAGTTTCTTATTGGGGATGGGAAAGCATCTGCCAATTCTCTGGTGGGGATAGGGACGGACCGATTGTTAAACAGGGTGTGGGGTTGGGAGAGCTATTGAGATCTGGAGTTCATTCTTAAAGTCAGCAACGCAATCTTAAAATGGAGCACGACAATAACCAGCATCCAAGCAGAGTAAAAAAAAAATTTGATGTAAATATCACTCACTAAATTGCTCTCCTGAATCGAACGATAGGACCAAATGATTGAAGAGTAAAAGCTAGCACCTCATTTGGCTGCCACTGTAACCATAAATGATCACGAGATAACTGGGGGACCCTGAGCGCACAGTTGTTCAAAATTCAATCGAAACAGGTTCAAAATTTTGGCAAGAACAAACTGCTTTACATGTTCACTAAACGATCGGCAATGCATGTTTAAGCCTCAGAGCGTCTTACACTTGAAATGTTGTTCGAGTCAAAATTGAGTGCACGAAATGCAGATGACATTCCTCTTTTTTTTTTCTTTAGAGAGAGAGAGGGACAGAGAGAGAAATGCGGATGACATTTACGTCCTCTTTTAACACAACGAAGGTGTCCAACTCGTCCGCACTAGTTCCAAAACTGCCGGGGGGATAGAAACCAGGAGTTGTCCAAATTAGTCAGCATCATCATCAGAAGAATAGACAGGATTCCATGCAGCCCTATGGGTCCGCAACTTAAACAGTCCTCCCATGGACTGGCGGATCGAAAACAGCGGTTCGAATCATCTCAAAAATGCCGTGCTGTTTTTTACTATGCAAAATACTGCAACAACACGCTATTCACTTATCCGAACTGTCCGTTGCCTCGATTGGACGGTAGGGACTGCATGGGATCCCTATCCCAGAAGAACATATGTACAAAGGGAGGGCATGGCCTAATAAGTCGAGTTGTGCTCCATCTGGATACAGCGTTGTTGGCCTGAGATCCCTACCTGGTGTTCAATGTAGCCGGCTCTTGGAATTCACGGTAGCCTTCCTCCACGAACCATCCATTCTTGAGCAGGCCACGGCCCACGGGGCAGCAAACCTCATGAGCTCAGAAGCATCCACACGATGGCAGAACCAGGTCGTCAGAGTTGATGGGGTCACCAACAACCACAATCACCTGCGAACCGGGCTACGCCTCGTTGGTGAGCGAGGCGAGACTACGCCTCATGCGCCAGCGTTCGAACAATGGCTCAAGCCAGCACATGGCCTCCATCATTTGCTTCTCCGTCAAAAAAACAACCACAATCACCTAAAAAATCAAATAAATAATTTAGGATACGCTGGATTTCATGATAACACGTAGCAATACGACGTTAAACGGTTAATATAGGGGCACACACCCTTTCGCCTGCTCTTGGGATACGTTTTCCAACAGGCACTATATCCTGCATGGCTGCATCCCAGTATAGACAAAGGGTATCATAATCGGAAGGCTGTCAGCATCCATTACCAATCTGGCAAGACGAAAGGAGGAACAATGGCCAAGAAGTAAGAGTCTTGAAAACCCAGATAGTATATGTATATGCAAAATGCTGATTTTGTTACGCAAACAGAATAAAGTCAACAGTGGCTCAGTATTCTTTTAGTACAGTATACAGTACAAGAAGGAAATAATCTTCTAACCTCTCAGCACCTCTTTTGGCAGGAGCAATGGTTTTGCCCCCATCCTTTGAACGACTTCCTTCCGGAAATATATGAACCAATCCACCATTGTTCAGCTTTGGAAGTGCCACATCCATTCCCTGAATGAAAGTGAAAAGGGAGCGATGAGTGAAGAGAGAACTCAATAACGCATAAAATTCCACACACCAACCATGTAGAATCGAACTACATCATCTAGGCTCACAAGGAAATGGCTTGTAATATTGGAAGTATGAAGCCACTACTCTCTCAAAATAACTTCACACAAAGTAGAAACAGGGAAAGATGATGTGCAGTGCTGCACTAAGACCCTAAGCAGCTTGGAGCGCTGATCCAAACACAACCTCAGCGTCTCCTTCTGAAAAGCTATATCAATCTTTAGCAGCAATTTGAGGAACTAGATATTAACAGGTACTAGCTCAAAACTTTGTTCTGAATTTAATGATGTAGTGCCACTAATATTGCCCAGAACTATACAGTTGTGTTACTGAAAAGCTCATAGTCTTTATATTGCTCATCATTGATAACTGATAAGAACAATAAATGAGTTAAAAGCAAAGCCCAGTGAGTATCTCCCAACAGTCATCTATAGAGTGATACCGTTTCCTAAACATCATTAATCACCAAAGTAAATATCAATCTTCTCACAACACCAACATTATGAATAAACTGACTCATCAACATTGAAATTAGCAAGGCCACTCTACTGCACACATCCTTGAAAGAAATAACTTCAGAACACTGTGCAGCAAATCAGAGGCGTAGCCACTCGTGGGGCTGGGTGGGGCTGGAGCCCACCCCGCCCCCGCCAGCCCATTAGCTCAGCAATTAGTAAAAGACTCTGCGTCTGCGTGAGGCACGTAACACAGAGGATAGGGACTACATACTTAGGGCCTGTTTGGTAGAGCTCCTCGATTCGATTCTCTGTTAGAAGTGATTCTCTGAGAGAAGTGATTCTGTCATTGAAAGTGATTCTCTAACGAATCCATAGGATAAACTCTATGGAGAAACCGACTCTTTGTTGGGAGTGAATCAGAGAAGCGACTTTTTCAACTCCCACTCCTAGATCATTTGGAGAATCACTTCAAGGAATCACCACAGGGCGATTCTCGAAAGCTGCTTTGCGAGCTTCAGATTCACTCATGGCAGAGTTGGAGCAGAGCTCGCTTAACAGGGCCTTATATTGCATACAATTTAAATTTTAACTATTTTACAATATATCGATAGTCATAGTAGTTGATTTTGGATGTCTCTTTTTTAAGCCCCCCTCTTTGAAACTTTCTGGCTCCGCCTCAAGAAAATCAAACATGGCCTCGACTCTCAAGATACCTTTTGGTAGATGCCATCACCACGAGAAACAGTTAACACCTTAACAGACCTGGAGAATGTAGACAAAATTGGATTTGTAAAGCAGCGATGAGTTGCACATAGTGTCCATCTCAGCTTTTGAGCTTCCAAATGACAGATGGTGGCACGTGGAGGCCATTACGAAGGGGTCATCCATAGCAGCCACATGATTGCTGACCTGAAATTATAAACAAGATAGAAGCACAGGGCAATTAGGAGAATGCATAAGCATAATGGAGAAAGATGCGCTAAGGAAGACATATGCTATGTTAAAATGATCACAACTAGAAAGTTTATTGCGTAATTTAAATCAAATGATGCCACAAGTAATTTAAAAAATATACAGTGCATAATCGTCTAAAAAAATCAAGCATATGTTAAAATGATCACAACTAGAAAGTTTATTGCGTAATTTAAATCAAATGATGCCACAAGTAATTTAAAAAATATACAGTGCATAATCGCCTAAAAAAAATCAAATATCATAGTTCCTCCACTTCGGTAACAGTTTCATTTATATAAGAGCCTTTATATGTATGACTACTAGCTTCCAACAATATGGCAAGCAATAGAGCAATGCGTTGCAAACTTGCAACAATAATACTACGTACCGTTAGAAGAGGCTTATCTTTAGGTCTTTCTTGTAATGCCCGCTGAAGTTTCTCTGCACCATAAATCTACACAACATCATAGTTTAGAGACAATTGAAACCAACAGACTCGAGTTTTAAGGCAGCTACAATACCTGGACAGAGTTAAGGCCATACATAAAAACATGGCAAGCACTGCCAATAAGAGGAACAGCCAATGCTTGAAGCGAGCGAATAATAACAGTCTTCAACCCCATCAACCTCTTTGCACACTACATTCAGAAAGAGATACGAATTAGGAAATAGTATAAAGAGGAACCTAGTAGAATCTCTTTTCTTTTATCCCCTTTTTATTATGAGAACAGTGTAAAGGATAAATAACCAGGAGGCATCACATTTATAATTGAGAGGTGCTTCCATACTTTTTCTTTTACAGTTGCACAAATATTAAAATATGAATGAATGGTAGATAATGATTACTTGCCCCTTCGTTTGCTTCAAGATTTGTATAACTTGTATTGAGAAAAAAACATTGAAGCACTTCTCTTTATAATTTCATTAGGCTAAAATCAGATTTATTATTTTTTAAATTTTTTTTTACGTAGACACTTATGCCAGAGAAGTGCTGATATTACTCATGAACAATCAGCACCAACCATGACATACTACCTGAAGATACCAACGCTAATCACATTAAACAGGCATTTACCTATGGGTTGAAATAAAACTAGCAAATGAGTAGCATCAATTAATATGCATCACTGGTCTTAAAAAACGTAAGCATCACTGCAACACGGCGTATTTGAGCTGAATTAGATCAAAATTCGTCGTTAACTAACAAATTCTTCTACCTTTCTTTCGGTAGAATCGCAAAGAACTAGACTAGAGCTTCCCTGCAGCCACCCCAGGAGACATCCCTAGTGACGCGGTGCTCTGATCCACTGTTATTAAGTTGTCGCCTAGGCGTCCAATCGCCGGAGGAAGACTGCCATGGCCGGTCGCCTCGCCTGGCTAGGCTTGGTGTGAAGAGGGACGAGATCCGCCGCGGCCTCGAGCATCTCTGGCCGCACCGCCATCACCTCCTCTGCCGTCGCTGCAAGATCCAGCGTTCCTTTCTCGGCTCCGGATCCGCCGTCCCAGATCTGGTCACCGTCATTCCCGATCTGCAGCGACCGTAGGCGGGGGTGGAGGAGAGGGGAGAGGAGTCGGCAGCCGTAGGGGGAGGAGCAAAGAGGTTGCCGACAACAGAGGAGAGGAGTTGGCAGCGGCTGGGATGGAGAGAGGGCGGCGGCTGGGATGGAGAGGCGCGTGTGAATGGAGAGAGAGGAGGGGGAGCAGGGAGGCAAAAGTCGGGGTGGTGGTGGTGGTGGTTTGGTGCGGCAGGCGTTGTAGTGTAAGCATGCAGACTAGTGCTAACATAATCGCCAAATGGGTCGGCTCAAATTGATGGGAGGCAATGGCGAATGGGCGGACCAGATTCCACTCTTGGACCAGAACTAGCATTTGACCGCTAGTGTTGATGGCTTGATGTCAGGTTGCCATCGCTACCTTGAACATTTTTTTGGTCGCCTAATCCTCGCCTAGGCGCCCCGAAGGCGACTCGCCTAGCCGGGGCGCCATGATAACCATGCTCTGATCCGTGCTCTTGTCTCTCTGGAACAGGTCCCGTATGTGATCCGACCACTGCCTGTCGGTGTATTCTACACTGGAGTACTCTCTCCATCGCTGTCAGGTGGGACCGCGTACGCAAGATACAAAAAGAAGAAAGATCTGTGCAAAGAACTCAACCCGCTGAAAGAGAGGCTTGGCGGGCGACTAGAACACGTGGCCGCCTAGCGGGCAGTTGGACGACCAGGTCCCAGCCCCGGGTGACCAGATCACGACCGCTGAAGACCGGGACACGTGGCCGCCCGACGAGCAGTCGGGCGACCAGACCACGTGGCCGCCAGACGAGCAGGCGGACCCATCGTCAGCCATCCACGCAGACAGGGCTGGGAGGCTTCTACCCGAAGCATTCGCCAGGATCACAACGTATTATAGCCATTAAATGCGCATGGGATCCATTAAATGCGCGGGGAGCCATTGCAGTGCGCCTAAAGGCCATTTAATAGGCGTGGCTCCTGACGCCATGATGACCTGTCCTCCGTGAGCCAGCTTCACCAACTCCGTTCCATCTACACCGCCAGGCGAGACGGAGACGCGTGTACCAGACGTTAAATCACGCGGCGTCCGAACCCTCCTCAAGCGATCCAAGACAAAGCGATATCAAGCAACGGCGTATACAAAGAGGCTCGAGGGCATGAGTGACAGACTAGATGCGATCAATGTAATTAATTTAAAACCACTCCCTACTTGCCCTAGCTATCCCGAGAGTATATAAGGGAGCTAGTGTGCATGAGGCGGGAGGGAGGTCGGTCGATCAGTTGACAACAGAGAGGAAATCCCTAGCTCGAACGATCGAAAGATTGGACGAACTAAGAACAAGCAGAATACTAGAGCAACACGAGTTTGAACAGGACGTAGGGCTGTTACCCACATTGAGGGTCCGAACCTGGGTAAATCCCTATGTGTTCCCTGTGTGTTCTTGAACATCCTGTCCTGCTCATCACGCGAAGAGAGTAGAGAAGAGAGCCGAGAGTGACACAGCTGCGAAGGCCCCCCTACCGAAACTCGGTTATACACTCGAACCAATACTGTCTGGCACAAACACACCGACACTGCTTGACCTCCTCGAAGGGCCAGAGGCGGTGCAACCGTCCGCCCTTTGCCACAACCACAGCTAGTCCATGGGCACCACGTGGAACTTGTCGGCCGCCATTGGGGACAGGGCTAGGGTTAGGATTTTGCCTGAAGTGTACCTGGGTTTAGCCCTTAGCTTAGCCTTCTAAAGGCATCAAGAAAACCTAGCACTGGGCCATGTCGGACCAGCACGGCACGAGCCTGACGGACCATAGGCCTAGACCGTGCCGTGCCGGACCAGCTCGACTTGCCTTCGACGAGCCTAGACACGGCTCATTGACATGTTATGCCACTTCTGTGCCATGTTGACCTAGGTCTAGTCCATTTGGACTGATGTAGAGGAGAGGAAAGGAGCCGGAGACGAGTAGGGCATCTATTGGCATGGTCATGAGTATGGTTGAAAAATGTTGGATCTATCATTGTCTTCTTCCAGATCCAGTCGTCGCCGTCTTTTGTCTTAGGACTGTCCGCAAAACTAGTGGCGCAGTGCCTCAAGGCCATATCTGGTGGTGGCATGACCAAAGGCTGTTGAATCTGTCACTGAGGTAGCGAGAGGAGGTGGCAGCGCGGAGTGGAAGAAGGGGTGGAGGAAGGTGAGAGGAGACGACGGAGGCGCGAGAAGCTAGTCAATGTCTTGGATGGGTCATGGGAGGAGGCAAAGGGAAGAGGTAGTATTTGATGATGAGTTGGATCATTAGAGTAAGGTAGTTGATGATGAGTTGAGTTGTAGGTAGGATTTTTTTTTGGTAAAATGATTGCATTCATGCTGTGCCAATCTGTCGAGTTTCTAAGCTTGATATGGCCTATTATTCGTGCCGTGCTAGGCTAGCCGTACCAAGAGCCAGCCAAAAAGGCATAGCCCCATTGCTCAGGCTTAAGGAGTCGTGCTTATTATCAAATCAAATCAAACAAAACAAATCCTGGTCTTGGAGAAGAAGAAAGCGAGGGGGAGAGGCAGCGGTGGAGCCCAGGTGCAGTGGAGGAGGGCGTCCGGAAAATATCAAGATCCAGGAATGGGTCCCACCTAAATACGGTGATTGCCTGATTGGGCCCGATGGCAGTGAGAGGATGGTGGTAAGTGGGCATTGGATAAGGACATCGCACTCATGAGCGTCATCGGCAAGAGTACACTCCCAGCCTGATCATCCGAATGCGTCTTAAACAGCCAAGGAATCATCTAAAAAACTGCGAGGTAAATTTGCAATCACGCACTTTGAAAATTTGGAGAAGTGTCCAAAAGAGTCGAGAGATTAGTCGACAGCTTGAATGAGTAATAGAGCAGCATACTTATGGAATTTTGATAATGTGAAATAAATAAACCCTGGATGGATAAATAAACTTTTGCATATATGGACACCTATCCGGTTCACTAACGTCAAATGGAGTGGAAGGTATCATGACATTACGGTACAAAATGTAGAAGTCAACCACGTAAAATTGACGAACCGAAATTTGGCACAAACACAATTCACAGGCGATTTAAGCACAGTTCCGAAGCGATAGTGTCCAAATAAGATCAGAATCTGAGCTGACCGTTACTTTCTCCTCTTCCACGATGTTTGATGTGCTTATCAGTCTACCATAACTCACACTGGAATTATCTGAAGACAAAATGCAGCAGGACTATTAGATGTTGTCATACAAGAAAGAGGTTACAAGTTAGATGCCTTCACCTATATTCCAGCGGAGCCCGGCGGTGGTGGCGCTAGCTGATGGTGCGCCAATGGGAATCAATCCACAATGAGCACCCTCGACTAATCGCTCTACGGATCTCATGGTTGTGCGTCTTCGGGAGCAGAAATATTGAACAGTCGTCTGATAAGAGGATGATCATGATGTTTGAGAAGCGATATAATGCATTGATGTTCCCCATCTCATGATCAAACCTAGCTCAAGTGCGCCAAGAACAAGAATGCACAGCTGCAGTTATAAGAAATCACAGTAACATCTTTAAAGCGGATATTACAAAGTTATAGTTGATGGTTCGATGAATTGAAATATAGTACATTAGACTTGTCTGGACCTGGTGGATTTCGGGTGACAAACGATCGCATTTGCGCAAGTTAGTGGTGTCCTGATCATGTGATTCATCAACTATTTTGGTACCCTGCAATTGATCACAGGAGCATCATTTGATTAATTTATGCTAGTAGGCAGTTTGTCATAGAAGAACAATGTACATTGGGATCCGGAGGCTGCATCTTAAAGCAGATAATATCAGATATAGTAGTATAGCAGAGCAAAAACACGGTTCTATCATTGACCTCTCTTATCATTTCTCACAAAAAGTAGTAAAACAGAAACAACAGACATATCAAATCGAGGGCACACATTAGTTTGCAGATGAGCTTCCTGGGGCCATTCCAAAACATGCAGAGAAAGTAAATTAAGGAGCACAATTGGCAGTACACTTAGCATGCCATTCTAAACTTCTAATCAACAACAAAACAATACAGTATTAGTAGGTCTCATACATATTGCTTCTCTAGATGCAGATTCTGGGGACAAGTAAGCTATATAATATCCAATAAAACATGGTACCACTCCCTTCCTGATTTTCTAGGATGTTCGGAAAAGTTTAAAGGCATAATTATTGTATGTCATTTCAACATTTTGATTTTACACAGGAAATTAGAAATATTACATATCGTGTTGCCATGGTTAATAAGGTCATCTAAACTAGTAGAGCTCATGTTCTGATATCCTATTAGATACTCCCAACAGCCTGCACCAGACAAAAAAGAACTACAAACCTATTCCAATGGGCCTAGATGGCAAAAACATTGATATATTTCTACGAAATAGAGAGAAAATTGTCCTGCACAATTGTTGCATGCAGTGTGACTTTGTGGTTCAGTTGTCCAGCTTAGCATCTCGTTTTCAACCAGACAAATTGGAATAATATTCCTTCACGTCTGGCCTCATTGAGTCCATAACCCGTTTAACTACATCTCGCTTGTACCTGCAGGAAGGTAAGGACAAATTAATGAAATCTTCATATACAAACACCCAATAAAGAAAAATGCCTTAAAGCCCGCCCCAGCTACCAATAAAGAAAACTGTTCCTTCCCAACTATCAGGCATGGCATACCAACTAACCATGCTCCTTTGCTGGATGGAATATTCTTGTAAGTCATCATACATAATGCTATCAGCTGATAAAGCATGGTTGAATTAAAAAAATTCAAATATGAAAAATAAAAGAATAAATGTCTCGCAAACCTTTGTCAAACCAAAAAAAAAAGGTTTGTAGATAACGATTGTTCTTATTGCGAACCATGTTGCTTCAGAATGTACAAGTTAAAACAATTAGTTGCCCAGCAAGATTCTATAGCTCATATCCCCGATTTCGAGTAATTTTGTGTGACCTCAGATGACCTTTGGCACAGTATTAGGTTGCACTGTCTGCCAAGCCCACCACTGGTGGACCTTAGGCCAACGTAAGAACACTCTTTCTCCATAAACAAATCCCAAGCACTCCAAACAGAGAATAAACATGCAAAGAGAAGCAAAAAATTTAACATTGACAGAGACTGCGTCAAACAAAAGAGCAATTCGTAACAACAAACAACCTCCGACATCCGAGGCATTCGATATCAACTAAAGCATGTATACTCTAGTCTCTAAACGCATAACCACATGATGGTATTACATAAAACTTCGAGATTTGATAAAATACATGCCAAATAAAACATGTACTACAAAAACAAACATAGCAGATGCACCATGCCAGAACCAACATCTACACTGTCACACATCCGCACAGGCAAACAAATAAAACAAAATTACATTTTTCTCTGATGCATTGCATCAAGCACGTAGTGAGCACCGAGCCACTGACTTGAACACACGCAGATGCAAGCAAACAACTAACAGAATAATGAAAAAAAAAAAGAGAAGAAGCTAGAGCCTTTCATCATCTCACGCGGAACTCGGCGGGCTCCTCTCCTGGGAGCAGCTCCGGCATGCCGTCGAACACGCCGTTCGCGCCCCCGTCGGCGCATACCCGCAGCTGCGCTGCTCAGAAAACGAGACGACAGGAGCCACCATCGCGTCGAAAAGCGAAGCCAATAATGGTACCAAACGGCGGGGTGGAGGGAAGAGGAGCATTACCGCGGGTCAGAGGAGGGGCGCGAAGCGGGGGAAGCGCTGATTGAGGACGATGACGGCGTAGGCGACCGCGGCGTCGGCGGGCGAAGGAGGCGAGAAGGGGAGGAGGATTCGGTCGTCGTGGGCAGCGGCATGGCGACCGCCGGGGAGGCGGCGTGGCGGGGACGGTCGCTCGGTGGGGAACAGGACAACGGAAGAGACAACGAGGTGGGAAAAGAGTTTTCTTTTGCATGACCACCACCATGGCCCATGGGCAATGGGCCGTTTTTTTTTTCTTGCTGGCCTTTTGCACGATGGCCCAGTATGGTCTAAGTACATATACACTACGGTATAGATGTTTTTGGACCGGATCAATACAACACGAATGATGGGCCGCGTTGAGTATGAAAATTTGGTATGTTACTACCGACTGGACCATATTTAGACTAGCACATCACGAAAATGGTAAAAAGCATCCTATCTATAGCTCAGCCTGTTATCTATTATCTTATCCTAGTGGCTTAGACCATTATCAAATACTCTCTCTCCACTTACTCTTTCCATAACCCATCCGATATAGTCGTCATCTCTCAGCACATCTGTCATCTCCTCTTGCCCTCCTCTACCTATGCTTCTCCCCTGCTGACCTGGCCGGAACACATGAACAATTTGGATATTGGAAAGTAATTAGCATATATGCATGTTATTTCCTTACACGGGAGTCCAACTTTAAAGCGTGTGGTTTTTAACGAGTTAGTAGCTTTATATGTGTATCCAATGAATAAATAAAATTTCATTCATTTTTCCAAACAATTGTGTGTTTAGGATAAATGCCACTTATTGACACTCACTTCTCATTCTTGGTGTCATCTATAGTAACGACGTCCATAACTCTACACATTCAATAGAATAAACCTAAGTTGGCACGCTTGAGGCTCGCCGGAGATGAGTTACACCTGCATGACCACCTCGCCATGCCAAACAAGCACGGTACACTACGCCCGAAGCTCATTATGACCATGGCGTGCTGGCACTAACCGGTGGAAATTCTACAACGAGAGGTCAACGTCTCTTTTGTGGGGGCTATGTCGAAGCTCGAAGGCAAGTCACCTTTTTCTTGTCTGCTTAGGCGAAGCTGTTGACGGAGGTGGTTGGGTAGTGGACGAGAGGAAGACCGTTGATCAGAGTGTCGCTGCAACTCCTACTGCGGTGTACGGTAGCGAAGTAGTGCATGTCAGCTATGAAATAGGTTTTTTCCTCGAGTTTTTTTAGGCATATTAAATTCAATATGGATGTTCATTCTTTTTAATTGAATGAATCAGATTAGCTTTTATTTATTTATACTTTCTACAGTAATAGAGTAGTAGAATATCCTCAACAAATGAATTGCTATATCTAATTTATACTACTCATTATTTTTTTTAGATAAAGGATTACAATCCGGTCTCTGCAATAGTATACAACCGAGTCTTACAAAGGCTACAGCCGAATTTCTTTATTGAAAAAGAGACTAATAGAACTAAAAATTAAAAGCTAATTCTATAATTGCTTCTCCATCCATTCTTGGCAAAGATGTCCAACGCCACAACCTCTAAAGCCTTACTTGCCACAGCCGAATGGTCTCCCTGTAGTCCTCATACTGCAATAACGTCCAAAACCGCATCCAGTATGTTCCCTTAAAGGTAACCTGCACGAAGGAAGAATATTGTTTTTTCTCAAAGATTAGATCATTTCGAGTGCACCAAATAGCCTATAATAGGGCAGCACCCCCCACAAGAATCAGCTTTTTTTCACTTTTCGCAATGCCTGTTAACCAACTACCAAGCATATGGGCCATAGACCAAGGTTGTGATAAACCAAGAGTAATATGTACAATTAAGCCAAATAGTTTTTGAATTTTGGCAATCAAAAAGTAAATGTCATATTGTTTCATTACAAAGTATAGTAGTATTTATACTACTCATTATATACTGCCTATAATATATTGTAAAATTTTTCTTTTTCTTAATCACGTTACTCAGGTCACCAACTAAATGGGCACCACACAAGCTTAAACTTTTTTTGGTCAAATTACAGATGAACGTGTCCACGTGAATCTTGTGAATTAGTGTAGCGAGCAGAAGAGACGACACGACACACCCGTAGGACTGTAGGAGCAAGTCATTGGCCATGAAACGCCACTGACCCATGCGCGGATGCGCAGCACGTACTTGATCAACCGGTAGGTCCGGTACATCTATTTAAGTATTTCGATCTTGTGAAGCAGACGCAACGGGCTGCTGCTCGCCTGTGCCTTTCTTCTATCGCGTAATCCGCAGCAATTCAAAAGTTAATCCCCTTTGCTGCTCTTCTGCGCAGGAGGTCTACCTTCCACGGTGTGTGAGTGTGATAGGTTCACCCATCGTGTTTGAAAGAGCGGTAGATATCTACTGTGGTATGAAATCGGAGTAGTTGTTTGATGTGATCGAAAAGAAGATAATTCACAATTTCGTTTGGATGAAAACCAAATTTGAAAAAAAAATTAAGTCAAGGAGCCAGAATAAAAATTGCTTCCGTTTTATAGGCAGGCAGGGCGTTGGCCTGTTGTACTCCGGTTTCCTTGATAAACTGCTGCGTTTAATACACCGATATGGACATCGTTTCATGGAGTGACTATGAAGTGTTCATCTCTTAGGCAGCTGTGCTAATTGCAGTGTACCGTGGTAAACGTTGTCCCATGCACCGTGTTTATTTCGCTTCCTATACATAACAATCATGTATCACTAGAGTCTAAATTGATATGAATGTCAACATTTTAGCAAATGCAACTTGGGGTTCTTAAGTGGTGCTTCTAAGTAAACGGATGAATAATCATCATTCACATTTCATTCGTGTTATAACCTATAAAATTCAAGCAGCTATACAATGAATTTGTATGAGAAACAAGGTTCATCTTTAATATAAGCATTTTATGAATCACTTGAAAATTAACAAGACCCTCCTTGCTTATTGTTAATGTTGAAGATCTAAGGTCTCTAGATCGATCAAACTTATGAAAAGATGAATGGGATTTCCAGAGGAACAAGATTGTGAAGGTGAAAATGCATCTAGGCACTTATGTTATTTTGGTGATTAATGCCAAACGCATATAATGACAATCTATATAATTGAGTAAATGTTTAACTCAGTGCTTAACAAATGACAAACCTCTAATTTGATTATATTGCTATGAGACTAACATGTTTATTGCCAAGTTGAATATTAGTCTCATCTATTTAGAGGAAAATCAAGTGGAATAGTTAAGCAAAGATAAGGTATGCAATTTCGGTATCCCTTCTATATTTGTTATTGCATTCCTTTTGTGCAAATGCATAGTAAACTCCAAGTAGCATGTTGATTATATATATGCACCAAGTCAACTCCATAGTGAACTCCAAGTAGCATGTTCTTGTCATATTTATTTGTGCATATATATTCATTTGAGTTCATTATGTGTATGCATGTATTAACTAGAGTTAAACTTCATAATTGCTATAAATTGACTTGGTGCATGCATATTTTAGTTGTATATCTTCTCATGCAATTCTATTAGTGAAGTTTAATCTAGTGTTGGATCACATATTTACTCTTATTCCAAATATTAGTTGCACATGTACAATTCGTGTATATTCTATCATGTGCTTCATTTAAGTAAAGACTGTGATCCTTGCCATGATTTAATTGATTCATCATATCGGCAATTATCTCTCTAGTGCATATAGATCAATTACATATTCATCATGGTGCACTTAGTAGAGATCATTTCTTATCACTACAAGCAGGGAAAAATTAGTGGGCCAAAACCCACAATTTAGGCCAAAACTCATTTAAGTTAAATTAAATTGGGCAAACCGTCAATTTATTTCACGAATTTAACTCGATTTAATTTAATCAATTAAATTAGTAGGTACCCACAATTTAAATTAAATTGTGGTTCTGAAAAACCCACAATTTAATCATTAAATTAGTGGGTTTGAAAACCCCTACAATTTAGTCATTAAATTGGGTTAAAAAACTCACAATTTAACAACTAAATTAGTGAAATGAAAACTCACAATTTAGTTGTTAAATTAGTGGGCCAAACTCCATGAATTTAACAACTAAATTGGTAAATTTGAAAAACCCACAATTTAGTTAAAATTAGTATTAAAACCCACGATTTAACATTAAATTAGTGAAATTTGAAAAACTCCACAATTTAGCTTTAATCATAAATTCGTGGGTTTTAAATGGCTCACAATTTAGTCATCATTCATACAAAAAAAATTGTAGCCGCGTTAGGGGGCAACAGGGGCCATTCCAGGGAGTGCCTCCCGTCCCGTCCTCGATCCAAAATTTTCCCGTCCCGCCCCGTTCCCGTCTCGGGAGAAAATCCCGTCCCCATCCCGTTAAGGTATCGGGGCCCTGTCGAGGACCCATCCTTGAAATTTCACACAAGAGAAGAGCTTATAGCCATTTTAACTCTAAAATCATATCAATAGACAAGGAAAAAAGAATGCATGCATTCATTGAAGATTATGTTGTCCCATTTATGAAAATGTGAATATGATGGGCTAGAGAATATGTTTGCAATCTAATAACTAAATTGGATTAAACTAAATTTGGATCTAACCGGTCCCCACGGGAAAAAACACCCCGTCCCCATCCCCGCCATCCCCAGACGGGGAATAATTTTCCGTTTCCATCCTCATGAGACGATTTCTTCCATACCCGTCCCTAATAGAGAATTCCCATGGGATCGAGAACGGGTCCCCATTGCCATCCCTAGCCAGTAGAGAGCGATCGCCCATTTCTACATATGTATCCAATATATATATATATATATATATATATATATATATATATATATATATATATATATATATATACACTCAATACATATAACCATATCGATCACGATATATATATATCGATATGCATCTCATTCAACACAAACATCTTCACATTCAATCTTATTCAACACATCGCAATATTACCTCTACTAAAAGATTGAAACCAACATTTTAACTCTTTAAAACCGCTTAAAATCATTAGCAAATCGACATGAACTCAAGAACTCGATAGATCAAACCAAAAAGCAGATCGGGACACGAGTTTAACGTGGAAAAACCCTCCAATGCGAATGGTAAAAACCACGGTACCGTAGGCAAACTTCACTATTTTCAAGAGTGTTTACAAATCGCCGGAGAGATCAACTCGCGACGGCTTACAAGATGAACATATATAAGGCAATGACCTATGTCAAGAATAACAACGATCCGTACCGCGACGGGCCTCCGCTCCGCTCCGACAGAAGTTAGCCTTCTTCTGAATTTGGATCATAATTCAACGAAAACTAAGTCACCGAAATATACAAAATTTCGGCATAACCTCTCTAGTAAATAGGACATCCACTCAGCAGACAAAAAAACATTTGCAATTATAATATATATATATATATCAATCTCGCAAACCAAAAGAAGACATTCTAGCAGATCCTTAGATAATCAATCACACATCCAACGGCAATTTGTAAACTACACAATGACGTACAACATAATTAGATACAGAGCAAGAAGAAAATAAGATATTCTTCCAAAGAGTATATAAGGTTCATCCATGTTCCACCCAGATTCAAGTCTGAATGACGTAGCTTTTGACAATGAAGTGCATTTCTTGTTTTTCTCTTCTTCTTTTTCTCCTTTTACCGCCATCCTTGTAAAGCGAGAAAGGGACATCAATCAATAAAGATCATCCAACAAACAAAGTTAGCAACCACGGGACATCAATGTCTTATTGTCAAGTGTACCTGTGTCAAATTATGCTGAGTTCATTATCGACTTTTTTTGTTATTTTTAGCATGCTAAATGCTATAGCTATAGCCTTCTTCATTTCATGGAATGGTCTTTTATCAGATCATGAAGGAGTTCTTTGAAGAATAAGCAAGGATTAAGGACAAGTTTTAAAATAATAGATCTTAGAAGAAATTTTTATGTACCATATATTTCCATGCTTCCTATTTTTCCTTCCAACTGTCCATGAAGTTATTTATCCTTTTTATAACAAGTTAACAACAGGATGTGGATATACAGTAGTGTATACTTCATCGGATGAGAAAAACAGTGATGACAATATACTCACTTGTAAGTTATGGAAATAACTCTATACTGAAAAAGCAAGCATTAGAATATAGAAATAAATTGTCTTAGGAATCTTATATGGTTACCAGATGTGTTCAATTTGAAATATAAATATAACATGGATTGTAAAATTGTGCATACATACCTTACCAATAGCACCAAGAACAATAGTAGCATCGAACAACCATAGAAAGTAGCGTATTTGGAGGGGCTAGTATGTAGATAACAGAATCATGGCAGTTCAAAACCTACAAAAGCGGTTTATGTTATTAATAGTAGTCGACAAAATCTCGACTTTGAAATTCCATTGTGGAACCGACAATTGCTTCTACTTAAAACTACAAAAAGAGATTTGAACGTCCAAGCAAAACAATCTTCAAAGTGCCTCTCAATATTCATTGTCCACTACTAAAACTAATATAGGCATTACCTTTATTGAATGCCCTTTGATATCGGTCTTGTTTGACAACGACGTTTTGGAGAAACCCTCCACAAAACTTGTATTTGGTAGTATCCACGATTGTTTGGCATGAAGTACCATGGGTGAGCTTGCTCAATTCTTGTATTTGTGACAAATCGACCATTGTCACATCGAGATCGAGATACACTCTGTTGCATTTGTTTTTAGTTTCTTTGTAGATTTTTCTTACGTATATTCCAACGAAGAAGCTATATTCATAAAATCCAATCATGAACTGGCGGCAGAAGCAGGGAAGCAGCGGGCATGTCTCGGATCGAATTTGCAAAAAGGTAGTACTTGGCTTAAAGGAGTTCCTTGAGAACTGCAATAAAAATGCAAGGTGCTCAAACGTCTCCATTGTCAATACCGCATATAAAGCAATTCAAATGATGATTAGGGTCTAGGGAGTCTTGAGTAAGAATATCACAAAGCAATGCATCCAAGGTTTCTTTCATCGAGTAGTAGTATTATATGGCGAGAATGTGCATTATTGTGTTCAAAGAACGATACACAAATATGGATCATGTGCATCAAGATCTTTGTTTGGTGTGAACTAGCTCATTGTATAATCTAAGATCCTATTTATCGAAAAAAACATTTCATTTCACAAAGTAGTCTACAATATTTCATTATCGTGCTTCCTAAAACAACCAATGTGAAGCTACCCTATCCTCAAGCGCCCATAGTAATATCTTGTCTTATTCATCCTTATTTGTGTTGATCTCACGGTGGTGATCCTTGCCATCCCTTTATTTGTTTGATGAGGTTTTGATGTACATGTTACCATTTACATTAATTCAAGAAGTAGCATTGAGCATTGGGCGGGAGTTGCCCCAAAGTAGTTTCTGCCTTTTTGAACTCAATTATCAATATAAATGGGCAAAATTCATAACTAATAGTAGGGAGTTTAAAATTACATTTTAAACATAAAGATTGTATTGCCAGAAACCAAGCATTACTTAGTAGTTATAATCGTTATCTACTACACACATGCCGACTTCTAGTGCTAGAAAATCTCATGTTTAAGATCCTAAACGATGCTCATGTACCGCAACTAGAAAATCATGCACCTACTCCAATCATAACCTTATAATCTCCTCGATGGGATTTTCTCTACCTTACGGCATTACTTAATCATAAACCAGAGACTAGAATCGGTAGTGGATTCGTATGTACGACCACCTACAAGAATGAGTGAAATTAAGGAGAAAACATGATATAATTTCCTTTTCGGTTATCAACTACAGAAACACATAAATCTGATTATAGTTTTGAAGTGGCCTCTATATAAACACATTATACAATCATCATTAATAAGGGCAACTCCAATTATAAGCATGCACATGAACATTCGAGAATAAAGCTCACTAGCCACAAGAGCATCAATCATGACTAAAGTGAGTATGTTAGCGAATAGTTTAGTATGTCAAAATCATGAAATTAGAATGCATGCTCAAGAGGGGAAGAAAAAGAATCTGCAGACACAATCACAAGATTAATTCAACTGTTCCTTGCAATATTACCTCTACTAAAAGATTGAATCCAACCTTTTAACTCTTTAAAACCGGTTTAAAACTAAGTCACCGAAATATACAAAATTTCGGCATGACCTCTCTAGTAAATAGGACATCCACTCAGCAGACAAAAAACATTTGCAGTTATAATATATATATATATCAATCTCTCAAACCAAAAGAAGACATTCTAGCCAGATCCTTAGATAATCAATCACACATCCAACGACACTTTTAGGATAGATAATGAATCACACATCCATGTTCTACCTCGGAGATTCACACGGCACTTTTAGGATAGATAATCAATCAAACAATATAATCCATGTTCTACCTCGGAGAACTGCATCATCAACACTACTAATTCTTCTGAATGTATTACGGGTAAAGTCATTACTTGCCGATGCCGTTTATCTCCAGAAGTTCTTTTGTTCTTGGCATTAATTGTTGAGCAGTCTTATTAATCTGTGGGCCGATGATTCATCAAGTTTCCCATCTTAGATGCCTTTTCAGAGTGGAGAACCCGCAAAATAACAAAATAAAGCAATTAGCGACCTTTCATTATTCAAAGATCATACAATATCCGGACTTAACAAAGCAATCTAGTATGTTGTAATATCCTCACTTAGCTTTTAAAGCTCAAGTTTCCAAAGTCACAATCATAAAGATATTTGATATATTCTATATTCAGGTTCTCTGACATCAAGATGGATTATTGAGAAGAATTTGTTTTACACACGAGTTTAGATTCACACAGAGAGGGGGGTTGGAGGAGGTACACACTGTCCACTTACCAACCGCCTAGCTATCATAGTCACATCTTTCTCAATCCATGTCGAGTTCTTTCAAGCAATTATCACATGTTTTTGCACAATGTCAAGGATCAAACATCTCTCCAAAGTGGATCGGTTGTAGTAGCGTCTGCCAAATCCACATCATTTTCACAATAACTAACCTATAGAAAGAAAATATATGTAACATTCTGTTTTTCACTTCTTTGAGTTGAATTTCAAAATCCGAACTTGTGAAAATTTTCTCAAATTAAATACAACTTAAATTGAATTTTTAAAGTCAATAAGGTTTTAATTTGACTAATCAATACTTCAAATTAATTATTTCTTATTTTATTTGGGTTCCTGGTATTTTATTTGATTTTTCGTATTTTTGGAGATTTTTCCAATTCATTTGCTATTTATTTGGATTTATTGAAGTTATTTGGATTTTACGGTATTTTAATTAAAACAGAAATAATTTTAATTGGATTTTCTCTCGTATGGGCGAACCCACTATTCATTTCGACCGCCCAATTCCCTTACTCAAACTCGACTCAGCAAACCCTAAACCGCCGCTTGTATCCACCGTTGATCATCGATCTAATCTGGTCCGAATCATGCACCACACTCAGCAAAGAACCCTAACCCTATTTTGTTTTCCTCGCCGTCGATCTCGATCCATCGGCTCGAAGTCGCCACGTCGCCGAAATCCCCGCCGCCAGAATGTGATGGCGCGCCGACGATCAACCTTGCTTTCGCGCCTCTACACGCAACCCTAGGCTATTTAAGCCAGCCGCAGCACTCCTCTGAGGTTCCCCTCCGCGACACTTTCCCCCGTCTCACCCTCCGAAGTCGCCGCCCGTTCTTGCCGCTTGACCTCGCCGAAGTTGCGGCCTTGTCAGTGTTCTTCGCCGATTCCTCCCTTTCCGGTGAGTCTCCGCCGCCATCTCTGGTACCTTTGAACTCATCTCGTCGATCTCTACCGGATGCGCTAACTCTTTCACTCCCTCTGTCGTTCAATCGCCGGTTGGCTCATCGTCTTCCCCAGCGCCGGTGGTTGCGCCGCCACCTAGCCTTCGCATCTTCTCCATCAACCGTGACCGTCTGATCGTCAACGAACGGCTGGGATCTTCGCCGCACTGTGTCGGTAAGTCCTGAGCCAGCGCGCCTTGTCACCCCCCGTGTCGCCGTGTCCGCCGTGTTGTCGCCCCGTCACCACCGCGTGGCGCCAGCGTGTGAGACGCGTGTGCGCCACGCCGTCGCTAGCGTCTCGCGTAGCAGCCAGTACACGCCCGGATCTTCGCCACGTAGGCCCTAACGCTTCGCGTGGTCGTGCGTCGTCGAGATCACGTGTGCGCCACGTCGGCACTAATTCACTTGTGGATGCCATGTGTCCGCCACGTTCATGCCACGTCATGCCGCGTAATCGCCACGTTAGTCGAAAACCAAAACCGCCACGTCCTCGCCAAATCACCGCCACATCACGACCACGTAGCGCCACGTCACGCCATGTCACCACTACATACGCACATGTCGGCTAAGTCAGCCAAACCATGAGCCGGGTTCACGTGACCGTGTCCGACACAGGCCCCACATGTCAGCCGCATGATTTTATTCCTTTTTTTCGGTGAGTTTTTCCCGAATTTCCGAACTCGACCAATAGCAGCACGACACTTGTCACCCTTAATCATTTTCCTGATTTTCTTCCATTTAAAACTTGGAAGGCCCGTTCTCCTCCGTTCGAACTCCGATTTGAGCGATTCAAATTTCTAAATTCATATAAAATTAAGATCTATCTGTTGGTGTTATTTTTATGAATTTTTGAATTTTGTTTATTTCTGGTTTTATTTATTGTTGCCTCGATTTGCGTGTTTTGCGAGTAGGCAGCCTTGGGTTGAGCGAGAGGAACATCCAGCGAGGGTAGCAGCAGCGGAAGAGGTGGAAGGCAAGTCTCCTTGACCATATTGAACCCAAATTTATGAAATGCTATTTTGTTTTAAATTATTGCATGCTATTTGAATTATGAATTGTATTTTAATGTCATTTTAAATGCTTAGATAAATGCCAAATTGTTATAACCACATTGATATCCATGTTGACAACCATTGACACCCTAGGAAAACTAATTACTGTAGTTAATGGTAATTAATCTTGCTATGGGAACGGTAGAAAATGCTTAGCCATGCTTAATCACGTCGGTACCTTACCATTATGGAAATGATTTCATTCTTGATTAAAAATGAATTGTGAAATGTAAGGCAATTGGTGTTGCCGGTATTAATTTGAAATTAAAAGTGAAAAATGATTTAGACAAGGCGAGAATTGGTTGAATGGCGGGTGCGGGATGCACAAAATTTTGGAATGTGATTGTCGCCCTAGTCAATTAAGGACCGATCGTGTGTCACCATGGGCCATGCTATACAAGACAACCACATGTCTATATGGGTGCGATCGGCTAAGTAATTTGCATGTATCGTTATTTGACTTCGCCATGATTAAATCATGAGTTTGTCGAGATGACACTTGCAAGGCGCAAGGGGTGAGAGCGAAACCTTAGCGGGTGAAGTCGGTAGCAGTATATGCATTGTAAAGGCCTTGTCATGATCTCCTGCCGACACACCAAAGGAAGTGTGTTAATTGCATGGCGCAAAAGGTTGATCATGTCGTGTGGGTAAAGTGTACCACTCTGCAGTCTTAAAAACTACTTGAGTAGCCGTGCTCACGGATAAGGGCAAGCGTGGGCAGCTTTCACATTATAGATTTTCGGTTTTGGTTTTAAATGAAAAAAATGATGATTTGGTTTAAAATGAAAATGTGGTTGGGAATCATGAGCGCTAGAGCTCCGGATGTAGTTTGGCGGTTAGAGCCAACCGTAGTTGGAACACGAAAATTGTTATACTTCAAAGTTATTTAATTATGTTATTTACATTTTGGTAAATCTTTGCTTTAAGAAATTATTACTTGTATTTCCTTTAAATTTCGCTTTATGCAAATGAGTCATGTTATGCCTTCCTTTGTTTAAGCCTTGCATTTAGTTAATTGCATTATGTTTCCAAGACTTGCAGTATGTTGCATACTCACCCTCGCTTTTATTATGGGTGCTTATTCCATAAAGCGATGATGGGAGAAGGGGTGAGCAAAGAGCCCGTGATCCACCGCTTCGACATTTGTCTTTGAGACTTTGAGGAGGAGGATGACTCGTTCTTCTAGGGAGCGCTTTTGATCGGTTGCTGTGGGCTAACCGATTGGCTCTTTTGTTCTACATTTCATTTGCTACGTTTACACTTCAAAGTAAGGCTTCATACTTGTAATAATGTGATGATGTTGTTACACTCTTTTGCTTATCTTGTTATGAACTTTATGATATGCGTGTTATCATCACTATATGCTGTGTGCGCTAGCTGTTCCTGGACTAGCGCGGTTGAAACACAGGAGGGTTCGGATTTGGTAATCCGGGTCCCTACAGAGGTGGTATCAGAGCCATATCGACTGTAGGTCGCAACCCTAGTTAGAATGGCCGTTAGAATTTCAAAATTTATTTTCTAAATCAAACCAACAAACTGGTAATTAATAGCTTGTCTCTTCTCACCTTATTCTTAGGTTCTTATTTCTTCCCTTTTTCCTAATGTTATTTTGAAATTTAAATTTGATCTTATCCTGAAATTTCTTTAAGTTTGATCGTTTACAAGAAATTCAATCGAAGAAGACGAGGATCATTATTATCCGCAAGATCGAGGGAAGAGTCGCTTCACGGAATCAAGTTGGCGAAAGAGCGCAAGAATAAGTTATTGGTGCCCATGTCGTTTCTTTTCCGTGTAATGTCGGAGTTTATTGGGTTTTGTTGCTTGCTTGTTGGGTGTATTGTGCACTTGCCCTAGGCATGGTGTCTTTGCAGCCCACCTTTTGTTGGAATTTTCATTATCTGTTTTACTTTAGAAGGGCTACCTGCACTCCAGTCTCTTTATCGTCTGTTTTTCCTTCTCGTCTTGTGCTTTTCCCTCTTGTCTTGTGCTAACTTTTCCTTGGCCATTGCTTCAGATGGAAGGTCAAGGCAGAGGCCGTGGACGCAGAGGCAGAGGCCGTGGGCGTGGTCGTGGTCCCGAAGCCACAGAACAGCGAGATTCCATGCAGACCAGCACGAGCCTGATCGAGGTCGGTGTTGCCACCGCCGCCACCTGTTCCACCTCAGATGGCAGATATGCCGCAATTGATGGCGATGCAGCTTCAACTACTGCAGACCATGGCACAGAACATGGCGAACATGGCGAACCACCCTCCGCCAGCACCAGCCCCAGCACCAGTCCCAGTGCCAGCTTATCAGCCGCAGTCGAAGCTTGGCGAGTTCATGAGGACTCGGCCACCTACGTTTGCCGGGGCAGGAGAGCCTTTGGAGGCAGACGACTGGTTGAGAAGCATTGAGAAGAAGCTGCAGCTTGCCCAGTGTACTGATCGTGAGAAGGTGCTCTACGCCAGCCATCAGCTGGATGGCGTAGCAGCCACTTGGTGGGACAACTACTGTGCTGCTCATCAGGATGCCCAGGCGATCACTTGGGAGGAGTTCTCTGAGGCCTTCAGGACTGCTCATGTACCAGCGGGCATCATTGAGATGAAGAAGAGGGAGTTTCGGAAGCTTCGTCAGGGGAGCCACAGTGTGTCTGAGTACCTCAGTCAGTTCACTCAGCTGGCGAGGTATGCGCCTGAGGATGTGGCCACTGACAGCGCCAAGATCTGGAGGTTCATGGAGGGTTTGGACCCCGACATCAAGGTGCAGCTGGTCACGTTTGACTTCCCCAACTTTCAGCACATGGTGAACAAGGCCCTGGTGCAGGAGGATGTTCAGCGCCAGCAGCGCGAGTCGCGCAAGAGGAAGATGGCCTTCCAGTCTCACCAGGGAGCCAGTGGATCTCGCCAGCGCTTCCCACCACAGCGGGGCCGCGGGACACCTGTCCAGGGAGCACCACGCACTCCTACTTTCGGTCCGCGCCCAGTCAGGGGACCACAAAGAAGCCACCAAAGATTCGGCACAGAGGGGGAACACCAATGTAGCTGCGAGAGTTCAAGATGCTTCCACCGCCACCACTGGTCACTATGCGGCAATTTGTCCCTCGAAGCGTCGGCCAAGGGCCTTGGTGCCTTTCGGCTTGGGAGCCACTCGGCCAAGACTCCACCACTCGAGGATCGGTAGTGGGCGCCACGCACTCGAGAGCACCTCGGACTTTCGGAGAGGGCATGTCCACCACGTGATCGCAGAGGAGGCTCGGAGGCACCAGATGTGGTATTGGGTACGTTTCTTGTCAATTCCATACACTGCTACTGCTTTGTTTGACTCTGGGGCGTCGCATTCTTTCATTTCGAGGAGCTTTGTTGATCGATTCGGTTTTAAGACTTTGGCTCTTAGGATTCCCATGATTGTTCAATCACCGGGAAAAGAGATGAGGACTGATTTGGTGTGCCCAAGTGCAACCATAGTCATCAATGGGGTGAAGTTTCTTGCAAATCTCATTCTCTTGGACTCAAAGGGGTTAGATGTCATCCTCGGGATGGACTGGTTGATCGAGTTCAAAGGTCAGATCGATTGTGCCAGCCGAGCCATCACTCTCACCAATGCAGAGGGCATCCGAGTGGAGTTCAAGTCGGATAGTTCGTTGGGTGAGAAGTGCGTGTTGAACAAGATGCAGGAAATCACTTTGGAGAGTGTGCCTGTGGTGGCTGGGTACTCGATGTATTCCCGATGATCTGCCAGCATGCCGCCTTGACGGAGATCGAGTTAGATCATAGAGCTTGTTCCGCATGAGCTCCGATTTAAGAGGCCATACCGCATGCCAAAGAAATGAGCTCATGGAGGTGAAGAAGCAAATAGAAGAGTGCTAGAGAAGGGGTTCATTCGTCCGAAGTTAAATGCGCCTTGGGGAGCGCCGGTCTTTGCTTGCCAGAAGAAGAAGGACGACAGCTTGAGGATGTCGTTGATTACTGAGCTCAATGAAGTCACCATTAAGAACAAGTATCCACCGCCTCGGATTGACGATTTGTTCGATCACCAAGGAGCTCAGATATTCTCCAAGATTGATCTGCGATCGGGATACCATCAGGTGAAGATCAGGCCGCAGGACATTCCGAAGACCGCCTTCACCACTCGGTATGGGCTGTATGAGTACACGGTCATGTCCTTTGGTCTGACCAATGCCCCGGCGTACTTCATGAATCTGATGAACAAGGTGTTCATGGACTATCTGGATAAGTTTGTGGTGGTGTTCATCGACGACATTCTTATCTACTCTCGAGATGAGTCCGAGCATGCTGGACATTTGAGGATGGTCTTAGAGAAGCTCCGAAGTCACCAGCTGTATGCCAAGTTCAGCAAGTGCGAGTTCTGGTTGACAGAGGTAGCTTTTCTGGGACACGTCATTTCTGCCGGAGGAGTCTCAGTTGATCCTAGCAAAGTAAGAGATGTGCTTGATTGGGAACAACCAAGTCGAGGTTTGATATCGGGAGTTTCCTTGGATTAGCGAGGATACTACAGAGGTTCATAGAGGGATTCTCGAAGCTTGCGAGACCAATGACTCAATTGCTGAAGAAAGAGAAGAAATTTGAATGGAGTGAGGCCTGCATGGCGAGTTTTCAGAGTCAAGAAAAGGTTGACTACGGCCCCAGTGCTTGTTTGCGCAGACATCCAGAAGGATTTCCAGATCTACTGCGATGCTTCGAGGTAGGGACTTGGATGTGTCCTCATGCAGAGGGCAAAGTAGTCGACACGCCTCATGGCAATTGCGACCACATGAGCGAATTACAGACCCATGATTTGGAGTTGGCAATGTTGTGCATGCATTGAAGATTTGGAGGCACTATCTCATTGGGAACCGTTGCGAGATCTTCACAGACCACAAGAGTCTGAAATACATCTTCACTCAGGCAGATCTGAATTTGAGGCAAAGAAGATGGTTAGAGCCGATAAGGACTATGATGTGGGCATTCATTACCATCTGGTAAGGCGAATGTGGTTGCCGATGCTCGAGCCTAAGAGTCATTGCAACACTCGGTGGTTCACTTTGCACTTCACGAGGAGTTTGAAGGTCGAATCTGGGATTGGTAGAGGAAGGATCTGTTCTTTGCTTTGGAGATTCAAATGACTCGTGGACCAAATCAAGAAGTTGCGAAGTCGACAAGGAAGCCGAAAGATCAAGGAAAGAATCAAGGAAGGAAAAGCCCGGATTCTCGGAAGATCGAGGGTATGCAGTTTGGCTTGGGAAGAGCATCTATGTGCCGAACCAGAAAGAGCTCAAGCAGCTGATACTGAAGGAGGCGCATGAGTCAGCCTATTCGATTCATCCCGGCAACACCAAGATGTATCGTGATCTTCGAGGAGTTTATTGGTGGCCGAGACTGAAGAAGGAGATTGCAGAGTTTATAGCCTTGTGTGATGTGTGCGGTGGTCAAAGCCGAGCATCGAGGCCAGCAGGTTCTGGTACGGCTGAGAGTACCTGAGTGGAAGTGGGACGAGATTGGCATGGATTTCATCACAGGACTTCCGAGGACCAGGTCAGGCTATGACTCGATTTGGGTTGTTGTGGATCGACTGACGAAAGTTGCACATTTCCTACCGGTGAGAACAAGCTATAGTGGGGATAAGTGGCAGAGCTGTACATGACTCGGATTGTGTGTATGCATGGCGTGCCCAAAAGATTGTTTCGGATCGGGCGACCAATTCACATCTAGATTACGCAAAAGTTACAAGAAGCATTAGGCACCAATCTAAATTTGGATGACTTATCATCCCAGCACGGATGGACGATGAGCGGGTGAACCAGATTCGAGGACATGTTGAGAGCTTGTGCCTTTGTCCAATGCAATTAGTTGGGATCGAGATGTTGCCATATCACGGAGTTCTCATACAACAACAAATTATCGTGCCACGGCTTGCGAGATGGCACCGTTTGAGGCTCTGTATGGAAGGAAGTGCAGGACACCTCTTTGTTGGCATGATACAGGTGATCGCCAAGTCTTTGGTCCAGATATTCTGCAGCAGGCTGAGGAGCAAGTGAAGATAATTCAGGAGAGGTTGAGGACAGCGCAGTCCAGGCAGAAGAGCTATGCTGATAATCGCAGAAGAGCATTGACCTTTGCCCCAGGCGACTATGTGTATCTGAAAGTCTCCCCGCTCAGAGGTATGCGCCGGTTTGGAGTTCGTGGCAAGTTGGCACCGAGATTTATTGGACCTTTCCCAATTCTAGCCAGAAGTGGGGAAGTGGCGTATCAGCTGGAGTTGCCACCGCAGATGTCCAATGTACACGACGTATTCCATGTGTCACAGTTGAGGAAGTGCCTCCGAGTGCGAGCGGCGAGATCGTGTTGAAGATGTTGAGTCAGATGAAGATTTGACCTACGGAGTATCCGTCGAATCTTGGATGAAGCCGAGCGGACCGAGAACAAGGTGATCAAGTTACGCAAGGTGCGATGGAGCAATCATCCTGAGGAGGAAGCCACCGGGAGCGAGGAGGATCTTGAGCGACTACCCCACCTTTTCCTGGTTAGTTCCAAATCTCGAGGTCGAGATTTCTTGTTAAGGGGGTAGGTTTGTAACATTCTGTTTTTCAGCTTCTTTGAGTTGAATTTCAAAATCCGAACTTGTGAAAATTTTCTCAAATTAAATACAACTTAAATTGAATTTTTAAAGTCAATAAGGTTTTAATTTGACTAATCAATACTTCAAATTAATTATTTCTTATTTTATTTGGGTTCCTGGTATTTTATTTGATTTTTCTGTATTTTTGGAGATTTTTCCTAATTCATTTGCTATTTATTTGGATTTATTGAAGTTATTTGGATTTTACGGTATTTTAATTAAAACAGAAATAATTTTAATTGATTTTCTCTCGTATGGGCGAACCCACTATTCATTCCGACCGCCCAATTCCCTTACTCACTCGACTCAACCAAACCCTAAACCGCCGCTCAGTATCCACCGTTGATCATCGATCTAATCTATCCGAAATCGCTACAATCACTCAAAGGAACCCTAACCCTATTTTGTTTTCCTCGCCGTCGATCTCGATCCATCGGCTCAAAATCGCCACGTCGCCGAAATCCCGCCACCCAGAATGATGGCGCCAAGACGATCAACCTTGCTTCGCGCCTCTACACGCAACCCTAGGCTATTTAAGCCAGCCTTGTGACCTCTCTGGGGTTCCTCCTCCGCCGCACACTTTCCCCACGTCTCACCTCGAGTCGTCGCCGTTGCGCCGCTTGACCTCGCCCGGTTGCCGGCCTTGTCCGTGTTCTTCGCCCGATTCCTCCTTTCCGGTGAGTCTCGCGCCATCTTCGTACCTTTGAACTCATCTCGTCGATCTCTCTGGGATGCGCTAACTCTTTCACTCCTCTGTCGTTCAATCGCCGGTTGGCTCATCGTCTTCCCAGCGCGGTGGTTGCGCCGCCACCTCGCCAGATCTTCTCCATCAACCGTGACCGTCGATCATCAACGAACGGCCGATCTTCGCCGATCAGGTTTGCAAGTCTGAGCCGCCGCGCTTTGTCACCCGTGTCGCCGTGTCCGCCGTGTTGTCGCCCGTCATCGCCGCGTGGCGCCAGCGTGTGAGACGCGTGTGCGCCACGCCGTCGCTAGCGTCTCGCGTAGCCGCCGTACATGCCGATCTTCGCCCGCGTAGGCCCTAACGCCGCGTGGTCGTCGTCGTCGATCGCGTGTGCGCCACGTCGGCACTAATTCACTTGTGGATGCCATGTGTCCGCCACGTTCATGCCACGTCATGCCACGTGTCGCCACGTTAGTCGAAAACCGAAACCGCCACGTCCATCGCCAAATCACCGCCACATCACGCCCACGTGGCGCCACGCCTACGCCATGTCACCACTACATACGCACATGTCGCCAAGTCAACCAAACCATGAACCGGGTTCACGTGGGCCGTGTCGACACAGGCCCCACATGTCAGCCGCATGATTTTATTCCTTTTTTTCGGTGAGTTTTTCCGAATTTCCGAACTCAGCCAATAGCAGCACGACACTTGTCACCCTTAATCATTTTCCTGATTTTTCTTCCATTTAAAACTTCGAAGGCCGTTCTCCTCCGTTCGAACTCCGATTTGAACGATTCAAATTTCTAAATTCATATAAAATTAAGATCTATCTGTTGGTGTTATTTTTATGAATTTTTGAATTTTGTTTATTTCTGGTTTTATTTATTGTTGCCTCGATTTGCGTGTTTTGCGAGTAGGCGACGCTACCGGTTGAGCGAGAGGAACATCCAGCGGGGTAGCAGCAGCGAAGAGGTGGAAGGCAAGTCTCCTTGACCATGTTGAACCCAAATTTATGAAATGCTATTTTGTTTTAAATTATTGCATGCTATTTGAATTATGAATTGTATTTTAATGTCATTTTTAAATGCTTAGATAAATGCCAAATTGTTATAACCACATTGATATCCATGTTGACAACCATTGACACCCTAGGAAAACTAATTACTGTAGTTAATGGTAATTAATCTTGCTATGGGAGCAGTGAAAATGCTTAGCCATGCTTAATCACGCCGGTACCTTACCATTATGGAAATGATTTCATTCTTGATTAAAAATGAATTGTGAAATGTAAGGCAATTGGTGTTGCTTGGTATTAATTTGAAATTAAAAGTGAAAAATGATTTAGACCGCATGAATTGGTTGAATGGCGGGTGCGGGATGCACAAAATTTTGGAATGTGATTGTCGCCCTAGTCAATTAAGGACCGATCGTGTGTCACCATGGGCCATGCTATACAAGACAACCACATGTCTATATGGGTGCGACTGGCTAAGTAATTTGCATGTATCGTTATTTGACTTCGCCAATGAAAGGTCTTGAGTTTGTCGAGATGACACTTGCAAGGCGCAAGGGGGCTGTGAGAGCGAAACCTTAGCGGTGAAGCTCAGAGCAGTATATGCATTGTAAAGGCCTTGTCATGATCTCCTGCCGACACACCAAAGGAAGTGTGTTAATTGCATGGCGCAAAAGGTTGATCATGTCGTGTGGGTAAAGTGTACCACTCTGCAGAGTCTTAAAACTACTTGAGTGGCCGTGCCCACGGATAAGGGCAAGCGTGGAACGCTTTCACATTGTAGATTTTCTGGTTTTGGTTTTAAATGAAAAAAAATGATGATTTGGTTTAAAATGAAAATGTGGTTGGGAATCATGACTAGAGCTCCTGGATGTAGTTTGTGACTAGAGCCAACCGTAGTTGGAACTCGGAAAATTGTTATACTTCAAAGTTATTTAATTATGTTATTTACATTTTGGTAAATGCTGCTTTAAGAAATTATTACTTGTATTTCCTTTAAATTTCGCTTTATGCAAATGAGCCATGTTATGCCTTCCTTTGTTTAAGCCTTGCATTTAGTTAATTGCATTATGTTTCCAAGACTTGCAGTATGTTGCATACTCACCTCTCGCTTTTATTATGGGCTGCTTATTCCATAAAGCAGATGATGGGAGAAGGGGTGAGCAAAGAGCCTGTGATCCACCGTTCGACATTTGTGCTGGAGACTTTGAGGAGGAGGATGACTCGTTCTTCTAGGGAGCGCACCCCAGTCGGTTGCCTGTGGGCTAACTGATTGGCTCTTTTTGTTCTACATTTCCGCTGCTACGTTTACACTTCAGCCGTAAGGCTTCATACTTGTAATAATGTGATGATGTTGTTACACTCTTTTGCTTAATACTGTTATGAACTTTATGATATGCCTGTGTTATCATCACTATATGCTGTGTGCGCTAGCTGTTCCTGGACTAGTGCGGTTGAAACACAGGAGGGTTCGGATTTGGTAATCCGGGTCCCTACAATATGACAAGCTAAGATGCTTTCCAAACTACAACGCAACAAGAAGCATGCATTAATTTATTCCTAGATATTTACTGGCTATCATGTGTGTGTTGCTTTCATGTTCGTATGCACACATACCAAGTAATAAATTTCTAAAATGAGAAACTACCTGTTGAAAAGTTGTATATTGATGAAAGAGAATAGCCGAGTAATCGATTCACGATAAAGAAGGATGGCACCTGCAGCGTAGACACAAATAAGGTTATTTAACTCACTTGGACAAAGCTATCAAATCCTCAATTGATTAATCACCCAAAGGTGTCGACAAAAAACTCAAAAAGTTTCATCATAAAGAATAAATTTAGCAAATGAATCCATACATGGATACAATGTAGAGTTGTAGTCTCATCAAATGATATCAAGAACTCAAACCATTACAATTAACATTTACTGTACCACAACAAAAAGGCATAATAAATTCTATAATTTCATGAGGAAATGCGACATTTGAATCCTTGCATCCAAAGAAGAAATCTTAAGAGTGAAAATGTCAAATATTGCTTTTGTTCCATAGGAGCATGTGAAAAGCCATACCACACATGATTGTAGAAAGAGGGAGCATATAAACCGCATTGCCAACCGACGATCGCATGCTAATGAAGTCAGCCACGAGGATAGAAGATCCTCATATCAATTTGCAACCAATTCAATGCGGAATGCATTTATACGTATTCTTGCCAGTACATTGATGTACCATTCTTTGGTCAAAACTAATTTTGTCAAAGAAAATTAACAGGGAAAATGAGGTTCAAATAAGTCTTCGATGCATTTATATGTATTTTGGTCAAGAGAAAATGGTCTACTTGACAAAATTATTCGTGAAAGTGGGTACTGAATTTATCCACTGAATTCAACCAATCACAATGCCTGATACATAGCTACTGTTCAAATCTACATATGAACCAGATGGTTTTCCGTGTAAATTTTTCTTGGTAATCAGATTTGGATTTCATATTTTATTTATAATTTCACTAAATCCTCTCATTTTTATGCCAAGTAATAGATAGCAACAACAAGTACAACATGCAAAATCAAATCATTCTCATGAAAACCTAGCTAGGCATTTCATCAAACACCATGTGGGCAAGCTAATTCCCCCAAATTTATACCTCAAAGCTCTTTCCATGGAGGAAGGAGGGGGGGGAGAGATCGGAGGCGCCGGCCGAGGAGGCGCCGGAGGAAGGTCCACGGGCCGCTGCTGCCTGCCATTGGTGCTACTTCTTTCTCCGCCTGACAGGGAGAAAGAGAGGGCGCCGCCATCGCCGCCAGATCTTGGTCTTGCTCCTACTTCTTGATCTTCTTTGGTTCTCAAGCAGAAGGGGCGACGACACCGGTATTGGAGGGGTGAGGCGCGTGCCGGGAGGCAGAGGTGGCGCCACGAGGGGGAGTTGTGGCGGCGACACAAGGCCGGAGGGAGGAGAGCTGCCTGGGAACAAGCAGGAGGAGACGCCACCGAACTGGGAACGGCAAGCAAGGAGAGGATCGAGTGGGGGAAGAGGCGGGCTGGCAAAGGGGTGAGGCGGGCGCGGCAAAGTGAGAGGATCGAGAGCGCCCAAGACGTGAGAGGAGCTGAGAGAGAGAGACGCCGGTTATTAAATTCCTTACCAAAGAATTCGTGAGTTTTTAGCTCATTTAATTTAGGTAAATTCGTGAGTACTGTATAAACCGATTTATTTAAATATATAAATTCGTGGGTTTTTTAGGCCCATTTAATTTAATTAAATACGTGGGTTTTTGTAAACCCATTTAATTTAAATATATAAATTGCGTGGGTTTTTTGCCTACAATTTAAAAAACCCTACTTAATTTTTCACTGTTTCTTGTAGTGTATGTTAAGTGTTTCTATTTATGTTGTGCTTCTTTATATGAAACACTTGTGGTAATCAACTGCTCACAAATATCAATTTATTTATATCTATTGAGCTTTTGGGACTAATGCTTTTCATGAGTGGTTTGGAAAGAATTAGGTCCCGTGTGTTCATGATGACCAAGGTATCTTGGAGGATGACCGTTAAGCCAAGATCAACAAGACGGTGGTGTCACCAAGAGTTGAGGACTAAGTCAAGATCGACTTGGCGTGGAGATCGTCGGAGAGGATGATCAAGTCAAGGTTGATAGGACGAGAGTCTCATGAGGTGAATCGAGTCAAGTTGGACAAGGCGAAGATGTCATCAACTATGGTGAAGGTCTTCATGCACCGGCATTAAGAAAGAAGACGACAAGTGATTATTTCTAGACTTGTATTATCTTTGATTTAATTTGAGTCTAAGGATTACCGTACTATTAAGAGGGATGTGGCGTTGAATGACTTTTAGATGTGTCAAGTGCTCAAGTGATCCATCCTAGTGAAACTTAGAGAGAGTGTCATGTTGGTGGTGCCGGAAAGTGAGAATTGTAGGTCTCTCTTGAATTCTTTGTGAAATCTGGATTTATCCTTTGAGATTTGGGTAGTGAGACCTTATTAGTTGTGTAGCCCTTGTTCTTAGCTTTCAATAGAGTCCAAAATCACTTAAATCGGAGTCCGGAGTCAAAATTTATGCTCGTTTTCGTCGGACTGCTCAGTCCAATCCGAAGTATCCGGGGTTAAGTCCGGAGTATCCGGGTTGGTACTCTTGGTTTGGTAAATCCGGAGTATCCGGGGTGTCCAGAGTATCCGGGGTTTAAGTCCGGAGTATCCGAACTTTGCGCAGTTCAAACGGCTAGTTTTTTGGGGACCTCTATTTAAAGCCCCCTCCTTCCCATTTGAAAAGTGGCCGTTACTCCACTGGTTTGAGGAGTTCTCCTCTTGTTCTTGAGCCCCCTGAACACCCCTCCACCCTTAGATCTAAGTGATCCCCTTTGTGAGAAGGGTTGGGAAGAGTTTGAGGAGTGAGGTGCTAGGTTGAGTGAGATTTAAGTTGTTTGAGCACTTGATTTCATCTCCAAGCTTGTTCTTCGTGAGCATTTGTTACTCTTGGAGGTTGAGGATTCCTAGACGGCTAGGAGGTCGCCTACGAGCCACCGGAGCTTTGTGTGGTTGGCCGTGGGAAGTTTGTGAAGGCGATTCCGCCTCCGCAAGGGAAGGAATCAAAGAAGTGAAGACCGGCGAGTGCATTTGTGCAACACCGGAGGAAGAGGGTTGAAAGAGACTCGGCTCAAGCGTCAAGGAGTTGAAACCGTGAGTGCATTTGTGCAACACCGGAGTAAGAGGGTTGAAAGAGACCCCGACTCAAGTGTGACCGAGCCACCTCAACGGAGACGAGGATCCTCAAGGATCCGAACTTCGGTGAAAAATCATCATTTCCAAGTTTGCTTCTTGCTCTTGTTTTAGTATTTGATTTTGAATCTTGAAATTGCCCGATCTACTTTTCTATTGAGCTTTCGCTAGATCTCTACTTGTTCTAGGTACCGGTAGTATTTAGAATCTTTGTGTTCAAGTAGTTTGATTAAAATTGAAGAGATTAAAAATTTAATCTCGAGGTGCTAACCCGAGTATCCTGACATTTAACCCGAGACTCGGGATAGGTGAAGTTTAATCCATACCGAAGGGTTAATCCGGAGACTCGACAAAACCCCGGATAGTCCAGACTATACTGGAGTATCCTGAGTAAAAGTTCGGATAGTCCGGCCGATACCCTCGTGATTGTTTTATTCCACCGTGATTTAGTTTTAAATTTATTATTCGCCTATTCACCCCCTCTAGGCGACATCCTCGTCCTTTTAGAAGGAGAAAATGGGAATTACTTCTTTATTAGCCAAGCGGCGTAACAAAGTATAAATATTATAGAGTTTTTCTAGGAATTTAGAAATTGAATGCCTGGTTGCTGATGCCCTAATAGTACAAACGGGCTCCATATTTATACGGGATGGAGAGGTGGCAATTGTGCCCCAAAAAGTGTTGTATGTATGGTTGAAAGGTGCCTTCCGTCCAAACGGTGTCTTCTTATCGAAGGGTGTATTTTCGAAGATAACTTTCGAGAAGTTATTGACATTTGTCAGGATAACTATCTGTATGAATGCGTATGCAGGTATAACTGCTCGTCTCTAACTAGTATTGTTGGTCGGGTGACTATTTCATAGGTCGGGAATGACCGGTGCGAAGCAATATATAGGATTCTTAGCTAACTGGTCAGATAAGTAACCAATTGAGTAAACATGAGACTTGTTCTACTTTACGGGCTTTCTCTTTATCAGTTGTGGGCCTAAAAATAGAGTATGACTTTTGACCATTCTTAGCTCAAAAATAAATGTAGATGTTAATCCTCATCACTTATGCTAACCAAAATTATTCCCTAATAATAGTCAAGTTGAAAAATAATTAGACAAGCAAAAGTTTATATAATGACCAAACAATCTTGTTTGTTGTCTTACAATCTTACGGTTTATAAAGACGGTAAGATTCCTCAAACAACTTTAGAGAAAGGAAATCATTACTTTTCTAACCTAGTATGTAATTTTTTTTTATAAATATGCTCTCCTTGCAAACACAATTGCAAAAATAGCCAAAGCGCCAGAAGTGCAAGAGCGCAGTAGGTGACACATTCCGATGCTTCATTGCTAGATAGAGCTATTTTTGTAATTACTTTTGCAAGAAGGCAGATTTGCCAAAAAAATTTACTACAAAGCTAGAAAAGTGATGATTTTGAGAAAAAGAAAAGAAAAACCATCCACCAAAACAAACCCATGTGACCTCAGTTTGGTGGTAAACTTACTAAATTATATTCAATGAAACAAACTCTATGGACTTGTTTGGGAGGCTGATTCACAACCGGACAGACGAAGAATTTAAACTAAAATCTTGACTATCCCGCTTAGATGGGTCGGAATTGTGGCCCAATCAAACAAGTATTGAGAATTTGAACTAAAATCTTGACTATCTCATTTGGATGGGTTATTGTGACCCAATTAAACAAGAGCTTGGTGGTAAACTTACTAAATTATATTAAATGAAACAAACTATATGGGCTTGTTTGGGAGGCTGATTCACAACTGAACAGGCTAACAATTTGAACTAAAATCTTGGCTATCCTGCTTAGATGGGTGAGAATTGTGGTTGAATCAAACAAGCACTGAGAATTTGAGCTAAAATCTTGACTATCCCGTTTGGATGGGTTAGAATTGAGACCCAATCAAACAAGCACACGTAGACACTCTCTCATGACGTATGTGTCTAGGAACTAAACTAGCTATAAAAGAAAAAACAAAAGAACTCTTAGAGAATCCTCGCCATCCATCACATGGAGCGGTTCATGAGGCCGCACACGACCACCAAACCCAGAACGAGCAGGTGATCCACCTCCGGGCCCACTGTCAGCGTCAGGACGTCCTCTCCCAGCACAACCCCGGACGCCGTCTGCTTCCGCGCGACCTCCGCCACAACCGCGCCATCCGCGCCGCTGATTCTGTAGTCCGATTTGCGCGGGCACCCGCCGATCCTGTACGTTCTCCCGCCGCGGTGCAGTTTCGCCGTGGCTCCGCTCTTCTGAGCCCGCTGCACTCTGAACCACGGCTTCGCCTCCTCCCCGAAGCCCTCGCCGCCGTCGTAGCACCGGCATGCCTCCCATCTCCTGAACATCCCAAAGCTCTGCAGCACAATGACACAAGCGTAATTCAGAAAAAAAAGAAATGCTGATATGATTCTTGGAAGCAGTTTCTAATCGTGTACGATCGTCTGATCGATGTGCATGTACGTATGTACCTTTGTTTGGATCCTGATGAGGGTTTTGCCGGCGCGGTCCATGAAGAAGACCTCGCGGCTGCCCTTGCAGCCGTAGTTGTCGACGCGGAAGGCGACGCGGCCGTCGGAGCCGTACACTGTGCAGCCGTTGCCATTGAACACCAGAGACTTCATCCACACCGTGTACACCACCCGCTTCTGCTCGCCCTTCAGGCTCTTGTAATCTTCGGAGGAAGAGCAGGGGGATGACGACGAGGCGGAAGGGAGGGGCTGGATCTTGGCCATTGACGAGAGGAGATTGCTGATTGATCTGCTGCTGCTGGCTGCTGCAGTGAGATGACTGGGATGGAGGGTGTCAGTGGCTGGTTTCGCGTATTTATAGGTGTTTGTATTTTTTTTCGGGGGGCCTAATTTATCTGTGCTGCTTGTACCGTTGTACGCGTTACGCGATATGATAGAATAGTGTTATGCTAAAGTTGTTTATGCTCGATCTACTCAGCAATTAGCATCACGTTTACCTAGTGCATGCTTGGACTAATTTTAGTATGGTATACTAGTTCACAAAAAAACAGGGGTATTTCTCCATGTATTGTTAGTATTTCCTCTGGCTAAGTTTACAGGGTGTTTTCTCTTGACAAATCGACTAAAAAGATATTAAAAATGACTAGACCACCTCTAATTATTATCTTTAAGCACTTTATTCAATACATGCGTCTATAGAATATCAAGTAAATTTAGATATTTATTAGGGTTATAAAAAGGATATCACGCTAATTTATATTAGATTATAAAATACGTTTTATATTTATGGACAATACTACACAAGAAAATAGTCATGTAATCTTAAACAGAGGAAGTAACTTGCATGTGTTCTAGAATGCATTGCAGTTGCAGATATTAGTAACTAGTGGTTGACGCATGGTGCGAATGTATGCATAGCAGAACAGTTGCACTAGTAATACAGAGTACTAACCATACATATGATCACTTGCGTTCACACCCTTGTGCCTGTGGGCGCATGCATTCCGGACGGTTTAGATGTGCTTGTATATGTCAACAAATGTTTAACTGAACTGAATGACCTAGCGTACATATAAGTACACATCTACTACTTATCTAAAGTTGCTAGAAATGGTGCTCTCAGGACGCTGCCGTACGGAAAGTCCTCCAATACGTGCTCGCCAGCTGTGCGTCTCTTCCTTACCTTGTGTCGTGTGTCTTCGTAGAAGGAGTACCTGTTGGCTTTGGCTTACTTCGGTGTGGAGCGCAGGCGCCGGTACTTTATTTATACGATGTATCTGGTCTCCCTCGAATGCTTCGCTTTCTTTATTCGTGTGCAGCGCCGTTGGGTATATACATTGTATCCTATCCTACGCAACGCTCCTCCCTCGAGTACTCACTTTCTTTTTTCACTCTGGCGCCGTGAGGTATCCTCGCCTCCCTTTCCCATATTCTTATTCTTAATCAGTCATTTCCCTTCTCATTCATTGCTTATCCGGATTCCGGTCTTAATCAGCCATTTCCGTATTCTTGTTCTTATTCTTAAGCGCCGATTTCCCTTCTCATTCGTAGCTGCTTTTCTTTTTTGCCTTTTGTTTGGCCCGGTTCTGGTTGTTTCTGGTTGTTTCTCCATCTGTCCCGGTTCTGGTTGTTTCTGGGGTGCCGTCGCTCCTCTCCCGAGCTGCAGGCAGCTCCCGCCTCCTCGCGCGGGTGGCCGCCGCCCGCCATCGCCATCGGCGTGCTCCGCTTCGGCGACTCCTCTTTGACTTTGCTGCCCTCGCCGCCTCCGATTTCTCTGTCGCCTTCCCTCAGCTTGCTCACGCGCGAGAGCACCTAGGTGCGAACTGGTGGGCTACCGCGCCCCGGTGGGCATGGGCAACAGTATATCTCTGCGCCGCTCATTGCTGCGTCGCGCTCATCAGGTGCTCCTCTCCTCGTTCTCCATCCGTAATGAGGCCCTCAATGTCTGAATGTGCGTATCTCCCCTTAATTGCTCCATCGGATTGTTGTTAGGATGAGGTTAATAATTGTCCATTGCCGATAGAATGTAGTTCTGATGATATTGTGTCTTTGAAATCTGAACCTTGAAACATTAGGCATTCTGAAATATATCTCGTGATATTTCTCAGTTGTTTAGCCTTTTATGTGAATTAGCCTCTTATGTGAAGTTATGTACTGAAATTGGGAAGTATGAATTTTGGAAAATTATGGGTTTATGGTTGACAGCTTCTGAGTGAAATTATTTGTTTATCGTTTTACTGATGCGATTCAGTACGTGATTTGCTATGAAATTATTTGTTTGTCGTTTTACAAACATCAGGCCTTCCAAAATATATCTCGTGATATTTCTCAGTTGTTTAGCCTCTTATGTAAGGTTATGTACTGGAATTGGGGAAGTATGAATTTTGGAAAATTATGAGTTTATGGCTAACAACTTCTAGCTGAAATTATTTGTTTGTCATTTTACCGATGCGATTCAATATATGATTTGCTATGGTCGTGATATTACTTGCGAAAAAAAATTGCTAGAGAGGTTCCAGACATAGTAGCTCTTCGGAGCCTGCGACATTTATCGGATGTATTCTAACAACTTCTGACTGAAATTATTTGTTTGTTATTTTACCGATGCGATTCAGTATATGATTTGCTATGGTAGTGATATTACTCGCGAAAAAAAAATGCTACAGAGGTTCCAGACGTAGTAGCTCTTCGCAGGCTGCGACATTTATCGGATGTGTTCAGAAATTGGGAAGTATGGATTTTGGAAAATTATGGGTTTATGGCTGACAGCTTCTAAGTGAAATTATTTGTTTATCGTTTTACCGATGCGATTCAGTACGTGGTTTGCTATGAAATTATTTGTTTGTCGTTTTACAAACATCAGGCCTTTCAAAATATATCTCGTGATATTTCTCAATTGTTTAACCTCTTATGTGACGCTATGTACTGAAATTGGAGAAGTATGAATTTTGGAAAATTATGAGTTTATGGTTAACAACTTTTGATTGAAATTATTTGTTTGTCATTTTACTGATGCGATTTACCATATGATTTGCTATGGTAGTGATATTACTGGCGAAAAAAATGCTAGAGTGGTTCCAGACGTAGTAGCTCTTTCTGAGTGAAATTATTTGTTTATCATTTTACCGATGCGATTTGGTACGTGATTTGCTATGAAATTATTTGTTTGTCGTTTTACGAACATCAGGCCTTCCAAAATATATCTCGTGATATTTCTCAATTGTTTAACCTCTTATGTGAGGTTATGTACTGAAATTGGGGAAGTATGAATTTTGGAAAATCATGAGTTTATAGCTAACAACTTCTGACTGAAATTATTTGTTTGTCATTTTACCGATACGATTCAGTATATGATTTGCTATGGTAGTGATATTACTCGTGAAAAAAAATGCTAGAGATGTTCCCGACGTAGTAGCTCTTCGGAGCCTGCAGCATTTATCGGATGTATTCTAGCAACTTCTGATTGAAATTATTTGTTTGTCATTTTACCGATGCGATTCAGTATATGGTTTGCTATGGTAGTTATATTACTCGTGAAAAAAAATTGCTAGAGAGGTTCCAGACGTAGTGGCTCTTCGGAGCCTGCGACATTTATCAGATGTGTTCAGAAAATCTTGGCTTCGTAAGATTCAAGCAGAGGTTGCGGCATTCCTTTCTTCATTACCTCATCTTTCTGATTTGCGAAAGCCCTCGAGTGCTTCGCTTCTCTTTTTTCCTACACAGCGCCGTGAGATATCCTCTCCTGCGTTCTTTTCGGTTTGCATTCTTGGGCAGCGATTTCCCTTCTCATTTATTGTTGGTTTTTTTGCCTTTTGTTCGCAGGTTGTTTTACCATGTTCCTGTTGGCTTGCTTCTGCAAGGAGGGCGCCGGAGCCTGGGCCTTCATGCCATTGGTCATCGTGCTTGTGATGCAAGGTAAGGGTGCTTCTTCGTTGGTACTTGCTACAGGGCCCTCTTATTAAACTATATTTAGTATGATTCAATCTACTCCATGTCCTCATTAGCTCTGACAATATTGTCTAACCGATTCCTGTTTCATCTTGGACTCTAATTTCTATGTCAGATGGAATACTCTCTGCTAAAGGATGTGACACACCTGTTGCATCGCTGGCGTGTTCGTCTCAGGATAACACGGGTGAATGAGTACATGGGTGACGGTCAACAAAATAAAATCCTAAGATTAAACTTCGTCCTACTTGATGAGATGGTACATCCTTGCGCTGTTAGTTCACATATGCATTGCCATTGCTCTTCTCACCTGCATATTCCTCTTTGTCTACTGAATCATTCAGGGTGACACAATGGAAGGACAAGTGCCAGAGCGTCATGTTGAACAGTTCAGGGGTCTCCTCCATGAAAATCACGTCTATTACATTGAATATTTTGAGGTAGCCGAAGCAAAGACCACATATCGAGCTATTGATCGCTCAATAATGGCTAGGTTCACTAAACACACAAAGATCAAAGAAATCACACCTATTCCAGATACTTTTCCATGCTATGCGTATACACTGGCTACGTTTGATGTTATCAAAAAACGTATTGGAGAAAAACAGTTCTTATCCGGTAAGATAGCTTTCGTATAACCATTTCCTTCATCCTATATAGATGTCAGTACATCTACAAAAAATATGTTACGATCCATTTTAATCAATTCGTGTACACTAAACCTGCTATATGTTTGCCTGTCTCTTAGACACCATTGGTCTGGTCACTGCCATATCGTATATCAACAAAGTCTATCCAAATGGTATTGAGAAGTCAGTGCGTAATATTCAGATTACTGATTGAAGGTAAATCTTATACAAACTCTACTGCTCTACATCTTTAGTTGTTTGCTCACGCACTTTGAGCTGTGCGTTACACAATACTACCTTACATGTGTTTCTGCCTCTTAAACAACTACAGTAGCATGTTTGGTTGCTACAAGAACAAATACTGTTGCTTGGTCTCATCTTTTCTTCATGCAATGCTAATATTTTTTGCTATGCCCAATAGAGAAAAGGCTGCTGTTGCTCTATGGGGCACACATGCCCATGAATTTGATGCCGAAGGGCTACAAATGGCAAGCGTGAATGCTCCTGTTGTTATCCTCTTTGTTGGTCTTACGGTTAAGTTGTATGCTGGTAGGTCTTTGCTTCTCCTCTGCATATTTCAGTACAACATTTTCTTGATTTCAAGATAATTATACTCCTAAAATATTTTGCTAATAACAATTTCACTTTCATTGTTAGGACAATTATCGCTCCAAGGAAGTACGATTTGCCACTGGTACCCCAATGCTCCTATTCCGGAGATTGTCGCTCTTCAAAATAGGTAAGCTAATACAGTCCCATTTGCACCTTGCTACAACGTAAATGACATGCTCAGTATTTATAATCGTTTTTTTCCTGTCATTGTTAGCTTTGCTGCTATACCCCATGAAATTAAATGGCTTGGTACAAGGCCAAGGGAAGACTCACCCAAAGACAACCATCAAGTTCTTTGAGTTATGCATTCTAAATGCATATGACGTTGTTAGTACAACTGCACAACTTATCATTCTTACGCACACAAATTGTGTTATAGACAGATTAATGCTATAGTTATTTATATCCACTTTGTTAATACATGCAGGGTCTTACCTATGTTGTGAACATACCCATTAAAACCCTTGTCCCAAGTGAAAGCTGGTGGTATATGAGTTGCGGTTCCTGCAGAAGAACAGCCAATCAGGATGGCGCTCAATATAATTGCCCACGTTGTCCTAGCATAGCTGCAGAACCACGGTACGTTACCAACTGCGCAATACATGATAATCATGAAATTCTATATGTCTCATAATATTGGACTACTTATGATGAACACATCGTCTATAATATTCCAGATATAAATTAGCTATCCTTGGAGTGGACCCTTCCAGTGCTACAGAAGATAATGCTCCCATAGCTGAATTTGTTTTCTTTAGTGATATGGGTCAACAATTACTTTATGTTCCTGTTTTAGCTTTGACATCCATCACCTCCACTATCCAAGGAATTATACCACCGCAGATAGCAGGCCTTTATGGTAGACATTATACTTTGAGAGTAACTGGTTCCGCGCAGATCATTGCAAAGGATCAAAACATCATTTTATGTCGACTCTATAACACCACTTGCCATGCCATCCCATGTTCAACCTGAAATTGGTAACTACTTCTTCCTTCCTATACCTCATTAGAATGTATTAGCTGACAGACAGCTATCGATACAGCCATCTCATATTATTTTCTCTTCCACAGCAATTGCGCTTGGACAACAACATTCGCAGAAACATACGGCTGATACAACTGTACTCGTTCCTGTACATGCACCAGTGCCTCATACACCTATAGTGACAGAAAAATTCTCTGCTCTAGATAAGGTGGAGTTCATCTTCGTATTGTTTCACAAGTTAACTCTTATACATTCTGAAGTCTATTGGAACCCCACCTAAAAAATGATTAGATATATTTCACAGTCGTTTTACAAATCTTGGTTTTACTATTTGGCCACATTGGATTTTTGTTCACACACATCGTTGTTTCTGTTAACAGAGCAGAGCAACGATCATGGCTACTGCTAAACGCTCAACACCTGAAGCTACAAACTCTGCACCTAGCTCAGATACTCATGAAAGGTAACAGATCGATTCTCAATATACCTTCATGTTATTAATCTCAACATAATCTTAATGTAATCTAGCTTTTTATCGTTATATCTCAAAAAAATATATAGACCAACAGCGATGAGGAAACTCAATCTAGACGATATAGATCAAACGGACTTTGAAAGGTATTTTCTCATGCTTTCGATTTATCTGATCCTTACTACAGAGATAACCATTTACTGAATCTACTAATCCAACTTATTTTTCCTATTACAGAGACAAAGCTTGAATCTACTAATCCAGGTTATTTTTCCTATTACAGAAACAAAGCCTGAACTATTGGCCACGCGTCGGATAGCAGTGTTCACGCCATGTTTCACCGCTCCAGACCCATCCTATTACCACAGCGCCATCTGTGTTTCCTACATACATGATGCAATATTTCCTTATATGTATAAACTATGCTAATGCATCCACTGTTATCACCATGGAAACTCCGCCAACCATTTGACTTTTTACCCTGCTACGCAATCACCTAGCAAATAGTGCCTTACCGCCTCATATCCGATGTTTCTTTTGTGCGTCAAATGATCATTGCTGTCATGCAATGCATGGGACCATAGCCAATCTACTCACTATAAAGACTGTAACTTACTTAAGACCATATGCCAAGACTACTACCTGTGAAAGTTGTAAATTACCTACCAACATATGATGATGACTATGCAAGTTCTATCGTATATTATGCCATGCTTTCTAATTAGTATTGCAATGTAAACACTGTCGGTGCGGCTCACATTATAGCGATGCATCGTATATTTTCAAGCCCTATCATCTATTCTTTATATTAACGGTATAACACTTATATACCGATTTACTTATACCAACTTCGTATCGTCCAACACTTCTGTTACTTTTCCTCATACCTCAGATGATACATATCAAATTACAACATCTCCCATATTAAACAACTTACAAACCACAGACAGGCATACAGTATACTACAATCGGGCGCTGCGTAGCGCGCCTTACCACCTAGTATATGTCAACAAATGCTTGATGCCCCTCTTCTTCCAGTGCAGTTGAAATGCAGAACATGTGCGACCAGATCTCAACATCGATGGAAGCGTACTCTGATTGTTCTATTTATGGTCGGCTTTGAAAAATTTTTTTAATTTCTTTGAATCAGAAAGTAGTTTATGGTGACGGTGTGACTTTTCTTATTATCTTTGTTTGGCAAACCGATTTATTGACTATAGTTTTTGGGGGCCAAACGAACGGAAAGGTAACAGCATAACGAAGTACAGCGGTGTCCGAGTGGAGAGGTAATGTGGAGGCGGCGAGGCGGGGTGGTGGAGGTCGAGAAGGCAGAGCAACTGAGGTAGGAGGTGGTCAAGCGAAGCCACAGTTGAAAAGCTCCTCCTCAGCAGCTTCGGCTTTTGGGAGTGCTTCTGCTGTGGCTTAACTTCCCAGCTGCTTTGTAGCCATACTGTTGGGAGAATTTTTAGCCTAAAGCTGAAACAAAGCTGAAGTATAGCTCCTTCAAATAGGTCCAAAGCAAGCACGTCCAGTGAATGACGTACTTACACCTAAGTAGCTAGGTCTAGTTTATTTTCGAGCTCTCGTCTTCCATGGACTGATCTGGAGGCCGATTAATTTCTTTTGTTGTTCATCCTTTCTCTGATGTCATGTACAGGGTGATCCAGAATACCATAAAAGTAAGTTCTATTATTTGCGTAATCTACCCAGAATGCATGCACCTGTGTTTTTAGATTTAATTGTTCCCTGCTTTTTAGGAAACTGCAATTTCTGCTGACGGCACAAAATGGATATGCACGCTGCTGAGCATTGCATCAAGTAATTACCTCCCAACTCACAGGGACAAGATGATCACAAGATACAGCATTAAACAAAGCAAGGCCTGCCACAAAATTGGGAGTCTTCCGCAGATTAGCAACTCTATTAATAATGGACATAAATTATCATTAATTTATAGGATATATAGTTGTACCGTGATATGCAATGGGAGACTTCTGGAGTTTATTTATCATTTCGAATTATTTTGTCCAAGGCACAGAAACGAAGCGTGCATTATAATTTATAGTTTTATACTAGACAGATGGAATCTTTGGGGGAAATGAAAATCTGCATGACGAGACGAGATTGAATAATCAGCAAAGAGAAAACTTGTTGACCGATCGAATCACTGGCTTTTTCTCTGGAAAATAAAAGGAAAAGAAAATGACACCTCAACGTACGTTTGGATGACAACAGTTCTATGTATTCAGTTCTCCGCACAGATATGGTTCGCACGTTTATGATCAAAGTCTTATGCTTAATTACTAAAAGGCCTTAAGGCTTGTTAATTTGGAATGTATGAATTTCATAGGAGCTCTATAACACATTTGCAGGAAACATAGCAAATCCTCTAAAATTGTTTTGACAATAATCCAATCCAACCAAGCAATTAGAGTCAAGTACAGATGGTATTTTTAGCTACCAGCTAGTGAAAATCCCAAAGAAAGGATCATATCACTTAAGGTATGGATCCCATTCTTGTTCTTCAGTCAATCCGTCAAATAAAAATGTTATTTGACCGCTTTCAGGGAAATGGTGGTCTCTTTTCAAATAGGAAGGAAGAAAACCAAATTTTGAAAAAAAAAAAAGGGGCATATCTCTGGACTGGTCTCTTTTCAAAAGCAAAATATGCAAAGCTGCAGTACCGTTGTAACCTCTAATGTCTTGGCGCACAGAAATTCTCCTATTCTAAATTGTAAAGCTATATTCTCAGAAAAAGAAGCGTAAAGCTCTGAAGAAAAGGAGATCACATGCATGCAAACCGAAGAAGAACGAGGCGCAGGCGGAGCCACGGCGTGTCGTGGCGCGCGGGGTGGGGGTGGTTAGGACTATGATCTAGCATTCATGCACAATGGGATAGTGGTGTGAATCCAGCAAGTTCGTTGTAGTTTGTTAGTAATTGTTAAGTCTCTATGCTAGTCTATTTATTTTAAAATGTAATGTGAAGATGAATGGAATAACAGACGATAAAAACAGATGCTAAGCAGCTAAAGCGTCATCATCTTTTTACGTGTGTTCTGCCTACTGTGTATTCTAGATAAAGAAAACTACGTGTAAGTTCAACAAAGAAGGCGTGATGGTGCATCTAACATGAGAGGTCAGTTTAATGGTTTAAATGCACTAATTTTAAATGAAAATCCTCATGCTCACTATGTATATCGCTTTGCACATCAACTACAATTGGTAGTTGTTTCTGTTTCCAAAAGTAGTCGAGGTGTTAGTGATTTTTTCAATTATATCATTATGATTGTCAATATTGTTGGAGCTTCTTGCAAAAGGAAAGATGCATTGCTTCAAGATCATCATGAGTGTTTGGTTGAGAAATTGGAGAAATGTGAGATAGTAACAGGAAAAGGCAAAAATCATTAGTAGAGATTCACTTCATTCTTAGATTTCCTCTTTTAGAAATTTCTAACTCTACTACTGTAAAGAGATATGCATAGAGCAAGTGTGGCAACTACACGGTTTGTTGGATACTTCCCTCTGAAGTCTGAACTCCGAACTATAGTCTCTCTTGTTACAGAGGGAGCCAAAATATTATATAAAAATGGTAGCACTGCTCACGTTCGAACAGTTTGCCTCAACAAAAACATGCAGGGAAATTAAAGAGCATACCATACGTACTTGACAAGATTAAAGTAGTACTACACATACACCGCAAAACACACGTAGCAACACTTTCCAAAAGACACACAAATGGGCTAGTAGTAAAGTATCTGATCCTGACTAGCTGCTTAAACAATTTTTGCTCAAATTGCATGCAGAACCCACCTAATTCTTAAAAAAAATGGAATTATGGCATGCTAAACATGGTATTATAACACGCATGTAGGCCATGCAGGCACAGTCCTGAACTGCATGAGGCCATACCTATATGCATCATGTATAAATGCAACAGCGGAGCCATAGCAATGCTCATCTCATCTCATCTCCATCAGGAAATGGCCATTACTACTAGGATTCAGCCGCTCTCTGCTCACCTGCATCCTTCTGCTGATATTCCTACTGATTCAGATGAGAAGCAAGTTTACACGGTGTGGATGAAATCACTGGTGTTCAACGGCCACGGATGCACGATCTACGGCCAGGATGGGCGCGTGGCCTACCGCGTCGACAACTACGCTTGCAGGCGCAGCCGCGAGGTGTACATCATGGACAGTGGCGGCAAGACATTGATAAAGCTACTCAAGAAGGTACGTACAGTTATAAATTATATCTGCATATATGTGAGATAAGTATCATTTTCATGTCTGCGAAACATATATATATATATATACAGTTTTGCAGCCTATTTAATTTGAGAGGAAATCGTGGCACTGATTTGGGTTATGCCATGTGTGTCTGCAGAATTTTGGGGTGTTTAAGACATGGCAGGGCCATTCCTATTGCAATGGCACTGCAAGCGTGGGAGAGGAGGCTAGTGAGCCATGGTTCAGGGTCCAAAGGGAGTACAAGATTCTGAAGAAGGAAGGGCAATACAGTACCAGAGCTGTAGTAACGGTTGCTGTCAGTGGGAAGGTGTACAAGATTAACAGCATGTCACACAAGTCGGAGTACAGAATCAGCGATGCAGATGGTGAGGCTGTGGCGGAGATCAAGAGGAAGAAGACGGCCTCAGGGCTGGCACTGGGGGAAGACGTTCTGAGCTTGACAGTAGGCTCCGCAGTGGATCGCCTGCTCATTGTGGCGCTTGTGGTTGTGTGTGGCCTCCTCAACCGCTGCATCTGATTGGTGGAAGGATGCAGACAAGCGGTCATCTATTAACATTTTTACACTGCTTATAGTGTTTATATTTACTCACTGGGCAACGATAAAAATACCTTGAACCCTGTTTGGGTGAGTGGTAATTTTTTAAAAGTTTTGAGATTTAATTTAAATTTGAACTAGATCATAAAACATTCCAATGAAATATATCTAATCTAAACACCCTTAAGGTCAACTTTCTGTCCTGTTAAAATAGAAGTGAACCTTTTCTCCAACTGAAGGATATATCATTTTTTAGAGAGAAAGGAATTGCTACTTTCCCTCTTTTCATCCTTCAGTTGTGCGTGTATTTTTTTTTTCTAATAGTACTTTCAATGTACTTTATTGCTTAAGAATAATATGAAGTGTTTCCTTTTCATTTTCTCCATTGTTTTTCTATTCCATTTGGATTCATAAAGTCAATTCCAGTCTCGCAAATGGTTGTTGAAAAACCAATCAATTAAAAAGTTCACAGGACACGTTCTTAAACTTTTCTAGGAGAAAGTTAGAACACTACAAGAGGGAGAATCTGACCTTCAGATTGTGACTATTTAGCTGAATCCTTCTGGTGGTATTATGCATGCAGAATTAGGCTCCACGCGCTATGCTACGTCTTGCGAATTTTAGAAAATTCGGTCCCGCGACGCTGCGCCGCGCGAAATTCATTTTCTTGCGTAATCCTGGTTTTCCTTTTTTTTAAAAAAAATGGATCGCTAGGACCCGTCGGCGAATCTGTGATTTTTGTTGGGAGAAAAACGCTGAGAGACTTAAATGTAATTTGTTTTTCTTCAGGTATAGTGTGCCAAAAGCCTATTTCTTAGGACTTAAACTTAATTTCGGTTTTTTCAGGTCTATTTTGCTAAAAACCGCTGGGAGGATCTGAACATGAATTGCGGAGGGACCTAAACATAATTTTGGATTTGTTCGGGTCTTTTCTGTTAAAAACCGATGGAAGGACCTAAACGCAATTTCAAAATTTTGGAGGACCTTTTTGCGAGGCCGGTGATGTGGCGCAACTGAGGAACTGCCAATTCTCATCGCTTTAATATATACTAGTTGCGTCTGTGCGGCGCCACGCTGCATCGCGTAGATGTGCGATGATATGAAAAGGTATTTTTCCTTAGCGAAGAAAAGGCTTGTGTTTGGAAAATAATTCTAAGATGTTTGGAGGGACTGTTTGTAGAAAGCTGAGGCTAGATGTATTGCATGAGGCGGTTTGTTTAAAAAAGCTGAGCTGGTCGTGGTATTCTCAAGGATTGCTAGGGGGGGTGGTGGTTTAATGACGGGAAAAGGGAGGCAACCTTGAGTTTTTCTTGGGTCCCATTGTTAAAACGGGGTATATAAATGCAAGATGCCAATATGTGATAAAAGAGTAAAAAGCTTGGAAGTTTTGAAGTGCTTGGTTAGCAAAGAGACACATGTACATGTACTTTGGGATAAATTTGAGAAGGATTTTGGAGGCGCACATTTTATTTAAAAAATGTATTTAGATATAGGACGACAACCTGTATTAATAGAGAGAAAATTTTGGAAGTTTTGTGGGCTTTCACAGGAAAAAAAATTATATTTGGATGTATTTCTTAAGGGTTGTCACGGGTGGAAAAAAGAATTATGCACGCTTCACAGTTGTGTGAGGATGTGAGAGATCTTCTTACTGAAGGGAAGAACTATGGGGCTTTGAGGTTTTGAGATTCCATGGTCGTAGAATATAGGGTCTAATTGATTCTGATTTAACAAGCATGTTATAATGAATAGGCAGAAAGAAACCCAAAGAAAAGGGTGCAACGAGAAAAATTGATTGGCGTTGAAGTAATATTGTAGGAACTATAACAACAAGCAGTAACAGGGTGAAAATGAACATTCTTCATTTTGTAATAGAAGTATACTAAAACGGCAACATATCCGGTGCAACCCCCCTCCGTGAAACCACCGTGCAACTGAACTAAAAAAAGTTTCAAAAAATTCTGAAAAAAATCATGGATATACATCTCAACTTACCCCACCTACATATAAAATTTCATGATCAAATTCATCCTATACTAGCAGTTACAAAAAAAACAAACAGCAAAAATGAATAGTGATGAACAGTAAAAATCACTGTTCATGCTAAATTTGTCTTTTTTGTAACTGCTAGTATAAGATGAATTTGATCATGAAATTTTATATGTAGGTGGTAAGTTGAGATGTACATCCATGATTTTTTTCAAAATTTTTGAAACTTTTTTAGTTCAGTTGCACGATGGTTTCACCAGAAAATGATTACCTGAGATATTTTTCCTACTAAAACACATGTACTTTGTTGGAAGCTCACATCTCATTTTTTGCGGGGAACTATTTTAGAAATATCTTAAGCCACATCGTTACATCATATAGAAAAGATACGGTTTTCTGAGGAGCAGGACAACATGATATGCAATAGAAATCTGATGCCATTATGGGCAACAAGTATGCAGACGAAATACGGTTCCAATAAGGCATATAATTTGGAGCTGAAATCGACCATAGAAAAAAATATACCTGAAAATAAGAAAGCTTACTATATACACACAATTACTCTCCTAGAGGTCTAGACCACTTTTATAGTGGTCACGATCACTGGCGGATCTAGAGGGTGGGCCGGGTGGGCCCGGCCCACCCAAAAATTTAAGATCGATTTCTGTCATTACTCTAAGATCAATTCCCGTCATTACTGAGACAGTCATATTGCGAAGGTAATATCTTTAGATCCGTTGATCCGATCGGATTGATTCTTGTTGTGTTAATTTCGAAATTGCATCTAGCTTCTACAGTTAAAATTTCACAACAATCCAACGGTAGGATCTTTGGGAATTATTATTGTGGTGAACGTGAGTCAATCTGTTTTTATTTGGTCTGGCGTTTGATTCAGTAAAATTACAAAGAAAATAACTTTAGATCCGTATATCCGATCGAGTTGATTTTTGTTGTGTTAGCTTGAAAATTGAGTCTAGTTTCAGTAGTTAAAATTTCACATCGATCTAACGGTGGGATCATCAGAAATTACTGTTTTAGTGAATGTAGGTTAATCTGTTTTTGTCGAATCCGAATCAGTTAATTGGGGCGTTTCAAAAATAATAAAAAATTTGATTTTAGCTGCCGCGCAATCATTCATTGAGAAATAGGATGGGTGATAGTCTTTTGGACGATTGTCTAGTCACATTCATTGAGCGAGATATTTTCTTTAAAGTGAATGAAGAAGATATGATGGACACTTTCATGGCCATTAGAAAGCGTAGACCCAACAAGAAGTAGTAATGTAATTTTCTTCAAATTATTGTAGTCGTGTAAGTTTCTTTTAAGTCAAATTTCATACTTAGTTGTTGATTTTAAAATGTTCGTAAGACACCTTATTAATATATCATGATACATTTTTGGTAAATTCTATGCTTGTATTGTATATTGGTATGTTAGATTTACGGTATTTAAAAAATTTATTTCAAGTTGGACCACCCATACCTAAAATCCTGGATACGCCACTGGTCACGATCATTCCTATAGAGGTTTTTAGAGGTCTAGACCATTTGTACAGTGGTCATGATTACTCCCAAATAGGTCCTTGAAGATTTAGATCACTCCTACAGTGGTTTAAACCACATTTACAGTGGTCACGACCACCTCATAGATAGGTCCTTAGAGGTCTCGATCACTCTCATAGTGGTCACAATCACTCCTATATAGGTTTATAGAGGTTTAGATCACTTCTACAATGATCATGATTACTCTCAAAGAGATCCTTGGAAATTTAGACCACTCCCATAGTGGTCTAGACCATGCTTACAATGATCACAACCACTGCTATAGAGGTTTTTAGAGGTTTAGATCATTCTTATAGTGATCTAGACCTCCTTTATAGTGGTCATGACTATTTTCATAGAGGTCCACAGTGGTCTAAACTATTTTTTATAGTGGTCACGACCACTCTCATAGAGATCTTTGGAGGTTTAGATCACTCTCATAGTGGTCTAGACTACCGTCACAGTGGTCACGATCACTCTCTAAAGATCCTTATAGATCTAAGTGGTGTAGACTAATCCCGTAGTGGTCACGACCACTTTAGGGGACGACCTCTCTAGGGGGCACAAAAGCCATAACTACTCAAACCAAATTGCTCAAAACTAAAGTAAACATATTTCAAACTCAAACCTAAACACTACAGACTCAAACACAATCAATTGCTCATCACAAATATGGATAGACCACCACATGGTCTCTCAATCTCCCTTTGATGAGTATATTGACAAACATGAAAAGACATAAATTTGAATTTGAAACAGAAAGAAGAAGGCAATTTGGTTTTGAAACCATACTTAGTCCAGATGCAAGAGAAAGCAAAGACTATGACTAAGTTGGCGGGGAGTGAGTTAGAGCAAACACTAAGAAAGAACAAGTTATCTACAAATGCTCTAAAAACTAGGAAAAACTCACAAAAGCTTATAATCCAAGGAAAGGAACAATGTTGCACTATGACCAGAGAAGCAAAAAAAAATGCCACACTTCTCCCCAAAACATATGCCTTTTTCATATTTCTCCCCCTTTTATCAATGTAGCCATCAAAAAGGAAAAAATATGTTTGGATGAGATACATCCTAAAAAAGCTTTGAAGTTTATCCAAGTGCACAAGAAGAAAAAAGTATGACATCAAATTACTCAATTTCGGATCATACTAAACTAAGGCATGTCAAAGTGCAAAATGAAATCTCCTTGCTAGTAAGCACAAATAAAAGTATGCCTTTTTGCATGATGTCAACTAGCGCAACACTTAGTATAATATCTAAATTAGAAGTATAGCCATACAATAGATCAAATGGATGACCTAGAGCTTAACCTAGTCAATGCTTTAGGGAAGCTAGACATGCATAAAATATCTTTTGTGCTCAATCATCTTTAATGCAAATTTTTGATTTTGACACACATAGTGCGGTATGAAGAGCTTATCCTAGCAAAGTGCATCTTTGACTAGGAGCTATCAACAAAGACCTCATAGGTTTCACACTCTTTCACACACTTAATGAGGTTTGGAGAGTTTATCCTAGCAAAGCACATCCCTGGCTGGGAGTCATTGACAAAGGCCTCATAGGCTTCGCTCTCTTCCTCATTTTATTTTTTTTATTTTGATTGACTCATGCCATAGTTGACCATCTTAAGAAGAACTCTTAAAAGAATGTTTTAGTCATACACAGTACATTCCAGGTACATCCCAAGTGCAATAGAATGCAGTCTCATGGATGTAAAGTGTTGAGTTCAATTTGCACACAAAAGTCAACTTTGATCATTTTTAGCACTTAAGTTCATGAGCAAGTGAAGGACACCAGTGTGAACCAAACTAGCTTCGCCCAAGTTGCTCTAGAGACTCTAGTAGAAAACCAAGATTTCATAAAATATGCCATATGCATCTAGTGAGGAAATATAGCAAGTAAAAGTTACAAGTTTTATCGAGTTTTTATTAAAGTTCAATTTTCATTTTTAGCAATCTTAGAACGTTGAAGCATGGTGAACTTAGACATAACCGCTAAAATTTGCTTTTAAATGTGACGAGGGCTGGGCGTCCCTTGACCAAGCCAGTATGTGATCGTGGTCCCCATGCTCGGGAGGCCCGACCACGACTGGTCTTGGGCGGCGCTCGACCTAAGCCTTGGACTGAGAGCACGGCCCGCTCGACCTCGAGCTCGGGCGGGCCCTTGTTGAGTATGGTTCACCCTTGGATTCAGATCAAGCGTTTGGCCGGCGGTTGCCCAAAGCGCGAATTAAGTGGGGTAGGAAGCAGTCGTGCAACAAGTTCAAACAGTTCTTTGTCGACCCTCAACGTGCCTGAAGGCCACTTCACAGGAATCTCTCCGTCCGTTCGTCGCAGAGGAGGTATAAAGACCAAGGAAGCACAGTCCTTAGGGGACACGAAGACAACGCTGTGAGCCATAGCTCGAGCCTAGACATAGCTATTGTTAACACTTGAGTCAGAACACATCCTTGTACTCGAAATAGCCAAGAAAAGCGCCAAAAAGCGGCGAATCGAGTAGAGCTATTACCTCCACAGGGGCTCGAACCAGTATAAATCTCGGTCTCCCGCTCGTTGTCGTCCGGCTCCGACCATAATCACGTTTACGCCTTTCCTCCGTTTGAGCGAAGCGCTGCTCGGGTCCCGTATCACATCGACCCCCCATCTCTCTTCTTGCGGTTGGCGATCCCGATCATCGACAGCTGGCGCCCACCGTGGGGCCCGATTGCTTCGCTTATTCGCAGGAACGACATCAAGAGTCCGGGAGCATGGCGCACTTCATCGACGGACTTTCCTCAAGCATGGATTCGGGCACGGACTCGACTCGTGTCCTCGTTGCCTTCACCACCGCCACTCGAGCATCACGTTCGATGGCGGGCGGCCGGTGCGGAGGAAATCACGGATGACCATGATCCGCAGACCCTGACGCCCGCCGAATGGTGCATGTCGCCATTAACCAAGCCATAACCGCCCTCCGTGAGGCCCAGAGAGGGTCAAGACGTCTTCGACCACGGACTCCCTCCATGGGGAGCGCCTCGCCTTATCGCCCGGTCATGGCCGACCGATAGAGCGAGGTCGGAGCTCTTTGGCCGCCCCTGGCGAAAAACTCGATCGGCTGCGACAAAGGCCGTCCCTCCGCAACACCGGTCAAGCCTTTCGAGGACCGCTCCCAAAAGCGATGGCGGCCGACGTCCGCCGCCGCCACGACAGCCGGACGCCTCCGGCGAAAGCTAGCCCCGAAAGCGAGCTCGGGATGGGGCTTTAACACAGACGCACGGCGTCCTGCGAACACCGTGCCAAGTAGGGCGGGCCCGAGCCAAGCCACACAAACTCCGAAGTCGACTAGCGGCGGTCTGCGACCTCTCCCGAACGTTCGCCCGGCGCCCGCGGTCCAGGGACCGCTGCGTTACCTACGGTGATTCCGTGCGAAACGCGTAGTGGTCGCCCGCCGAAGGTCGGACGCCGCCGAGGCGAGAGACCTTGTCGGTGATGACCACACCGGCAGCGCTGTCGACCTATGGTCGCATGGCGTACTCGGCGGCTGCGTCGCGTGTGGTGGCCGGCTCGGTTCAAACCCACGCTGATCGAGCGTTTTGACGGGACCAAGAACCCCGACGAATTCTTGTCCATCTACTCGACCGCTATCTTGGCGGCCGGGGGTGACGAGCTAGTCATGGCCAATTACCTCCCGACCGTCCTGGATGGTGCCGCGCGGACTTGGCTCTTCAACCAGAAACCTGGTTCCTTCCAGTCGTGGCGCCAAATCGAGAACGCCTTCGCTCCAACTTCGAGTTATTACGGCGCCAGGAGAGAGAAGGACTGGATCGTGTCATCGAGGGCAGAAACGAGCATTGCGTGATTTCGTGCGATTTATTCATCCGCATGAGGAACCCGATTCAAGCATCTCCGACGGCCGTCATTAAAGCTTTCAAGTTTGGTGTCGCGATCGGCGCCTTACATCAAGACACCGAGATCACCTCGAGGCTCGGCGTCAACAAGCTTTTCGCGCATGACGGGCGATGCGTGAAGCGCGACGACGCCGTCCTTTGAAGCGTGACTACGACCAAGGTAAGCTTGGACTAAACCGAATGAGGCCGGCCCATCCAACTCCGGGGCGACCACGGCACCACCGCCAAGCGAGCCTTGCGATCGCGGGCGCGAAGGTTTGCCGCGGTGATCGTCTCGACGGATGGCAGTGGGAGGTCCTTGAGGTCCAAGATCGGGCTCGGGAAGGCTCAAGCCTCGCCAGGGCGACCCAGACCTCGCCAGCGCAGAACCGGCCCCAAAGAGAGAGCGACGGTCTGGGCCCCGTGCCGACGCTTCCACCGGGGGCTAAAGGGTGCCGGGATATGATGAAGCAAAGTTCTGCCTGTTTCATAGGGCGGCCGGCCACGATCTGCGGGCCTGCAGGGCTTGGCAGAGCAAGCTGGAGGCCTTCTATGATGGACGAGGTGAGATGCCCGTACTCCCGAAGGACGACGACCAACCTGACAGGGTGAACGCCGGCACGGAGCACGACGACGTCGATTTGGAGTTCCAGCAGGGCGAGCGCCGGATCGATGTCATCTTCGGCGGCTCGTCGGCTGCCGAACCCGCGAGGTCAAGGCCGCGCCACGAACCATCTACTGGTCGCCATTGAAGCCCATCGGCGACCGCAAGTGGGCGAGCCACCATCACGTTCGCCAGAGGATGCTCTCAGGTATGGCCCGAGACACGAAGACCGCCTTGGTCGTGACCCGACCATCGGCAATACATGATGGGCGCGTCATGGTCGACGGCGGCTCTCTTAACTTGCTGCGAGCATGGCGCCGGATCTGATTCCCGTCGAAGGTCAAAACATCGCCATACCCTTCTTCGGATTGTCCCCGGAGTTCGACCATCCTCAGGGCGGTGGTCTTGCCGTTACCTTGGCGGCTCGGACAACTTCGCACCGAGCTGGTCACCTTTGAGGTGGTCGAGGTGACCTCCCGCATAACGCCATCCTTGGCGGCTCGCCTTGGTCAAGTTCATGGCGGCCAACCATTATATTGCCACCGATGCATGGCGCACCGCCCTAATGGCATCATCACCGTCGCGAAGCGTCTGCGGCGGCGCATGGATGTGAACCGGGGCCTTGGCTCTCGCATGCATCTTGCCTAACGCGCCCGAGACGGCGACGAAGAGCGCCCGCGAAAAGCGGCAATCCAACCCGATTAGGCGGCGAGGACCGTGCTTGGCTCGGCGAGCGACCGGCCAAGTGCATCCACATCTCGGCCATTTGGGTTCCAAATAGGAACTCGAGCTCGTCACCTTCCTCCACGCCAACAAGGGTATATTCGCTCAGGAACCCATGACATGCCCTGCGTTAGAGGAGGTGATCGAGCACAAGTTCTGGTGAGATCCGGCTCTCGACCAGACGCCCGAAGCTGCGTCGCTTCTCCCGGAGAAGGTCGCGGTCATCAAGGAGAACCTTGACAAGCTCTGAAGGCGGTTTCATTACGTGAGGTTGACTACTCCGAGTGGCTTGCCAACCCGGTCATCGCCCGAAAGAAGGGCGGAAAGTGGAGAATGTCGTCGATCATACGGGGTTGAACTCGGCTGCCCCGGCGACAACTTCCCTCTCCAGCGCATCGACGGATCGTCGACTCCACCGCTGACGCCAAAATCTTGAGCTTCTTGGGCGCTTACTCGAGGATACCACGAGATCAAGTGGCGGTTGGCGGCGAGAGCGAGATAGCCTTCATTCGCCATTTGGCACCTATTGCTATCTGACCATGTCGTTTGGTACTGCATAATCACGGGAGCCACGTTCCAGCGTCTGATGACCAAGACGTTCGAGCCACAGATCGGGCGGAACCTTGAAGTCTACGTGGACGACATCATCGTCAAGAGCCCCTCCGAGGGTGACCACGTTCGCGACCTCGAGGAAACCTTCGCCAACACGAGCAGCACAAGATCAAGCTCAACCCGAAAGTGCGTGTTCGGTGCGGCATCGGAAAAGTGCTCGGCTACATGATCGGGGCTCGGGGTTGGCGAACCGGAGAAGATCGAGGCGATCGAAGATGGCGCCCGACCTCGATCAAGCAGTCAGAGCCTCACGGCCGCATGGCCTCCTCAGCAGAGTTCATTTCGAGGCTCGGCGCGGGCTCCCATTCTTCCAAATTCTGCAAGCAAGGGTTTCAGTGGACTCGGGAGGCGCAGCGGTCCTTCAACGAGTCAAGGTGTACTGTCGTCCCCACCCCTCCTTACTAACGCCGCAACTGGCGAGAGGTCATTGCTCTATCTCGCGCCACCACCCACGTCGCTGCCGTCTGGTGGCCGAAGCAGGGTCTCAGAAGACCAATTTATTACGTCGTGAGGTCTGCATGGCGAAGGAGCGCTACCCTTGGTCTGGTTGTATGCTCTCCTCATGGCGTCGCGCAAACTCGGCACTATTTTTGAGCGCGTGCAGCCGTCGTTCCGAGCAACTTCCCGCTCGGGGACATCTTGCGGAACCCAGACGGCGGCGGGCGTATCGCCAAATGGGCCATGGAGCTGGCGGCGTTCGGCGTCCAGGTCGTGGCTCGAACGGCCATAAAGTCGCAAGTGCTCGCCGACTTGTGGTCGAGCAAATGTCGCACCCGCTCCCGAGCCGGTCGAGGAGGAGAAGCCACTGGTCATGTTCTTCGACGGCTCGAGTCCTTCAAGCGCTGGGTGGGATCCTTATCCTTACCCAGCGGCGACGATTAAAATGCGTGGTTCGTTTGGGTTCCGGCGACCAACCATGTGGCGGTATGAGGCCCTCTGGCGGGCTTCTGAGCTTGCAAAGCATTGGGCGTCTTGACCGGGTGCGTGAAGGGTGACTCGGCTCATCATCAACCAATTCAACAAGGACTACCAATGCTCGGGGGACTCGATGGCAAAGTACCTCGCCGAGGTGCGCAAGATGGAGAAGTGATTCGAACTTGGAGCTCAAGCACATTCGGGAGGGACAACTCCAGCGGACTTCCTCTCCAAGCTAGGCTCCTCCGATGTGATATCCCCCGCGTCGTCTTGGAGACGCTGGCGGCCCCTTCGATCTCCGATCAAGAGGTCACCTTTCGGCGTGGTGAAGGTATCCCTCTGGCCGCCGAGCCCATCCACAATTTCCTTGCTAGGGAAACTCGCCACCCGACCTTGCCGAGAGGCGCAGATCAAGCGACGAAAGCAAGCTTGTACACGCCGTGGGCGGCACACTCTATAGATGTAATGTATCCGCATTACGACTCGGTGCATCTCTGCGCGAGGAGGGCAAGTACCTATTAAGTGACATTCACTCGAGGCCTCGTAGGCGCACTCTTCATCTGGGGCGATGGTCGGTAAGGCCTTCCGTGTGGGGTACTCTTGTGGCGCCGGAGATACTCGTGATATCGTCCGCTTTGCCGAGCATGCCGATTCCACGCCAGAAGTCGCACCGGTAAAGATCGCCCGCCAGACCATCCCGCCGCTGGCCTTTCTCGACACAGAAATTTGGATATCCCAGGCCCTTTCCTCGGTGATCGGAGGAAGAAGTTCTGTTACGTGGCCATCGGCACCTTCACCAAGTGGATCGAAGTGAGCCGGTCCTCGACCATCACCGCTTTCGGCGGCCGTTCGTTTTTCCGCTTGTTTGTGGTCACAGTGCACGGGTTCCATGCAAAATTATCACCGACAACGGTACCCGGTTTACTAGTGAGTTGTTCGGGGAGTTTTGCGAGAACTCGGCACCAAAATATGCTTCGCCGGTGGCTCACCCCGAGCAATGGAGGCGGAACGCGCCAACGAAATCGTCGTCAGGCGTCAAGCGAGTTGCGAGACAAGCTCGAGCGCTACGGCAAGACTGGGTGGGCGAACTCCCCACCGTCCTATGGTCTATTCGTATTCCACGACAAGCCGAGCTCTGGTCCACACCCTTCCATTCGTGTTCGATCACCGGCCGCCCCGCCTCCAGAGAGGTTCTGTTGGAGCTCTGCCGGAGTCGGCTTGGTCGACCAAGTCGACTTCGAGCACTGACGGTCTCTCGACCTTACCCTCGCAAGAAGAAGTAAGATGCGTGCACTGCTACGATCGACGCACTACCTGCAAGCTCTTCGCAAACATGCGTCTCAGTCGGTACGACCTAGGGAGCTCCTTGTTGGGGACCTAGCCCTGAGACGGATTCAGGTCTCGTCCAACACCAACAAGTTATCCCCACGGTGGGAGGGTCCCTACAAAGTCGTTTCAACAGATCGCACGGGGGCTTACCGGCTAGCGATGCCCGATGGCAGAGAGCTCCCTAGCTCGTGGAACATAGATCAGCTCCGAAAATTTTATGTGTAACCTCTATACCTTATATTTCAATAAAGTTGTTCTTCCATTTTTGCCCTGTATGTCCGCTACCACTTGTGTTGCTACTGTTCTTTTTTCGAGACTCCTTTTTCTACGAACGCGACCTCCGTGCACAGCGCATTCGCTCCTAGTCTAAAGTGTCGCGAGTTTGACGTTCACCCCCAGTGGAAGAGCTAAACGTAAGCCGAACCTCTTTGCAATCTAGCTCTCCCCTGTGCCCGGGCCCGAACCGAGAGCCTCGCTATTTTGACTGTTGGGCAATGCGGATGGCCGCGATGGTCGTTCGAGCGTTAATTCGAATGTGATCGTCTACTTAACGGGTTCGCTTCGCGTCATTCTACTTTGTGTGGACTTGTACTCAACTCTGCAGGTCGTGGCCGCTTGTCCATGTCTCGTCTTGTGCGAGAGCACGCTGCCGCTCGACCTCGGGCCCAGCAGAGGCTGGATTAGGTTATCCTATTGGCGCCACGACCAAAAGAGCGAACGCACGCAAATAAGCGGCGAAGGACTCAAGTATCCCCAACTATAGATTTAAAAGCAGGGGACGAGGTTTCCTTGTTCACCAAAAGCGATCTGTTTACATTAGTGCGTTTCTTGCTTTTAACATTTTTTACTGTTCGGTCATCTCGCGGGCAAGTTTTTCTCCGCTCGGCGTGGCTACTTTTGCCCTCGAGGTCGCTATCTCACCACAGGCTGGAGGGCTTGTTGCGAAGCATCCACGGCCGGCGCTTTCGTCTTCAAAATGGGCAGGCGCTCTTCGTCGCCTTCCGACACGCTCAAGCTTCTCCTCGAGTCCGGGGCCTTGATCTCGAGCCGGAAGGCGCCTTCTCCACGAGCCTTCTCCGGCGCCTCGACCTTGGCACGCTTCGGCCTCGGCGCCTTGGTGGCGCGCAGGCCTCTCCTCCAGCTCCGCTGTTTTGGCCTCGGCTCGGGGGCGATTTGGCCGAGATGACGTTTGCTTTCGGCCAGCGGCCTTCTCCAATGCCTCGACCTTGGCGCGTTTGTGCCAAGCGCCTTGGCGAGGCGTCGCCTTTCAAAGCGATAGCCTTCTCAATGCCTCGACCTTGGCGCCGTCGTCGCAAGTGCCTTGGCGAGGGCGTCGCTTCTTCGGCGACCTTCCCCGATACCTCGACCTCGGCCCAGGCCTAGAGCGCCGAAGTCGAGGACGAAGCTCCGTTCCGCGGGCGACCTTCTCCAGCGCCTCTACCTTGGCGCGCTCGGTCTCAAGTGCCTCGAGCGCCTTGGTCGCCCGAGCCCGTTCCCACTCCACGGCCTTGAAGCTGTGCTCACGCTCGAAAGCCCTGGTTTGCTCGAACTCGGCCGTGTGGGCCACCTCCTACGCCACCATCGTCTGACGAAGGTCGTCGAGATCCTGGTTAGCCCGCTCGAGCTCTGCTTGGTCGACCTCGATGGTTGTGCAGAGTCTGGCGCGCTTGGCCTCCTGCGTTTCCACTACAGTCAGGAGCCTCCCGAGCACATCGGCATGCTCGTGGAGGCCTTGCAACCCACGGGTGACGTTGCCGATTGCCTTAAGAGGACAGGGAGAGGGGCCCCGGTAAGAACCTGACAAGAAAGCTCGACCTAACGCATTGCAGGGTATGAGTGGGGATCCCTTACCTCGCGGAGATGGCCTTCGAGCGTCTTGGAGTGAATTCTCGCGGTCATCAATCACGATCGCGAGGATCTCCTTCTCTCGTCGGCCAGCGCCAGAAGTCGAGGTCGGCCTCGGCCACCGGCGGCGCTTGGGCCAGACCTTGAGTCCCGTCGTCGAGGCGGCTGGTCGTCCGTTACCTCCTCCGGGATTCACCCGCCGTCGAGGGAGCGGCAGCGGTGCTAGTCCCGGCCTCTCGGTAGGGGCCCCGCTCGTCTCCGGCGCCAAGGGGCGTCGGCGGGATCATGTGGCACTCGGCCCGTGGCACAGGGTGCTCTGACCTCGGCACCGGCCACAGTGCCTCTGGCAGTCATGAGCTCCTGCGGCTGGTCACCTTCGATGGCAAGCGGAATCGCGGCCTCGGCGCCCGGAGCGACCGTGGTCGGGGGAGCTCGAGGTATCGCCTCGGGCGCGGCCACGAAGCTCTGGGTGCCTCCCTCGCAGAGGCCTCGGAAGGGTCGACGACGACAGCTACGTCGCGGGTCTCTCCGGTGTCAAAATCCGAGCTGGACGCAGGCTGGGGCTCTTCCTCGTGCGTGTCGTCGAGGCCTTGGTCGAACTCGCCGACCAGAACCAGGCTCGGCGGTCCCGACGGAGTCCGCGTTGGGCGCAAGGGGCGACGCAGGACCAATTCAAAAGTGTCCTCCTCCTCGGACTCGGACTCGCCCTGGACAACAGGCATCATCAAAACGGGCGAGTTTCGAGCTTGGGTGCTCGAGATCTGCGATCAAAAACATACACTAAGCAAGAAGGACGCGAGGAAGGCAGGAGTCCGAGAGGCGAGGAATTTACAGGTGCCGACCTCCGCCTCGTTGAGGTCGGCGAAGATCTTCTTGCCCGAGCCCGAGGCGCGCCGCTTCTTGCGTCCTCGGGGCCGGGTCTCGGGGCCCGTGCCTCTGCCCAGCGTCGTCCCAGCCTGGCGGGGCTCGAGCTTGAGAACCCGGCCGGAGGGGCTTGAGGTTCTAGCGGCGGCGCTGGCCGCTCTGTTCTTTGCAAAAGGAGAACATGTCAAACCGGCCAAGGCACACGACACGCAGGCTCGGGGCTCGGCCGTGGGATCCTTACCATGGCACGGTCACCCCACTCGGTGTGGGTTCTCTTCGCCTCCTGGCGGTCCGCGTCGGCCGGGGAAGGTCTCTTCTTCCCTTTTTTGCTCTTGCCCATCCGGGCGTGGGAGCATCCACTGGCCGTGTCAAGCGGCTCTGGTGGTCTGCAAGCAGAAGGGTCGGGGAGGGCCCCAGGTCACTCAGTCGAGCCATTGGTCGGATGGCTTACCTCGGCTTTCGTGAATCGTTCTTGAGACGTCGCCGCCCATGGAGTAGTTGTGCGCCAGTTTCCCGAACATCTCATTCATCCTGGCGGCAACCCAAGACTCCAACGGCGCTGCAAAGGGAAATGCCCTTCAAAAAGAGGTCAAGGGCTAGACCCAGGCAAGGCCACGAGGCAGGGATGCTTACCGGTCGTGCCCTCGCGAGTCAAGTCGAGGCGCCCCTGGATCTTGAAGAACGGATGCGTCCGCCTCCTCAGGGGGGACACCCGATTCCACAGGAAATCGATGGCAATTGCCTGCCCAGTGAAGCCGCGCTCGGTGCAGAGATGAATGGCGACGATGGCTTCTTCGTCGGCCTCGGGATCGTCCGCATCTGGGGTCTCCTTCTTCCCACCGACGGGCTTTCCCTCGTCTGACAAGCGTCCGAGCTCCCTTTCTTCGGGTAGAACCACCGCTCGGACCATGGCCGAGGAGTCGAGCTTGGATCTTGGGAAGGACCACTTGAGCCCCGTCCATTGTCGAAATAGAGGCGGTAGACCACGGGGTCTTTCCGAGCGGAAGAGGTTGAAATCTAGGAAAAGCGAGGATTGGGAAGGATTCCTAGGAACCCCTCGCCGCAGATGGGAGAAGATGGCAAGCGTAAGGATGGAGTTCGCACGAGTTTATGAGCTCGATCTCGCGGTGGTGAGGACCACGGAGAGAACTTCGCTCTCCGGGTCCGTGAAAGGCCAAAAAGGCGTAGTGCTTTCGGTCTGAGCGATTCGTTGTCCTGAGGGGTTGGCTTGGTCTTGCGGCGCGGCGCCATGTGAATGGGTCGGCGCAGCCCGGGTCTCGAGTTCCTTCATCCTCGAGTGCGACGATGTGCTCCTCCTAAGCTTGGCCATGGCAATCACAGCGATTCGGTCGGGCGAGGAGAAGGTTTTTGCTTGGCGAGAGGCTTGGAAGGCGAAGGCGGATCGAAAGTTCCCTCAAGAGACAGCTGCAGCTTTGAGCTTATAAGCCGCCCCGTCGCCGGATCCAGACCGCGGTGCTACGAAGGACACGCCGGCCATGATTTGACAAGCGCAATTAAGGCCGGGGCGGCAGTTTCGAGATATGACGGGTGTCCACCAACCGTTTGTATCCGTACCAGGGCTTCGGAGATCAAGAGGCGCCAGGTGTCGTGTCATCAAGGCCTGGCGTTACGTTTCCGCCCGACCTCGACCTCGAGAGAATTTTGGGAATCGGTCCCAGCTATAGAGACTCAAGGTCGGCCCACGTTTTGGCCACGACCTTAAGCCTCGGGGCTAGCTAACAGGGTCAAGTCCCCTTGACCGGCCGTGGCGTGGTCGGCGAGGTCCCCATGCTCGGAGGCCCCGACCACGACTGGTGCGGGCCGCGCTTCGACCTAAGCCTTGGACGAGCTGCACGCCCGCTCGACCTCGAGCTCGGCGGAGCCCTTGTTCGAGTTGTGGTTCACCCTTGATTTCGGATCAAAGCGTTTGACCGGCCCAAGTTGCCCAAGCCTGCTGGTCGTGGGGTAGGAAGCAGTCGTGCAACAAGTTGAGCAGTTCTTGCCGACCCTCAACGTGCACGAAGGCCACTTCAGGAATCTCTCCGCCCGTTGCGTCTGAAGGAGGTATAAAGACCAAGGAAGCATGATCCTTAGGGGACACGAAGACAACGTACAACAAAGCCATAGCTCGAGCCTAGACATAGCCATTGTTAACACTTGAGTCAACACATCCTTGTACTTTCGAAATAGCCAAGAAAAGCGCCGAAGGCGGCGGAGTAGAGCTATTACCTCCACAGGGCTCGAACGATATAAAATCTCGATCTCCGGCTTCGTTGTCGTCCGGCTCCGACCATAATCACGTTTACGCCTTTCCTCCGTTTGAGCGAAGCGCTGCTCGGGTCCCGTATCACATCGACCCCCCATCTCTCTTCTTGCGGTTGGCGATCCCGATCGTCGACAAAATGTATGCTTAACCTTAATGTTAATAGGGTTGCAACTAATCAGCTTGAAATTCTCACCTGTTAGGCACAGAATAACAGCTCCAAGTTGCTCCCATCCTACTCTTTCGTTCTCTGCAAAGTAGTAATAAATGTTATAATAGGGTGACACGGCTTTCAGAACAATTGGATAGTACTTGACTCTGTTTGTACACTCCGATCACTGAGATGACGATGCGCCCTGCAACAGGCAAAAATAGAATGCCAATAACTTTTTACCCGACACTAACAGAAAATAAAATTAACAAAAAATCACGACAACTAAAGAAAATAGCTAATTGTTACCTGGTTTAATTTCCAAAGATCTTGACTGGATTACTTGAGCAGACGAAAGAACTGAACAACTAGAAAAAGAACTCTCAATGAGAATAATTGAACTGCATGTAACTTTGAAGGACAGGAAATGGCGATCAGAGGGGTGAATGATCACAAAAGAATTTTTTCCTAATGAAAATAAACAAAACCTTACTTGATCAAATATGAGCCGAAAACGAAAATCTTCTAAAAATCAACTTAGGGGTGGCACTGCTGTGCTATAGGGTCTGGTAGTACCAGAATAAACAGTAACATCGACACTACCGAGGTTATTGCAGTGGTAGTGCCGGTGAACAGTAAAATCAGCATGGGTTCAAGATCAAAAATTCGTGTAACTTTTGATCGGCTGATTCAAACCCTATGAAATTTTATAGGCACCTTCCTGTGGATGTTAGGAATCTATTCCAATTTTCAATCGCAAGGATTGATGTTAAAGTTCTGACCTTTTTCTAGTTGAAAGAAGAGTGCATAAAAACATTCCTTCTCAACTCAAAAACCAGTTTCTTAAAGAAATTTGGATGATCAAGAAGTAGCTTGATTAGATGATTGATGAGATGATATACAGATGATACATTTATCAATCATACATCCATAGTAGCATGGGATCAAGTAAGAAACAAACCATGAGAAAAGATCACAAGCAAAGCAAGAAGATCATACTTGAGGCGAAAACTTGAGCCCTACTTTTTAACCCTAGTGATAGATGAAGTCACACGGGATACAAGAAGAGATTCCTCAGTGTATTTTTTTTTTGATGATGCAGGGCATATTGATTCGAGTAAGGTAGATGTTTATAAAAAAATTGAGTTATGGAGGAAGGCTTTAGAATTAAAGGGTTTTAGACTTAGTAGGACAAAAATTGAGTATATGAGCTGTGTTTTCAGTGGTGCTATAGCAGATGATGGAGATATTAGTCAGGATAGAAAAGTAGTACTAGGAATGAAACTTTTCAATATTTGGAATCGATGCTACAAAGTGACGGTGGGATTGATAAAGATATGTGCCACAGGATATGAGCAAGGTGGTTGAAATGACGCCAAGCATCAAATGTCCTATGTGATAGAAAAGTCTCTCAAAAGTTAAAGGGTAAGTTCTATAAGATGGTGATTAGACCTGCAATACTATTTGTAGTGGATTATTGAGCGACAAAAAGTCACTATGTACAGAAGATGAGCATAGCAAAGATGTAGATGTTGCGGTGTAACTGTGTTCACACAAGACGAGATTGAATCCACAATGATGTAAGGTTTGGGAAGCACCGATTGAATAAAATCTTGTCTAAAATTGTTTAAGATGGTTTGGATATTTCCAACGGAGTCCTCCTGAGGCACCAATGTGTAGTGGAATTTTAAATCATCGTGAAAACATAAAAAGAGGCAAAGATCGACCGAGACCGATATGGGAAGAAGCAGTTGAAAGAGACTTGCGGGATTAAAACATCCCTAAAGATTTGGCGTTTGATAGGAGTGCATCGAAATTAGCGATCCACGTATAGGAACCATGACCCAAAATCAAATGTCTAAGGGTTTTATTGATTTTAATTGGATTTTTTTCTTAACCTACCCATACATGTGTATGACAAAAGGTTTAGTTGTTGTTGATGTTACCCATGAACTAGTCATATTGGAATTGCTAATTTGATGATGTCCTTACTAAATCTTTGGTGAGAACGTCCTTTCCTTATGATAAGTGGCAACTTCACTTTTTTTCACTTCTCTTCCACTCAAAGGTTCTCTCTTTGTGACAAATGGCAGTATCTCCTTCCTTCTCCCGTTTCTTTTTTCCCTCAAAGGTCCTCTCCTTATGACAACTGACAACACCTCCTTCACTTCCTTTCTCTCCTCCATTCCCTTCCCTTCAAACTCAAAATAGTTTTTGCATTTCAATTTTTCCCCCAAGTTTTTGAAAATAAGTATTTTTTAATCACTTTCAAAAGTTTTTTATTTGAAACTTTTCGAACCGAAAGTTTGTTGAATAGAAACCTTTTGGTTTGAATTTTTTCAAGTTGAAACTTTCTAATTTGAAAAAATTTGAATTAAATTTTTTCAAGTTGAAACCTTTTGATTTGAAATTTTTCGAGATGAATTTTAAATTGAAACTTTTTGAACAAACAATTTTTGAATTGAAACTTTTTGAATCGAAATTTTTAAAATTGAAAGTTTTCTGATGTTAAACTTTTCGAGTTGAGACTTTCTAATTTAAATTTTTTTATTTAAACATTTCGAGTTGAAACTTTTTTGATCTTAAACTTTTTGATTTGAAATTTTTTGAGTTGAAACTTTTCGAATTGAGAATTTTTATTTAAATTTTTTAAGTTGAAACTTTCTAATTTAATTTTTTTACGATTTAAAACTTTTTGAGCTGAAACTCGAGTTAAAACTTTCTAATTTGAATTTTTTATCGAGTTGAAACTTTCCAATTTAAAATTCTTTGATTTAAACTTTTTTGAGTTTAAACTTTCGATGTAAAATTTTTAATTTTTAAATTTTTGTGTTTGGGTGAAGGGTGTGCGGTGGGTGGGAATGTGTAGGGAATAGGTAAATATAAAAATAGATGAAAAAGATAATACATAATCTCTTAAGAAGATTTCCTTGAGTTTGTTAGGTTGAGGTAGGGTTTCAAATTTCGTTGAAAACCGTTTGGATTTCGCGAATTTTGCTCGTACCATGCTGGTTCGGAAAAACATACCGTTTGGTTTACCACTCAAGTTCAAATTCAAATTCAAAAAATTCAGAAAATTCAAAAAATTTATCCAAAAGTTCTCTAAAATTAGTATTAATAGCTTTATTAGCTCTAGTGTGATTTTTTTTAAAAGCGAAGTTTGGAGAAAAGTTCCTAAACTAAAATTTTTTATATTTTTTCTAATTTTCAACTATCGTCGTTTTTTAGAAAATCATTAAAAACTCATGTTTTTCGAGCGGTTTTCAAACTTTTCGTTTAATTTCGTTTAAATTTCACTTTGCTATTTGACTAGATTTCAAATTCGTTTCACTAATATCGGTGGTTCGTAGAAAGCGGGCGTTGAAGCGGTATTTTTAACCCTAGTTGAGGTACCCTCAAACCAGTCAGAACTCAGTCGTAATTCCCTTTGATCCGAACGAGAGATTTCAGTTTTTGATCCTCTTTAAAATTTATGTTTCGGTATTTGACACCTGACTTATAATCATAGACTCAGATAGACCCACATATTATATACACAGTCGTTAATGCACACGAATTAAATGTCATTTTCTGAAATTTCTGGACCCGAACTGACCAACGTTTTCTTCTACCTCCCGAATCCCCGATCGACTCGTCTCTCCCCCGTTCCCCCCATCTCATCATCCACTCCCCATCCCACCGACACGCCTCCACTAAAACCCTAGCCCCGGACCGATGTCCATACCGGCGGAGGGGGCGGCCCCCGCGATGCCCCTGCCCGCGCCGGCGGGGCCCCGGCCGTACGAGGTGGCGGTAGCGGCGGCGGAACTCCGGCCGGTGGACTGCAACCTAGCGGCGCTGTGCGACCACGTCCAGGCCGAGGGGTTCGGCTCCGGCGCCTTCTCCGACGTCGTCGTCGAGGCCATGGGCGCCACCTACCGCCTCCATCGCCTCATCATCTCCCGCAGCGCCTACTTCAGGTAAGCTTCCCGAATGCGGAACCTTGAGGAACATGCAGTAATCTGAGCACCTAGGATTGTTTTAAAGACGAGAATTGCGTTTCTATCAGAAAGTGGAATTTTCATGTGGTCAGGATGTTTGGATTCCTTTAAGGTGGAATTTTCTTGTGCTTCGATCCCCTGTTGGAATATTTGGTAGAATAATCTCAGCACAAACAATTGTTCGGGGACCAATTTTATTGTTGATTACAGCAAGTTAGTGTAGCTTGAGAAGTGAAAACTTGGTATTAGTTTCTATTCTGGTATGAGGATAGTTAGGCATGTCTGGTTAATTTCAAATGAGTGAATCTAAAACGGAGTTGATGGAATTCAGATGGCTAGTTAGTGATCCAATTGAGATTCCAAGGCCAGAACCTGAGAATGTGATAGAGGCAGGCATCATCAGTCAGAACATGAAAAACGGAGTGTACTTTTCCCTCTCTAGTGGTCATCTTATATTCATGCTTATTTCTTGATGGCTTTTACCACAATGTTCAGGGATTAAGTTGGTTCTCTTCCATCTCCCATATAATGGGACTCAACTTGATGTTACCTTGTTGGATTTGGTCCCTTCAATAGAACTTAATGCTCAAATGGGACTCTGGAACTCCGCTCATTTAGTTTCCATGAGTGACACATTACATGTTTAATATCATAATCAATATAGAAGTCTGATGATACTTCTCAATGTTAAATGCATTTCAGTGCTTATATCCTAGGATGCTCGGATACGCCAATACCAATACGGATATGCGATACGCCGATACCGTGATACGCCATTTCCCCAAAAGCACTGATAAGGCGATACATGTGTATATATATAATAAAAATAAAATAATAGAGAAACATACATGAGATATAGTATATCATACGCAAAATAGACATAAAAGAGACAATAAAAAAAAAAGAGAGGAATCAAATGGGCTAGATCATCTCGAAGGCCCATTTGCCCATAGCAAGCGGCTTAGGGCATCTAGTCTACTACTGCCCCAAACGTCTCCACAATTGTGCACTTCTATTCCTGCCAGCCGCAGCCATATTTCTTGTCTTCTAGCCATTGTTGCCCTCACCAGCTTCTAGCTACCGTTAGCTAGCTAAGAGTATACCACACTACCACAGTCAAGAGGGAAGAAGAGTACTAGTGGGGGGACTTACCATGTGTGAGGACCAGTGGCGCTGTCACGTTGGCAGGGAGAGGGGTGCTGTGTGCCACTTTATATAGGAGGAGAGGAATGTTAGTGTGGGAGACCGGGGGGAGAGAGGAGCGAGAAGGGACTGCGGGATGGGAATAAACGATTCCAACGTCTCCTTCTGAGTTAGTAGAGGTATTATAGTTGAGAGGCATTGGGAAAGTATCAGGCAAGTATTAGAGAAGTATCGGGAATTATTTTATTTTTTGAAAAAAGGGAAATTCATCGATACGGGCAGGATACGGTATCCAACTGTATTTGATATGGATGAGTATCTGATACGTTTCCGATACCGATACGCCAGTTTTCTGAAGTATCCGAGTAATATATCCCCTTTATATGCCTTCAGTTGTTCATTCAACATAGAAGGGAACCTACTTCTGCAACCAAGCTTCTTCATTTTGCTGGATTATAATCCTTTCCTATGTGGCATAGTCAAATTTGGCTAGATGATACTGTAGGCTATTAAAAAGAAACTAAAATTGCTAAACAAATTGTGTATAAAAATGTCTGCCAGGAATATGCTACACGGTCCATGGAGGGAGGCTGGAGCACCTACAGTTGTCTTGCATATAGATGATGCTAATGTTGATTCAGAGGCAATTGCAATTGCATTGGCATATCTTTATGGCCAGTCCCCCAAGCTTAGTGATAACAACGCGTTCCGTGTACTTGCAGCTGCATCATTTCTGGACCTTCAGGTCTACGTCATTCGAGGGTTTTCTTCTGTGCCTAGCTTCTTTGCTACCATTTTGTACTTACAAATGGTCTATTGCAGGATTTATGTACAATATGTACTGATTTTATTATATCTGAGCTTTGGACATCAAACTTTTTACAATATCAGGTTAGTCCATTACTGTTCTATGGCTTATCTTTGGGACCATATATATTGATGAGAATCTAGAACCATTTTTAATAATGAAATAGTCATAAGTTGTCTCCTCTTTAACCATTTTTCTCTGTTCTTATTCTTTTCTTAATGTTTGTAGTTGTTTGCGGAGAGTCAAGATTATGGTAGTCATGGAGAACGTGTCAGAAATGCTTGCTGGGGTTATCTTTGTCAAAGTGCCACACTGGAACTACGAGAGGTAAGGAGCGTTCTTGGGGATTTTGTTGGTTAAAAGGAGGACTTCTCAAATATATTGTTCTTCTAGGAATTGTGGTAACTGCTAGCTTTCCAATATACTCTTTATCTGTAATTTACATTGTTTATCGTGATTACCATCTAAATTTTAATATAGTGTTAATAGATTGGATTTATGTTAGATATTCTCCATAGAGCTCACCTAATTTAAGAATTTGTGGATTGAACTTATCTTGCATGTGTAAAATTTCAGCAATGGCTAGTTATGTATTGTATGAATGAGCTGAATATTTGTTGTGGTATTAAAATCTTTAGCATGAAGACTGTGTTCTAGTGAGTGGGGTTGCAGTACAAATGCAGCTGTTGGGGTACAAGAAATGCGTAGAAAACTTTTCTAGGTTTAATCGTATGAGTTTATTTGGTTTTTACTTTTACTTTGCTGCAATATGAATGCTGACACATATGGTTGGACTTGGGTGAAGTTCAATCTTGAACATGTCATATGTGTTACATTGATTTTTAACATTTCTGTAGCTTTTTTTTGTCCATAGTATTGATTGCCATTTTTTTCCTGAAGGTGCTACCAAAACTTTCTTCACAAACTTTGCACACTCTCCTTACATCTGATGAATTGTGGGTGCCTAATGAGGAGAAACGGTATGTTTTATCTTAACTTGTCTGCTGAATGGTATTAAGATTTAGAAGCCCAATAATGACTACACATGTTGCAACTTGAAGGTTTGAACTAGCATTATTTGCTCTACTTGCAAAGGTCACCATGTCTGATGTAGAAGTTAGTGGAACCGAAAAATTGAACCTTACGGCAAGCTCACCAAATGCTGATCCTTGCATGAGGAAGGGAAAGAGTCCGATGAACGAAGCTGAAAAGGAGCAGCTAATGGAGTCTGAAATGCAGAAATTGAAGTTGCATGATAACATAGGGAGTAAAACTGCCGTTAACATTATTGACATTCCAAATGTGGTAATTCCACAGGATAGCACACCACACTCCATTGCACAAGTAAGAGGATGCTTAAAATTTCTTTCGTTTACTTTACTACAAGCATGAGCAGTACGCTAAGATTGTACCATTTATTCTGAAATCTAGAACGCTGAAGCTTCCAAGAGGACAGAGAACGATCTTTCTGCAGGAGGACCATCTGGAGAAAGTACTTCTTATCAATTTAACGAAAATATATGGCTTTCTAGCGAGCAAACTAATAGTTACTTCTCAAGAACTTTTTCCAGTAATGGGCTAGTTCCTACTGAGTGGGGAAGGCTCACTGCACCTCTTTGGGGTGGCAGGGTTGTTGGTCGACGGCAGGTTAGATGCAATAGGGGAAGTTCCTGTCTTTCTGCTGATGAATATAATGCTTTTATGAATATATTTGAAAGGGGTTCTCTTCTCTACTGTAATATGTCGTTTGATGCACTGTTAAGTGTTCGAAAGCAACTTGAAGAGTTTGGGTTTCCCTGCAAAGCTGTAAACGATGGTCTTTGGCTACAGGTTTTTGGTCTACACTCTGCCTTTTAATACTTTGTTCCTTCTAAGACTATGTCTAAAACTTTGGTGGTTTGTTAACGCAGATGCTTCTGTTGCACAGAGTGCAAGCAATAGTTGCTGATACTTGCAGAAACTGTTGCCTTACAAGTAATTCTTGTGCTTGTAAACAAGCATATGTTAGTTCACATAGCCACTACAGGCAGGAGCATGATAGGAGCAGTGCTTCAGGTACTATAGGTAATATCTACCTTGCGGATGCCCAAGGTGATGGGAATGGTGTGTATGGGCCTGTTCGTGTTAATGTAAGAGGAGCAGTTGATGGGCTTGCTGGTATTGGGAGAGGAAACTCAAATGTACCTGGTGCAGCTTGGGCTCCTACACGTTACGTCTTCTCTCGTGTTCCTTATGGGCTCGGTTCAAGAAATGGTCAGCAATCATTTGCCAATGATGAATCAGAACCTAGAGTTGACCACAATGGAGATACTTCTGGAGATGGTCTGACTGCATTGGTTAATCTTAGTCAGGAAAGTAATGCTTCTTATCGTCAGGCAGAAAGTATATTTGAGACAGGCATGCAAACTAGATATTCTGGTGCTGCTTCTGTCTCCACTCCAGGTGGCTCCTCTCTCCAGATGCAAGAATCTAAAGAGCATGAACTTGTTTCCAGTTGGGAAACTACAGACGATGCAACTATATCATTGGACATGAAAACACCGCTTAGTCATTTTCCTCCTTTCCGCTTTGGGTAAGATTTCCTGCTTATTCTGCATCTGCTGTTATAAAACCTTTTTGGATAGTGTTCCAGGAAAAAGCCTGACTTGCTCTGTATGGTGTTTACCTGAATGCCAGATCAACTGTTCCAAGTCATCTGAATATTTTTTTATAGACTATTCAATTGGCTGTTGCTTATCTTTACCAAATGCAGGAAAATAACAAACTTCACAACAAAAATGACAAGACTAGTCAACCAAGACATGTTCTGATATCAAATTAATTATTCCCTACACACCTCATTAACATGAAACTGGTTGAGTCTCAAAGAGAGAGAGAGAGAGAGAGAGAGAGAGTTTGTCCACACTACTTACCTGTTTCTGCCAAGCCTTGACCAGTTTATGACTGCATGCAGGGTTGAATTTGAAGATGTGCACAAGCTTTCAGATAGTCAGGTGAAACATTCCACAGAAGTATTTTATGCAGGCTCCCTGTGGAAGGTAAACTTTCTGGTCTTACATCTATCCATGCTTCTTATGGCCGAAGTCTGGACCTCTGGTTAGGTAATAGACATGAATACTTGCAGGTAAGTGTGCAGGCTTTCAATGATGAGGATCCTCATGGGCGTCGCACCCTTGGTAATATTTTTTTACGTGATTCTGTCATGTTTGCCTGTCGCCTTTTTTGATTGTCGAAAATAATGTCATTTCTTAAATTGGTAATGTAGGACTTTTTCTTCACCGACGCAAGGCTGAGTTGTTAGATCCCTTGAGGAAGGTGAGTGATTTAATGTATTCATTTGTTGCAAGATAATAGGGTCGACTGATATACTTCTCTTCTTCAGGCCCACATGTATGTAGACCCCCGGGAAAAGGTTACTGCTCGGTATCAGGTATGATCTGCTTCAACTTTTTTATCAATATATTGTTTTCCTGTGATACTGTCTATGGTTTAATTTGCCATTTGTCTGTTGCTCGTAGCTCATCTGCCCATCTAAGAGAGAGGTCATGATATTTGGAAGCCTGAAGCAGGCTGGCACGCTCTTACCCAAAGCTCCAAAAGGGTGGGGTTGGCGCACTGCTATACTATTTGATGAACTTGCTGATCTTCTCCAGGGTGGAGCTCTGAGAATCGCGGCAGTAGTCCAGCTTGTCTAAGCCAAAAATTGCCCCTGTACATCGAGAAACGACAGTAGTATGTGTCTTATGCCCCCAAAAAACTAGTAACATGGAAAATAATACCTGCAAGGTCGGTGATGTGACCGTAATGTATGTAGTACCATAATATATTAATATATATTTTTCGACTGCGGTACTGTTTAGTCCTGTTTTGAAGTGTGTAATAAGAGTTGTACAGCGGCTTGCAGTTCGATGGTTGGCAAAAATCACTTAAAAAATCGGCCTCCAAAGAAGTTTAATTGGTCGATTATCGTTGAATATCGATTGATTATCAATGATTTTTTTAGTTTTTTTTTTAAGTTTGATTTTGAAACTATTTTTTATGATTTTTGATCGAACACAGACGTAAATCGGCACCGGTCAGGAGCGATTTTCAAGTTAATGTAATACTTCTACTCTCTATCCTGTATAATAAGTGCTTCGAAAGAGATGAAGTGATTGTGATTTGCCATTTAAAATGGATATGAAAAATCATTTCTTATTAACTTTGACAAGTATTAAGTAATCCTTAAATAAAAAGACTGTTTGTCTAGGTAGCTGTCGGAATAAAGACTTACTCAAATGGTTCTGGAATTAACCTAGTAACAACCACCCTCTGGTGGGAGGTGTTTATAATTTGACGCGGGTTCTACCTTTCCGACCGGATACATTAACACCACAATTAATCATGTGTTATAGTTAAAAGGGAACGTGTGTTACTATAGTCATGTTTGGATCTATTAGCACTAACAGTTAGTTACTAAAATTAGTTGAAATGGATACAAACAGCCTAGCTAATAGTTAGCTAATAACTCAGCTAATAGTTATCTCATTAGTTGATTCTCTCATGCTAATTTCAATTAATGGATGGTCAAAAGAGAAGGAGAGACGGGGTGGGTTGAACTAGGGAGGAGAGGAAGAATGGGCCAGCCACGCCAGGCCTAGGAGGATAGAAAGAGATAAGAGAGGTCGGTCCAAGAGGGAAAATGGACTTGGGCCCATAGGTGTTTAGGGATTTGTTTAATTATTTTTAAATTTAACTATGCTCATAAATTCAAAGAAGCTTTTAGAAAATAGCAAATAGAGTTTAAAAATGTAGGAATAATTTACAAAAGTTCCATGAGACATTTTGAACTTAATAAAATTATTTTTAATATAATTTAAATTTAATTTTTCTTAAATAAATAATTCTTATAATTCTAAAAATAGCAAAAGGGCATTATAAAATTTGAAAAATTCTAGAAAATCCAAAATAATTATTAGATAAATCCACAAAATTGAATTAATCTCTACAAGTTCACAGAAGCTAGTAATATAATATATTTTTATTTATTTATTTTTAGTGACATAATTTTTGGAATGTTAGATGTCACACTCTCGGTGGCTTCCCAGCATCCACTCTCTATGATGAGCGTCAAGCACTCGGTAGGCTACCATATCCTCACAAAGAAAAACCGTTGAGCCACGCCCCCTCTTTCTCGCTCTATGGTCTTTGTGTGTCTAGGTTTCAAATCTAATTGTGCAAGTAGCAAGCGAAGTCACCAATTGTCAAATTAAATCTCCAATAAGCAGCGTCCCATTAAGTTACATAGCATATGAAGCAGCTTATCCACATAGCAAAGCTTCTTCTTCCTCAAGCCACGCCCTAGTGCGTGTTCGCTGTCGCCATGCCAAAAATTAGAGAATATTTACAGTGCATTATACTGGTAATATATAATGGGTAGTAGAAATCAGATATAGCTATTTATTTGTTAAGGGAATTCTACTATACTACCAAAGTAAGTATAAATAAATAGTAGCTAATCTATTCGTTAGATGAAAAAAATGAATGATCTATGTTAAATTTAGTGTACAGTAAGCGCCTAAGGTCCAGCTGCGTCCCGAGGGGGAGGGAGAGCTTCAGGAACACAACCCCCCGCCCCCGGTGGCGGCTGACTACGCCCTTGTTTCCGCATGTGCATTGGTTGAAGCGTAAAAGACTAAAACGTCAACTGTCCAGGAGTTAGGGGAGAAGTAATTAAGCTAGTAAATTATGAAATCGAACAAATACTGCTTCCTCTGATCAGCTTAGCTAGCTATCCTTGTCTTTGTTGATGCTATACTACCTCCTTTAATTTGATGTGTCCCTGCTTCCGATCTGGGCTGGAAAAGGCGCATGAGAGTGTCGGTCATCAGTCCTCACACACTAGACTGCTAACTTCATGCGAATAGAATCCTACTAATAAAACTGCTAAAAACAAGATCCAGACCAGTCGTACGTTTATATCCATCCTTTTCGTATATGTTTTCCGTTTTTCATTTGACAGGCTCACAGAATTACTGCTATAACCATTTCAAGCAGGAAATATCTAGCTCTACATGCTATGTTCAGTCTGAAACTAATAATAAGTAGGGTCATAGCGTCAACACGAGAGATAAGTTCGTTACAGAGCAATTAATCAAGGCGAGCGCTATGAGCAGTGCACAAATGAATAAGGAATTGGATCAAGAAACTTGCTCCATGTCAACTCAACTACTAAACCTCAAATCATGCAGGTATAAACCCCAAGAACCGCCAAGAATAAAAACAAGGAAGAAAGAGAAGAGGAAAAATGTGTTACAAGAACTGAATAAGTACTGTAGCACTCATGAGGCCACCGATACGTCCCGCCTGGGGCAGAGTAAGCATGGGTCCAGACCTCGGGCCAGACTGTTACCGCTAGACCATCTATTAGCTGGATCATTTATTTTAGATCAGATTTTCCATAGTGTTTGGCCAAGGCACAGTTGCCCGAGGCCTGGCTCCGCCCCTGTGCCACCATGAGCCGATCGATGAAGCAGCAGCTAGCCTCTGCACTGAGTGATGGAGGAGCAGCCCCGGGAGTAGGGGTTGGCCTGGCCGCCCGGCTGGCAGTTGTAGTAGGACGCACCGCGGTACGAGCACGGCACGGCGTCGCGCCGCAGCGCGTCGTAGCCGATATAGTTGTTCCCGCCCAGCTCCCTCCTCCTGGCCTCGCCGCCGCCCACGCACTCCTCCACCTTGTCCGTGCACGCCATGGCGTCGTTGTGATCCGCTGCCCGGCTGTCCGGAACCAGCGGCTCTTGGGCGGCGCCGTGTGAGGCGGCCGCGATGACGAGGAGCACGGCAGCGGCTACTGCGAGCACCGCGCGGCTCGGCGGCGGCGCCATCTCGCGCACCCAGCTGCGCTCTGAGTTTGTTCAGTGCGTGCACTGCGCCTGCCTGCTACTGCCTTTGCTGTGGTTCGTTCTCCTTATTCTGCCTCTGCCTGTGCTTGGGTCGACGTGGGGGTAGTTAAGATCTCATGACAGCTGGTTAAACAAATGAGCAGAGTGTTAAACATGGAGAGGGAGTGAGGAAACTAATTAAAACAAGGTTAAAATACTTGTCAAACCCTAAACACACATAATTCTAGAGATATTATTCAGTCACGGACGTGTTGTTTCGATGTAACTTGAGATCAGTTAATGCGTTTAACTGCATGCTGTGAAACTTTGAGGTGGTGGGGAATATTTGCCTCCTTTGTGAACAAACTATATATTCAAGGAGAATCGTGCACCCTTAATCGGTTAATCCTGATGTGTTGCACGATGCTTGGCTCCATGATTCAAATGCAATCATTCATCTAGTTCCAGTGTAGTGCCCTCCTCGATCTTTATAGATATATAATTAATGTGAGAATTTTGCAGTGCATTATGATGTTAATATATAGTGGACAGTAGAAATCAAATCTAACTATTGATTTATTTAGGATATTTTTACTACTATACTACTAGATGAAGCATAAATAAATGCTGCTAATCTGGTTAACTGGATCGAAAAAATGACCAATCTATATTGAATTTAGTGTACCGTGAAATAGCTCGTTAATGTAACTTTAAAATGCCGATCAACTCATTTCACAAGAAATTAAAAAAAAAACACACAAGGATCGCTACGCTTATTGTATTCCTGACACGAAGAGACTGGCACACCATTTTTTTTCTTCATAAGCAAATGGTTCACGAGATTCATGCAGTGTTAAGCTGTCCAGTTGGAACATGCCAAGCCCAAATTTCGCTCCAAAGTAAGCTTTTCTTCGGTATAGGTGCCTCGTTATGATATTGACTTTTTTGGCCTCAAACCTCGAAGCTAGGAAGAAGCAGCTAATTAAGTGTGAGCTACTCATACGATGGTTAGTAACTTCTTAGGCAGACTACCAGTTGACTTGCTAGTGGGAGTCGTGCTTAATTACTACAGCCCAATGTACTAAACGTCTATACGTATGTCTAAGCCTAGTGCCTAGAGGCGAATTCAAACAGAAAACCAGTTCATGGAGATACTGTCTGCGTCCGCATTGCGTCTTCTGTTGATTTATTTATGCAACTGCTGATGATCTTGATCCGTATTAACATGGCACGACTGCTCCATGGCAATAACATATGAGGAGGTTTTTGTCCGCGTTTGCCTCGCGGCACATGAGGTCTCACTGACAGGCTATTCTAAAAATATCTTGGTTGTATATAGTATGTGAGTTACACCGAGCAGAGAAACACGAGTACCCTGTTGGGCTTCTATAGACGACAACTTTTGCAGTGACTGAAGCATTTTCTGTAGGGGCTGTGTGCGCTACACGGTGACTGATTGTTCTTTCAACTCTCAAGTATAAGTCAGATTTGAATGAAGCATCTTATGCAGGGAACCAAGCATTGTTTGTAGGCAACATATCTAGTGAAGGGATTTGAAAAAGACAAACAGCGAGATGAATATTGTTGAACAGTAAAAAATCACTATTTAAATTGAATTTGTCTTTTTGATATCTTTCAAATGCGATTGAATTTGATTTCCAGTAAGAAAAAAGACGACGAAGCTATATCGAAGGCCCAGAAAATCGCCTGTAAAGAAGCCCAGCCCATTAATCCATGAACCTCGTTTTAGGGCAAGGCCACAAGAGAGAGGAGAACCCATTAGTCCGTACTTTCCGGGCTGAGCCAAATACGAATTCCGCGAACGTAACCATCGAATGAGCATCCGACGTCCTGGGCCGTCAGCCCATCAGAAAGGGGCCCATTAATCCCACCGGCCACACACAATCCTCTCCCGTTCTCCCGTTTCGCGTCTCGTGCCACCTGCCGGCCGCCGCGGCCGCGGGACATCCCGTCGTCTTCGCGAGCGCGCACGCGAGGGCTTGGATCGAGATGGTGGGATCCGGAACCCCTATGATCCTGCGATTTTGCTTTTCCCTAATTTGTCTTGTTTCTTCCTGCTACGTGCTTCTTCCTAGGTGCATCAATTCTTGATCCGGTTATTAAGCAATCGTGATGAGTCTTAGGAGGCTTTAGATGATGTCGGTGGTACTGGGTGGCTTTGTAGGTCCATCTAGGTGGTAGTTTCGTTCTTATCCACGGCTGCATTAGCACTATGCTTAGTAGTTAAAGCTAGTATGGTTATGGATAAGTCTTCTAATTTATTTATAGGCTGACTGCGAGTAGTGGCCTTGAAGATAGCTGTAGTACTAGTACCAAACATGATGATGATATATGCATGTAGTTGCTGATTACAATAGCAAAGTACGACTGCTTATTGTATTCTGCTGCGAATTATACATACAAATAGCAAGAAATTGACCATGTTGTTGTTTCTAGATTGGTGCAGATGCAAGGCAGATCAAGTAACGAAGATACATGCATGCATACCTCGGCTCTGTACTGAAAGTGTTCTGTACTACTACTGTAGTGCTACATATTACTACTAGATATGATTAATGTTCAGACAGTTGCTACACGTAGTGTGCTAATGCTCGATTGTTAATGTTTTGAGTTGACTCATGCATCCCAAGAAATACTCTCTCCGCCTAAGTTTATAAGGCATACTTTTTAAATAATTTTGTCTATAAATATAGGATATTTTTCATATTTTAATACAAAATTAGTGTAATGTTCTTCCTATACCCATAATAAATACAGAAATATTACCAAAATAGTATAGCGTTAGTTTCTTTTCTAACGTGATAGTTAACAACTGTTAGATTGAGCGTCTCTGAAGATTCTTGACTGCTAACGCTACCAAGTGGTTTCACAGTTGGCTAACGTGTAGGTCTCATAGCTAAAAGCGAGTAACTTGAGGTCAAGAGTTCGAGCATCTCTCACCCCAAAATCCCGTGCAAAGTGATGACTTGAGGTCAAGACGCTGGCGTTGGGTTCATCACATCCGTCTGATCTTACGAACGAAATCAAGCACATCTGAGCTCTGCATTCTTTTATTCCGGGTCGTGGAATTTGCTAGCTTAATTAGATTCCCACAAATTCCTTACATTTTTCCTCTTTATTTTCTCCTAATAATCTACTAATTAACTAAAGTACTTGCAGATTATAAGATGCTACTTTTTTCCTTTGAAGATTCTTGTCTGCTAACAATTATTATCCACTCGAATCACACAACCACCAATTTTCCAGGCCTTGTCTTAGAAATGCAGCACAACACCATCATCATCCATCACCCACGCCAGCATCTCCGCCTTGCCGTGTGCGCGCTCCACATCGGCTTCCACGCAGGCGTCGAGGAGCTCCGCTTAGCCAGCCACCTTATCCTGCAAACACCGTTTGAGCGCCTTGACCCTCACAAGGGACCCGGCGCTGCGCCTTCCCGCCATGACCATCGCCTTGGTCGGCCGGAGCGATGGCGGCGAGAAGAGGTGGAGGTGCCAAAGAGCACATGCCGCAGTGGCGGTTACCAGAGACGGAGACCACGAGTGGAGGATGAGGTGGGAGGCTGTTGTGCGCCATATGGGCATGGTGGTGGTGGAGCTCAATAATATGCAACTCACCGACTAGATCCATATGGCTTCCTAAATTTTTTTGAAATTTTGATGTTTCCTTTTGAAACTTGGATGAGCCTCATGAAATCCCCTGTGAAACTTATTAAAACTCTCTAAAAGCTTGAAGTTTGTATTTTGGAACTTAGTTAAATTTTTCTTAAACTCTTTTTTTTTATTATGTTTCATATTTTACATTAGACAAAACTTACAGTTTCAGATTTGAAACCTATTAAAGTTCGTTGCAACCTTTACGAAACCCATTCTGAAACTTTTTTGAAATCTATGAAGCATACTCTGAAACTTTTGAAGTTTGTCTTTTTTTTTTGAAATTTAGTTGAAATTCTTCTGAAACTCATTTCTTATTAATCAAGTTTTAGATGTGAAACTAGACAAAACTTATAGTTTCATATTTGAACCTAATGAAATTTTGTTGAAATATGATAAAACTCATTTGATTTTTTTTAAACTTATGGGTGGAACATGCTTTGAAACTTTTAACTTTGTCTTTTGAAATTCCTCTAAAAGTCATCTTTAATCAAGTTTCAAATTCTTTTTTTCTCTGATTCAGCTAGCAAATTCCCTAAGTTTCATCACGTTTCCAAAAGTTTCATGAGATTCGTGACTAAGTTTTATTAGGTTTCATAGTGTTTCATAATGTTTCACATATAAGTTTCATTAGGTTTCATAGTGCCATCAACATAAAAGTTTCCTTAGCTCTTGATAGCTTTCATGACTAAAGTTTCGTGAGATTCATTCAATTTTTTCTAGGTTTCATGATAAAGTTTCACATGGTTTCATAAGTTTCAGAAGATTATGACTAAGGTACATGACGTTCCCATATAGGTTTCATGATTAAGTTTTACTTGGTTTCTTGAGATTCAAGAGGCTCACAAATATGTTTCATGATGTTTCACGGATAAGTTTTATGATGTTTTATAGATAAGTTTCATTAAATTTCGTAATGTTCCATCAATATAATTTAGTTTCCTTAGCTCTTAATAGCTTTCACAACTAAGTTTCAATATATTTCATTCGGTTTACTAGGTTTCATGATAAAGTTTCACCTGATTTTATGAGTTTCAGGAGTTATAACTAAGTTGCATGATGTTCTCAGATAGATTTCATAATGAAGTTTCATCAGTTTTCTTAAGATTTAGGAGGTTCATAGATTTATTTGGTGACGTTTCACAGACAAATTTCATTAGATTTCATAATTTTCCATCAATATAATTTAGTTTCCTCAGCTCATAATAGTTTTTACAACTAAGTTTCAATAGATTTAATTCAGTTTTTTTACAAGGTTTCATGATTTGAGTTTTACCTGGGTTTCATGAGTTTCGTGAGGCATGGCTAAGTTACATGATGCTCTTGGATAGGTTTTATGAATAAGTTTCATCATGTTTCTTGAGATTCAGGAGGTTCACAGATATGTTTCAGGATATTTCACGGATAAGTTTCATGATGTTTCACAGATAAGTTCCATGATAAAGTTTTATCTAGTTTCATGAGTTTTAGTGGTTACGGCTAAGTTATATGACGTTCTCAAATAGGTTTCATGATTAAGTTCCGTCAAGTTTCTTGAATTTCAAGAGGTTCATAGATATATTTAATGATGTTTCACAGATAAGTTTTATTAGATTGTACAGTGTTCCATCAACACAATTTAATTTCCTCAGCTCTTAATAGCTCTCACGACTAAGTTTCAAAAGATTTTATTCAATTTTTAAACTCATTGGTTCTCTCTTAAACTTTTGAAATTGGTTTTTTGAAACTCAATTGAGATTCTTCTTAAACTCATTTTAATCAAGTTTCAAATTTTAAACATGACATAACTTATATTTTTATATTGAAACCCATTGATTTTTTTTTTGAAATGTGTTGAAACCATATGAAACCTATGAAACATACTCTAAAACTTTAGAGTTTGCCTTTTAAAAACTTAGTTGAAATTATTCTAAAACTCATTTTTTTAATCAAACTTCAAATCATTTGAAACCCATCGGAATTTGTTTAAACACGCTAAAACGTTGTGAAACTAGTTTGAAACTTTTTTGAAACCTGAAGAACATGCTCTAAATTTTTTTAAATTAGTCTTTTGAAACTCAGTTGAAATTCTTTTAATCTCATTTTAAGTCAAGTTTAAGATTTGAAACTAGGCAAAACTTGTAGTTTCACATTAGAAACTCATTGAAATTTGTTTTGACATGCTAAAACACTTATAAAACCCATTTGGAATTCTTATGAAACCTACAAAACATGGATAAAATGTCTTGAAACCTTGTGAAACATACCTATATTGTTGAAAATAATTCTAACAGCAAAGCGTTGGATAATAGTACTCTAATAAATATCCATCTTTACTTTATATTCTCTGTATGTATACATTAAATATAGTTTTTAGTGATAATAACTTCGTACAATCTAGTTATTTTCAATATCTTTTTAGTTTATATGTTAAAAAGAATACAATTTATAAACTTAGACTGGCAGTAGATTTTGGCTCTACACTTCTCAGACGGGTCTCAGTCTGCACAACTCGCTAAACGAGAACACCTAGGCAGGTTTTGCAGAGTAGTGTACTTAATTAGTACTCTCCTGCCTAAATGGCAGACTAGGACGGCAACTTTCATGCCAACCTTGCTTTGGTTTAAAGACAGTTACGTTAACGTAGCCTGTTTTGCTTTTGCTTTCATGGGGATTGTGAAGCTCACATACCATTGGTATCAGTTAACTAGTTGCGAGCTTGGAGTCCATAGTTGGCGACACGGCTCTGTGCAGTTGGTAATGCGATGCAATTTACACAGTCGCATCACCGACCACTAGATGCAAATTGGATGGTCAAAATCAGCCTGGACGCTGTGCATATACTGTAGCAGTAGATACGATCCGCTGGTTATTAAAATGGACAACCGAGATCACCTGCAGTACTTAACTTGCGGTCGCCAGTTGTGACTGCAGGCCATCTCTGTCCCATAATTGGTGCCCCTCGGGCAAATCCAACCTATCTCGTTTATTTTGCCAAGCAAAATGCATACCGTTTGATCCCAACTGTTTTTGCGCCCAAATAAGCTGTCAAGGAGAAAGCCTCTAGAACTGAACAAATCAACAGAACCCCTAATTTTGTTCCTTATTAGCAACACTCTGCAAAAGCAGCCTCTGAAGTTCTGACGACTCTGGAGCCTTGTTGCCCATTTTAGCCTTCTGCATTTCTTGTTAAATTGTTAATGGCTTTTCAGCTTTAAATTTCGCTTTTACTGGGTCTCACTCTTTGATGCTTCAGGCTTTCAGTATATGGACCCAACATATTCCTTAGCAACCTGCTTTTGTTTCGGCTGCCATCTCGTATTGCACCTGCATCCTGATTCCTGCATGTATAGTGGACTTGGAGCAAGCTTATCCGAGCTTGCAGTTTGCATACAGGAATCTCTGCATTCCATTACTGCTGCTGTTAGTTCTGGTTGCGGTCTCTATTCAAGTCTGGTCAGAGTCAATGCACTATACCCAAACCAAACTATTGTCGTTAGGGAACAACTAAGGAGCTTTACCATGTCAGGTTTAGCATATCCTGCCAGGGCAAAAGGTGAATGTTGGACAGCACAGCCTTCCTTCCTCTGTCCCTCGGTCCCTCCATCTGACGTTACGTTACTGTGAAAGAAATACTGCTAGTAAGTTTTAAAAGAAAGGCGAAGGAAAAAAAGAGAAGTATAACTCTGCTCCTTTAATTCTTTTAAGCACTTCGAAGGAACTTTTTACATTTGAACTAGTCGAGTTATTTTTATCCGTTCCCCACTGAATTTTAGACAAAACCGTACTAATCATGTACTATTTATATTTTCTCATTGACTCTCTGTTAATTAATCTGCTTTCGGCTTCAATATTGTCAAGGTGAGACGTCCAAGAACAGGCTATTCATGATTCTTGTGTTTTTCTCCAATTATTTTTACATAGTTCTCAAGAGATCCATCTCCAATTTAAGCATGCCCAATGTTGCAAAATTGTTCTGATAAACATCAGAGCTATTCCATCAATCGCTCACATTCTTCCTCTCATTCATCAAGCTCAGCTCATTTTATTCTAGTAGATGGAACCTGAGTAATACTAATACATTGGTTACTGGTATTGAATCTTGCTTATATGCACCACTATTTTAGAGTTACACAAATATTAAAGTATGACTGTAGAGTGGATGCTGATTACTTACACCTTCGATTACTTCAAAATTTACGCAACTTGTATTAGGAGGAAATGAACACAAGCACATTCCTTCACATCACACTGCAAGAACTGGCATTCTCATCATTGAACGCGTCACCGTAAGTGTCTCGTGGCGGCGAGAAGGCGCTCCTCTGTGATGCTCCATAGTAGTAGTCATCCGTTGAAGATTGTTGATAGCGATATGGCGATGGCTGAGGATAGTAGTAAGGCTCATACGGCGATGACCGATTGTAGTAAGAAGGCGAGTACTCATCTATGTAACCCTGTGATGGTCCAGGCCTTGCCATTGGCATTGGCATTGGCATTGGCATCGGTGTTGGTGTTGGCGTGGCAGCGTAGTAGGCTGCGCTTGTCGTCGGACGCGCCACATTGTAGCTCATGACATGCACCGGCTGCGGTGTTGGCATGTGATTCACGTAGCTGCCTCGATCGTATTCCACTGTCACCCTGGCATCAATCGGCTTCTCCTCTTGGCGTTGCTTTGCTTTCCCTCTTGCCTGATTGGATTGCTGTCCTGTTGCCGCCTTGGTATCATCACCGGTATTGCCATTGGCGTCGGCCTTGGCACTGGAGGCAGCTTTGCTTTCTTGAGACGGCTTTGGGGTCTCATCGGCACTTTTCTTGGGCTCCGGGAAAGGTTGAGGATTGCTTGGCTCTGCAGCGCTGGCGACCTCAGCGTTGTCGGGACCGAGCTTCTCGGCAGGTTCATTCGGCTTGCTGCCCTCATCATTTTGGTTCTTGGTCTCTTTGCTTTGGTTCTCTGCAGATTGCTGATGCTGCTTTGGCTCCTCAGGCCACGGCTCAGCCTGCTTGCCGGATTTGCGCAACTTCGCAACGAGGATGTCGGCGTTGACCCATCTAGAGGCGGTGACCGTGACCTTATTGCTCCGGGCATCGATGTCGCATTGGAACACGCCTTCAAGGTCAAATGAATTTAGGTCAGTATAGCCATGTTTACTCATCGTTTTGAGCTATTTGCTCATTTTATTTCTCGCGTCTTCTTTTCACTATGTCTTTATGTTTGTACCTAGAATTATCCTTCCTATTACTGTTATGCATTGTTAATAATTATGCAATGCAAATTGACCTATCAGGGTACAGGATTTCAATTCAAGATACAATTTTCCAACATGAAAATTTCGCAAAGACCGCTAAAACTGCACAACTACATGGTAACTGTCATTGTACATTCAATTCGGATGTTAAACAAGAGTACAAGACATACCATCAACATTTTGGAGCACTTTCTTCACCTTCTTTTTGCATCCTTCGCAATGAATGGATGCCCTCAGCACCAGAACCTAGATCAGGACAAACCGATCAATTATCAGCACACTTACATGGCCTTTAGCACAAGAGAGAGAGAGAGAGAGCAATACAGCAAAAACACGGAGATTGAACATTAAGCCAAGAGAAATTTAAAGAACAGATTAGTGGGCCACAGCCACTTATAGTCCTGAAGAACAAAAATTACTAGCGGCTGCAACAGACTAGTGAGCTGAAGAATTGCTATCCATAAGATTACAGAAAACAAAACCAAGAGAATGAATATTAGTACCTGGCACTCAATAGGTTCTGAGGCCATGAGAGCAGGTGAAGGAATTTGCAGGAGAGGGGAAAGTGAGGGAGGCTTGTACTGTGAGGGAGCGTTGAGGAGATTTTATACCCTGCACTAGTTTAACAAGTGGAAGGAATAAAAACCACTACTATGGAGAGTAGTGGGGGTTTCGTTGGGCCTGTATTTTAGTTTGGTTTGGTTTGTGACTAGGGGAGGCGCCTTTACAAGTGTACAAAATACACCCTCAAATTACCACACGGAAGAACAAATTACCAAAGCTAAAGCAAAGCTGAAGCACAGCTCCCCAAACTGGCAAAAGTGAAGACGATTTCATGAAGGAGATGCACTAAATTACCACACGGAAGAACAAATCAAATTTAATATTAGGGTATTCCTCTAATGGAGTCTCGCTAAGATTATGTTCCCTTCCCCAGATTATTCTGGTGTTCTAGGCAACGGTGGATTAGTGGCTACCTTTATCATGCGAAATACGAAAAAGATAGGCCACTGCTTTCGGTAGTGTTCTACCGTTGTGACATATAATACACCTTTTTTTGCATGGAGGTGAAGAAGAAAGCATCTATTCGAGCCTTGCCTTTTGACAATGCTTAGTTGTCCAAGGGGGAGTTACTTATATCTCGCTTTAGTCCATGATTAAACCCAAAATGCTAATGTTAAGTCCATGTTTGCGAAAGGTAAAGTATGGATTCATCTGGAATTAATCTTTTGAAGAAAAGAGAAAGGATGTGTAAAACGTAACAAATTTGATACACTTTGTTACTCTGAAAAGAAAATGTCATCTTGGCAGATCATGTATGCTTACTTGCTTAGCATTGGAAGGAAGTAGATGATGGACCTGTATTGGAGGGCTGAACTTCTTTTACATTGTCCTTGCAGAAGTGCATGCTGAACTGATGAACAAGAATATAAAGATGTAAACAACAGCGGCGAAAGTGCAGCAAGAGATCGAGAGATGCGCATTTCGATTGTAAGAGATTGCGACACACTAACCATTGTGCAGGTTTATGCAGTTTCCCACTCAAAAAGGGAACTTTTGACCCATCTACTGTTTTAACACAGTCAATTTCAGTAGATAATGCGGTCATGTTCAGGTATGCGATATTTTGTCACACACTTTAGTTACTCTGTTCCATGAAGCGCTATATTTGTCTAGCTCTCTGAAACTACATTATCGTTCTCAGCTGTCCTTATGACAATTACTGTTTTAACACTTATTGCAAGTGCTTTTCATTTCTGCGCTTCTGCTAGTTTTAACATCTGAGAACCTAGAAGAACGAGTACTGTTTTACACTTATTGCAGGTGCTTTCATTTCTGCACTTCTGCTAGTTAGTTTCTAACATCTGAGAACTTATGGACTAAGACCCATATTTGGCAAAGCACTTGATTTCCCAAACAAAATCAAACTCTACGTCATGATTAGAGTTCATAATATCGTCGATAATCGCTTGAATATCACGATTATCGAGCGTATCGAGCTGGGTCGACATCTAGAACCGCTCAGTAAACCGGTGAAATTCAAATGCAATTTTTTAAAAATAATCAAAGTGTCAAAATTTTTGAAAATTTGTGTGATATCTCGAGGCAATGCTAATGATGCTATAAAATTTTCATATGATTATCAGATATATATATATTTTTAAAAATTCTGATAGTGCTACTATCTTTATATATACTGTTTTTTTTTTTTTATTTTCTAGAGACACTAAATGAAGTCTAATATTTAAGAAAATTTTTGTGTGAGGTCCAGAGGCAATTCTAACAATGTTGTAAAATTTTTAGATGATGATCAGATATGTGTATTTTTTAAAAAAATCTAACAATGTAACGGTCTTTGTATATACTCTTCAGTTTTTTATTATCTAGGGGCACTAAATGAAGTATAATATTTCTAAAATTTTTAATACATGATCCTTGGGAACTCTTTATAGTACCATTAAAATTTAAGAGTATGATCAAGCTTGTAAATTTTTATAAAAATCTGACAGTGTCTCTAATCCTTTTTATTAATTGTTATTTTTATTTTTTAGAAGTACTAAATGAATTGAAAAATTATTGAAATTTCTTTGAGGTGTTTTGTACATTAATTGATATTTATTCTGATTTTATGCAATTTTCCACTATTTTTTCAATTTTTCCTTGATATTTTTCTATTTTTCATTCGGTTGTCGATTTTCCATAAAAATCACTTGATAATCGCTGAATAGCGGTCGATAATTAACGATATCAGGTGATAATTGAGATTTTTTGCCCCAGTTTAACCGCTGACTTCAAATCCGTTTAACTTCATAAACTGTTCGATTTTTGACGATTTTCGACCGATTATTGACAAAAATGGTGCAGGTGGGTCTTTCGATTTTCCACCCTAAATCAATATTGTCCTTATCACGATACATCATCATCTCCCTTCTTTTCTGAAGGATCCGTTCCTATCAATATCGCTGGGAAACTTCTAGGAAAGAAGAGAATTTTGTTTAAATAATATATTTTTTAAAAGGAATTGCGGCATTAATACAGACAACAGAAATTTTGCAAAAATAATACCTCGTCGCCGAATCATGTGGCAAAATAAGCGTAGTCGCCATACGGGTGGACGATTATTGTATTTTTGTCATACCATACGGCGACTACTGCTTAATCCCGCCGTTAGCATTGCCCGTCAACACAAATCGCGGCACCGCGTGTAATTTTCGCCAAACCTCGGCGACCAACCAGATTTCACCAAGCCGTATGGCGATAAGGCTATTGTCACCACATGGTTACAGATTTTTTTTTATTTTTTTGAACCTTGGTTTCAATTATAAAATTCTGAACTCTGTTAAAATAACACCGACTTTTCATAGTTGACGTTCGCAAGTTACAGTAAATTTTCGAATGAAATCAATGTAAAAAATATCTATTGTAAATTTAATTTTCTCTACAAAATATCTTACAATTTTCATAATTTATTTTATGGGCACCTATTGCCACCGTAATGTCTAGCGATGAGGCTATTGTCGCCATACGGTTTGGAAAATTTTGGTTGGTCGCCGACAAGTTTGGCAAAAATTACACGCGTCGCAATTTGTACTGACGGACAGCGCTAATGGCAGGATTAATCAGTAGTCGCTGTACAGTATGGCGAAAATACAATAACCATCCACCCGTATGGCGACTATGCTTATTTCACCACGCGATTCGGCGATGGGGTATTATTTTTGCAAATTTTCTATTGCCTGTATTAATGCTGCAATTCCTTTTAAAAAATATATTATTTTAAAAAAATCGTATCATTTGTATGTGACTATCCCTTTCTCAAATTTCTTCCTCCTTTGTCCGTCCTCCCATCACCACAAACAAAACAGCTGCTGTCTTGCTCCTTTTCGCTTAGCTGGAAAGGAAGATAGCTAGATCGATGGCACAGGTTTCTCTGCGACTGCGATGCAAGCGAAAGGAGCGCAAGAAAAGCAACAGTGTGGAACTGTGGATGCAATGAACAAAATTAAGAGGGGGGGAGAGAGAGAGAGCGCGATCTCTGAACTATGGCATTTGATCTCCCTCTCTTTTGTGCCTTTCAGAAGCGGCTTACGTCGTCTTTAGTTTTTGTCTGGGAGGAGTGAAGAATATTTCTGGCCTTGACGATCTCTGGTGCATCGTCGGCGTTGGGCTTGGATGGACACGTATGCGGCATTAACGAGAAGAGAGGATAATGACTGGGAAAAAGAAGGAACACCTGGCAAGGCAGGACCGGCAGGCAGTGGAAGGAAAATCAAACGCAAGTTCACGCAGAGCCTCTGTTCAGTGGTGCCTGCCAGTTTCTTTTGTTGTAAACGTCGAACGCAATCGTCAATTGTAGATGCAATCATAGAGAGCAAAACAGCAGACACACAATGTTCAGTGGTGTTCCTGCCACGTTTACAAGAAACTATATATAGCGTGAGAGAGAGTTCTTCAAAGATAAAGTCCTAACTTCCTTATCTCACAACACTTTTTTTCACTCGCTACTACTAAAATAGTTAATTGTGCTTTAGTTGACCCGCATATCACCATGTCACAAGACATATAAGAAAGGGATATTGTTCGTGCTCGTAGCATCAAATTTTTTTGATACGCACAGCATCTCGGTTGTTAAATAGGGATGGATACACATGCAACAGGGCTCGTCTTGATCAAATTCTGCCGCCTTAGAAGGATGCGGGCGATGGGGGTATCAATCAAAATCTCAGGAGTATAGTTGCCATGGCAGAGGCCCTCCTAGCAAGGTAGACCACGCCGCCCACACATTTCACAAGATCTCATACCACTAACCCCAACAGAATTCTGCTGTGACATGATAAACATAGATCAATGTGCATATCCACCAGCGTACTCCTAATTCAATATGCAATACCAAATTCCCAATTGACCGTTACAAAATGGCATGCCCAAGCAATAATGGCCTCATTAAGTAGCAATTAGAACTAAGCTACTTGGCAAATATACAGAAGGGGCAAAAGTTATAAGAACGCAGAATTATCCAGCGCAACACATCGCCCAAAGGTTAAGTGCATTTGCCTTGACATTCAGTGAATTATGCTTGTCCTAACAATCCCCAAAACTTTTACATCAGAATTTGGCAACTAATCCAGATAAGACATCATTGTTCAACAACTGTTGACGATCAAAACTGCCTCTACCATTTCCGAAGACCACGTTTCCGTATCATGTTAGAGCTATACTTCACTTTCCGAGGGGCGTGACAAGAAAAAACATATGGAAACGATCAGTCGTCATCTTTCTTCGGCTTACGGTATGTTTCCTCGATGTGCTTTGCCATGAAAACATAAGTGTTGAATAGCTTCTTGACATTTGGAACGTTGTAGTTCTGAGCTACATAGACACCACATCCCATTCCCAGCACGAATGAGAAGCTGCCCCTGAATAACCCCATTGCGAGAAGACCTGGCAACAATAATAAAATGCTTATGTACATCCAAAAATATGGTTCTGACAGCCATATTTACTAATTATGCCCATCTTGCAAGGCTATGATGCACAGACACGGAACACAACATCGACATGGAATTCGTCATTTTTCAAAAATGCCGACACAGCTATACATATTTAAATAATAATAATATACATATGTATTATTATCTATTTTTACATATGTATTATTATCTAATTCTCTACGTACTTATCAAAATGAAATAATGTAAAGCGTAAACTAGGAATATGTACCTCAGCCTTTGCAGTTTCACTAGGTACTTTCACCTTAGGATACATCTTTCAATCACCATTACTAATTTTCAGTAAGTGCACTTTGACTTTAAAGTAGCTATTAGTGCCAATATATTTGCAATACTTGCATCTCTATTTCACATTTCCTATGAATGGACCACTATTATCTAGAACGTCAACATGGTTCCACAATAAAGCTTTAATGTTGGTGTTTTGCTCCTCTCAGGTGGCTAAGGCAACCTTTTAGGTTGCTAAGCTGGGCCAAATTGTGTCATTATATTTGTCAGATACGTGTCGATGAAGTGTCAAAGCTGTGTCGAACATTAAAATTTTTTATTTTGGCTATCTAATTGTCCAATACGCGACCGATACATGTCGGTGTCGTATCCGTATCGGACATAGTGTCGGACACCGATACGGCACCAAACCGATGTATCGGTGCTACAGAGCTGCAAGGTCACCAAAATTGGACTCTTGAACCAAAGGTTTCCTTTGAAAATTAGACAGCCAAAAACAGCTAGAAAAAAAAAGTAGAGTTCAGTTTCTTCGAAGTAATTCTATCGACTGAAATTTCAACAGAGCTTAGAAAACAATGCACTACATATATACAGAAATAGTGAAATTTCAGTGAAACATGCATGCTTCACAATTCTGGCAGCACTGGAGGTGGAGGTCTGGAAATGCTCATTTGTCAAGTCACCTAAAATTCAGAACTTAGGGCACCGCATCACCATGAATGTTTTAGGAACTGACACCAAAGAATGTTTGCCTATTTTAAGGGTGATTCCTGAAAGTGTTTTACGAAGTTGATTACATAATTAGTCCTGATAATAATGAGTGGAGTTTTCTGCATTTTCTTCAAATAAAAAAGGGAAATTTTTGTTCCTCTCACTCAAAATGTGTGCAATATCGCTACTGCCATCAGAATTTCCTTATTTCATTTTTGCCATCCTTCCAAACGTGCATAGTTCGTTTTTGCCACTCTATTTTCTGATATTTTCGCATATTTCTTAACGGTCAAACGGAAAATTGGACGGAGTGGCAAAAATGGAATACACACTGAAGGAAGGGTAGCAAAAACGAAATGAGCAGATTTCTGATGGCAGAAACGATATTGCACACATTTTGAGTGGTATAAAAAAATTTTCCCAATAAAAAATGGTCAGATATGGAATGTTCTCCGGATCTATGCTTATTCTCAACTCCCCGAAGCATTCCGTCGCTTGCTTGAGTAGGGCATTGCCAATGTCTGAAAAGAAAATGCGTCTTGTAACTAGTGGCATTTGAAAAGCTTGACTGTAGGCCCAAATTGCGCTTCCCCATGGTAGATTCAAATACTGACGTTGCAGATGCAACTAAAGGACTTCTGAACGTAAGTTCAGTTAGAATCAATATGAGTGTGCACTGCCGTATCAAAGATCATAAAACTAGTGTGTGCATAAGCATCAATTTGCTTACTTCACAAATGCCGGTGAACAAAAGAGGATTTGAAGAAACTATACATAGCTGGGCATTGGTAACAGTCAGGTTCACCCCAATCTGCGAACGTCATAATCACATCATTCGCTTGCACATAAAAATCGAATCACTCTCCCTCCCAACAACTCACCGTTATTGCTAATAGAACATTTTGTTGTAAAACAACCACGGTTTTATCCAGTGGATGCAGTAAAGCACGATCGACAAATCTAGCAAGAAATCCACACCATACGTGCAACTGTGCCATCTACGAGATGTAGCAACCAAAGGGGAACTTTTGTACTGACCTCCGTGGCGGTGAGGAGTCGTGGGCGGCGGCGAGTTGGTCCGAATCCAGCGACGCGGTTTTCCAAGACGGCAGCCGGCAACGTCGAGGTCGAGGAGCGGCGGGAAGGACGGAAAATCCCGCGGGGTGAGCCAAGGAGGCGGACCAGAGGACGCCGAATCCGGCGACAGGAGCTCAGGAAGCGAAGGGGAGGACGGCGACTCCGGTGGGGGGCGGCAGGGAGCTAACCCTAATCGCAAGGGGCGAGAGCGAGAAGGGTCGAGAAGGTGGTGGATGGATTTCAGGACTTTATAGTAGGTACCGGCGCGTAATTTCTTCGAACTCTGGTGGTAACCACCGATCAGCCCACTAAAACACCATGGGCTGGGTGTTAGGGCTAGGGCCGAAGACCTTTCTATTGGGCTTGCTAATTGAAATATAATGGGCCAAAGCCCATAATTTGTCTTTTGGGCTTGGTAAATTTTACCGCGTTGTTTTTCCTTTCCATTTCTTTGCTACTCCATATACACTAGTGGCACAGACCACGCCTGGTAATCCTAGATAGCCATGCCTTAAGGGTCTGTTCGGTAGAAACTTTAGATCTCAGTTTTATCTGAGATTTGAAATTTATAAGTTAAAATAAAGTGAATTAAGTTTATATTTTTGTCTAAAATGTAAATAAGATGATTATCTAAATATTATTAATGTATTCACAGCTCCAGATTCATAGATCTCGTGAAGCTGAAGCTCTACCAAACACACCCTAAGTCTTCGTTACTGGCGAAAACGGTGTCCTGCATCCTGGCATAAAAATTAAGCTGCCTGTGTACTTAGTTTGCACTTCAAATGCTGCTACGTTGTAAAAACACAAACTCCTCCTCCTACTTGCAGCATTTCTATGCCCTATCTCTAAATTAGTTAAACTCATTACAGCCGCACAAGTCGAATCTCCACTTAAAGAGTAGCAGCGCAATTACTAGGAGAGGATAAATTATAAATATGCACGAAGGAATCGTCATGTCGATGGCTGAGATGGATCGACGGCATGCGGAGGAAACCAGGGACGTACAGAGAACGACATCAAGTCAAAAACATATATTCTCTCATGTCCCGCGAGATAGCTAGCTAGCTGGATGCATATATCCTGTGATTGCTGAGCAGACAACAAGAAGCTTCTATCTGTCTCTACAGAACAGTTGATTACTAGATGTCTAATTAGCAGTTTGCATAAATGTAATCAGTAAGATTAATTAGTCGAACGTATTGCCACCAGTGTACGTGAAAACTGCCGGTTTCAGATAGATCCAGCTAGCCTAGCTCTAGAAAAAATGAGTGGAAGCGGTCCTAGCTCTAATCCCTGAATATATAGAGTACTTAGAAATTGGCCAAATGTTAATTAGGCAGGTCAAGGTGAAAGAACAAATTGTGTTTGAAAACTGGAGTGCTCCATATTTCAAATTAAGTAGGATCTTGTGCCCCTGACCTATGAGTAGAAGCTACGCGATCCCGATGTCCTTTCGCAAATTCACGTGAATATAAAAGCACGTTCGATCTTACAGACACGGTACAGTACTGTCTACTGCCAGTGCTATTACTGTCAAAATGTGATTTAAAAAGCAATTAGTAACTAATGCCTCACAAGCCAACACACTCATGGGACCTCAGAAAGATCTAAATAACCAAAACCATCATGTGGTACCAGGTGATGCTAGGTATGCTCCGGCACCTCCAAAATTTAGAAAAGTTGTATAAAATTATCTTTGTAATGTGCTACATTTGTTTATTGAATTAGTTCTCATTTTGGAGGTTTGCAATTTTTAAGACTTTAGAACTATTTATATTGTGTTTTTAGCAAATTTCAAATATATGTACATCCCTAACTTACCAAGACCAGCACACATGCATGCATGAGATGAGTGAGATACCACGCAAGTGAACAAGCTAACCCGCGCACTATGCACAGGCCGTAGTATATATATATATACATACGTCAATACACCACGTATATATATAGTATATACGTGATCAAGAGTACGTACATGCATACACACATACAATTAACATGCACCTACGTGCAGGTACGTACAAACCAGTGGGGCGCCGATTGAGGTCGATGGTGGCTTGGCCTTGATAATTAGACTTAGACGTCGATGACGCGGAAGGAGTCGCGGTTCTTGATGACGATGTCGTACATGTGCACGGAGTTGAAGTAGCCGAAGTCCTTGGGGAGCGAGATGAGGTCGACGGACGAGCGCTTGTGGAACTGCAGCATGCCGACGCCGTCGCCGACGCCGTAGAACCGCTCCCAGCCGAGCGCGTAGAGCTTGCGCTCCAGCGACGCGTAGGACGTGATCACCTCGCCCGTCGGCGTGTGCAGCAGCGCCTTGCGCCTGGTCCCGCCCGCGGCCGCCGCCGCCGGCGCCGCCGCCGGGTTCTCCACCAGCTTCACCACCCCGTTCCTGAATACCCACACGCCCGACATGATGCTGCTCCTCTGTCCCCGGCCCCCTCTATATATGTATGTATCGTGTTCTCTTGGTGTTGTGTATATGTGAGTGGTTGTGTGTCACTTGCTGTGTACTTAATCTGTAGCTAGTATTACTTTGTAGTTTGGGTTGGAGCTGGCTGGGATGCGGTAAAGGATGGAGAGCTTGGGGCCATAAATAGGGGTGCTGCCGTACTTGTGGGGCAGAAGGACGCATGCAAAGCAAAAGCTAGCCGGCCAGTGATCGATCGGCGCATGCATACGTATGTACCATAGGCAGATATAGGGTGTTGGGTATCCTGAAAATTTGAACAACTTTGGAAAATCACCTCTTTAATAGGTTAAACTAGGAATGTTTTCACGGCGGAAACATCGTGCGTGTTGTTTTTTAATAAAAATAATTTCGTTTTTTGAGGTTTTTTTAAATTGTCGATAAAATACGTGAAACGGTTGAAAGAATACAAACGTAATTAAGATTTTTTATATTCATTTGGGATCCTCTCACGAAGAATCCGCGATTGCGCAAAAACAAAAGGTTCTTTTTGTGAAAAATAGCTAGAATGATCTAAACGTATTTACGCCATTTTTTGGCATTTATTTAGGGTCCTTTCATGAAAGTTTCACGCTTTTGCTGAACCAAAAGGTCATTTTCGTAAAAAAACTACTGAAAGGACCTACACATAACTACATTTTTTAGAGGCGCTCATGGATGGGAGGACACGTGGAGTGGCTCCTTGGCCAGGAAGTCTGCCAACTTTAGTATATAGCTAGATAGAGAGGCGCGTGATGCCGCGCCCAGTGAAAAAATTCGACCCGATTTTTTCAGCAAAAAATACAATCTCGTTTTTCTCGGCAGCGTTTTTTCTTAATTGGCTGCAATCGCGTTAAATTCAAAGGTCATTTTCGTGAAAAATAGCTGGAATGATCTATATATAATTACACTCTTTTTTGGTATTTATTTAGGATCCTTTCACGAAAGATTTGTGACTTTGCTAAATCAAAAGGTTCTTTTCGTAAAAAACTGCTGAAAGGATCTACACGTAATTATTTTTTTAGGGATGTTCGCAGAGGGAGGACACGAGGCGCGTGATGCCACGCCCGGCAAAAAAATTTGACCCGATTTTTTCTGCAAAAAATACAATTTTGCTTTTCTCGACGGTGTTTTTTTAAATTGGCGCGTTTGCGTGTAAAAATAGTTGGAATGATCTAAACGTAATTATGTTTTTTTCACATTTATTTAGGATTCTTTCACGAACAATTCGCGATTTTGTTGAACCAAAAAATCCTTTTTGTAAAAAACCGCTAAAAGGATCTGCACATAATTACTAATTTTTCTAAGGGCATTCGCGAAGGGGCGACACATGGCATCGGAGAAATACTACTGTGCGTGCGTATACATAATTACGTATAGTATATAACAAGCCAAGCCGACCATGCGTGAGCTGCGCGAGGGGAGCTGGCGTGACGTGGCAGGGCTAGCTCCTAGGCGGCGAAGTTTTCGAGCTTTAGTATATGTATGATTTGTTGATTAAATTTTTCTTGATTGTAGTGGTTTGAGATTTGTAATATCTTAGAACTATTTGTATTATATTTTTAGCAAATTTTAAATATATATATTGTATTTATGATATTACAAAACTATTCTATGAGAGTATATAGTAAGTACATGTGAAATGTGCATTCTTTTAAATGTTTTCTAGATCCGCCACTGTACATGCTTTTTGACAGAGGGCAGTGCACGCATGGCCAGGGGATTCATGCGTGTGTGTGTAAGGGTGGACGTAGGAAAGGAGATCAGTGAGGTCGTCAATACAAACTCATAATGTTAATTCGTAACTTGTAATAAGATGAACAAGAACTGTACTAAGTTTGGGAACGTTGATATTGCTCAATCAATACACTTTAAATCCACAACTGTTGAGTATATATGCGTGCACCGTGCGAAATAAAAGGGCGTCGTGCATGTGCTGTGCCGAGCGTATCTAAGCAATCAAGAATGGACGGCCTATACAGTCTGCGTCTTTGCCATCAGAGGCGAGTGCAACAAGGTAGCATCCCATTTAGGGATGTGCATTTAGTTAATTCAGTTTTTTCGGTTTTGGATTTTACTAACCGAACCGAAATCGAACTTGTCTAAAAACCAAACCAAATCAATTCGGTTTTCAGTTTTAGGTTAACCGAATTTCTCCAAGTGCAGCTACCCTCATTACAACCAGTACATCATGCTAAGTTGATTTTGACTTGGAAAAAGTAGCTTCAGATCCACTATTTTACATTAGCTCTTAAGTTTTCCAGATTTTACACCTATTAATTATTTGGTAAATTAATCATCCAAATCAGGACTAGCAAATTGGTAAATTAATCATCTAAATCAGGACTAGTAGTTTTGTGCCCTTCACAATAATGATTTCTTCTTTGTAACTGGCAGGTAGATGAACTATTGAACTGAAACTAATCAGGAAATCATCAAAGGCCTTTGCGGCTGACTACAAATACAATGGACAATATTTCAGGTGAGGTACCAGAGTAGGCACTCACGCTGCCGTCGGACGCCGCCCCGTCGTAGCCACTTGAGGACCATGCGATGAGGCTGCCACCACCGCCATGTACCAGATCCATGCATCTGGCCGCCTTGCCGAGCACCTCCGCTTGAGGACCACGCTGTCGAGGCCACTGCCACCACGGCCGAGAGCCTCTACACCGCCTCCACTACTAGATTTAGCCGCCAAGCATGGGGGAAGAGCCCGAAGAGGAGTCGTCATGTCGGGGGAGGTCAGGATGCGCCGAGGGAGGAGACCGGCTGGCCAGGGGAGGAGGCGTCAGTTGTGGGCCGTCGAGGCTCAAGAGAGCTCAAGGGAGTCAGGGAGGACTAAAGGAAGGCAGGCGCCGCCACGGCATCGAGGGAAGTGGTGTCGAGGGAGCCGGGTGGACGCGTCGGTCGTCACCCATTTGGGAGCTCAAGGGAGGAACCGAGCAGTAGGGGCTAGAGCGGTGGAACCTGGAGGGCAAGCAACACGCCGACACCGAGGGAGGAGACTCAGGCCATCAGAATCGCCAAATCAAGAGAGTAGCGCGAACCGTGTAAGCCGAAGGGAAGAAGCTGGATCTGGATCTAGAATGGTCAAGCTCAATCTGGATCTAGGGTTGGCTTTAGTAGTCTGGTGGCTGGGACACTTGTGCTTGGGGGATTATTTGGTGAATTGATGCTAGGTGCATGTAAGTGAATTGGTGTTCGGTTAGTCGGTTCGCCAGATCCAAAACCGAACTGAAAACCGTTAACCGAATAGCGATAGAATTAAAACCGAACTGACAACCAAAAACCGAAAAAACTGTTTTTCGGTTTATTTAGTTTGGTTCAGTTTTTCGGTTTCGGTGAATTAATGCCCACCCCTAATCCCATTCTCATGCCCTATGTCCGGCCTTTTCACTGTACACGTCATTTAGAGCAAATAAATTCATTGTATACAACCTTCCTCTAAGTTTATGCCATATATTTTATCTTAGCATATATATAGATCAAAGACACATTAAAATTAACTAGATTATCCTTAATTATTATCTCTAGATATTATATTTAATGCACACATATAGAGAATATTAAATAAATATAGATGTTTATTAGGGATATAAAATGAACATCATATCAATTTATATTAAAACATAAAATCTAGCCTATAATTATAGATGAAATTATTTAAAAAATACGTACTACAAACTTAAACAGAGCAAGTACTATATAGCCGATAGTGTACACTCAGGATCGCAAAACCAGTGCTAGCAGCTAGCATACGTACGCACTTACGCATATGTGGTAGCTACTTAGATTTCGTCCGAATCTTTAGCTTGCGGTCAGTATGGAACTAACCGATACGTGCACGCATGCATCAATGACTCTTCATTGAGTTTACCAAGGCCGGCAACGCTAGGTCTTAGCTATATAGGGTAGATACGTACATGTATTGTCGAAGAAGATCTTCTTAGAGCATTTCCAATGGTATTACTTTAGCTAGTTATAAGAACACCATCTTAGTATTTTGCTTAGGTGAAAGAGAGAATACGAGGAGAGAGATATAGATCGGCTACTAATGTATAGCTATGCTATAACTAATTCCAAGACACTTATTATCTATTACATGTGGGCTAATATTTAATTTTATAGATAATGCTATAGCTAATCCATTGAAGAAACTGTTTATATGCTATTTATAGATGATATGGACATTTTATATAGCTAGTACCATTTGAGATGCTCTTATACCCTAGGGACTATCTAAAGTATGTTGAAGGGAGGTTCTCTCATATTCCGTGGACTTTATATCAGGGTATATGGTACCAGGAGTTAAGAGGATCCTCTCATACTCCGTGGACTTTATATCGGATTTTATCTTATATCCCACGGACTTTCCAAAAGGAGTATAGAGGAGAGGTCCTCTTCAGGGGCGGATCTACAAGGTATGCCGGGTGGGCCACGGCATACTCTGTAGATTCGGCTCAATACAGTCTATAATGCCGTCATTATCTTATACAATCAGATTTTAAAGGTCATAACTTTAGATCCGTAAATCCGATTGAGCTGATTCTTATTGGGTTAGTTTTGAAATTGAATCTAGTTTCTACAGTTAAAATTTCACATCAATCGAACGGTTGGATCTTTGGAAATTACTATTTTAGTTAACATGTGTTAGTCTGTTTTTCCTGAAACCGAAGCAGTTTTTTATAATTTGTTTAGGGGTGATTTGAGAATCAATAAAAATTTATTTTAGCTTCCGCGCAATTATTCACCCCTCTCTGATTGCTATATTAATGTATATCGATTCTACATGTGATTTAAGTGCAAGACTGCTAGTTGATTTATAGAGTAGAAATAAATATAATTGCTACTTTGCTAGAGACTAGAGAGTTGCTTGTTGATGCATTACTTTTTTTGTTTGTAGAGTTGTTGAATTATGAAGAGGAACGGAGACATTGCATCTCTTTTCCGGAAACATCATCACTTTTCCGGAAACATTACAAAACGAGAAGCAAAGAAGGCTGATGCTGCTTCATCTCTTTTTCGGAAACATTACATTTCTTTTCTGGAAACATTTATTGAGCGAAATTTTTTCTTCCAAATTGATGAAAATGATATAATCAAGAGTTTCATGGCTATTAGAAGGCGGAGCCCAGACAAAAAGGATAAGAAATAATATTGTATTCTTTGAACTATTGTAGGTGCGTAAGCTTCTTTTATGCATATTTCATACTTAAAATGTTCGAACTATTTATATTGTAATTTATACTTGTATTATCATATTTCTAGTTATTTTATACTCATATACCGAATTTCTCGACAACATTTGTAGTTGTTTACCGAATTATATATTATAGTATTAGCTCGGCATATCCTAACTTAAAATTCTAGATCCGCCATTGGTCCTCTTATACCCTGCGGACTCTTCAAGAGCTATGTGATACGAGGTAATGAGAGAAATCCCCCTCATATCCCGTGGACTCTCTAAAGAGAGTATTAGGGGGTGTCCTTTCATACCCCGTGGACTCCGAAGTTAGAGATCTCTGTCCCTACGGAACGATGACATGGGATTCACTACCACCCTTCTAAGATGATGAGAATGTCCATGCTTAAGACACCCTTCAAAGGGTAGGACAGTATTTATACAACAACCTGAGCACCTGTAATACAAGATATACAACTATTGAGTCCCGAGGAAACCCAAACCAGGAGATACCCATCTACTCCCCAAGAGGCCAAGAGCACACCAATATTAAGTAGAGTGCCTACCTTAGCACCATGTTAATTCTCCCTCTAGTGGATGCATCCGATCCTCACTCTCGTGTGTGCTTCTCACCGTACAACATCTACCGAGTATATATATATATATATGGAGCATCTGTCAATGTAGCTCGGCAAAAATAGCAAAGATAGCTTGCTGCTAGGTGCTAGCTAGGTGATGCGATGAGCGAGGAGTGACGGCGGCATCATGCCTACATGCACAGTGCGGTCGACAGTGATACCCGTGGAATCCAATCCTCAATCCACGAATGAGGAGAAGCGAAGCTATAGCTTAATTAGCCAGCTGCCAGCCTGCCACACATAGCGATCTAGCTAAGACAGCTACAGCAGACGTGCTATATATGAGTGGATAATCAGTCGGTTAAACTTTTTTTCGAGCTTTCTTCGACACTAATTTATTCTTATTTATTATAGTCTCCAGTATTGTTCGAGATCTAACTTCGAGCCGAGCCTAACGAGCCGAGCCGAAGTTGACTCTTGTTCCAAATCAACTAATTTTTATTTGAAAAGGAAAATAAATATAATCGGAACAATTTTAAAACAAGTCACCGAGCCAACTCAACAAACCTTTTTTCCAACCTAGTGCTATATGTGTGCGCGCGCGTGGAAGCATCGATTCGTCGATCGACTCGAACAGGGAGAGAGAGAAAGAGAGATGCGTCACGGGTGACAGCAAATAATCGACGAGACAAATTAATTCTCCTCTCTCTCTCTCTCTCTCTCTCTGATTTCTGTTGTGATCTATGGATCGACTTTATGGGGAGTGATATAAGCCCGGACAATTAGCAGAGAAGATAGCTTGATTGATCGCGATCGAACGCTGTTTGTGCTCCTGCTAAAAGGATTCGATCCCGTCGCCCATTTGCTCGGATCCGTGCACGATCCACGCTTCACAGGTTATGGTCTTCTCTACCTGGTTGAGTGAGAATATGGTTAGTCTAGCTTCCTTCTGTGCTCTGGGTACGTGGCTCACCTGTCTGTTGGTAACACTTACACATCTTCGTGTTTCACACCTCTCCAACGAATTCCACGAAAAAAAACAGAGATTTCACATTACCCTCAATAAGTCAAAAAAGTCAACTCTCATTTGGCTTTTAGTTATATGGAGACCGTTAAAGTTTGATCCAAATTCATTTCAATTTCATTTTCTAGTTTAATTTTAGAATGCTATTCGTATACAGAGTCATTTATATTCCACTATAAATATGTATCTATACTTAAAAAGTAATAGTTTATGAGTGACTGGTGGTCTTTGGGTTGCTAAAAAGCTCGTCTAGTCAATTAAAGAACCGGTTTGTAAGTTGCTGAATGTAAAGCGTAACCGTGCTTTCACAAGTCTCGTATGAGATAGGCCTGGTTGTTTGTTTAGTAACATCTCATGTTAGCCGTGCCATTAGGGTAAATGCATGGCTTGATAATTGGACTACAGGCAATTAGTTTGGGAGGGACTAATTTACACTCGAGCTTATCACAGGAGCCGTGCGCTCTCTGTCATATCGAGCCACGTGTCCACGTATATGTTCCTACGCGCTTCCTCTTCCCGCGCGTATGCGCGAACCAGACTACTCGTGTTGCAAGAGACCCTCGTGTTTAAACTTTGAAAATTTTAGATATGGAGTTCCAACTAAAAAAATCAACTAAAAAAATAAATTAAAAATTTTAAATTAGAAAGTTTCAACTCGAGAAATTCAAATAAAAAAGTTTCAACACGAGAAGTTTCAAATCAGAAAATTTCAACACAAGAAGTTTTAAATCAAAAAAGTTTCAATTAAAAAACTTTTGGCTTAAAAGTTTCGAATTAAAATCCAAATCGAAAAAATTTTACGAACAAGTTGATTCATATGAGTTGATTTTTCCTCATGTTCAGTGTTAAAAATTTTTAACCAAAAAAATCAAATCAAGAACTTTCAACTAGAAAAATTTTAACCCGGGAAATTTTAAACCAGAAAATTTTTCAAGTGAGGAAATTTCAAATCAAAAAATTTCAGTACACACACGTACGCCTTCTTTCTTATATGTACTCACCCGCGTACACAAGCATGAACTGCACCCTGGACTTAATCCGGTCAAGTAGGGATGGCAATTAGACCTGCGGGTTCGGGTACCCACGGGTTTTGCACCCGATCGGGTTGGTTTGGGTTTTAATTTTTACCCGCGAGTTCTTCGGGTCGGGTTCGGGTTCTAATTTTCACCATGGTACCCATCGTGTACTACCGGGTTTGAGTCGGGTTTGGTGCACCACCGGTTCGGCTTGGGTTTTTGGGTTCGGGTATCTTGTCAGGTCGGGTTTTGCAAAACCCACATCCGACCCAATCTATTGCCACCTATACTGCACAAACCCGTCAGGTTCTCGTCGGATTTCGGGTGCCCGCCGGGTTCAGATTCGAGTATAATTTTTTACTCGATAGGATATTCGGGTTCGGGTCGAATTTTCAATTTGGGTTTTGAGTCGGGTCGGATTTTATAAAATCCGCTCCCGATCCGATCAGTTGCCATCCCTACGGTCAAGGCCCACATGCGCATGGACCTCCACATAGAGCGCCCGCTGAGGGTGACCGTAAATTAGCATTTCCGACTAGTTTTGCGCTGCTAGGATCTTATACTCTTTTTGAGACCCACTGGTATCTTATACTTGAGTTGCGAACAACACGCTCGAACCGTGTAATACATCGTACGTGGACATAGCCTTTTGGTACTAGATTTTTTTTTTGAAGAAATTGTTAGTGCAACTTTCAGGGGTCGTTTCATACGTGCAAAGGTATGTGCGAATTTTACAGAATCCGGATAAAGGTCGAAGATTAAAAAAAAAGGACTACGAATTGCAGCGATAAATCCGAAATTGGCTTTTCTTTTTACCCACAAAGAATAAATCCTCCATGGCATGGCACCGCATGTGGAATCTCGAATTGGTTTACAGGAATATGGAAAGTTTTCCTCATCGGAAAAAGGCTGAATCAATTCCATCTGCTCGATTACATTGCACTACATTTTTCTAAGAGGAGAAAGAGATCGCCGCCGGAATCGTAATCGCTTACCATCGTCTCTCTCTCTCTCTCTCTCTCGCTCAATCCAGAAATAAGCAAAACGCAACCATGTGGCAAGATGCTCACGGAACGTAGCTTCAGCGACAATAATGCATGCCTCTCTCTCTCTCTCTCTCTCTCTCTCTCTCTCTCTGTGGAAGATGCAAGACATATCCTGGGGATGATTCACAATATAAACCAAGCACGCATTCCGATCCGATCGAAACGTTGACATATGGATGGACGGATTCCTCAATTTGCAGCGATGGAGAACGCGCCGCCAATAATTTGCAGGCCCAATAAAAGAGGCCTAACAATAAGCAGGCCTTCTATCCGCCCAGCACAGCGTGATGGGAACCTACGTGGTCCGTGAAAAGGCCACCGTGAGTGTGGTCCGAATAAGCCGAAGCCCATCCGATGCAAACGACCATGCTCAATTTTGTTAGCTCTTGTACCCTTTTCGAGTCCTTTCCCGGCTTCCTGACTGTATGATCGATCACCTGTAAATCTGTACTGCTCGATCGGATTCCACACAGCATGCAGTCGCAGTAGTATAGTACAAACTATCAATGTTTTTAAAATGTTCGGTCGGATGGCACTTGCATTTGTGTGGCTGGATTTGTTTCACTGTTTTTAGTATCAAATGATATATCTTAGATGTTTAAGAAGATATTAACATATCTTGTAGATTATTTAGGATTTTAATACATAATAAATATTGAAAATGACAATAGAAGCTTGAAGAAAATACAACATTTACATTGAAGTATGAGTTTGATAGATTGAGATCCTTAAAAACATAAATACTCTGCATCATATATGGATCATGTAGTTGCATGTCTCTATTCTTCCTCCATTAGCTACTTTTTTTTTCAAAAGAGTAAATTTCACAAAATTACAGTTTTCTTCTGCAAACTATTAGAAAGTTTCAGATTTTAGCTTTTATTTCACAAAACCACATATTTTAGGAGAACTTTTGTCACAAAATTTCAGGTTCCAGAATTGATCGTTTATTGTAACAGGTATGACAGTGTGGGCCCACATGGCAGTCTCACACGCCCTCATTTCCATTTCACTCACGCGTGAAGCTGCCAAGTGGGCCAGATTGTCAGACCCGTTATAAGAAACAGTTAATTTTAAAGCATGTAATTTTGTGATATAAGTTCTCCTGAATTCTGCAGTTTTATAAACTTGAAGCTAAAATATGTAGTTTTCTGATAATTTATACAAGAAACATGTAGTTTTGTGAAATTTACTCTTTAAAAATATATACATGCACATGTATCTATATTTAATCTCAAATCAATACGTACCTTGATTATATGTATGGTAATCTTATTAGTTTACATGATATTAGAGTTGTCGATGATCGGGATCGCTGCATCGCAAAAAGTGTATGGGGTTGTTCGTGTATACGACTCCTAATCGACTTCACTCACCGAAGGGTTAGTCTTGTTGCTCAAGGTCGGAGGAAAAAACAGAGAGCGAGACACCAAGAATTATATCGATTCGAGCCCCGTGATGTAATAGCTCTACTCGATCTTGCCCAGAGGCGAGAATTTCATTATGTTTGAGTACAATGGGATGTTTTCTAGCTCGAGTTTCTGAGGCTTGAGCATCTGTGTGTGTGCTCTGTCTTGTGATGTGATGCCTGAATACGCTCGTCCCAAGGGGTTTTATTCCCCTCTAAGCCGTTACTGGAAACGTCTGGAAGGGAGAGTGGCTTCGCGCGGGAGAGATTCCTAGGGGAGTGGCTTCGTGCGCACTGAAGTTGGGCTGTAACTATCCCGAATTTGTCGCCCACGTCTAGCTTAACTCCGCTATTTAAGGGCTTTGGTAACCGCCAGTTGAATGCACGACTCGGATCCCGAGCTTGAACTTATAATCCTCACACATTAGTTGTTTCACTGAATTGTGTGTCTTCTATCTCACTACAACTTTTCGCTTCAACTTTCAACAGACACACAATCCTTGATCGATCCTCTTAGTTGTTACCTATTCCAATACAATCTCTTAGCTGCTACCCATTTTGATACAATACTCTACCATATAATTATCTTCTACTTCTTCAATTATCGCTTATCTTGATCGTTGCAACATCAAACACATATATACGTGTAGCCATCGTTGATCCCTGTCGAGGACATCTGTCACGCTCTCTTGGGTGGCCCTAAACCAATTCTCTATGGTTACACTATCTCTATTTCGAGCTCTTTGCTCATCTACTTCTGTGTACCCATGATTCTATTTGTACAAATACATGTATGTATATATACATGCAAGATGTTATACGTGCTCAATGACCCTTTCTCCTTATTGATCGCTTCTTCTTCCTCAACATTGGCAACCTCAATGCTATGGCCTTCTCACTAGCCTCACATCTTCACTAATGTCAAGATATCTACTTTAGTCGTTGTCTCATGATATCGATAATATTCTCGCCATTGTAGGTGATCTCCTCCGGTGACGGCTTTGGTCACGGCGTTCCTAATCCCCACCTAGCCCACGCACCGATGCAATGCGTGGCCTCCCTCGTGGCCTCGCCATGATCGGTTGACGGCATCAGGAAGTTAGCCACCATCACTGTCGCGTCCACGCATCTCGCCGCCGTCGCATCCAATCACCCGTGTGTCTACCGCCCACAAGATGGCACTGTTCGTCTCCTGGTACCATGCTATCAGCCCAGGTGAGGTGAAAGGCTAAAAGCACTTGACTAATTTTGATGGCCCACAAGTCCAGCATGACAGTATTGCTTATTTGCTTTCTTCTTCTCCCAATTTTGATTTATGGCAAAGGCTTCTTCTTTCTGTGTTTACTGATTTATGGCAATTTCTGCATGTAGCTCTCATGCCTAATTGAAAGCCATCTGCTTTACTGCTTGAGATATGGACGCATCTGGTTCTCAATTCGCAAGGCCTTGACTCATTTTAGCTATGCAAGATAATGGTGCTGAATTGCTCATAGCTAACTAGCTGATTCTTACTACGTGGTCATTAGTATTTAGTTGGCACTATGGAAGTAGAAAGTATTGCGCAAGACAGTTGTTTACACGAGCATTATATTAATTATTAAGCTACCTGTCTTCTTCTCCCTGAGTATTGCAAAGGCCGCTTCTTTCTGCGTTGGGGATACTGGGGGCAGGGGGTTTGACCGGCCGGAGGTGGGGCTAGAGCCCCAATAAGCCCCGACACTAGATTCGCCGCCCTACTGTATGTATGATCATCTGTAAATCTGTACTGCTCGATCGGATTCCACACAGCATGCAGTAGCAGTAGTATAGTACAAACTATCAATGTTTTTAAAATGTTCGGTCGGACGGCACGTGCATTTGTGTGGCTGATTTGTTTCACTGTTTTTAGTATCAAATGATATATCTTAGATGTTTAAGAAGATATTAACATATCTTGTAGATTATTTAGATTTTAATATATAATAAATATTGAAAATGACAATAGAAGCTTGAAGAAAATACAACATTTACATTGAAGTATGAGTTTGATAGATTGAGATCCTTAAAAACATAAATACTCTGCATCATATATGGATCATGTAGTTGCATGTCTCTATTCTTCCTCCATTAGCTACTTTTTTTTTAAAAGAGTAAATTTCACAAAATTACGCTTTTCTTCCGCAAACTATTAGAAAGTTTCAGATTTTAGCTTTTATTTCACAAAACCACATATTTTAGGAGAACTTTTGTCACAAAATTTCGTGTTCCAGAATTGATCGCTTATTGTACGTGTATGACAAGCGGGGCCCACATGGCGGCCTCACACGCCTCATTTCCATTTCACTCACGCCAGGAAGTCGCCAAGGGCCAGCATTTTAATTCGCTATAAGAAATGAGCTAATTTTAAAGCATGTAATTTTGTGATATAAGTTCTCCTAATTCTACAGATTTTATAAACTTGAAGCTAAAATATGTAGTTTTCTCGATAATTTATACAAGAAACATGTAGTTTTGTGAAATTTATTTTTAAAAATATATACATGCACATGTATCTATATTTAATCTCAAATCAATACGCATTCTTGATTATATGTATGGTAATCTTATTAGTTTACATGATATTAGAGTTGTCGATGATCTGGATCGCCAGCATCGAAAAAGTGTATGGGGGTTGTTCGTGTGTATGACCCTAATCGACTTTCACCACCGGCGGGTTAGTCTTGTCGCTTCAAGGTCTGAGGAAAAGACACTAGAGCGAGACACCAAGAATTATATCGATTCGAGCCCTGCGGATGTAATAGCTCTATCTAGCCTTGCCCAGAGGCTGAGAATTTCATTATGTTTGAGTACAATGGGATGTTTTCTAGCTCGAGTTTCGAGGCTTGAGCATCCGTGTGTGTGCTCTGGCCTGTGATGTGATGCCCAATACGCCTGTCTCTAAAGGGTTTTATTCTGTCACTATCGAAACGCTCCGAAGGGAGAGTGGCTTCATGGAGAGATTCCTAGGAGTGGCTTGCAAGACCGGGTTGGGCTGTCAGAATTATCCCGAATTTGTCGCCCACGTCTAGCTTAACTCCGCTATTTAAGGGCTTTGGTAACCGCCAGTTGAATGCACGACTCGGATCCCGAGCTTGAACTTATAATCCCTCACACGTTAGTTGTTTCACTGAATTGTGTGTCTTCTACTCTTCTTCTCACTACAACTTTTCTGCTTCAACTTTCAACAGCACACACAATCCTTGATCGATCCCTCTTAGCTGTTACCTATTCCAATACAATCTCTTAGCTGCTACCCATTTTGATACAATACTCTACCATATAATTATCTTCTACTTCTCTTCAATTATCGCTACTTAATCGATCGTTGCAACATCAAACACATATATACGCAGTAGCCATCGTTGATCCTCACATGAGACATCTCCACGCTCTCTTGGTGGCCCTAAACCAATTCTCTATGGTTACACTATCTCTATTTCGAGCTCTTTGCTCATCTACAATGTACCCATGATTCTATTTGTACAAATACATGTATGTATATATACATGCAAGATGTTATACGTGCTCAATGACCCTTTCTCCCTTATTGATCGCTCTTCTTCCTCAACATTGGCAACCTCAATGCTATGGCCTTCTCACTAGCCTCACATCTTCACTAATGTCAGTATATCTACTTTAGTCGTTGTCTCATGATATCGATAATATTCTCGCCATTGTAGGTGATGTCATGCCACTTACTAGTGATGACACGCTCTTAACTACATAATGGCCTCGTATCATTATAGCTCATCTTCAATACAAAACTTCATCTCCTTTCCGCTAAAGATTCCCTTTTATCGAGCTTATTTGGACACTGCTTTCTTCAACAATGCTAATGGTTAGCACTTAACACTCATCGTTGTGGCTCTTGGCACCTTTGACTCTGGCTTTTCTCTTCAATTACTTTTACAAGTAACACGGTATTATCTTCATTGAACATCTAAGGTAGGCAGAACCACATTGTCCTGATCTCCCTATCGTGGCCTAGGCTTTTTACTTCTCATTAGGTCAATATCTTCTCAATGGACAAATCGACATTATTGAACTCTTTCGTGGTTTCTAGGACACCATTTGTGCCGTTTTGTTATAACTTTTATATTTATTGAATTTTTTAGTTATTTTTATAAGAGATCATATACAAATCAAATTGCTAATCTTATTTAATCTATATCAAAATTTAGTTATTTCGTATGGAAATCAAAAGGCAAAAATTATTTTTTAATATGTATCTCAATTATTCTTGGTAGAAATTTGTATACAAATCAATGCAAATTTTCTTTAATTTTTATTCTTAATTATAGTTGCTTAGGGCTTTAATTCTAAAGCATGTAATTTTGTGATATAAGTTCTCCGAATTCTGCGCTTATAAACTTGAAGCTAAAATATGTAGTTTTCTGATAATTTATACAAGAAACATGTAGTTTTGTGAAATTTACTCTTTAAAAATATATACATGCACATGTATCTATATTTAATCTCAAATCAATACGTACGTTGATTATATGTATGGTAATCTTATTAGTTTACATGATATTAGAGTTGTCGACGTTCGGGATCGCCAAACTGCAAAAGAGTATGGCGGTTGTTTGTGTGTACGGGACCCGGAATCGACTTCACTCACCAAAGGGTTAGTCATGCTGTTCTGAAGGTCAGAGGAAAAAAACAGCGAGCGAGACATCAAGAATTATACTGATTCGAGCCTCTGTGACAAGTAATAGCTCTACTCCAGTCTTGCCCAGAGGTGGAGAATTTCACTATGTTTGAGTACAAGGGGGTGTTTTCTAGCTCGAGCTTCTGAGGCTTGAGTATCTGTGTGTGTGCTCTGTCTTGTGATGTGATGCCCGAATACGCTCGTCCCAGAGGGTTTTATGCCCCTCTAAGCCGTTACTGGAAACGTCCGGGAGGGAGAGTGGCTTCGCGCGGGAGAAATTCCTGGGGGAGTGGCTTCGTGCGCACTGAAGGTGGGCCGTAATTGTCCCGAATTTGCCACCCACGTTTGGCTTAACTCCGCTATTTAAGGGCCTTGGTAACCACCAGTTGAATGCACGACTCGGATTCCGAGCTTGACCCCTCCGAGCGGAAGCTGATTTCCTCACCTCCTAGCTCGAGGTCGTAAGGGAGCCGCGCGGTCCACATCGTGGTCAAAGGCTTCGCGACTGGAGCTCGAGCTAGGGGCTTGTTGACCATCCGTTGACCAGGCAGAGATTTCCCAGTCCCCGACAAGACAAGAGTATATTGCTCACATATGCACTGATGCACCATAAGCAATCTACCTTTGAACTTATAATTCCTCACACATTAGTTGTTCCACTGAATAGTGTGCCTTCTATCTCACTACAACTTTTCTGCTGTAACTTTCAACAGCACACACAATCCTTGATCGATCCCTCTTAGTTGTTACCTATTCCAATACAATCTCTTAACTGCTACCCATTAAGAGGGAATGCGGTCGATTCTTTTGCCTTTTCTTTAATAATATAAAGTACAAATTCAATTGATATTTTTAATTTTTATTAATAATTAATGTTATTTAAGAAGTTCACTATGGAATTCGTATCAAAATCAAATTGCTAATTTTATTATATTTTTATTACAAATTTCAATTATTTTGTAGATAAAATTAGTGTACAAATCCAATTGCTAATATTTGTTTAATTATTATTATAAATTATATTTATTTAGGAAGTTCATTTTGAAATTAGTATCAAAATCAAATTGTTAATTTTATTATATTTTTCTTCTGAATTTCAATTATTTTTTATTAGAATTCATGTACAAATCCAATTTGTAAAATTTGTTTAATTTCTCATTTGTGAAATATATTTGTTTATGGATTTTGCTTAGGAATTCATATCAAAACTGAACTACTAATTTTATCTAGTCTATTATGAATTTTAGTTATTTAAGTATTTTACTTTGGAATTGTATGAAAATCACATTGGAAACTTTATTTTGTTTTATTTTTCAATTTTTTTGGTTGTAATTCACACGCCAATCCAATTTCTATTTTTTTTGTTTTTATTCCTGCTTATATTTGTTTAGGGATTTTACTTTGGAATTCTTATCAAAACCAAATTGTTAATTTTATTTAGTTATTTAAGTATTTTGCTTTGGAATTGTATGAGGATCAAAATTTCAATTTCTTCAATTTTTCTCAAATTTCAATTTTATTGGTCGGAATTTGTATGCAAATCAAATTGTTAATTTTTGTTTGTTTTTTATTCAGAATTATTTTTACTTGTTTTTACTTAGGAATTTATGTGGAAATGAATTTGCTATTTTTTATTTTTATTCCAAATTGTATTTATTTTTTGAATGTACTTAGTATAGACTCTCTTTTTTAGTATAGACTGCTGTAATCTGTGCACATCATGATCAACATGTGGATTTTTCTCTTTTTCTCGATTAATGCAAGAATTTTTGCATATTGAGATGGCTTCTTTTGTCTTTCTTTAATAATATATATAATATAATATTATAGATAGATAGATATTCTAACAATCGATGAAATGTTTGCATACAGACCGGCGCGCAATCAAGGCATTATCCGTTACATCAGGTACAGCTTAGCCGGCTTAATTTATTCTCGCACAAAACAGCACAGCATGAAAACAGAGCACAGCACAGCGTGACAGCACCATCGACCTCACAACAATCACACTTCACATGCGCGCGCCCACGAACGCAGCAGCGGCACATCGATCAGGCGGTCGGGAAGGGGACGGCGGCGGCGGTCTTCTTCCACGCCGGGCGGGCGGAGATGTCGGCCCACCACGCCTTGACGTGCGGCCTGGACGCGAACAGCTCGTCCGCCTTGGGGCTCTGGGCGAGGTAGAACAGCTGGGCCATGTGGTTGAGGTCGGCGAGCGTGAACGCGTCGCCGGCGAGATACCTGCTCTAGCTGTGCCAGCCGCGCCTCGTACACGTCGAGCACCTTGCACAGCGCTTGCGTCTGCTCGTCGACGACGGCGGCGTCGGGGGGCCCCGTGCCGCGCATGGGCTTGAAGACGAACTGGTACACGAGGTGCGACGCCGGCGTGTTGAAGTGCTGCGACTCCACCTCCAGCCACACCTCCACGGGGCCCGAAGGCGTCGGGAGCAGGTCGGGACCGTCCGACCTGTACTCGGTCGCGATGTAACGGTTTATGGCCCGGGACTCTGCACACGGGTGTGCACGTTACTACGTACTCCTCCACATGCCAATTCAAGTGGTATCACAATGCAAGACGTGCAGCTAGAATTAAGTTTTGAGATAGACGAGGTTTTACCGAAGAAAGTTCCCTCTCCGTCCTGCAACACAGGGACCTGGCCGAAGGGCTGCATGCATGCAATTGATAAACCCACCAAGTTTTAAGTTTCTTTTAGCAGAAAGATCGAGCACGGAGTACAATAATACATATACAGCGTTACGTTGAGGGCAAGGAAGTCCGGTTGGCGTTGCGCGCCGTTGCGGAGGTCGACGGGGACGAGCTCGTAGTCGAGCCCCTTCTCGTTCAACGCCGACGCGACGCGGATGACGTTCGTCGACAGCGGAACGCCGTAGAGCTTCATCGGCGCCATGGCCTACCTCTTGTCCAGTAGCGCTCTTCTCTGTATCCTTCCCTGTGTACTGCACATCACGACGACGAGGGTCTTTATAAAGAGGCGGCGGCGACGAACCCAGGCATGTGCGTTAGTTGGATCGTCACAGCAGGTTCGCACGAATGCGATTGCCTTTGCAACCAACGGAATGGACGGTGTACCGCTCGCCTCCGGAAGGTCCACGACCACCGTACGGACTGATGGCGACTAAACGTGCAACAGCAGCGCCACCACAAAATGCTTCTTACCGTGCGCGTCGACCTTGGTCATTAGTGCTAGTAGTAACAGTTGTTAATCGATTGCTACTGCAAATAATTGGAGCTAGGCGAGGACAGCCTGGAGAACATCTGTACCGGCAAGCTTTCAAATTTCCTTTTTAGAATATATCTCCGAGGCGATCAAAATACGAAATTTTAGTGAGATTTCGGAATTTTGGATGAAATCTAGACCAAATTCAAATCCAAACTTATGTTGACCGGGATTTCCGATATTTCAGCTGAAATTGCGCCGAAATCTTGACAAATTTCAACCAAATGAAAAATGATTCAATCAACGTTAGAATATTTTGAAATTTTTTGTCGATGGTTATGATGCATCACTAATATTCCCATAAAATTTCAGATGATGATCAAGCCTAAGGAATTTTTTAAAATTCTGACAATGCTATTGCCCTCATAAAAGCCTTACCGGTAAATCTCAACCAAGTGAAAAATAGTTCAAACCACATAATAAAATTTTGAAAGATTTTTTTATGGTTCTAATGCATCAATAATGTACCCATAAAATTTTTAGATGATTATCCAGCCTGAGCAATTTTTAAAAATTCTGATAGTGATATTATCCTCATAAAAGCCTTACCAACAAATTCAACAAAATGAAAAATAGTTCAAAACATGTTAGAAAGTTTTGAAAATTTTTGTGGATTGGCATGACACATCACTACTATTCCCATAAAAATTTTCAGATGATGATCAAGCCTGCAAAAATTTCAAAAATTCTAACAGTGATACTGTCCGAATAAAAGTATGGCTTAGTACATATATTGCTTCCATAGATTTTATTGAGCAACCAAAAAAGTTTACAATTTTCTAAACTTTTAGAGAAGGGTGCTAAGGTAATTCTTAAGCTCTTCTAAAAATTTTGTATTATGATCACACATGAGCAAATTTATAAAATTCTGGTATTGTTACTGTCTTATTTATGTTCCTTCTATTATTTATTTTTCAAACAAAACAAATGAAGTTCAATTTTTTTGGAAAATTTTCTGCATGAGACTAGACCGCTAAATATGGTACTATAAATTTTTTAAAGTACGATTAAGATTGCAGTTTCGGATCCAGAATTTTCGGAATAGATGTTCAAAGTTATAAAAATATTGTTCAATGTAAAAGATTTATAATAGCAAAAAAATACAAAGTACAAGTTGTTGTTAATAGAGACAACACCTAGAATAATTTAGATATTTCTGAATTAGGAATTTCAAATCTATATATTTTCTTTCTATTTTTGAATGCTCTACATGTTACATTTAAGAAACTATGATTCACAGTTACAAATTAACACAACGTTGAATTGGGGATTTTAGATTTGGGAATTAAGAATTAAAGTCATTTGTGTGGTTGTCTATGCCAAATGCTCAGCTTTTACCTGCTGTTTTAGCACCACTTCTTACCCCATCGGTCGTCGCTGGTGTCGCACCTTCCATCCCTAACTCGATGCTCGTGCGACATAGAGCTGCTATGAACATGTCGCGCGTTGCTCCTTACCTTACTGGACACCGTTGCCTTGATCCACTAGCTGTCACCGGTGTCGCACTTTCCATCCCCAAGTCACTTCTCACTACGGCCACAGAGCCATGGCTGCCCTACCACGCACTGCTTCTTACGCCACTACCTATCCTGCTGCCTTCACCTATTCACTGGTGCCAATAGCTACTCGATGCTCATCTGCTGTCTTACTCCCAATCAGCTTGCGACTACCCCATAGCCCTTGTCCATTATTGTTGGGTTGTGCTGCCTGCGCCGTCTGAAAGTTCAAACTCCATTAATTTGGTTTTGGTGTTAATGATAAATCTAATATTGAGACTAACTCTTTTGTTGAGCTTAACTCTTACTAGTCTCTTTTAGATGAAAAAGATGAAAATATCAAAGGTATGCATTTGAGCTCATATTACATATCTTGTTGCATTCCTTGGATACAATACTTATGATCATATTAATAAATTCAAATATAAGACTAACTCTTTTATTGAGTATATCCTTGATTAGTCTCATTGAAAAAAGGAAAACCCAAGGTATACACTCGTATTCATTTTATAATATCTTAATACATATTTTGGATTCAAGTTAAAAGATGAACTCTACCATTATTTAGACCTCAAGATGTGCATAATGTTTTCAATTCCATATATACATGAATACACACATTTAGGGAGAGTTCATACTTTACCTTGATGTTTTAATAAGTATTGATCTAATTCATCTTTCTATATCAAGGATCATTACTTTAAAACAATCCTTTGAGTATATTTAACTTGTGTAGTTGTAGTATACTCATGGCAATATAGGATAAACTCCAAAGCAATCTCAAAAATTGAATATGTGCATATCGATTCAAGTTCAATTATTTATATACACATATTTAATAGAGTTTATTCTATTGTTGATGGTATTAAAATGTATTGATCCCTTTCTACCACTTCACATAATATTTGGATCATTACATTCCATCAAATTGAGTATATGAAACTTGTGTAGTTAATATATACTCATGACAATTTAAATTAAATTTAAATTGTGTTTGGTTGCCATTAAATCAACAAAGAACTGATCATGAATTGTTGGTTCACTTTGTTGATCCTAGAGCAATCGAAAGCTCTTGAGTATAATGAGCACTCAAGACATAATTAATCTTTCAATCAATTGTTTTTTGTTGTGGTCAATCATCAAAGGAAAAGATCAAAGGATCTTGGGAGCATTCATTATGTGTTAATGGAGTGCATTGATGATTGAGACAATCATGTATTTTGGACTAACACTTTCAATGAGTTTGAAGTAAGTTGAGTCCAAGAAAAATGAAGAATAGGGAACGAGAAGTCATCATGTGTTGATGAACTTCAAGAAGTGATCTCGAAGTGAAGAGAAGGGCTAGAGAAGGTTGATTATGTGTCATGAACAAGAAGAAAAAGATTTGATCTTGGAGAGAAGATGATCGGTCATCATGAAAGCTCCAAATGGTTGTGAGAGGCAAAGGTATAACTAGTTAGGGCTAAGAATGTGTTCCTAGTTTTTTACCGGTCTTGGTGTTTGGATGGGAGACCGGGTTGCTAGTGTAGGTTGTCGCACTATTAAGAGGGGTCGAGTCTTATAGCTTGAGCTTCATCATGTGTTGATAAACTCAATCCGGTTCACTCTAGCTCATTCTCTTATTTGGATTTTACATGAGCTAAGTATTTGCATGTGTTGCAAATAAGGGAGCTCATACTTGCTTCTTATTGGATCTTAATCGATTTGGTTTTTACATGGAGCTATGGATTTGCATGTGTTGCAAAAGGGAGATAGCTTATGTAATTTAGTTTATGTGTTTTTTGCATGGAGCTAAGTTTTACATGTATTTCAAAAGGTGAGAGCTCATGCATCGGTGTTTTAGCTTGTGATTTGATTATATGCTGATCATCACAATGCTATGTAAAGCTTATGGTTTGTGTTTGCAAAATGTGTTTTTGCAAAGTGTTGATTTGTTATTTGCAAATGTGGTTTGCAAATAAGCTAGAGGTTATGGGTTTCAATCCTAGAGCATGTGTTAGCATTTGCAAATGTGTTTTACAAAGTGTTGGAATCATGTGTTGATCCTTACATGATTAGAAGATTGATCTTATAGCTTTTTGGGTTATTTGCAAATGTGTTTTGCAATAAGTTATTTTGATCATGAGTTGATCATCATGGCTCAATATTTGATCTTATTGACTCTTTCTAACTTGTAGTCATGCCCTTCATCAAGTCTATGAGAGGGATTTTGAAAAATCAAATTTTAAACTTGAATGACTACATTAGAGTTTGGTTTTGGTGATATTTAAAAATATCTATGGTTGCTTAAATCTTAAAAATGAGTGAAGATTGTAGCCCTCGTGATAAGCTTCGCATAGAGTCCAAGATCACTTAAATCGGAGTTCGGAGTAAAAAGTTATGAGTTTTTTCATGGCTGAACCAGTGGTAGCACCGCCCCTACATGGGCGGTAGCACCGCCTGAGCAGTGCTACCGGCCCTAGATGAGCGGTAGCACCCTAGATGGTCTTGGATAAGCCCCGGGCGGTGCTACCGGTCCAGAGGTGTAAAAACTCCAGAGAGGTGTTTTTTGGTCGAAATGGCCAGTGCTACCGGTTCTAAATGGGCGGTAGCACCGGGGGTACTGTAGCAACGGCTAGTTTTTGATGTTTTTAATGCACGAATGTGACAGTTGGCCTAAAGACCGGTGCTACCGACCCTAGTAGGGCGGTAGCACCGGGTTGACTGCCTGTTTGCCCGTTTTTGCCCTCCAATGGCTAGTTTTCTTTGGGGGGCTATAAAAGGAGTCTTAGGACTGACATTTGGGAGTTGCTGGAGCATTTGGGTGTTTGTAGAGGTTGTGTGCTTGTGTTGCTCTCTTCTATTTGTCTCTTGAGCTAAGAGTGAGCGCTAATTGCATGTGTTGCAATTAGGAAGTGGATTAAGAGCCTCTTGTGCATGTGTTGCCGCCTTCCGTTTTTAACGCCTTCCGTTTTTGGCAGCTCCCCTTTTTGGTTTCGACCCGATTTCCTTGGGCCCAGTTTCCCGCCCTTGGCCCATTTCTCTTTCCGTCGGCCTGCTTCCCTTTCCCACCCTTCACTCGGCCTGCTCCATTTCCCGCCCGGCCTAGCCCCTCCGCCTGATCGTCGGCTGCCGCCCTACCACCCATGCCTTCGCTCATGACCAGCAGCCCCATCTCCTCCTCTCCGTGCGACCTCGCTCACTTGGCCCAAACCCCGCTCGTTGTCTCGTCGTCCTCGGCGTCGATTTTCAAAGCCCCACCTGCTCCGCGTCACGTCGCCCGTCTCCTCCGCCGCGAATCCCGCCCGCCGTCCTCGCCGTTGAAAAACGCTGCTTCTCTCTCTCTCCCCGCCTCCCGTTCTCTCTCTCCGCCCCGGCCGCTATAAATAGCCTCGCCCGCGTCCTCATTTCCTTCGCGCCGAGCTCGCAGCTGCCCCCTATTCCTCCCCCACTAATTCTTTCGTGCCCTCGAGCCGTCGTTCGCCCGCGCCATGCTCTCCTTCTCCGGCTCCGGAGCCCTCTCGCCGCCGCGCGCCTTTGCTTTCTCCCCCGTCCATTTCTCCTCGCCCTCGAGTTCGTCGAAGCCTCCTCTTGCTTCTCCGCCCACCCATTCCTTCCCCGGCACCCTCCCTCGGCCGCACGCCACCCTTCTTCTTCCTCTCCGGTGCCCGCTCGCAGCCCCGCCTCTCCGCTCCCTCCCTTCCCCACTCCGCCACTACTCCGAGTTCGTCGTGAGTTCCTCTTGCCCCTCCGCCAGTCCATTCCTCCTCTCTGCTTTGCTTGTTTGCTGGTTTTGCTTTTTCCAAGTCCGTACAAGGCTCTGCAGCTTCTTTTTCTCTCTCTGCCGGCAGGTCCTGTGCTGCCCTCGCCTCTCTCGGTCGCTGCCAAGCCAGCCCGCGTCACCCTTCTTCTCCCCATCGCATTGGGCCCCACGCGCCATCTCCGGCGCCAGCCCACCACGGCCTCCCACCTCACATGCTGCTGCTGCCACCACATGCATGGGTCAAGCATGGCGCAACCGCCCGCCTCCTGGCGCCAGGGGCCAAATTTCATGGAACTGTGCAGCCCATCAGCACAGTGCCTCCATTTAATTTCTTTTTCAGGTTTTTTATTCATTTAAAAAACCGAAAATTCATTTCAAAATTCTAGAAAATTCCCCCAAAATCCAAAAATAGCCAAAAATACATATTTTTTTATCAGTTCGAGCCGCTGAGTCCAAAAAAAATCTCTGTTTCTCCATATCAAGTCTAGAAAATTCCAAAAATGCCCCTGAGCTTCGTTCCGGCCATTTTCGCCCCTATTCCTTTTTCTATTTTCTCTCTTAGTTTTTTTTGTTTTTATTCGTTTATTTATTGGTTGCATTTTTCTCGTGTTAGATCCGATGTCGAAGCAACTCTGGGAGCGAAACTCGGAGCTGGAGCAATTCTTGGAGCCGTGCTAGGAGCAAGCGCCGTTCGAAACCAGACACGACATCGACTACTTCCCTCTAGGAGAAACTTCGACTCCGCAAGGCAAGCCACACTCCTTGAACATGTTGGTCCCATGATTCCGTATAATTATTGTACGTATGTAGTTATTGCATTTGTTTGTGGATAGAGTAGAAATTTAAAAAGGAGCTAATTTGGACAGACTTGACTAGTTAAAACCCACCCCCTTGTTAAGACCATATTGATTATGCCATATTCAATTGTTAACCCTAGGTTATCATTAATGAACCATCGTAGGTTAGTTATAATAAATAATCATTTCTTTTCAATTACTGCTAAAAACTTGTTTTCAAAACCTGCTACGGTTTGGGGGACAGTGTTGGGCGGACCACGGAAGGTGAATGCTGGCCCAACCCCCAACCGATAACAAGCCCAGTGTGGTGTGGTGTGGTGACGGTACCAGTGATGCGGTACGCGTCGGGCTATGTCTTCGGCAACTAAGGATCAACCCCTTGAGCAAAGTAAATAATTTCAGTCCTCTCTCAACCACAAGTTGGGTCGGTCAGCTCCGTTGAGCTGATCCACGTAGCCCAGTATATTGTCTTTCCCCTTGGAATGCCTACAGGTGGATTTCCATTCTCAGTGGAGGAATGGAACGCGTAATGTGTTTGGGGTGGAACGGGAATGGTATGGGACATTCGCCGGTTCTCATAACATGAGTTTTCTCGGTTGGCGAGATCGCCCGCGCTTTGGCAAGAGGCCTGAAGTCGGGATTTGCACCGCCTACTGGGTAGGAGCTAAAGAGGAGAAATTCAATGAAATGTTATGTTAATCTCGGTCCGGCCGCATGCATAAAAGTTGCATGTTGTTTTTGAGTGGCATCAACGACCATAGATATCTTGTGGGTAAAGTTGAGTAGCTCTGCAGAGTGAACCAAATGGTATTCGAATACGCCGTGCTTCCGGTTAATGAAGCTGGGTTAATTTAGGGTAATTCCTATAACTGAGCTCGAGTAGTTTTAATTATAAACCTGCCGTAATATGGATTTTGCTAATAACTCAGTGGTGGTGTTGATGATGATATTGATTGATGATTTGTATTTCTTTTGTACTATATGTAATCCTAGCTCATGCATCCACCAAATATCTAAACTAGTGCCAATTCCTTGAAACTCCGTACATATAATATTCAAAAATTCCGTGTGGTTTGTTGAGTACGGTTGTGTACTCACCCTTGCTCCTAATCCCCCTTTTAGACTTCAATGAAGCTGATGATTTCCAGAAGAACGTAGATGGCGATGATATTTGGTTTTAAAGGCCTTGATCTATCTGCTCAAGCCTTTCCTGTGGATGTTTTGGTAATGTATCTGGTGCTAGCCGCACCTTTTATAAAACTCTGGCCGTTAAACCCTTAATTTATCTATAAAATATTCGCATTTGCTTTTATGTCTGGCAATGTACGTTTGGTTACCTACAGCTAAAATTCTGGGTAGCTGTGAAGGTATTTATATTCACCCCCTAAAAAGGACGAACCGTTACACATGTGGTTGAGGTCGGCGAGCGTGAAGCAGTCATAGAGTGCACTCGCCAGCGAGACAAGGTGCATCAACACAAGGCTGCTGATGTCGTGCTAGGTTGTAGATGCCTCCGCAGTCAGCAAAGAGCTCACCTCCCACTGCCGGTCGGACGCCCACGTGTACGCATTCTCGCAGGCTATAGACTATCTCGCAAAGTCTAAACTAAAAAAGAAATAATTTTACAGACTATTATACTACACTACACCATCCCACACTTTTACCAACACATGGTACAGTCGGCAAAAGACACCTTCCCCGACACAAAAACTGTTGGCAAAGGTTTAGCCGACAGTAGATGAACAGTCGCGGTAGAAGCAGTCGGCTTAGGCTTTGCCGACAGATAAAATCTTTTTGACAGATAAACCGCTTCAAAAGATCTAAGTTTTGCCGACAGCTTCAATCTTTGCCGAGCGCTTAATGTTTTGTCGACGGAGGAGCTTTCTTTAAGCTTAATATGAATTGCCGACACTTTACGTGTTGGCTAATTACTTTTCCCCTCATAGACCAAAGCTAGTTTTCTACACATATTTTGTGTCGGCAAAGGTGCCAGCACACATAACATACAAATTAATTAAATATACAATATATACAAAACCAATTCCATATTATCCACCATTGAATTGACATACACACTTGTACATGCAAATAGTGCCACTCACATATATAACCATATACATACACAATCACAATTCAAATAGTTAAGTTGCACATCGCATAAGTTGATATACAATCACCATATACATACACAATCACAGCACACATGACATACAGAGTTTGATAAACATACATTTTTACCGCTCGGACACATTACGCATATTAACAAAATATACAATTTATTTCATCTAATTGGTACACTGATGGACTTTTTTCCCAACTCCATTGAGTCAAGTTTAGCATCTACATATTAACAAAATACAATCTCTTTCTTCCAATTGGTGGATAAAAGCTATTCAACATTAGCCACCTCACTGGTAATTCATACCTCATTCTGGATCAGAACTCCAAGACAGGCCAAGTGATCAAGAAAGTGCCAAAACAATGGAAAATAATGCAAAATCATTGGCTCTTTGGTGCTGGGGCATGGTAAGGTTCAGCAGCTTCCTGATAACTCCAAACTTGATGACTATTCACTTGACCCACTATTTCTCGATGATGAATCTGCAATAAGTTAAGAATATATAAGAAAATAATTTGATGCAAATTGTGATATAAGATATCAACATTTCCGAATATAGAATGAAGCAAATTGTGATATAGAAGGAAGCAAATTGTGATATAAGATATCAACATACCGACAGATATTGCAGTGGTGCTCCTTTGATACCTGCACAAGCACAAAACTAATATTATCTTCCCAACTCTAGCATATTCGAGTAGAAAATTGGACATATCCATGTACTTACACATATGAGAGCGAAAGAACTAGCTTCTGGAGGTCATCTGGTGAGAAGCCAATCTCATCAAGCAAGACATGGTAATGGGTGGGCCTTGAGGTACCCTATAAGAGAGCACACAAATATACCCTTCAGAAGTCAGATGAAGGTTAATTTGTTTCTTTCGTTAGGAGCATGTGTCATGACTTGTACATAATTGTGAATTCAAATGATTATTGTGAGTATTCCAATATGTTAGTGGCACATCATATGAAAATTTTAGCTTATAGCTTTGCTGATGGTTTGTATTACTTACAACACAAATTACGAACAGCTTTGTCATTAAAAGCCCTTGGAATTCTATCCCTTCTTCTGGCCAAAACTTAATAAACCCTGAATTAACTGAGCTATAGCATATAGAGCCTGATGGTAACAGATCTCCTATCTGTAATAACATGGGACTAGAACGAACTTGTCCAAAAGATTTATCGCAATCCTAAACTAACTGAGCTATAGCATGTAGAGCCTGATGTGAAATAAATCTGAAACTGAAGTATATGCAAAGGAAACTAAATCTGAATCTGAACCAATTCTGAAAATATAAATCTGAAACTGAGCTATACATGAAACTAAAGCTGAAACTTAGCAAAATGTGATAGTTTTATAGCAAAATCTGAAATGTGAGCTCCATTTGTTCTAGCACAATCTGAAATCTCAACTAAATCTGAAACTGCAGTGTATGCAAAGGAAACTAAATCTGAATCTGAACCAATTCTGAAAATATAAATCTGAAACTGAGCTATACATGAAACTAAAGCTGAAACTTAGCAACATCTGACAGTTATAGCAAAATCTGAAATGTGAACTCCATTTGTTATAGCAAAATCTTATAACTTAACTAAATCTGAAAGGCAAGAATATGCAAAAGAAACTACATCTGAAACTGAACTAATTCTGAAACTATAAATCTGAAACTGAGCTATGCATGAAAATAAAGCTGAAACTTAGCAAAATCCGAGAGTTATAGCAAAATCTCAAACTTGACTATTTCTAAAACCTAGAGTATTTGTTCAGTACCAGGTTCATCTCAAATTAGAGCTTAAGAGTTTACATGCAAGAGTTATAGCTAAACTAAAACCCTAAATCTGAAACCATACGGTGACAGACCAATTAAACATGCATTACTACCAGTTAGCACTAGCAATTACATGAGTTAACGAAATTACAAAGTGACATGCATTACATACCTTTATTTGCTTGACATGAGGAACAGGAACGATGTCAATGTTAGAACTGCATCCAGCTATACCATGGCTTCATAAAACCTCATCACACACGGCTTCTAAACCGAAACCGTCAGTAAAAATTAATGTTAGAACCGTCTCTGATGTTAATTTTTAATAATAATGATTTTTCTATTTATTGGCTAGCATATATACAGGTGCATTCAGACACCTGATGCCAATGGGTCAACAATTTGACATAATTCAGCACCTGGAGAAAAAATGGACTAAAATGGAACTTTAAAAGTGATGGCAATATGACAATATACCGCATTCATGAACCACAGGCTGCTTAAGAAGAAAAACATTCATCAATTAAAGCCTTTGAGAACAAAGTGAAGCAATATGCATATAGAAAACAAAAGGACAGAGAAGCTATACTCTCTCCAGTGGAAGGACCAAGGCAGTTAAGATTTTTCCAGTATGTATGTAGTGTGAATATCATGTTTTCCTAAATTGCCCAATGTGGGCTATACTTACAAATACAATTGCTTTCTGCACCTGTATCACAGGATTGAGAATGTCAAACTAAAGAGTAAAAATGATAAAGTTTAGGTGAACAAGTATTTAATAAGAATGTTTCTAACAGGGAATGCCATTAATCAAATTCTTCGTGAACATTTGCATCAGTTGTGACTTGTGAGAACAAAAATAAAACCTTCGTATGTAGGCAGGCATGAAAAAAAAATGAATGTCTATACAAGCCATGTACGTATCGCTATTAAACTTTTAAAAAAAAAATTCCAAGATTGGAACCTACTACATTAGTGAACCCTACACCACTTATTCTAAGCTAACAAAAATAAAAAGTACTTGTGATTAGTTATGGCTTGGAGTTCTGGAGATTTCCGTAACTTTCCGAACAAATACTATTGGCAAACAGAACATTTCCAATCTGAAAGCACTTAACAAATACTAGCTGCTACTTCGTCTGTAAGTTTTTAATTAAAAAAATAAGATTATTCTAAGCTACAAGTCCAAGAATGACAAGAGGAGGTGTCTCAATAATAGTAACAGCCTCACTTGTCAGCAGAATATACAGTGCTATTACATCTGTGCAATAATTTCTGAGTTTAAAATGAAGACTACAAGATTCAGTATAGAGACATGCTAAAGAACATGATTCAACTTCAGAATTAGTACCCCTAGTAGAAAATTTAAAAGAATCATCAATTTAGGCAAGAAGCCATGTGTCTGTAAAGAATTTTTTTAAGCCGACATAGGTAGCTGCAGCCACGGCAATTGACTCTCTAGCATATGCAGAATATGGGGCAACTATGATCAGCTTTACTAAAATGTTGGCATTGACAACGCGGGGATTAGTAGACGTACTGCTACTGCAACCAGCCTTCTCCACCTCACGGACAATGTTGCATCATTCCAGCCTTGTAGCCAACGAAGGCAGTGACATGGCAGGCTTTCTTGGGATCTTCCTTGGGGAATGACTTCACTGCAATCAAAACTCAAAAAATAATTGAGCTCAGATTGTCTATCTAATCACAGAATTGTGGAATTCATAGGAAGCTGTACAGTAGAAACACACAAATAGAGTGCTTCTCTAGCTGAGACTGAGAAACCTCTGACCTCGTGGTTGAAGGGAACATCGAATGATCCGATTAATCCTGGAAAGATCTAGACTCTGAAATACGCAGTATGTGTAGCTCCATTCGATAGTCAACATGGTAAGCTCAAACAATAAAAAGCGCTGCAGATTTCCCTTGCGCTATTCATGGGAAAACAAGAGGTAATAATGGCCAAAGGAAATCGGTGAATCACTGGTAGGACTTGCCCACAAAGCACTGATAAAATTTGTTACCCAAATCGTCCTCTATTTCCACAAATCATAGCGAAACTTACAACTTAAAAAATAAAATATTCGCATAGAACTCCAACTGAGAACGAAATCTACATGTTATTTAGCTCACCTCGATGTCCCGGATGAGGAGTTCTCGGTCCTTGGGGAGCATCACCGGGAGGACCTACCTCGGCGGTGCCTACGGCCGAATTTGCACCTGGGATTCGTTCAGAGGCCGGACGTGGAGACCAGAGCTGCTCAGACTTGCAAGCATGGCATGCTCTCCCCCCAACTTGCATCCACAAGGCACTGGAACAACACATACACATCAATTAATGAAATGAAATGAATCATACACAAGAACTCACCCTGGACCAAAAAATCTACTTTGAGAAAGAAATAAGACGAGGAGGCGGGGGGCGGCGCGAGGAGATTTGGGGGCGGAGGCTGGGAGGGGAAGCGTCGCCGCGTCGGCCGGGGGAGGGGGAGCCGGAGTCGTCGTTGGGGGAGTGTCGGCCGGGGGAGGGGGTGTCGCCGCTGGGCCGGTCGGTGCGAGGGGAGCATCGGAGTCGCCGCTGGGCTGGTCGGTGCGAGGGGGAGCCGGAGTCGACGTTGGATGCCGGACACCGGACGCCGCCGAGGGACGGGAGTGCTGGACGCCGCGGGAGGGGAGCGCTGAGGGAGGGGAGCGCTGAGGGATGGGAGTGCCGAGGGAGAGGGGAGCGCTGGACTCGTCGAGGGAGGGGAGCGGCTGGGAAATCGTGGGCGCGGGCGGCGGGGAATTGGCTCGGTGTTTTTAGGGTTTTGAGGGGGAAGGCTGTGGAAGGCCCGCGCAAAATTTCCAGCCCACGCGTCGGTTCTTTTTTTTGTGTATATCAATACCGACAGAGTATTATAGAAAGGCCGACACTTAATATATGGGTAGACCTATGCCGACAGTTTATTAGTCAGAATATAAACGCCGACAGATTACATGTTGGCATAAGCGACCAATCCCCACAGCTTATATGATGGAAATTGTTGGATCTTTGCCGACAGATAAATTGACGGCAATAGACCACCTTTCCCGACTAATAATTATTGGCAAAGGTATGTCATGGTGTAGTGCTAGTACTCATGTATAAGTAGTAAAAGTCAGATATAGTCATTAATTTATTAAAAATATGTCTACTTATCTACTATAAAAACATATAAAATAAATAAATAATAACTAATATAATATGTTAAATCGAGAAAATAAACGGCCCGGACTCACAAGCAGTTGCGCTCGCGTTCCCAAGCTGCTGCGGTGCCGCACGCCACTCGTCCGTTGCCCAACCCACGGCCGTGCGGCCAGGTCAGGCCATGCCGGCGCGCGGAGCGAAGCGCTCGCCGCGTGCCGATGTGCGGGGGCTAGCTAGGCGCAATCGCATACGCCCAGAGGCCCAAGCAAGTGACGGGTGTGTGTTTCCCACTCATCTAGGTTTTAAGTAGAGTAGAAAACATATGTGTTTAGTGGAACCACTAAAGGCCTGTTTGTTTCAGATTTTGATTCTGGATTCTGGCTTCAAAAGCAGAATCAAAAACAAATAGCTAGATTTTAGAATCAGATTCTCACAATCCAACCCATCTCTATACATTTGAATCCACAATCTGGTTCTAACGTGTTTCTGTGGATTCTGAGAAATAGAATACCACTGAACTTTGAAGTAAATTACCCACCAATGCCATCGCCCAAAACCCCACGTCTCCCACCGCTCCCACCCGAGCCCGCTTCGTCTCCCCTCGTCTCATCTCTGTGGCGGCGCAAGCTCTCTCCATTCCCGTAGCTCTCTGTCCCCTTGTCAAGTCATCCCCCATTTGCCCAAGCCCCAACAGCAGGACAGCAGGGAGCCCTGGCCGCCGTGATCTAGATGTGGAGGTTCCCCTTTTCTTTTTTTGATCTAGATTGGAGCTTCCCTTTCTCTTTTTTATTTTCAAGATCTGGAGGCTCCCCTTTCTCTTTCTATTAGGCATAAGATTTGTTCAGATGAAACTAGTTGCTGCTTTTTTTTACTTCTTTTCTCCTTTTGCAGATCTCCTGTATGCACTCTCAGATTTGCCGACTACTTTCAACCTCTTTACTGGTGAGTGCTTCGTATTTTTGTTGATAATTAGTAATTACTAGTCATGGTGTTCTGTTTTGATCATCATCAATTAGGGTCATTTCCCAGTTTTGCATATCAGAAAGTGACAAAACCATAACCTATATAGCATCAAATTTTAGCGTTCACCTCCAAGATACAGAAATTCCGGAATTGCAGGTGTCCGCAGTATAAAATATGTAACTGGCTGCTCAACTCTCTGGAGATCTTGTTGTGTTTGTATCCCTGATACTCAAATTTGACAGAACATAGATTTCATTGAGTTATCTGTTGGCCTAGGTTTTGTGCAATAACCAGCTACTTCAAAAGATTAAGCTGCAGAAGAACGATTAAATGTTTTCCTGTGCTTTAACAAAAAAAAATGCTCTGCCGACTGACTGTAACAAACACCGACGACTGGGGTGGGATAGAGATAGAGGGAGGACGGACTATGTTCAGAAGCACTCAGTAATGAACCTATCAAAAGGAAAAGAGAATTCAGCGACGAGACAATTATTTGAAAAATATCTTCGGTTCTTGGTATTTCTGTTTATAAAAAAATGAATGTAGGTGGCTTGTTCTGAGATCTAGCCAAAAAATACTGGAAGAACCTAAAGATGTGTCTTACTGTAACTTGAAACAATGGAAAGGTGAGGCTTTACGTGTATAGTCCTTATCAATGATTGCCTTCCACTAATGGAGGTGTGAAAACTGAAAAGTACTGCTGAAATGTCTCTACCGAGCAATTCTATTTAACTGCTCTTGTTCTCAGGGGAGAGTTACATGTTAGAGAATGAGTTTTGCTCAATGCGGTATCAGTGTCTAATATTATTAAGAAATTTACTTGCAGATTCTTTTCAAGTATCCACCAGGAGAGAGTGGAAATTTACTTGCATTCATCCCTTCGCAATGTTATCGAGCGAGTATTTGATGTTTTGAAGATGAAGTGGAGAATATTATTGAGCTTGCCAAGCTATCCAATGAAGAGGCAAACAAAGATTATCATTGCATGCATAGCTCTTCATAACTTCATTCGAGACAGTGTTTTGAGAGATGAACTATTTAACATGTGTGATCGAGATGAATACTACACTCCAAGCATAGGTGAACCGGCGTCATCTCAAGGTAATAGTGGCAATGCAACAGGAGAGGAAGATGGAGATATGAATACCTTCCGTGATAGTATTGCTAATGCTTTATTTTCTATGAGGGGATAAGTTATTATGTTTTGTGATATATATGACAGATTATTTTCGATAGGTTATTATGAGAGGATAGTATTGCTCATGTGCGTAACTAACTAAACAGTCTCTTTTGGACGTTTTCTATGTCTTTCTGTTAAAAATATGAGTCAATTTACCCTTGTGTTTGCTCTGCAACTTTTGTAAAACTATCAGACAATAGAGCATGGCACCAACAAAAGAGCGACCAAAAACAACGCAAAATAAAGTAGAACGTGCTGAATGATGATTGTTTCCTGTGAGAAATGAGACACGAGCATTGCATCGATCGCTGTTCACTGTTGAGTGGTCGTTTATTGTTGTAATGGGCCCAACGAGCTTGAGGTTAATTGACGTGTGAAGATATATGACATATATATATATACACACACATATACATGTAGACATATATTACACATATACACACACATTACACTCAGAACAGTTAGGAGTATTACAGACATTATACTTCAAAAGCTACTAACCAGCCCTTTCAAAAGCCAGGATGCCAAACAACTCAGCTTTTGGAAATTCAAATTTTGGAGAATCACTTCTCTGTAGCCACAATCTAGAATCGACTTTGGAGAATCCACAATTGAAACAAATGCAACCTAAGGCCATCTCCAATGATTCTCTATCTCCATCCCTATCTCGAAAATTTGGGGAATCCGTACAAGCGCAAAGGAAAATCTGGCTCCAACAGCTTCCCATCCGGTTCGCTATTTTTGGAGAATGGAGAGAAATCCCGATTCTCGAGATCCTCTCCGATCCCCATCTCGTTCCCCATCGCGTCTAGACCAACGGCTCGCTCCGCGCCGCGAGATCGTCCCACCAGCGCCATGAGCCGCCGCTCCGTCCCACGACGTCCGGAGGTGGCGGCGCTCCGCTCTGCCGCCGTGGAGGAGGCGAGCCGGCGTTTCGCATCCATGGCCATGGCGATGATCGCCAGCCCTCCAGGTACGCAACCTCTGGCGAAGACTAGCAACAATCAATAGGATGGATGGGATCTCAAATTCTCAATCCCTCCCTCCCGATTCAGATCGCCTCGATTCGCTCATTGCTTGCTTTGTTTGTTTGCCCTCTGCAGGTCACCATGCGGATGCGCCGGAGATTTCGATTCCCCTTCCTTTCCCACTCCTAAATTGAATGCCTGATTGCTAGTAACTAGTTGTTGCCGGAGGAGGACGACGACTTGTGGCATGTGTACAACCTCATTGCTGCCGGTGACATCCTCCAAGCCGTCATTGTTCGGTGAGTTCTTTCCACGTGATGCTTGTAGTTTTGGTTCAGTTTGTAAGCCCTGTAGTGATGCTGCGGTAGCTATAATTTTACACGCTTCAGCTTAGCATTGTTGGATTTTTAATTTGTAATTGCGATGTGGTGGAACTGCAATGTGAAAGGCACATGGCAGTGTGAAGGCTGTCCATTTCTATGAAAGAAACAGAGAATATAAAGGATGTCCAGGGAGTGGGTACTCTTGTTGTATTTGCTGATTTCCTGAACATCTGAGGTATGCAAGATAAGCAATTCCTGGGGTCATGCTGTTATATTTCCATAATAGACTAACTTGTCGATATATCATTATGATGATAAATATTTGTCATAATTTGTGAAGTATATGCTTGAATGGGAGATGAATTACTATACTGAATTCTAGATTAAAGAATATTTTCCACTTTTCATAGGTGCTAATGGGAGCAAGCAGACAACTTATAGAAGGTTGTATAAGAGTTTATTCATTACAGAAGTTTAAGGCCAAGATGTCTAAATTCTAATGCTTGCAGCTCTTGAAAAGTTGTAATCAATAACACAATTACTATACTAAAACTGTCCATGGAAATTATTCTACTCTATGAAGATTTGCATAAGTGAGAGCGTTTCTTTTTCTTCTTGCTACTGGCTGTCTTAGTTCCTTTTGCTGCAATGCAGGATGACAGAAGCACCATTTTTTGCTTCTTTGTGTTGGAAGATTACTGAGCTATACATTGGCAATGCAGTTTACAAAGTAAACCGCAAACATGTCAATTTAGAGATCCTACCTGCACTTTCTCACATGCTGTGTTGATTCTTTCTTAGATTTCCAACCATATACGTGCTGGAGCTACAGATCTTGATTATACTTTCTTGGTTTGCTCTTTATTGCAGTACCACCCTGATATGACCAAGAGCCCTGGGGCAGAAGAAAAGTTTAAGGAGATAAGTGCTGCATATGAGGACACTTGACTGTTGGTATAATCAACGGTTCTACATGTGTAGAGTTCTTCGAAAATGTGATGTTTGACAATGGTATCAGATTACATCTATAGGTTGTGTATTAATTTTGCTGTGGCCAATGCCTGTATGAACACACCTTTTTTTTAATCAGATGGAGATACAGCAACGGATGAATGACTTCATTAAATAATTAGTTTGGTAACTTCTTCTGTCATAAAGTTTGTCTACAAGGAAATCGAGTCTCCCGATTTGTTGGTAATGATGTATTAATCAGTAATTTCTCCTTGTGTTTTGGTTGTCACATTACACATTCTTCCAGCAGCTCCTCCAAGTTCTTTGGCATCATTTCAAATTTTAAATTCCCGTAATTAAAAATAGCCGGTCAATTTTTTCCCGGTAAAAAATAAGTGTAGCTCATATGGCGGTTATGAAATATCATTATAATATAGGAGTGAGAAAATAAAGAGTGGGATTTAGGGAATGCTGTTGGAGAGAGAAGAGATATAGGGAAGGAATCTTTTTAGGGAATTCTGTATATGAGGATATAGGGAATGAGATTTGGGGAATGCTGTTGGAGATGGCCTAAGTTGTTCGTGCTTATAACAGAATACAAAAAGAATGTGATATATATATTACAAAACATTATCTCAAAAGCCGGACTAATGCCATCTGCACATGAAAAATAATGGTTTCGATAGCTTATTTAATTCCTATTGGTACTGGTAAGCGCATGTTCACCCATCTGACCCCTCCTTCACTTTTTTTTCGTAAAAATAGCTTCTTCTCGATTTTTGGGGGCAAAAGTAGCCCCTAGCACCACAGAAGGCATCTTTCGCACTACTGATCATGGAAGATCCTCTCACACTCTGAGAACCACCGGCCGCCCTCACGCTGAACGCACTGCTCACAGATGGCACGCCTCTTCTTGTGCGCCCATAGTGCAACAAGCCGTCTCCTACTGCCCCATAGCGCTTCACCCCACCTCATGTGCCTACAGAGCATAGCAAGTCGTCAGCTCCCGTGCTCGGTGCATGCCCGCTTCCTGTGGTCCCCTGGCATGGCTTTTCGGACTTCTGCAGTCCACTGGCACGGAAGGTGCAGGCGTCACCACCTAGTCCTTTCGTGGTAGGAAAGGTGGCTAATTTTCAAAAAAAAAAAAAGAGAAAAGAAAGGAAGCCATTTTTGCAAAAATAGTGAAGGAGGTGGCTAGATTAGTGAACAGAGCAGGAAATGCAAAAAAGGAGGCGGTGTTGTTTTTTTGCGAACAAGACGATGGACAAACATACCGCTCATTTGCTCCCTCTTTTAAGTAGTAGAGATAACAACCGCAAATATCTAAATTCGTTATATATTAATTAAGATCAAGGGTAAAATAGTGTTGAAGAACTGCCATTTATTTCCAAGAACAGATGTTATTGCTAGAGCCTAGAAATACGACGAATTCACCTTTTGTCCGAGCTTTCACGTCCTTCTCAACCTCCTGCACCAAAAGCAAGAAATTGTATGACATACGTTCTGAGTGGAAAGTGCCTAGTACCAATGTAAATGGTACGTGAAGCCAATTACTGCAATGCAGAATTTGTTTGCTAATAACTAACAAACTTTTGATTTTCTTACGTCCAAACCAATTTTTTTCGTGAGAGGTACTCCGTGTGGTCCTTCACCAGTGGAATGGGAACTGGAAAGGTGCGGCCGGACGCCGGGGAGGCAGAGGGGCGACCTGAGCACGAAGGAGTCGGAGGGGTGACGTGGGCACGGGGATGCAGAGGGGTGTGCTGGGGAAGGCAGAAGGATGGCGTAGGGGGCGGAGGAACGGTGCGGGGAAGGCGGAGGGGCAGCGTAAACGCAGGGAGACGGAGGGGCGGAGCTGGCGTTGGGGAGGTGGAGGCTCGACGTGGGTGAGGGGGGGGGGGGGGAGGGAGGGAGGCGCGGGCATGGAGGAGTGCGAGAGGAGTTTGGGAGTTGGAGAAGGTGCTAGAGGTGGGGAGAGAGTTCAGGAGGGAACATGCAACGGAAGTGGAACAAGCTATTCGGATTTTTCCTGTTTATTTGAGATCTGGTCTTTTCAGTATGAGTTGGTTTTTTTCGGTGACAGATGGTCACATGCTGTAGAAAGTTTTACAGAGATCATAGGCAAGTTTTGACAAAAGCACGAGTCTGGGAAAGGTAGGTTACAAAGCTTAGAAATTGTGACACATAATCAAATATCTATCACAGACATTTGAACTTGCCTAATTTAAATTCGGCAAAGTGTGACACTCAAACCGAATAGGATCTTAGCTAGTAGTAATATACTACACAGCCGACGGGTGGCTATTTGCTAACACACGACGCGCAAGGAGAAAAGCGTCACAAAAACAAAGCAACGCCTTCAAAGATCTTCTCCAACATTGCTCTTCGCATAATTAAGGTCTAAAAAAGCATCAACGACACCACAGATTACACAAACAGTTTATTGCATAAAACATCACGATTTTATTCCATTCCTGCAGTCTGACCCCCCGGCACCGGCATGTCCCTCACGCAGTCGGGAAGGGGATGGCCGCGACGGTCTTCTGCCACGCCGGGCGGGCGGAGATGCCCTCCCACCACGCCTTGACATGCGGCCTGGACGTGACGAGCTCCGCCTTGGGGGTCTTGCTCAGGTAGAGCAGGTAGGACATGTGGTTCACGTCGGCGAGGGTGAATTGGTCGCCGGCGAGGTACTTGTTCTTGGCGAGGTGGGCCTCGTAGACGTCGAGCACCTTCGCCAGCATGTGCGCGTGCTTGTCCACGACGATCGGGTCCGGCGCGCCGCCGAGCATCGGCTTGATGAGGAGCTGGAAAACCAGGTCGGAGACGGCCGGGTAGAAGTGGTGCGACTCCACCTCAAGCCACACCTCCAGCTTCGCCGACGGCGTCGGGAGCAGGTCCGGACCCTCCGACTTGTACTTGGTCGCGATGTACCGGTTTATCGCACGGGACTCTGCAATGCACGGCACGATTGATGAGGTTAAGGTTAGGACAGGCACGGGCTAGTGGATCAGCTAAATCGTTCTTTCATCTATCCTTTGTCGGGCCTGTTTGGTAGAGTTTAGATCTTAACTTTATCTAAGATTTAAAATTTATAGGTTAAAATAAAGTGAATTAAGTTTATATGTTTGGTCTAAAATGTAAACAAGATGATCCATCAAAACGCTCGTAATGTATTCACAGCTCTAACTTCACAGATCTGGTGAAGCTAGAAATATTCAGTTCCACTAGATCTGCTAGGTTAGGACACTCGTAATGTATTCACAGCTCTAACTTCACAGATCTGGTGAAGCTAGAAATATTCAGTTCCACTAGATCTGCTAGGTTAGGACAGGCACGGGCTAGTGGCTCAGCTAAATCGTTTTTTCTATCCTATCTTGTATCCTACTAGGGTTTGAGATCTGAAATTTGTAGATTAAAATAAAGTAAATTAAATTTATATTTTTGTTTAAAATATAAACGAGATGATATATGTTCTAACTTTACAGATCTGATGGACCTAAAAATACCTAACTCTACTAGATCCACAGATCTGATAGAGCTTCAGCTCTATTGAACACACCTAGGTCTAATTCTAACCAGATTCGCAGGTCTCTTTTCTTTTCATGCAAATACTAGGTTTAATTTCTTATCGATTATGAAATGATACTCCGAGCAGAGGGAACAAGAAGATACTCTTCCAGAAAGACAGATGCAACTAAAGTCATACCGAGACAGATCCATCAGATCTGGGTCTAGTTGATGGATTGATGGAGCGTGAATCGCGTTAAAATCATCATGTTATTGGCGTGAAGAAGGGACTAAATTAAGAACGGAGCCTTGAATGCATGGTAGCATTAGTATTACCGTAGAGGACTTCCTCTCCGTCCTCCAGCACGGGGATCTGGCCAAAAGGCTGCAAGGAGAAAAACGCAGACAGGAGGAAATTAGCCTAGCGAGCACAAGATTCTCGCAAAAAAAGAAGCTTTTCGTAGGCAAAGCTGTCCAGTTATGACGAGGATTTGACGGAACAGAGGGGAAACAAGGGCGCAAGGCGTCGGTTATTTACGTTGAGCGCGAGGAATTCCGGCTGCTTGTGCGCGCCGGTGCGGAGGTCGACGGGGACGATCTCGAAGTCGAGGCCCTTCTCGTTCAGCGCCGCCGCGACGCGCACCACGTTCGGCGACAGCGGCATCCCGTGCAGCTTCCTAGGCGCCATCTCTCTCTTGTTCGGTTCTCTTCTCCCTCCCTCACCTGGCTACTACTCTCTTCCTTCCCCGCTTTCTGGCCTTATGGAGGAGTACGGGCCTTGATCCAGTCAAGCCAGTGAAGCCACACGCTTTCACACTACTAGCATATGGACGATTTGGTTCTCTTTTTGTACTAATATTGTAAGGACTAAGGAGACGAAGACAAGCATGATGAGCATCCAACGACCCACGGGACTTTCACGCTACTAGCATACGGATGATTTTCAATCGGAAGGTCACGAGGAATTGATTAAATTGCAGTCTCTATAGACGAGGATCGTTCGATCAGACGTTAGACGATCGAAATTGTTCTAGAACCCAATAGACAATGTTTTGCTACAGAACCATAAACAATATTTTCGTACAATAAAAAATCTGCATAATATTTTTAGCTCATATTAACCGTCCGATTTTGATAGAACAGTCCTACGAGGACTGTTTAAGTTGTAGTTCTCACGGGACTGCAAGGGAGCCCTGTCCACTCAGGTGGGGCTGTGCAAGTGGCACCCATAATATCGGCATAGGTGAACATTGGCACACGTAAGTAGGCAGATTATTATGGCACAAGAGCTACATGGCGCAACTGCTGTTGCAAGTGCGGTTTCGGAACGGCCTTGATGGCGCGCGCCGTGGTAGGCTGTGTTGGGTACACTGCCGATAGACGTACACCAATACACCATCTCTGCAGTGCCATGTGCTGCTGCATCTCTGCTGGTGCGAGTGACGAGCCGCGTCGCGGATGGATGGATTGGTTGGTCCCTGGTCCTGGGAGGCGGGAACCGGCAGGGCAAGCCGTGGATGGGGTCCATACGATGCACGTGGGGATCGATCTGATCGGCCCGACAAATCTGGGGACGAGAGTATATAAATAAACGTTGAATGGGTCTCCCCAAGCCCATAGATAGATTAGGTATATCGTGTTCTACTTGTGGTGAGATGCGATCACGCGACTACTTGTGGTGAGATGGGTCTCCCCAAGGCCAAGTGGAGAAAGAAATTCACGACGCACACACAGCATTGAGCACTGTGTCAAATCGTGGGACCTACGCTTTTGCCGGATTTGCCTGGAAAGCCCCACGGAATTCAGTCATAAAGAACACAAACGAGGTGTAGCCGTGTACGTCCGTATGCCACCGGAAGTTGAACGACCTTGTGTGTTCTCTCTCGAAAACGTGATAACAATCAATCACCACCGGTAGTGTTGTCTGCCCCTAGCAGCTTTCCAACAAGCTATAGCTAGCGGCGATCGCGTGGAAGGACATCAACTCACATTGATGCCATCGGCGTGGAGCACGTCGCCACAAACACGTTAAGGCTGAGTTTGTTTAGGCTGGAGCTTGAGCTTATTTAGCTGAAACTAGAAAAATCTGGTGAAGCTGGAAGAAACTACTGGAACTGGATAAGGATGGCAATTTTTCGTAAATAATAGTTAAGTTGTAAGGGTAGCAGGGAAGTGGGATTTTTAGAAGCTCCAGCCACCCCAAGAAGCATCATTTTCCTTGCTTCTCTCGCGTAGTGCAAAATAGGTTAGAAGCTTCTTCTCTCCGTCTGGCTAGAAAAATACTGTTTGTTTTGGCTTGTGACTTATAGAGGTGTAGAAGCCAAATAAACTCAAGCTCAAACCTAAGCAAACTGAGCCTAAAAATCTTCAAGCAGCTCCACCATTCGTGATTTCCATCAATAGTGTAGAAATAGAAAAGGTAGCACGGTGCTCCCATAACAACCATCGAACGTAAACAAGCATTTTACGGTTGGCCGGCTGCTAACAAAGCTATCCCTCGATGATTATGTCCAACATGCCAAGTTGTTGCGTGACACCTCTGCAGGAGCTATTTCTTTTCCGGCGACGACTCCACCGATTCTTTCCTTGTGTGCCGGTATATATATGAGCCCGGGGGAAGGGGAAGGGGAAGGTAAGTCCCCACGACTCTAATATCATCAATCGAGACAAGAATCAAGCCGTAAGACATCCAAAACACGCGACCATTCGATCAATCAAAACGAGGACAAAACTGCTTCAAGGGGAAAAAAAACAAGGCAAGAGGAACAGACCTTCCGCAGAACGAGCCTTTCATGCTAAGACCCTAAGAACATGAATTGCAAAAGCATTGTTAAGTTAGCATTCATAAATAATGATGCATTCTATGTTCATCTGCACAAGGGTACCTTTTAACCCTCCACAGAACATACCGTAAAATCACCACCAAGATATATGTACACATAATATTAGCTTTTACTTAACCATACGGAGAACGAGAAGGCAACGGACATACTGTACAACCCTGATACAAGGCGGAAAAATAGATACAGCTTACGTTGCTACGGTTGATCTGATGGTTTTAGGAAATTGTAGCATTCCAGCTGCAGCATTTCTCCGCCATTGACTGGGTCAAACTGGCATCTGTAGAAGCTGCAAAAATAATAAAAAGTATATATCAAGCTCAAATCTGTGCGTAGAAATTCGATCGCTACAAGAATCGATAGTCTATTTTATGAACACACCTTCCATCCATACCAACGACTGCCACGGTATTCTTCTCATGGCCAAATGCAACAATATACTGCTCACCCTCATGAAGCCTGAATTGAGCTACAGACCACTCGGAGTGGAAATATTTCGGTAACACACCTGTCAGCAATAGAAAATAAACAAGTTAATGTGTGCTTAGTCCTGGACGGAAAATCTCTTGGTGGTACTTTTTTTTCTTAGAGCAGTTTTGTCCTAGTGTTTGAGGCGGTTAAGTCTCATCCCAAGTAACATGTACTCAAAACCAAAGACCACAAAGTTCGTGCACGCTGTAAACAATCAAAATACAACCCATACTTGGTGGGTACTAGTAAAAAAAATGTAAGACACCAAGACCAAGTGTTAGGTTCCAAGCTTTCAGCAAGAGAATGCATCAACAGACATGTAAGAAAAAAAAAACAACTTGGACACAAGGAACAATGAATAAGGGACCAATTTATATATCATGGAAATTGGAGCATACAGAACAACACTCATGTATACTAAGTATTTTGTGAAAAATATTAACTAATCAAACATTACTAGGAACCCAGACCAACCAAAAAAAATATGAGGCAGCCAATTATGACAGGAACACAGATAATGATGTTTTCTCCTTTTTTTTTACTTTTACAAATTTTCACTTTTAGGTATGGCCATTTGGTTTTAGCAAATCCTGAAACCATCTTGTATTTGGGCAAATGCACTGAAAGATAGATGAGGCACAAGTACAGCTTTTACTACAGATTTAGGAAAAAGAAAATATCGAGTGTTACCACATATTTTGGGTGGAAATCAATGCCCCTAAAAATCAGCTGAACAAACGGCTTTTTATAGTACGCTTCGTTTAAAAAGTAAAACACACACAAAGAAATTTGCTTATCGTGATGAGAGAGACTAAAGGATAAACAAATCTTATAATTCCTCCACCAGATTCTGCTCACTGATTAACCACAGCAATGGACATTGACCAGAGTGATCGAGAGAGATAGAAAGTCCCTTTATGATACAATATTTTAGAGGGGGCAGTGCGGCAAACTTTTACCTTGTGTCCATAACAAGTGCTCAACTAAGTCATTAGAATTGATAATGATTCGATCATTCAATTGAAGATATATAAAAATAGATGACAAGTTTAAATCAGATGAACTACCAAACAGAACTTGTCTATATTTTTTATTCAAACATAGCAAATCCCCAAAAATAAAAACTCAGCTTCCTAACAGTGAAGAGCGACGTGGTTAGATGACTTGTTTGTTTGAACGACATGACGGTGTAAGTAATCTATTTATGTGAATATACATGACGGTGTAAGTAATCTATTTATGTGAATATACATGACGGTGTAAGTAATCTATTTATGTGAATATGACAAAGAAATAAAACAACTTAATTACACACCATAATCATTTAGATGTACCATGGCAGCTAGAGGATTCATTCCTCCAGCTTTGTCTAGACTATACTCCAATGCAAGGTGTGATTAGTAATGTAGATGTTTGTTTGTTCACCATTGAGCAACATATTAAAATTATTATTTGAAGGCATCAAAAATTTATTGCACTGACAATATATAGAATAGGAAAACATTATGTACCTCTCACATCGTAGAGTTATGCAGGCAATAGAAGGCTGGCGTTCAAACGATTCGACATAACAAACCACTAATCATCGGAATGGAACAACAATACCCTTAACATCTTAATATGTGTAAAAAAATATGGTAGTATACTAGAATTAGTTCAATCTTTACCAATCAAAATTACTATATATTTTTATGAATGTAGCATTTAAAAATACTTATAGCGTGCCAGTCATATTCATGCAACTTACCGAGGTATCCAACTCAATGCATGGCTAAAACCCGACACGGTAAGAGAAATCGGGTACGGTGCATTGGGAAGTCATGCACGTTTGTTTCTTGTCGAATCGTGGTCATGGCTATTTCACATGAATAAATCAGGTTATATTCTAAGGCCCAGTTTGTTTAGGCTTAGGCTTTTTGGCTTATAGCTTAAATCCAGCTTTTTGACTTAAACAACTTGCTAATGGCTTTTGTACGTGATAGAGGTAGGTAATTTTACCTAACTTTAGTGTTATTAGTCTAAAATCAACCATTAATAAGCCAAAAAAGCCTCTCTCCAGTAGCTTTTGGCTTTTAGTTATATAGAGCTTATAGCATTTAAAAAGCCCGGATAAAAAGCTACTCGTTTGTTTAGGTTGTAGCTTTTTGACTTTTAAGCCGGTGAAAAGCCTAAACAAACAGGGCCTAAGCAATATGCATCATCGTCTTCTTGGAGCGAATTATATTTCACCTTGACTACGATGATGCATATTTCTTAGTATCGATTCATGTGAAATAACCATGATTCAACGAGACAAACATGCACAACTTCCAGTACACCATAACTGATTTCTCTCACCAGGTAGGGTTGTAGCCACACATCGAGCTTGATACCTAAGTTGTGTGAATACAACTAGCATGTTATAAATAATTTAAATTGCTACTTTCTTAAAAAATATAGTAAGTTTAATTGTTAAAGATGGAACTAATTCTAGATATACTTTTTTTACACATATAAAGAGGTTAGGAATACCGTTATTACATTCCAATGATTAGTGGTTTCCTACGTCGAATCGTTTGAACATCAGCCTTCCATTGCCTACATATGCCAGCCTAATGTCTTAAGAGGTATATAATGTAGTCCTATTTTATAATTTGTCAGTGTAATAGTTTTTATATCTTCAAATAATAATTTAAATATGCTACTAAGTGGCGAACAAACAGACATCTACATTACTAATGCTCACCTTGCATTAGAGTTTGAAAATATAGACCAAACTGGAGGAATGACTCTTCTGGCTACCATGGTACATAGAAATGACTATGCTATGTAATTAAGGGGGTGTTTGCCACAGCTCCAGTTCCACCAAAATCCGTGGAGTTGGTGGAGCAGGGTGTTCCCACCTTCAGAAATTTATGGAGCTAGATCTGTGGGTACATTAAGAGTGTTTAAGAGGATCATCTTGTTTACATTTTAGACTAAAATATAAACTTAATTAACTTTATTTTAGCCTACAAGGTCTAGATCTGAGGTGGAGTTGGGATCTGAAGCTCTGCCAAACAGGGCCTAAGTTACTTTATTCGTAGCATCCTTGCATAAATAGAATACTTACACCGTCATGTCATTCAAACACAGGTCATCTAACCATCTCGCTCTTCACTAGACTTCTCTTCGGGCCAGCTTGGTGATGGGAGTTGAGTTCAACTGTTAGAAGCTAGTTTTTTATCATGATTTGTTATGTTTGAATAAAAATATAGACAAGTTTTGCTTGGTAGTTCATCTGAGTCAAACATCATCTATTTATATTACTTCTCTTGAATCATACATCGATTTGAATGACTTGGTTGAGCATTTATTATGAACACGACGTACCATGAAAGAACTTTCCATCTCTCTCGCTCTGATCAATCTCCATCTCCGTGGTTAATCAGTGAATGGAATTTGGTATTTGTTTATCCATAGTAACACCACACGTAATTTACTGTTAGTTGCACAATAAAACACAATGTACCCAGCCCTGAGTAAGATTCATCCAACATTTGATCCAAATTAATTTCTAAGTGCACTTCAGATATAAATCACACCTTGTCCTTGGCAAGTAAATTCTGAAAATGAATTTTTACATGTCACCACAACAAATACAAGAGAGCGAAGTTTTTAAATAATAGGCCTCAAGTAACTCAAAAGAGTCTACCATTATTATATGAAAAGGAGTTGGTGGTTGTGATTGGAGTTTCTACCATCTCTCTCATCTCCCCTCCTCACATCAAAAGATCTTCTGTGTATTGGTCTATGTACTATGTAGACATATGTGTTATTTGTAGAATCTGTTGCATAGGATTGCATTGTCTGCACATGTGTATATGAATGTGGCCAGTTGATCTGATGTGATTTAAGCATGCAGTTTTTTTATTTAATGATAATTTTTTTAAGTTTAGAACCTATGTTATATTTATTTGAGATCCGTTTTTATTTGAGATCCATTGCGACGCACAGCCATTATGCTATCTACCATTATTTTCAACCATGGAAATGTAGTGACTCATCATATCTGAAAGGATAGTGAACTTACCCTTAATAAAAGAAAGTGATGGACTTATATGGGAAACATCAGGGTCTGGAGCTGGCAGCGGCTTGTCATTTGTGGTCAAACCCACATTTATCTTTAGATTGAACACATGTATTGTTCCTTTATCACTAGAAACAGCCAAATACTGCAAATTATTTGAGAAAGCCAAGCTATATATTTCTGCTCTATCAGCACCTCTCCTTACCTACAAAAGAAGCAGACAAATTAATTGCTATATCCCCAGCAATTAAAAAGTTAAACAAATGCTAGACTTCATTTCATCATGAGCTTGCCAATGATTAAGAGTTAGCAAATTGACAAGAGCATCTTGTGTAGTTAGAAGCTCAGTGTGCTGCGTCAACAAATATATCAAAGAGCAGCGTAGGTTGGTTATTGCAGACAGAGATCCATAACCATACATAGAACTAAGTAAAAATTTTCAAGGACATTGCAGTATGATCCATAAGAATTATTTGAAATCCAAATGTATAATAAAAACTTTTTTGAGAGAAAATGTATAATAAAAAAAGATACTACACTTTGAAATGTAAGAGTCCTACATGAAAACAAGAACTATTACAGAACGTCCCTTAGGAGACATCTAAGAATATATCAATATAACCTCCACACCACCAGATAAGTAAAGTAGTTTTTTTTTCTCCAGTTGATATGGAACTTCAACATACTACAGAACTCCAACCTCAACAATGTTTGTTATGCATTAAACATTTAAGGGGGTTTACAAGAAAGGGTTCTCTTTAGAGCATGGTAATTTGCTTGTTCAGTATCTCTCAGTTTTCAATATTTCTCATAACAGATGAGTATAATCAAAGCAACACAAATGGTGTATGAAAGCTACTGTCTAGAGAGTACAGAAAATGGTTGAACACCAAAGAAGGATCACAACATAACACTTTAGATGATGTTAACATATTAAACATCTCCTTCCATGTGATCTTTCTGGGATTCATCACACATTATGCTAACCACATCGATGCCAACAATGATGGATAACATACATTTACTTTACTCATAAAATAGTTGACAACAAATGCCAGCTCAAAGTTATGCACTTTAGTTATAGGACCATTCCAGTTCACGGACGTTGGATGAATTGGCATTGGACAAAACTTGAACGCGTCACATATATTTACTTTCCTCAGCAAATAGTTGGCATCACATTGCCAGCAAAATACCTAAATGTTATGCCCTTTAATTATAGGACCACATATATGATCCTACAAAGGCACCCAGAGTCCTAGACTTCTGTCACACATCAAAAAGGGTGTAAAAGTATAACGAAGAATGGTTCCTTTTTAGCACACAATCTATCACAAATCTAGAATCTTCTAAGCTATAAGTTTGAGTAAATAAAAAAGGGAGAAGGATTGGTGAGTTACAAAGCAGTTGTGTTATTCATTCAAATTCCAATAAATTTAGAACCAGAATTTTTTTTAAACGGAGGGGTGGGGAGTTTCCTCGTGGAAGCTATCAGTACAAGTAATCACTTGATGCAATTCCATGATTTCATCAAACTTTTAAATGGTTGCATTACTAAATGAAATCCAGCATCGGTAAAATTGTTATCACTTTATTTTAGTAAGAACAATCTAAGCCTGTTTGAACCAAATATGCAACCTTTCAGGCCTTGTTTAAACCAAATATGCAACCGTTCAGGCCTGTTTAAACCAAATATGCAACCTTTCCATCTGAAACAAAAAATAAATAAATAAAATAAATAAAGCTATTCATGAAGCCAATTATTATCAATGTTCTAAACCATTTATGTTATAAGGTCACTGCTCACATATCACTGCGAAAACTTATTAACTTTTAAGCATATGCTATCCCATAATAGCACATATCATCACAAGCTATAACTACTATAAGTTTATAACATTCCCATCACGAAGTTGCTCAACGATAAGGTGTTCTTCTATGTGATCGACCTATATCAGATTGAATCAGTCAATTCAAACATTAGTTAGCAAAACATACAAATTCATCTCTAGATGAGTGTTAAGAAAGTTTACTTCCTGCAGAAGATTGCCCTCAGCGGCATTGAAGATCCTAATGAGTGTCCCCTTGGTGCTTGCAGTAGCAATCAGCCTACCATCCTGCGACAACGCAAAGCACGCAACACGGGAAGCGTGCGCATTGATAAATTTAGTCTTCCTTGCCCCATAGTGCTCCACCCTCACCTGCCCCTTCTGTGCACCGGGGCAAACCAACACAATCGACCCGGGCTGCTGCGACACCATGCAGAGGCCCTTTGGGTTGGGCGCCGTCTCAATCTGGTGCACAAGCTTAAGGTCTGCGAAGTTGTAGACGAAGATTTTGTTATCCAGGACCACCACGATGCGGTCTCGGCGGAGGCGGACGCCGCGCACAGGGGAGCGGAAGGATAGCTCCCCGATGCATCGGCTCTGGTGGTCGTCCCAGATCATCACCTTATTCGGTGGGTAGTGCGGGGCATCACCGCCGCCGACGAGGGCAAGTATGTTGCACCGGAACAGCATCTCCACGACACCGATACCCCCTCCGTCGCCGTCGTCCCCCGGGCCCGCGAGGTCGCGGCGGAAGATCTCGCGGAAGGGGTCGCAGTTGTAGATGCGGAAGCCCGATACGGTGCCCGCCGCGAAGCAGCCGTAGTCCTGGTTGAAGGAGATGTGGAGGAGGTTCTTCGCTGCGGGGTAAGGCCTATCGATTCCACAACCGGCGGCTGCGACGGGCTTGGGGGCAGATGAGGCGGAGGAAACGGAGGAGGAGGAGTCATCGCTCTCCTCGTCCCCGGAGGGTGTGGGCTCGGTTGAGGTGGTGGGGAGAGGCGGTGCCGGCTCAGTCTCCTCCTGCTCCGGCGGCGGCGGATCGTCGGGGATGGGGTTAGGGTTAGGTGAGGCCGGCGCGGTGGTGGGCGTCGCCATGAGGGAGGGGCAGAACCAGAAGAAATGCTGGGTTGTGCCAGCACACGGAATCGGGGGCAGCGGGTGTGGTGAGGTGGGGTGTTGGATGTAAAAGGCAGAGGAGGTTATCGGTACAGTGGGGCTGGCGTTAGTGTTTATTTACGATTCGTGCCATCCATCGTGGTGAGCCGGGAGTCCGGTTTGTTTGTCTTGCTTGTGATGTGTTAGCGGATGGGATCGGGTTAGCGTAGCGGGGAAGGCAGCACATACCTTTCGTGGCGTACCGGCTCGGCTGCCCCCGAGGCTACAAATGGCGCTCTATACGTTTGTACCTGATCCGGGGTAGAATTGCACTTCACCGCTGCTGACCCGTAATTACTTGCAATATGAAACGACACTTGCAAAAGATGCTCCTCCGTCCAATTTATAGGTATATTTCTTCTCAACAAATAGACAGAATGATATTGAAAATAATTATATTATATTATATATAATTATTATCACTAAATACTATATTCAATACGTACGTACTAGATAATATAAAGTAAATGTGGATATTTATTAGAGATATAGAGAGAGCATCACACTAATTTTGTATTAGAATATGAAAAAAAATCTTATATTTATAGATAAAATCATTCAAAAATATGTCTCATAAACTTGGACAGAGGGAGTAGCACAAATATTACGAAGCAAAGAGAGTATATCATGAACAATAGCAGTGGCATTAATTACACAAGCATTATATTACCAATTCAACAATTGTGCAAATTTGTCAAAAAAAGAAAGAAAGAAGAAGCCCTGAGGGTGGTGCCAACCGACTTATCTTCCTTTGTAAGTCCATTCTCCAAGGAGGAAATCCTCACGGCTACCAAGTCTTCTGCACCGTTAAAAGCCTCAGGGTCGGATGGGTTCACCAGCGCCTTCTATATGGCATGTTGGGATGTGATCAAAACCGACTCCATGGCCACAATAGACCATTTGTACCACCTACGGGCTGGCGAGTTCCACATATTAAATGTTGCCAAGATTGTACTACTACCCAAAAAGGAGAATGTCGTGTCAATTCCAGCCAATAAGCCTCATTCAAAGTGTGTAAATCATATCCAAGGCTCTGTCCTTGTGATTGGCATAGCACATCAATGAGTTGGTCTCGCCAGCACAAGGTGTGCGCATTCATCGAGAGGAGATACATACAAGACAACTTCTTGTATGTCCAAAATCTTCTCAGGTTGTTCCACCGACGCAAAAATACCAACACTGCTCCTAAAGTTGGACATCGCTAAAGCATTTGACATGGTCTCTTGGCCTTACCTGCTCGACCTACTCCACGCCATCTGTTGTGGTAGTCGCTGGTGCGAATGGATGACAATTGTGCCATCCATAGCCTCCTCAATGATGATGCTAAATGGTTTGCTTAGCGAACCAATCAGGCGTTGTCGCGCCCTACGCCACGGAAATGCCATGTCCCTGTTCCCCTTCACCCTTTTTTTAAAAAAAAATTGGTCAGGCACTCTGGTATTTCGTTTAAGAGAGGATGAGCACCCATGCAAATCTAGGATTCGATCCTGGGTGGGCTGAGGGGCCACACCCACTCCTTTGCCAGCTGATCTAGACTCAGTTCTCGTTCCCCTTCAACCTAACCATCGACTTGCTCTAGCGCACCCCTGACATGGCATCTAACGTTGGCTTCCTGACCAAGCTGCATTGTTGTGCCACTCATTTGCATTCATCCCTCTACAACGATGACATGACACCACACTCTTCCTGACTACCGTTAAATAGGAGCTCTCCTTTGTGGTCAGTTGGGCAACCTATTTAACTGGCCCGGTGGCATCCTTGGGCTCCAAGACAACCTCGCCAAAAGCTCAAAAGCGTTCACTACTCCATTGCGATGAACTGGATTTAGTTGATATCTTGACACCGTTGCAGGTGCTGGTCAAACCTCTCCCTTGCAAATATTTAGGAATGTAGGCCGCCTAGACTTAGCCATGTCCAAACTGGCTAGTTCGAAAGGCAAGAGCATGCCGCCTAGCCCTCCTCAAGATAGTGCTCATGGCGGTGCCTATATACATGATGACGCTCCATTAACTACCAGTACGTACGCATAGATCCGTAAAATCTGACAAGCTTGGCTTTAGAGTGCTTCGGAGGCCACCAGGAGCATCTAGGCCACAAATTTGTAAAGATTTAGTATTTTGGTGTTTAATGACATCATTGCGACAAAGCCTTAGCTTGTTTTTGAGACGAGAACACACTAAGTTAGGTCTTGGGCCGGAGAGATAATCTTAGTTTTCATGGATCCTCTTTTATGCTATGGATAGAAAAGCCTATTTGGATTAAGATTAAGATCCTTGTGTTTGGAATTGATCCAGTGAGTCAAGTTTGGATCAATTTAGATGTTAGGCTCTTTATTTTGTTTTTGCTATGCTATTAAAGGGGTTCAAGGCTAATAGCTTGAGCTTAAATAGGAAATGCAGCTAGGTGTGATGCACACTAGATCCTATTACTTGTTTTCTAGCCAGATAGTTTTAAGAATCAAGTTTTAGTTGAAAAAAATCTCAAAGTTTGGATCAAATTTGAGCTAAGTTTGAAAAATCAACATATGTGAATTATCTTGTTATGTGGAGCATAGGGTGGATCATTGGTCCCAAAAGGTTTTTACTATGCTTTTCAGTTTTTCCAGTAGAGACGGATAATCCGGGTCAGTCGGAGCGTTGGGGCGGATCATTGCTCTAGAGAGCTCTGGTATTGTTCATCTAGGGTTTTTCAATGGAGACAAATAATCTAGATCAGGGCGGATCATTGACCAGTGGCATTCATCTAAAGGGTTTAAGGTTTCAGAGAGTTTTCAAGTGGACTTCGATGCCAGGCGGATGATCCGGGTTAGGCTAGATCATTGATCATGTGGATTTAAAGTGCAACGCTTGTACTAGGCATATTATACGAGTTAGGTAGATGATTTAGGTGAGTCGGATAATCCGAATTAGGCTGGATGATCTGGGTATGTGCAACTTTTAGAAAAAAGACTATTGGAACTCCGAAAAAATGAACTAAGGCGAATGATTCGGGTTTACTGTAACTTTTCAGAAAATACGCCAAACAGCAAGTTTTTGAATAGGGAGTCGATTTAAGCTGGTCCTAGCCATTCATTCTAACACTCTTGCGACTCCAAAGGTACAACAAACTCTTAGGAGAGTTCAAAGGTAAGTGATGAGCTTTGATCAAAGATTTGAGAGATCGAGAGAAGGAGGGAGTTGATAGATATAGTATGTGCATCGTTCTTAGTTGTTTGTCCTAGCTAGTTATTACTTTTGGAGATCGGAGTCCCCTAAACAGCTTGGAGGTGTTGGTTCGGTGACCTTTCTTATGGGAGGTTGTGGAAGGCATAGGAGGCTTATGAAAGTTTAGATTCTAATTATCTGGACCAGCGAAGAACTATCACACGCGGATGGTTTGATTTCTTACACGGTCTTAAGTCAGAGCTATAAGCCCAATTTGAAACAGCTTCTGCTTATGTAGATTCTGAATTATCTAAGAATCAGTTAGATGATAGTTTCTGATTCTTCAAGAATCCGGATTTTGGATTTTCTAATAGGCTTTTCCCATAATTAGAATCAGATTTATACATAAAATCAGAAACTATCACATATTTGATTCTTGGAAAGTTCAGAACCTGCGCAATCAGAAATTGTCCCAAACTATGCCATGATCCTGTAAGAGCATCTCCAGCAGAGCCTAGGGATGGCAACGGGTCCGGGTACCTCCGGGTCCAGTCTCCGTGGACCCAGACCCGAGACCCGAAATTTAGACCCGGACCCGAAGTCAGTCACGGGTCCAAACTCGGACCCGGACCCGAACCCGATGGGTACGGACCAACGGTACCTGACCGTTACAGCGTGAATGGATGTCCGCGAGAGAGTGAAAAAACGTCGTGTCGAGTCCCCGTCCGCGTCTTCTGCCGTGCCTCGTAGCACAAGATGTCGCTTGGCCTTGCCCACGTGAAATCCGTACTCGATGAGACCGTAGCCTGCGCCACAACTTTTGACTTCTTTCATTAAATGGCCTAGCCGCTGAATCATGCGAGGCTCCCAAGACCCAGCTTCGATTGCGGGAGACGAGCAGAGTCACAAATGGACGGTCCTGGATGCATTTGTCCGTTGCTTTTCTTTTGGGATTGGGGTGTGCCAAGCCGAGGCATTGGTTCTTCGGTCCAAACTTCGATATGCGGTAAGCCGACAGCATCTAACGTGGTTAACTGTCCGTGCAGGTACCCATGGGTTCAAAATAAGACCCGGATTCGGACCCGAACCTGAACCCGGACCCGAAATAATATACCCATGGGTCCAAATTTGGACTCAGATCCGGACCCGTCGGGTCGGGTACCCGCGGGTACCCGGACCCATGGGTATTTTTGCCATCCCTAGCAGAGTCCTTAAACCAGCTCCTAAACCTTAAAATAAGGAGTTTAGTAAAAAATACAGATTCAACAGAGCCCCTAATCCAGCCCTAAAATTAGGAGGCCCCTAAATTTGCCTCCTCAGCCCCAATTCCCAAGGAGCCCCTAAACCAGCCTTTAAACATTAAAATAGGGAGTTCTTAAATATACACCAGGAGATTGAAGACAGGGAAATACATGAGAGGCTTCGAGATGATCTTATTAAGTATTTGTGGGCAATTCACAGTGCTTCATAGTTTGATTCATTGTTCGGAGTTTCTATTTATCATGTTTTGAAAATTTTAAATTTAAATTTTAAATATCATGTTTTTAAATTGTAAATGTTAATATGCTTATGTTTTATGTATTACAAATATTTTTGATTGAATTTTAGTGGTGTCAAATGAAAATTATACATAGCAGATATGTCAAAATAGGAGAAAAAGTAAAATAGAGGCTGAGATTTAGGGGATGTTGCTGAACTTGTGCTCTGAAAATAGGACCCTAAAAAATAGGGGGAGTCTCTAAATCCAAAATAGAGGCCCTATTTTAGGGGCTTTTGCTGGAGATGCTCTAAGAATGCACAAACGAGGAATAAAGAAGATTCTTGAATCTCCGAGAGCTCCGTTAAAAATTAATCATATTATTTGTCTCTTTCTCGTATCCGTACTGATCTTGTTGTCTTTCCAGGATTCGGGGGACGGACATAACCGTGCGACGAGACAGAAGCACTCTTCCACGCTGCCACTTCGGTAGTCGTCGGGGACGGGGGCCGCACAGGCGACTTCTGGAACAGCGGTTGGATCGACAGTACAGCCGCCAGAAACGTAGCGCCCACAATCCAGTCCGGCGCGGCGTGGCCCAGAGCGCGAAGCCGCGAACGGTGGCCTCCGCACTGCGTAAGAGATGCTGGCTCGACGAGAACGTCAGGCACACGATCTCGGTGGACCTTCCCGGAGTATTTTGCACTGCGGCGTGCTCTCTCTGGTGTTTTATCCTCACCTCGGAGCCCGACAGACACCGTCATTTGGAAAGCGTCCGCGACAGGCACATGCACCATCCAACTCCAGTTCGCCGGCAGCGTCAAGGTTGACCACCCGCGGCTTATGTGGAAGCCTTGGGCCCCTGCCCGTATCAAATTCTTCGCATGCCTTCTCATTCAGTGTAGGATCTACACTGCGAATTGCCTCATGAGGCGAGGCTGGTCAAACACGTACTTTTGCGGCCCCTATGCTACAGCAACCTTGAAACCATCCTGCGTTTGTTCCTGGAGTGTCCTGTCTCCAGGCTCTGGTAGCAAGGCGCCTGATGGTATGGCATCTGTAGTTGATGGCCCTAGTAGCAAGGCGCTTTGTATCTTCCTTCTCCCTTTTCCAGCTTTGTATTTTCCTCTTGCTCGCTTCAATGAATAAGCAGGTGTTGAAACCGCTGATCCACTTCTGCATATCTTTTTCCTTTTTGAGTGATTCATCTCTAATTTTAAAAGCCAAAAGCCAAGTTTGGCGTTGAAACACATTATTCCCAATCCGTGAGACAGTTTTGACTTTCAATTGGTTGCCATTATCCCGCCGAATCGATCTGTTACCTCGGCGAGGAATAATAGCACTCGGATGTATTTTTCTCTTGGCTTATCGTTGAAAATGAATAGACTATCCTTTGTTGGTACTCCCTCCGGTCATAGATAGTTGTCATTTTGGATTTCGATATGGTCTTCAAATCTCAACTTTGATCACTAATTTTTATTGTAATATATTTAAAAAATCCAATAAAATTATAATTTAAAAAAGTACATTTCGAGATGAATCTACACATATGATTTTTATGCATCCAATCTAAATATTGAAAAAGATATCGACAGCTAAAGTTTTGAAAGTTTGACTGCACGTATTTCAAACCGGCAACTATTTGTGACCGAGTATCTCTAATCACTGCATTCAATGCATGCATGTACAAAATATCGATTAAATATTGATAATTATTAGAGTTATAAAGAGAACATCACATTAACTTGCAACGCTACATATCTATGGACAAAACGTTAAAAAATTCGCCATGCAAATTTGGACAGAAAGAGTACAGGAGTATTATACAAATCATTTTTTTAATGAAATTATTACGGGGGTTAGAGGTTGCGGTTTGCACGACCAACCCGAGGGACCCCGCAGATCATTATCAGAAAGTCATCACGATTCAATATTGAAATGGCGTCAGCAAGCTTGACATGACACCATGTGAGCGCGATTTTGGTTTGTCCAAACGCTCAAGGCGCCAACCTAACCTTTTGTCGTTGTGCACGTGGATGCACTCCCCCTATCGCTGTACCGATCATATGTGACCGACCGAGCTCCTCACAACGGTTGAAAAACACTTCCATTCGAGACTGTTTTGTGTTGGTGGCAGCAGGCAGGAGGGGCTGTCGGGCGCACAACCATTTCCAAGCGAAAATTTCCTTCCCTGATGCTCATCACAGGTTCGCAACCACATGAGTTCCCGTCGTCCCCAGCTTTGGAGAGCGGGATTTCCACATCCAAATTGCGTGCGTCGAAAATTCAACCTGATGATCGAGGGTGAATAATAGTACAGTATTCAGTATGATCCTTTGTGGTCTTCACGGCAAAGTTTCCCAAATGCACTAAAGCAACACGCCAACCATTCCAGAAGACTAGAAGATTGGATTACCAACACCAACAGCTTCCTGTGCTGCTCTCTGCATTCATGTGTAGGGGTGAAAACGGTATCGGTAATTCCCGAAATTCTGAAAACCCCGAAAACCGTTTTCGAAATTTTTCAACCGGACGTGTCGGTATCGGGAATTTTCGGAATCGGAATCGGAATCGGTAATTTTTGTCGGAAACGATAACGGTAACGGTTTTGATCGGTTCTGACCGTTTCCTTCATATCCGAAAAATCGGTAAATTCCGTCGGTAATTACGGAATTATTCCACCACAAATCACACTCCTTCATCACTAAAACGCCCATAACTTTTTACTCCGAACTCCGATTTAGGTGATTTTGGACTCTATCTGAAGCTTATCACGAGGGCTACAATCTCCACCCATTTTCATGATTTAACCAATCATAGATATTTTTAAATATCATAAAAATAAAACTCTAATGTAGTCATTCAAGTCTAAAATTTGATGTGTGTTCATCGTAAATTTGTGAATATTTATTAATTACTAATTTCTATGTGGATGTACTATTTGTGTGAATTTTTGAAGTCAATTGGTGGTACATGTCCTTACGACGTTCTGGGTCTCTTTTTTCGGATTCGATCGTTCTGATATATATTTTGTATCGAATTTTCGTTTCCGATATTTTCGAATTACCGATGCCGTTTTCGTTTCCGTAGTTATCGATTCCGATATCGTTTCCGAGAAAAAATATGAAAACAAAAATAGTTTTAGTGTTTTCCGACCGTTTCCGACCGTTTTCACCCCTATTCATGTGAACTACTTTGAGTTGTACAGGTATATCTAAGCTTTGAATATTCAGCTGAATTTTAACACGCATATTTACCAAATCGACGTCAATTCAGCAGTCAGGACCACTCCAAACAAAACGACAATTCATATAGCATGTGAAACTCCTATTTACATTACTACCACATCACAGATCCACACAATAAGTCTCGCAGTTAAGTACAAATAAAAGAAATGTAGCAAAACGGGGGAAAAACTCCATCGCATCTTCTGATCCTCGAACGCTCTAGAAATCGAAGCCCCCAGCGTCGCCGAACCCGGCGTCGTACGCCGACGCGTCGGAAGCCATCTCTCCTATCAGAAGTCCACCGAGCGCGCCTCCGAGCAGCCCGGCTCCGAGACCCATCCCGAAGTTGTTCTTCTTCGGCGGCTTCACGGCCTGCTGCTGGTAGCCGTACCCGGTCTGTGGCGGCGGCGGGTATCCATACCCGTACCCAGCTTGCGGCGGCGGGGGTGGGTAGCCGTAGCCAGCCGGCTGCTGGGCCGGGTACCCGTACCCGTACTGCGGCGGCGGGGCAGCATATGGCGTGGCGGTGCTCGGTCCGGCGGCGGCCGGATAGGCTGTCACCGGCTCGCCCGCCTTCGCCGGCTTTCCGGCGGGCGGGTAGCCGGAAGGAGGTGGGTAAGTCGTCGATGGGTCGCTTGCCTTACCGTGGGGCGGGTAGGCGGACGGAGGTGGGTAGGCCGCAGCAGCTCCATCAGCCTTGGGTGCCGGTGGGTAGGCGGACGGAGGAGGGTATACCGAGGCATCGGCCTTGGATGCCGGAGGATAGGCGGTCGGAGGCGGGTACGCGGCGGCCGGTGGAGGCTGTGCGTACGCGGCATGAGCGGCACCGCCGGTGTAGGCGCCGGATTGGGTTACCTCGCCGATCTTGTAGGAGAAATTGAGGACCCCTTGAGGCTTGCCGGATGACACCTTGCGGACCTGATAGGCGACGAACTTGATGGGGACGGGGCCGTCGGGGGCGCCTGACAGGAGCTCGGAGAGGGGGATGTGGATCTCCCCGACGTCGCGGTCGCCGAGGGCGCGCTGGGCGCGGAGGAGGACGTGGAAGGACCCGGCGCCGGAGGCCGGGACGGTGAAGCGGAGAGTGGCGTTCCAGGTGGGGTTGCGGCCACCGGTGCGGTCGGTAGCGACGCGTTGCCGTGAGCGGGGGTCGCCGGAGAGCGAGACGACGGCGTAGACCTCCATCTTGGAGAGCAGGTTCACGTCCTTGAGATCTTTCGCCGAGATCAGCGTCAGCTCTAGAGTCCTCTGCGCCATGGCCGGAACTCGAGGAATTTTCTGTTGAATTTTAGAGAAGACTTGGCCTTGCAAAATCGATCCAATTGTATGTTCGAACTTCGAAGGCTTGGGATTATCGACTTATATAGGAGCAGGGGTTCCGAGGGGATTGCCAGGATCTTTCTGGGACGCGGATTCCTAACTCGTAAGGCTGATCTGTGGGTCAATTGTTTCGTCGGCCCAATGTGTCAGTCCCAAAATTATGGTAGGACCCATGCGTCATGGAGAGTGTAGTGTGTTTGTGGAGCCCTGCGCGGCGGTTCTTGCACCCGAATCTTCTGCTCCGAGTCTGAGCAATTGAGTGCTTGGTAGGGTTCAGATTCTAATTTTTCCTGAAATCTGAAATTTGTAGGCTAAAATAAAGTGAATTAAATTTATATTTTTTGTCTAAAATGTAAATAAGATGATCTATCTAGACACTTTTAATGTACTCATAGCTTCAGCTTCACGAATCTGGAGAAGCTGAATCCCTCCTAAACACACCCTGAATCGCCCCTCTGCTCAGGGCAGTGGGTCCGATCTGTCAGTGGGAGAAAATTTGTAGGGCCGGCTCACGGATGGCGTCCTTGGGTTTGATTTCCTCAGGTGATTAGGTGAGGTTTCTCTGCGCGTTGACCCGGCGCACCTTGTGTTGTGTGGCGTCGCTCTCAGCGAGTGAATTCGAGCCGTTCGTTGCGGTGCGGTAGGCGACGGTTCTCTTCCAGGCTAAGGAAAAATGAAGAGAGAGGGGCGGGGCGCACGCGTTAACTGGAAAGCTCGCTGTTCTTCCCCTTCCACGCGGCCAAGACGCTGCTTCCCCATTGGCCATTGCCGAGCCTTTTCTTCGCACGGGAGGCGGATTCTTCTTTCCAATATTGCAATCGTGGGACAGTTGACTTCGGGCACTAAAAACAAAATAAAAAACAAACAACTCAATTATAGAATTCGATTCTCACAATTCAACCCATCCATATACACTATAATCTACAATCTATTTCATATGTATTTTTGGATTTTAGTTTTTAGAGAATCAATTTCTTTATATCCACAATTCAGAATTATTTTTTAAAGAATCTAAAACTAAAACAAAGAGAACTCGTGCGAGTAACAAGTTCTACTCTCTCCCCCACCCCCTCTCTCTCTTATATCACCCAAATGTTAGATGTTGACATGCAAGCTTTTAGTAATAAGTGAAAAGTAGTGTTAAGAGTGCTGAACAAATGGACAAGTAGCAATTAGGATTGAAAAGTAGTGTTAGAGTGACAATTAGGATTGAAAATGGGTCAGATAGGATGGAAATTACTCTTTCTCTATCGTAACATATATTTTTTCCAAACTCAAAACCAAATACGAATATGAATCTGGGTTATTTGGGATATAAATACGTGACAGATTTGAGTCAGAAACGGATAAAGATATACAGATAATGCACGAATATATAGAATGATATATGTTAAATCAAACCATATGAGTACGTGACCATGATAGCAAGTTATATATCAACCAAGTCTAATAGACAACGTACAAAGAATATGCCACTTGAATATCATTAGAACTAATTAATTGTCAAAATGAATAGGCTGCCATGAAAAATATATAATGAATGGGCTGGGCATATCGTATATCCAAATAGAAAACAAATGATATCCGGATCCCTTCCCCTATTTGCCGGATGTTGATTGCTTCGAATCTAATCTCAAATCTGGATTCATACATACATACATTACATACATACATACATACATACATACATACATGCATACATGTATATATACATAGATGCATATATGTATGTATATATACATGTATACATATATGGATGTATGTATATATATATGGATCCTATTCCGGATTCGGTCAAAAAGTCAAATCTCTTCCTGCATCCGGTCACAATCGGATCTAGGGAGAAATATCTAGCCCGTTTTAACCCCTAGTGCTAATAGCCTATGTACCTTGAATTTGGCAATAACATATATGTTAGAAATTGGTCTATAGGAGACACATTTCCTTAAAAATTCTAAAGTACACATGGTTTAGTACCATATTAAGTGAAAGAAAGAAAATTTATAAGGTGGAGTTCCTATTATTCCTTGAATAATGTCACACATGACATGAGAATGGTATGGGATGGACTTTGGTTAAACACATGCATACACGTGTGTGTATTTGCGTATTTTTGGGTGAAAATTCGCCTGACATGTGACTTGTGACGCTTTTGTAGAGTGTCTCCTAGCACATTAAGTCTACCTTTTTATTTTGCCGAATCATACAATTATCTCTATATTCATTCTGTTTAAATGTGATTTAAATGTCCATCTCAATTCGGTTTAAAGTTACTAGTGAGTAATTATCGTATTTAATTGACATAATATCGTCAGTTACTAGTAAGTAAATGTCACGTGTCTATAAAACGACCTGGAGACGTCTAGGCTAGACATGACACCGAATTCTTGCTCTATTCTTCTTCATTCTCTCCGGATTGTTGTATTGTGATATTGGCAGCTAAACCTTGCCAACCTTCCTCCTCAGCGTGCATGGAAAGGAGTGTGGCGGATCATGAGCCACGGGGCGTGATGGGGCTGGCCCCCGGTTGGCATTTGCTAGCTTGTAAGGATTATTGATTAACAACAAAGATTCAATTGCTTGCTTCTAGCATATACATACTCCATCGATTAGTAATTAATTAATTACCTAATGGCTGTGATGATCAGAGTAGACTATAAAACAACATTGAATCGACCTATTGCAACAAATCACAAGGATAACCAAAAAGAATGTCTCCTAGCATATATTTTTGCTCCATTTCTCATATTAAAGAACCTAGTTTAGAATATTTGCTGGCGTAAGGGAATATAAGTAGGCTAATTTAAGAACATTTGGACTGGTATATATTTGTATTAGAATTTGAGGCTACAAATAGATAGTATGGGCATGTAGATATGTAGGTATATGTATCCTCTGTTTTCTCTGGTTAAAAAAGTCTCATATAGAATGTACAGGGTTAACGTCGGTGAGATCACACAAGAGTTCAATTCTTAAGCTGCAGTTGTACCTTCCAAAGCGTTTATATATTGTACTTACTATATTAAGTGCTACGTTCCCTAAATCCTTACAAGCTACAAGTGTTACATATTGTATTTACTATATATTAAACTTTGAATATCAATGAATCAATCATTAGTAAAGGTTCACTTCATTCTTATGCCCCCTCCTTTAAAAATTTCTGGCTCCACCACTGATGAGCGGTATCTTTTTGGACCGTTGCCGTGGATATCACCAGCGTGGGACATCAATAAGGATTCTGAGCAACGTATCCACGTGATCACTCTGCTTCTTCCTCGACGTTGATAACTTCCACAGCCGCATATATGTAGCTTCTTGTTCTTTGTCAATCTCAACAATAAGTCGTTTGTGTGACCGATCGACTCTATTATTTTTTAATTCTTAAGTATATTCAGAAGTACGATGCGTTGTTTACTGATTTATGTATCTATAGTCTTTTGTTATATTTTGTCTCAAAATAAATTTTGTAATAAAAATATCGCGCATATTTCCAACAATATATGGTACGTGCCACACGTTTTTACCTGTTGAAATGTTGATAGCATCTATTTCGTGGGATATCGCTAGAAATTATGGTTCTTGTCAGGGGCGGAACTAGGGGTGGTACCCTAAAAATTTGAAAAATGTAAGGAAATGATCTCTTTAATATGCCAAATTTATGGATTAAATTGGTTCTGATTTCGACAGTTGGGATTTTTAAGATCATAGATTTGTATTATACTTTTAACAAATTTTAAATATATATGTTGGATTTATGATGTTACAAAATTATTATATAAGACTATAAAATTATATATGTAAATTATACATATTCATAGATAATTTTCTAACTTCACCGCTGGTTCTTGTGTTTTGCAAAAGAAATTTACCTGTTCGCTGTAGGTAGGGGTGGAATCGAGCCGAGCCGAGCCGAGCTTGGCTCGGCTCGGCCGAGCTCGTCACTATTCGAGCCGAGCCGAGCTTGGCTCATTGTCTGACATGTGGCCACTCATTGCGTTGCGTCAACCCTAAGCAGTAAGCCCCAGCCCTCAAATCCTCAATCGTGCCTTTTCTTTGCCTCAAATCCCCAAATTGTTATTAGAAGACTCGAGAAAAAAACTATGGTCGCTTAAGAGTTAAGATCTGCTGTCTGTAGATTAGTAATATTGAAATGGTTATCATGCTTATGGAAAACTATATATGACTAGTGTATATATAGTGTGCAACTTTTATGAATTGCATTGTTCTTATGGGAGCACCACGCACCAATTGTTTTGTATCTTGTTTTATGGACCATTTGAATGGCTAATGTCCGAATGAGTTGCTCTACCAAAGACCACCACTCGATTTGTTACATTAAGGTATCTTGTGATGCTACTTCCATATTATTTCAAAGTTATCAATGTTATTTGTTTCATAACAATGCCATCAATGTTATTTATTTCATAACTTATCCACGAATTAACGAGCCTATCGAGCCGAGCCGAGCTTTCGAGGCTCGGCTTAGTTAATTTGAGCGAGCCAAGAGGCGAGCTCGGCTCGGCTCGTTGTCACATCGAGCCGAGCCGAGCCGAACCGAGCCTGACCGAACTCGAGCCGAGCTGCGAGCCTCGAGCTTAATTTCCAGCCCTAGCTGTAGGACCTATGCAAACTCTCGTGGGAATGATGCTCCCAGTGAGACGTCACCCTCGATCCCCAGTGGTTCATGGGCCTCATGGCTCGAACAACTACTGTTGGTGAGGTAAAAGTGCTACTGATCGCTAGTGAAGTAAAGTCAATGGATTGATGGCGTACGTAGATAAAGGGGAACGAGGTTGACCTTGGGATGAACTAGCTGTTAGTCCGTTTAGAGCTAGTACAATAACAAAGTCAGTTTAGAGCAAATATAATAACAAAGTCAACTATTTACTTTATCTTTTATCCATATCATCTAAAGTAAACACTAAAGCCAGTTTATACAATAGCTAGATGCCATACATTAACTATCTCTTCTCTCTTATACATAACCAAACTACATATACTCCTATGCAATGCTTACTACTAAATAAGAGCTAACTCTTTTATCTTTTCTCACTTTTTCACATAGGACAAAACTGATGTGGACATATTAAAAATAAGCTAAGGTGATCTTATTGCACATGCTTGTAATGTTCACTTTTCAAATTAAGTAAATGGCACTTTGGATTAGTGGCAACGTACAACAATTTATTTTACACCGAGTTTGTTTCATATTTTCCCTTTACACCACTTCTCTCCTTTCTAACGTTCCACTACACCTCAGCCAGCCCACTTTGCACGAGTTGGGTGCATGCTCATGTTTAGTAAGTGACCAAGACGGTTATAGACCAAACCCCAATTGATCAGTGCAAAGTGAAACTTGATTTGAAGTGGACGGTGCAAAATGAAAGTATGGGATAAATATAGTGCAAAACCTCATACATAATAAATTTTAAATACCTTCATTGAATTTACAATGTTACACAATCAGAAGAATGAATATACTATCTATTAAGGTCGGAAAAATTCTCGCACAAGAGAGGTAACCACGTCAATTTTTTAACGCTCCTGGAAAATTTCAAAATCACGAATAGGTCCTTTCATGTTATTTTTGCAAAAAAATCTGTGATTCTGCAAATTCAGCCTAGGTAGATTCGCCCACATCTTCTAGCTAGTCCTCTACACTTCTGCAAAAACGATCCAGTGTTCCGCAAATTCGCCCACATCTTCTAGCTAGTCATTTTAAATTTTTTTTAAAAATACCAAAATTACGTTTATACCTTTATACTGTTTTTATAAAAAGAATCAATTTATACGACGGGGCATAGCGGGTGCATACATACCACGGTCGAAAGTTCTCTTTCCGCCAGCCGGCGCCTATTGAGGAGAATCTGCCTCCTTCTCAACAAAAGACAGGCTCACCACCCCAAGAGCCGAGCGGCCTCTTTCCCAAAAGCCAAAACTGCCCATCCCCCGTCCCTTCTCGCCTCGCGCCGCCGCCACCGATGGGCGCGGAGGAGGAGCCATCGCAGATGCGGAGGGCGATGGTGGACGCGCTCGCGGGCGCCATATCCGGCGGCATCTCCCGTACCGTCACCTCCCCCTTGGACGTCATCAAAATCCGCTTCCAGGTCTTCCTCCCAAAATTGGCTCTCATGGTTTGCATTTCTCTAGCAAACTACGTCTTGCTGGAAGCGCATCCGTTTGTTCTATTGGTGTTTGGTAGCTAAAAATTGTGAGATCGGTCGTTTGGGGTTGTTTGGGAGGAATTTTGGGGCTGGTGGTATGTTTTGGGGGGAAGCTGTAGGTATTTCGTGTACTCGAAGTCGGCTGTTTCTGTGGATTTGCACTTGCATTGTTTATCTGCAGCAAAATTGGGTTTGAAGAGTATCGGGAAGTAGTGTGTGTTCGTATGAATATTTGGCTTGATCGCGGGGGAGCTATTTTGTTCGATGAATTTTGGACATGGATTCAATAATACTTGACATGAAGAGCTGCACATTCCCGAAATTTAGTTAGGTTTTGTTATGATGGATATCTTGGAGCTGTTTTATTGGTGAAGTAAGCATGCTGTCTATTAATTTCGAATAATGTAGCTTTTTGGTTATTTTACCCCACCTGGACATCACAATTTGTTGGCGCGGTACGTTGGCTTGGCATTTACTCATTTCGATGCTAACAAATTGTTATCACAACTTTTGATGAGTTCTACTGAAAGTTGGACGGCCACAGATACTGTTTTCAACATGGAAGGTAAAGGATTTAGTTAACACTTAACACTGATCTAAAAATAGCGTTGAAACAGTTGCAACAAGACAAATTCACAATGTATACCCCAAAATCTGTCAAATATTTACAATGAGATGGAAGGGGTACACAAAGGAGATGCCCAAATAAAACTTGTACAAGCAAAATCACCCGATAAGCTACACGGAGAAAAGAGGAATGAAAGTAGCTAGGAAAATTGGCAGTACTACAATTCAAACACGAAAAAGATAAAAAAGCTGAACAGGAAATTAATACATAGGTTGGTGATGAATAGCCTGGTAAGATTGGTAAACAATTTCAAACTCTAGACAATTAGGACGACCACCAACTGCCTAAGTGAAACGTTCTCCACCTTATTTTGTCTGCCCCAGTCAGATTAGAGGTGCTACTCATTTTAACAATACAACCCTCATGTAAAATCATATATAAGCAAGAACGAGAAAAACCACAAGACTACAAAATTAGAAAACTGAAAAAAAAAACATCCGACAAAAAGGCGTACCTCTTATTAGGCGTGGTGACATCAAAGGAAGGTTTAGTTAATAAGAGAGAAAAGACAAACTATATGATGTAGTATAAAGTATAAACACCAAACTGTTAGCTAGTTTGATACTATTAGACGCTATAGATTGAATATTCAAAATGAAGCAAAGCTGACATAATCCAAGAGAGTGACAGGGAGCAGGTTACTAGAAGTTGTTCCATATATGTTACAGCTTAACATAAAAGAACAATGGTTGAACCATGGGTATTCGATTTTTATAACCTAGTTCCCTGACTTGTAAGAAATTTGATGCCGGCATATATGAAGAAAAGTAAACCAGGCAGAGCTTGGGAGAAAAAAACAAAGAACAAGTATATCATTGTCTCGAATCTCACCTAGATTTAGGAAGTAGTCTCACTAGGTTTGGTGATGGACTCGGATTTGTACTTTGCTTTGGACGTATTGCTAACATCTTCTGCAATTATAGCTGAAATGGAATAAAATCAATCAACATTCAATTTTCATGATGAACAAGAAAGATGTAATTAAAGGCGTGAATTAGTAAAGTAATTTGTTTATTCGCCTTCTGATGTGGTTCTTCAATCAGTGAGCTATTTGGAACGCTACGAGTCCCCGTCGGAGACCTCTTGTGAAGGAAGTGGGCGCCGTCGCAATGAATCTCTGGCGGGTAATCTGCTCAGGCTGTCACAGTGCCACCGGCCGGTTTATCGGCAGCGGCCTGAGACTAGAATTGTGGTCTTGGCGTACCTTTTCTCTCTTTTCTCTTCCTTTTATTCTCAATTCTCAAAAGGAATTACAAGCTGCTAGATCCTAAAATCAAGGAACTTATTTGGAATATCTAAAAGCGAGAAACTTAAAAGATATAGCCTTATCTCTCCCTGCATGCGCTTGCATGGCTCCTGCATGCTCACGCCTGAGTCGCGTGGCCTTCCTGATGGACTTGGGTGCGTTGGCGCCGGACATACACCCGATCCATGTGGTTAGCCACATCAATGCTCCCTCGGACATCAAGCTTGTCCTCAAGCTTGAAATCGAGTATGATCGACGAGTGATGGCATCAACCCACGAGTCGAAGCGGGCTCGCCTTCCCATTGGACCAAGCTGGCGGTGACCGGGAAACGCGGCGAAGGTCTTGGCATGGGCGATCGGATGAAGGTCTTCTTTGTTGTCATGTCCAAGGGAAGCGGTGGTGACTCTGCCGGTGGAGACCCATGGTACGGCTTGAGAAGCAAGACATGGAAGACATCATGAATCTGTTGTCTCAGGAAGTTGCGAGCGATAGGCCACCTCTCCAATCTGAGCCGTTATCTTATGCGGGCCAAGAAGCGAGGTGAGCTTGTCTTTGGTCAGCGGTGCGGAGGGAAAATTGCCGATGACGTTGAAGACGCAACCATACCCAAGAGCCCATTGAAAAGGAGACCTCGCGGTGACGCCCGTCATACTGTTGCTTCATGCGGTTTTGGGCGCAAAGGAGGTGCTGGCGCGCCTGAGCAAGAAGGGCATCACGATCTACCGGTTTGCAGTCAACGGCGTCGATTGAAGTGGCCCTCAGGTGTAGAGGCAACAAGTTGGGTGGGGGCGCCCATACACCAACTCAAATGGTGCCATCCGAAGGCAGAGTGGTAGGATGTGTTATAACAAAACTCATACGGTAGCCATTAACCCAAGAAGATGGGTGATCGGTGGCCAAGCAGTATAAATACATCTCCAAAGTTCGATTAATCACCTCGGTCTGGCCGTCCGTTTGGGGGTGGTAGGCGGACGACGTCAGCAAACGAGCCCCACACCGCTTGAATAAGTCCTACGGTATTTGGTGAAGGCGGGTCGCGATCCAAACAATCGACTCGGCATGCCATGGAGACGGACCACTGATCGAAGAAAATGTTGGCAACGAGGAGTGTGATCGGTAAGCTTAATGGCAATGAAGTGGCTATACTTGGAAAGGCGGTCAACCACCACCAAAATGGTTGTCATGCCCTGAGATTTCGGCAAGCCAATGATGAAATCCATGGATATATCAGACCAAACGTGGTGCGGCACCGGAAGTGGTTGGAGAAGGCCTGCCGGCGACATAGAGCTTGACTTGTCTTCTTTGGCGAGATCTGGCATTGTTGGATGTAATCCTCAACATCTTAAGCGCCGCTTGTTCGAAAGAAGTCTTTGCAATCCGGTGAAGAGTTTTATGTATGCCTTCATGCGTTAAGTCATGGTAAGCAGCCACTACCATGGACCGGACTGGTGAAGAGGCAGGAATATATAACCGACCAGCCCAATACAACAAGCCATCAGTGGTCTGCTAGTTCTTCCATGACTCGGCGAATTGACCGGAATCTTCTTTGAAGCAATTGAACAGCAGTCTTTGCACCTTCGGATCGTTCCGAAGAAGTGTCTTCCACTCTTCCCAAATGGAAACACCCGGAGAGGAGATAGCCGCACAGCTTACGTCGTCTTCATACATGCGAGAGAGAGAGTCCGCGGCGCGGTTGGCATGACCAGGCTTATACTCGACGCTGAAATCAAATCCCATCAATTTGCTGAGCCAATGTTCTGAGGCGGTGTGACCAACGCCTTGCTCCAAAAGGTACTTCAAGCTGGCATGGTCTGTGCGCACGATGAAGGGCCGCCCCCAAAGATATGGCCGCCAATGTCGGATGGCTTTGGAGAGGCCGATGAGTTCCCGCTCGTAAGCGGCGAGACGAACATGGCGCTCGGCGAGCTTCCGGCTATAAAAAGCCACAGGGTGGCCCTCCTGTTGGAGGACTGCGCCAATGCCAAGACTCGACGCATCGCACTCAACCACGAAGGTGACGTCGAAGTCTGGCAACCGCAGAACCGGCCGGCGGCGCCGTCTTGAGGCGAGGAAGGCGACCTCTGTTGTCGAGCCCCATTGGAACAGTGATGTCGAGAGAGGCCGGTCAAAGGCTCGCAATAGTGGCATATTGGCGGATGAATCGCTGTAATAACCCGCCAAGCCGAGGAAGCTCTCGGACTCTGTGGCTGGCGGGGTTGGCGGTGGCAATGGCACTAGTTTTGCGGATTCGCCGCCACGCCACTACGAAATGATGTGGCCCAAATAGGCCACCTCTGGCTTGTCTTGGCGCATTTGGAGTGCTTGATGAAGAGATGATGATGCATGGCCGCTCCGGGACCAGCGAAGATGGCGAAACGTGTTCTTGGCCGTTACCTTTGTAAATGAGAATATCATCAAAAGAAAACAAGCACGCAATTTGCGCAAGAAGTCCGCCAAAACCTCATTCATGAGGGCTCGAAAATCGGCGGTCGTTGCACAATCCAAAAGCCATGACCAGGGACTCGAAGTGACCATGGTGTGTGCGGAAGGCTGTCTTCTCAATGTCTTCCTCCCGCATGCGGATCTGATGATACCCGGAGCGGAGGTCAAGCTTGGAGAAAATTTTAGCGCCATGCAACTCGTCCAGGAGTTCTTCCACTACGGGAATAGGAAACTTATCCTTGATGGTCTTGGTGTTGAGGGCACGATAATCAACACAAAATCTCCATGAACCGTCTTCTTTTGCCACAAGGAGCACAGGCGATGAGAAGGGTGATCGGCTGGGGCGGATGATCCCCTGAGCCATCATCGCAGCACACTGCTTCTCAATTTCGTCCTTTTGTCGGAAGGGGTAGCGGTATGGCCGAACCACAACTGGATCCGTACCTTCCTGCAAGCAAATGCGGTGGTCACAAGCACGAGAAGGCGGCAACCCTTGAGGTTCGTGAAAACATCCTCAAAAGCAAGCAAGGCGGCCACATTCCACGGTGGTCCCTCCATCTGGGCGCTGGGGCCCGTCCTTGTCTTGCTGACCCTTGCAAGGTGACCGCACTTCCCCCAAGTTGGAATGACATGGTGAGAGACTCGAAGTTCCAGACAACATCTCCAAAAGGCTTGAGCCACTGTACTACAAGCACCACGTCAAATCCTTCCAGAGGAATGACATAGAAGGGCGCCTGGAAGGTGTACATGCCAATCTGAAGGTTTACGTAGTCTTTGCCGGGCAAGGTAGCTCTGCTCTGTTGGCCGCTGGGACATGTTGGCTGTTCATACTCTGTTGCACCCCACACGATCGGCGGCATAAGCGATGAAGTTATGTGTCTTGCCGTGTCGACCAAGCCAGGTCTTGCCCCAGTATGGTGATTTGTTTGCATGGTGCAGCCTTTCCGGGGACCACGGAGGGCCAATGACGAAAGCTCAGGCTGCTCCTCAGGTATCGCTTCAAGCTCGTCCTCGTCTTCACTCACGGCCTCCAAATAAAACAGGCGTTTGCATCTATGCCCCCGGGTGAAAACCTCGTCGCAATTGAAGCATAACCCTTTAGCGCGCTCATTATTTCATCGGCGTTGGCGACGGCGATCTGGAGAAGTCGTAGGAGGAGACTTGCGAGGCCAGCCTGCCGAAACCCTAACGCCCGACCACTAACGTCTGAAATTGTTGGATGTGGCGCCGCGGTGGAAGCGGCCGCCGTAAATAACGACGCCGGTTCGCGACCGTAGAGCCGCCGAGGAGATCTTTGCATCGCGGTGCTCTGCCGCCATGAGTGCCACTTGGCGGGGCGTGGCCGGGCGGAGAGACTACTGTGTAGCCCTGGCGATCCATGCATCTTCATGCCTCTCCGCCTCCCGCGCGAAGGCAACCGCCTCCGCAAGATCTCGAGGCCTATCACGCCGCACATCGGCCGCCAGGGTGATGGAGAGCCCGGCCGTGAATGTCTCGATTTGGTCTTCCCTTTTCATCCGCGGAGCCCTAGCGAGGAGGCGCTGGAACTCCCGCGCATACACATCCACCCTCGACTCTCCCTGCTTGAGGTTGATCAGGTCACCAAGGGGCCCGGCCGAGGCATGACGAGTGAATCGTTGGAGGAACGTTTCGTAGAAATCGTCCCACGAAATTGTGCCCTCTTCCAATTCCCAGTTGTCAAGGACTTCCTGAGCTTTGCCCCTCAGATGAAGGCTCGCCATTTGAACGTATTTGCGGCGTGGAATATCGTGAGCACGCGCAAACCGTTCGCATTGCCTTAGCCAGAGGAGGGGATCGTCAGAGCCATCGTAGAACGGGAGCTCGTACCGCGGCGGTCGGGGCACCAATCGGTCCCGATCTAGGGCGTCGCCCCATTCCTCGCGGAAGGGAGGGCGATGGCGCACCGGCTCCTGGAATCCTTGTTCGTCACTCCACCCATCGTGGAGAGGATGGCGGTGGTGCGCCGGTTCATGGAAGTCTCGCCCTCCCCGGGCCGCGCCAAGAGGGCCCGTTTGGCCGTGGTATGCCCGGCCTCTAGGTCTCGTGGCGGCGTGGTCGGAGCCCCCCATGCCCTCGCCGCCGTCTTCCTCTCTTCTCTTTCCTTGGGCTTTGATGAAATCGGCGGCGTCTTCGCAATTCATCGCCGAGACCTTGAGGCCTTCTACCTCCGACGACAACTTGCTCCGTCATTCTTCCTCGCCGGTCGCCATCCCGCCACCGAGCTCTGGCCGAGAACCATGCGGCTCTGATACCAGTTGATGTGGTTCTTCAATCTGTGAGCTGAACGCAGCGAGTCCCGATCGGAGACTCCTTGAAGGAAGTGGACGGCGTCGCAATGGAATCTCTGGCGAGGTAATGGCAGTCAGACGGTGCCATCGGCCGGTTATCGACAGCGGCGCTGAGACTAGAATTGTGGTCTTGGCGCGCCTTTTCTCTCTTTTCTCTTCCCCTTTTATTCTCAATTCTCAAAAAGGAATTACAACTGCTAGATCCTAAAATCAAGGAACTTATTTGGAATATCTAAAGAAACAGGAAACTTAAAAGATATAGCCTTATCTCTTCCTGCATGGCTCCTGCATGCTCACGCCTGAGTCGCGTGGCCTTCCTAATGGACTTGGGTGCGATGGCGCTGGACATACTGTTAGATAATGTATAGTCTATATTATCCTGTACTTGGCTTACTTGTACTCCAAGCCCTTTTGGGCTATATATATATGTGAGTCACCCCCCCATCTAGGGGTGTGTGGTGTTTCTCCTATTCTCTACATGGTATCAGAAGTCCGGACCACCTAGGGTTTCCTCATGCCTTGGCTCCTAGGGTTTCCTCCCAGTGAGTTTCCTTCAGCCTTGCCCCTAGGGTTTCCCTCCCAACCGCCATTGCCACCCTCCTCTCTCTGTTTCTTCTTCTGCTTGTGCTTGAGTCTCCCCATGCAGGCCTCCTCTGTTTTTCCTTTGTTCTTCCCGCCGTCAGTTATGAGCTCCACCAACAGTGGCCTCGTCGGTGATGGCACCTCAGCCGCCACCTACTCCAGCACGGTCCCCGCCTTCCTCAACCCCTACGCCACCGTCTCTGTCAAGACCCACGTGCCAATCACCCTGGAGTTGGAGAACCCTAACTACACCAAGTGGTCTACGTTCTTCAAATCCATGTGCGGCAAGTTCGGCCTCATGGGGCACATCGACGGCACTCCTCTTCCTGCTGATCCGGCTTGGGTTCAGGCAGACTGCTGCGTTCGCAGCTAGCTGTTTGGATCCACTGCGGACGCCGTCCTTGACCTCGCCATGGCTGAAGATCAATCTGCGTACGATCTCTGGTCCTCCATCTCCAACATTTTCACCGCCAACAAGGAGTCCAAGGCAGTCTACCTGAGTCACGAATTCCACACACTGACTCAAGGTGATCTCTCCGCCAACGACCTCTGCCCGGCGGATGAAGGTCTCGCCGACCAATCAGCGGGGCGTCGGCCTCGTGCTCGGCGGTCCTCGGCTTCGTCCTCAATCTCTGCGTGGCCTCAACTCTCGCTTCTCCACCACCGCCGAGCGACATCGCCAACTCCAAGCCTCTGCCGTCCCGCCGAGGCGCGCAACATCTTGATCCTCGAGGGCTTCCTGCTTGGAGGTCAAGACGCTCGGCCGCCATGCTCATTGCCGGCACCTCGTTCGGCGGTTCGGCTCATGCTCAAGCCATCGCAAGCGACCCGCTCAGATCTGTCGCCAGGCAACAACAACCGGCGGACAGCGGCGCCGCCATACAAAGGTCGGGTCGCAAGAAGCAGCAACACCAGCACCTGCGGCAGCGGCAGCGGCCAGTCGGCCGGGCAGCGCCTGGCGGTCCCAGGGTGTGCTTCAATCCACAGAGCACATCTCGGCGATGGCGTTCTCCCTCTCCCGGCCTCTGGGTCCCTACCTCGAGCTCACACCGCTTATCGCCAGACCTCATTGCCATCTCCCGTCGGCCGGAGACTGGCCGGTGCCTCCGCCACCGGGATCGATCGGCACGGTGGCCGCCTCCGTGAGATGCAACTCGGGGCTCCAACCCCTGGTTCTCGACCGGCGCCACCGCGCATGACTTCCTCAGAGGCTCAGATGGTATGCTCCTCTCTCATCTTCCCACTTCATACTCCTCCATCACAGTTGTAGCGGCAGATTCTCTTCCGTTGTCGCTCGAGTCACTCCTTCTTCCTACCTCTTCTGCGATTTTCATCTCCTAGCGTTCTTGTTGTACCCTCTCTCGTTAGCAATCTTCTTTACGTCGTCAATTCACTCGTGATAATCATTTGTTCCATTGAATTTGATCCTTTTGGGTTTCCGTCAAGGATTTGCAGACCAGACGCGAGCTTTTTCGTTGCGCTAGTGACGGCGACCTCTACACCATTCCAGTCGCCACTACCTCTGCCATCGCCCACGCCCACCTCGCCGTCTCCCCCACCGTGTGGCACCAGCGTCTCGGTCATCCAGCACCTGCCGTCCTAGCTACCTTGCGGAAAAACAAACTTCTAACATGTAATAACGTAGACCATTCCATTTGCCACTCCTGTCAACTTGGCAAACACTTCCGGCTACCCTTTACTAGTTCTTTTTCTGTTTCTTCCACTCCTTTTGAGCTTGTTCATTGTGATGTCTCGGACCTCATGGGTTGCTAGTATCTCGGGTGCTTATACTATCTTGTTTTTTGGATGATTTTAGTCATTTTTTTGGACATTTCCCATGAAGCATAAGTCCGAGGTGTTCCAACTTATTGTTAATTTCTTTCAATATACACGCACCCAATTGACCTACGGTGAAATGTCTTGGTGACAACGGCTCAGGATTAGTTAACACTTGCAACTAGCTACTTCCTTGCCATACGATTGCCTTCTTCTGACTCTCTTGTCCTACACTTCACCTCAAAGCGGCAAAATTTGAGCGCATTCTCCGCACAATTAACAATTCCGTTCGCACTCTTTTACTTCACGCCTCCATGCCACCCCGCTATTGGGCGGAAGCACTTGTCACCGCCACTTATCTCATCAACCGGCGCCCGTCGTCCCGTTCCTACACCGGCGGCGGCTGGCCTGTTCCCGACCTCTTCCCAGGACCCTCCACCTGGCCGTTTCGGCATCGTCTCTGATGCGTGAACTACCACCGTCACCGATCTTCTCGATCCCCTTTGCGTGGGTGCTCATGGCCAAGCCTCGGCCGCCGCCCATTCGCTTTCTTGCGGCACCGGCGAGCTGCCTGGGCGTCTTCGTCGCATCGCTCGGTCTCGAACAGGCTCCTCAAGCCTCTGTCTGCAGAAGGCCCTCTCCACCACACATGTCTCTCCGGTACCGTCCAATTATCGCAGCGCTCTCGCCGATCCCAACTGGCGCGCTGCGATGACCGATAAATACCGGTATTCTTTGAACAATGCGACATGGCGCCTTGTCCCACGGCCTCGTGACGCCAACGTGGTTATGGGCAAGTGGGTTTTCAAGCATAAGTTCCGCCGACGGTTAGCTTGCATACGCCAAGGCCATTGGGTGGTCAGAGGTTTCTCCTAGCGACCGCGGTGTCGACTACGATGAGACTTTCGATCCGGTTGTCAGCGAGCCACTATCCGTGTCGTCCTCGGCATAGCGGCCTCCGTCGTGGCCCATTCACGATTGGGCGTGAAAACGCTTTTCTTCCGCGGCCATTTGGCGAGCATCTCTCGCCAAGCAACCTCCGGCCGTCGATCCGTCGCTCCTCGCCATATGCGCTTGTTACGAAATCTTTATATGGTGCAAGCGGGCTCCTCGGGCATGGTACCGGCGTTTCGCCACCTACATTCGACATCTTGGCCCGCGACCGACCTCAGACACATCTCTCTTTGTTTACAAAGATGGAACAATATCGCCTACATGCTTACATGACGTCGGCGACATTGTCTGACGGCTTCTCGGCGTCTCTCTTCTGACATCATCGCCGTCTCCGCTCAGGAGTTAGCCATGGCGGACCTTGGTGCTTTGCATCATTTTCTCGGCATCTCGAATCCGCGCTCTTCCGGCGGCTGTTTCTATCTCGGCTGACGATATGCGGTTGATCTTCTCCGGTAGCGGGCATGGTGAGTGTCACTCTCGACGACCCTGTTGACACTCATGCTAAGCTTTACTGCGGTGGCGACCTGCTGGCGATGCCTCTGAAATCACGGAGCCTTCTTTGGCGCTTCTGATACCTCCGCTAACTTCGTCTGACTTGGCGTCTGCGATCGGCGGTGTGTTTGTTCATGCATGATCGCGCGAGCCTCGCGTAGCGTTGATCAGCGCATTCTCCGCTATGTGAAGAGTCGCTCTCCTTTGGTCTTCACGCCGGCACCGGTCCGTCCGCTCTCTTCCGCATATTACGATGCGGATTGGTAGTATCGGACTCTCGGCGCTCCGCCTCCGACTCTGCGTCTACTTGGCGACAATCGGTGTCATGGTCTTGAAGCGCCAGACGGCGATCTCTAGTTCGATCTTGAAGCGAATCTGCGCCATTGCTCGCGCGATCGCGAGAATGTTCTTCGCTCGGCAAGCTGCTCGAAACTTCACATCTCGATTCCTTCCGCGATTGTATATTGCGACAACGTCGATCTTGTCTACATACATGACCAATCCGGTTCATCATCGTCGCGAAGCATATTGAGATCGACATTCACCGTCGCGAGAAGGTTGCTTGTTGAGGCAAGTCGCGTGCTCCGCGTGCCCTCATCGCATCGGTTTGCGGACATCATGACCAAAGGCTTGCTGTACATTTGTTTTCCGATTTTAGGTCCGATCTTTGCGTTAAGTGATCCTCCGCACGCGGCTGCGGGCGGGTGTTAGATAATGTATAGTCTCTATTATCCTGTACTTGGCTTACTTGTACTCCAAGCCCTTTTGGGCTATATATATATGTGAGTCACCCCCCCCCCCATCTAGGGGTGTGTGTGGTGTTTCTCCTATTCTCTACACATACACCCGATCCATGTGGGTTAGCCACATCACCTTCCTCAATTTTGGCCAAATCCATTAGATCTTCTTCAATATTGACAGGAAGGGATCGTTGTAACTAATAGTGTGTGCAAACTAGGCATTGGACCATAAAAGGCATGAGTGAGCTCCTCAAGTCATTGAGGACATGCCCACTCTGGAGTCTTTGGCAAACTCGGATCTGCTAGCGATATAGGAATTGCTAACACATCACGAGCTAGGCGAGACAATGCTGGGAATCTAGGAGAATTGCACTTCCACCACTCAAGAATATCAAAATCGTCGTTATCTTCTTCATTCACTTCGCCAAGGTATTTCTCAAGTTTAGACTTGCTGGTGTCAATTCCACTATTGCTCATCCTCATCTTTTCAGCAACTAGGGACTTCATCAACCTAGTGCTTCTTTCTGCAGGTTCTTATGAATCATTGAATTGTGGTGCCTTATTACTTGGACTATATAGTTTTCTATAATCATCGAACAAATAATGAAAACAATCATTCAAATTATTCCAAACTTCCTTTCCTTCTTACTCACCAGACATCTCCAAAGTAGCTATATTTGTGTAATTAGATAAGCAATAAAAATGACCACGTTCAACCTCTCCTTATCTCCCCAATATTTGTAGTATTTCTCTAGCATTCTTTGGCCCATTTTTTTACGCATATCACCATCACTATGACACCATTGTCGCGACAAAAGCAAAATATCACCAATATCATGAAATAAAATGTTAGATGTTGCATGTGTGACAGAAACGCAGAGAGTGAGCTTATAGAAGTGGCCAAGAAACTCGATCATCTTGTTTGTATTCCCCCAATCTCCGCATAACTCTATTGCATAGTATGGGTCTTCTTCCCCGGACTTCTCAAATACATCCTCATAAATCGCTACAGCATCCACCATAAGGTATGCTGATTTCCATCTAGTACAAACATCTAGTGATAAGAATACTTTACTGTCCACCTTTACCAATTCAACACATCTCTTAAATTTTGCTAATCTAGATGTCGAATTCTTAATAAATTTAACTGCAGCAAGGACACGCTGAACTGAAACTGACACCTCTTTTAGACCATTAGAAACTATCAAGTTAATAATGTGTGCAACACATCTCATGTGAAGATACTTTCTGTTAGCAAAGCTACTGTTAGAATTATTCAGTAACCTTTCTCATGTAATTTAGAGTGCTATCATTAGAGTTGAATTATGAACAATTACTATGAAAACTTTTTCTATACCACATTCCATCAAACATCCCCCTAAGGATTTCCCAATGGCCTCCCCCTTACGGCCCTTTACCAAGAAAAAAGCAATGATCTTCTTGTGTAGCTTCCGATCGCTATGAATGAAATGTGTTGTGACACACATGTAGTTCTGTTATGTGTTTGAAGTACATGTGTCAATTGTGAGGGAAACTCTTTCACAAGAATCCTTTAAAAATTGTTTTAGCTTTGCTTTCTCATTATTATAAGTGTGAACACAGTCTCTAGTAGTTCTTCTAGAGAACACAGAAAAACATGAACAAGCTTTAGACATGAACTTTTTAAAGCCTTCATGTTCAGAAAGTGCAAAAGGAAGCTCATCTATAATGATCATTTCACCAAAAGACTCCCTAAGTGCTTCGGGATCAAATTTCCAAGTGGAAATGGCATAATGACTACTCTTTTCCTGGTTTGCTTCTACTTGCAAAGTACCTTGTTTAGGGTCTGTGTTCCTATTAGGATTACGTTTATAGATTTTCGAATGAGAGCTTAAGGAGGATGTACCATTAGTTTTTGAATCACACCGAAGCTCACAGTCGCAAAGTTTGCACTTGGCCTTAAAACCATCTCCAACTTTGATCTTTCTAAAGCTTTCCCACACATTTGATATTGGTGCCATTGCTTTTCTTTTCTTAACCTCTTGCGGCTGCGACTGCTCGTTCTCCGTCTCGTCCATTTGGCTATCACGATTTTCAGGGTTTTCTTTGGCTCCACCATCTACAAATTGAGCAACAGTGCACCACAATGGTAGTGATTGAAAATAAAAAGGAATCAACCAAGCAAACAAGCAATGAAGCGAACAATACATTGCATGATAGTTTGGTTGCTGCCGCTGTTGTTGGAATTCCAAACTAAGATGAGATCCCCTGACCCTGGAGTTCTGACGGCCACCTTCGGTTGGCAGGATGGCTGCGACTGGCGAATGGGGGAATGGGGATGGCTTGGCAACTGGCAGATGGCGGTGGCGTCTGGGGGATGAGCCAACGATGACTGAGTGGGATGGGACAGTGATAGCAACTGGCAGATGGCGGCGGCGATTGGAGGGATGGGACGACAATGGCTGGGGGATGGGACGGCAGGTGGCGATGACTTGGGGGGATGAGTAGGCGATGACTGGGGTCTAGGGCCTAGGGGATGTGACGGCGAGTTGGTGATGACGTTGCGGTGTAGGTGGGCGGAGCTGGTTCGGGTAGCGGGGTAGGGTTCGGAGTTTGGGGAATGGGGATGGTAGCGTCTCCGCTTGACTGAGTCATGACTGCATCACTCTAGGCGTTGGCCCTTGGCTAATAGTTTGTGGAATAGGCGATTCAGCTCATTGGTCTTCGGTTATTTCGGTTTCCGGAATGATAAAATCGAACAATAAACCGAAAACTGAATAATGTCAGAATAAAAATTGAACCATAAACCAAAAGCCGAACAAACCAAAAAATTTGGTTCGGTTATTTGGTTTCGGCCAGAAAATGCCCACCCCTAGATATAATCATTTTCCCCGATTTTCGGCCTATTTTTTGAACCTTGCATATAGGTATTCTTTGATCAAGAGATACCTAAATTGCTTTATCACAAGCTTATCAAACGCTGATACTCCTTGCTTTAAGGATTTTTTTGGAAAGAAAATTTAGCTGCTCGCTTAATCGCCCTGTTCCCCTAGGCGGCCGCCTAGCTCACCTAGGCGTCGCCTAGGCGCTAGGCCTCTCCCTCCCGCCTAGCCGCCTAAGCTAATTTTTCTCATCTAAGTGGACGTCTAGCATGCCTTGGCGGCGATTAGGTGCTAGGCGCCAGTCTGCCGCCCGACTAGCGCGTAGCGCCTAGGGCAACACTGTTAATCGGTGATAATAGTTATCGAAGAGCTGCCTTGTGCTCTGGATTAGCCCTTCTTGCTCTCCTTTTTTGTTTCTCCCCATTTGTGGGCTCTTAACCCTTGACGACACAAGATCTATTTATTCTTCTAGCTTTGGACCTATTTGCTCATACCTTTTATTACATAAACTTTGATGATCATTTTTGGGAGTTTTGGTTGATTGCGGTTTCAAGGGTCTTCTTTGTCATGAAATTTGATGGATCTTTTTTTACTAAAAGACCTCAAGAATTACACTGTCTAGATGGCAGAATAGTTTTTGTCATATGTCTTCACTGGATTGATGGCTTTTGCACTAACGTTAGACCATAGTATTGAAAGAGGGACAACTGCATTGGATGCAACCTTACCGTATCAATCTGTGATAGTCTTTCATAGATTATATTGGCCTAACTATGTCTGTTTTGGATATTCAGAGGCTTCTTTAATGCTTTTTTGCAGGTTCAATTAGAGCCCACAACCTCGTGGGGTGTTCTTCAAAGGGATGTCTATGGACCCTCCAAGTACACTGGGCTACTGCAAGCAACTAAAGATATTCTCCGAGAGGAAGGTTTTCCGGTAGGTACTTATCTTCGAACATTTCCGAGCTTATGCCATATTTAGAAATGAACCTGTAAATGTACTGTTGCTCGTGGACTCGCATGTCTATGTGGCATGTGCTCAACCAAATATCAGTTTTGATATCTAGTAGTTAGATTTGTTCCGCATGTGAATTTTTTCATGCTGAACCTAGACCAAATATGAAAGGAAGTCAGAATTCTGGTTTACACTCTTGTTATGGTGGTGTTTGGAAAAAAACCCGATCCAAGCAAGCCTTTAGCTGTTAATTCTACTAACATTATAAAGTAATATTTAGTGGCTTGCTTCCGACTTCCATTCCACCCTAGTTAACTGTACCTTACGAACTGGAGATCTGTGGTGCTTTGCTGTATGCCTGTATGGTTAACCACCCTAGTCACCAGCTGTACATCTTTTTGTTACCTGAGTATCCTAATTTGCTGGTACACTGGCTGATAGTTCTGGGTATTACTAGTTATAGATGATGCAGACCACCAAGTGATATTTGTTGTCCTATGGCTCTTTGCTGGGGAGAGACTGAGAGTCCAATGCTACAGCCACTCTGGAACTATGCCAACTCTACTGTCTTATGATTCATGTCTATTTGAACTTCGTTTAGTCATGTACGCGTTAAAGGTTTACGGTCACTCTGTCATCCCCATCTATCTGTTGCACTGTTGCTTCCTGTTGGGTAGCTTTCCATTGACACATCAATTTTCTCCATTAAGCTGAGCATTTTTACCCAAAATTGACGGAGCCATTAACTGGATAACCCTTGGCACAGTTTAGCAGATGCAATATGCTAATATCATACATCTATTTTACTTTTGTCAGAAGGAAATGAAAGGCAATAACCTGCTAAATATAATACTTTGACACTATTCTTCACTAATATGTTGCATGGTTGGTTATGGCTGAAATATTGTGTTACAGATTTTTTTTTTTTACTTAGGTGATGCCATTGGCTGCTTAATTTGAAATAACTGGCAATATTTGGGAACACTGCATTTACTGCGTATATGTTTTCCTAGATTTGTATTCTGATAACTGCTGTGGTTCCTTTTCTTCCCTTTTTGTTTTTTTATCTACCTTGGCTTCTTTCTTGTTTTCTGTTTGGTTTAATTGTCCTATCTTAATTCTTAAACAAAAAAGGATCACTGTGAGAATTGTTCTTACTGAGCAAGATTCTTATCTTTCAGGGATTTTGGAGAGGAAATGTTCCAGCCCTGTTGATGTATATGCCATACACAGCTATACAATTCACTGTTCTACACAAGCTAAAAACATTTGCATCAGGTTCATCCAGAACAGGTATGTTTCCCCTTACAACGTGGTTCGTCATTATAGATTGAATATCAGTTGTAAACTTGCAGTTAATGATAAGTGTTCAGTATCTAGAGTTTTTACTTGTGAATTTTGCAACTGATACGTTTTCAAATGTGGTAATTGGTGTACAGGTGTTGTAACTCATCTAACCATCACAATTCAAAATTAAAGAACAAAAATTTAGATCCAGTTTTCAGAAGTGAAGCTTTATTATGATTTCTTGCATCTCTGTAGTCCTTGTCTGATCTGTTGTTTTTTCCCAGAGGATCATTTGCACTTGAGTCCTTACTTATCTTATGTAAGTGGGGCTATAGCGGGATGTGTAGCAACAGTAGGGTCATATCCATTTGACCTTCTGAGAACTATTCTTGCATCACAGGGTGAACCAAAGGTAAATATGATCTTATCTCTGGTTTTCGATGGTGCTTTTGTTCAACTTATGATGTCCTTGGTTTGGTTTTGGTAGGCCTTACTTAGATTCCTGACCATTTTTTATTAATTCGGACTGCTACCAATATGGATTTGGCTATTGAAATTCATTGGATAACACTTGAATGAGTTATTTCCCAGCAGTGGCAGATTCAGTTCTAGTTTCAACATACATACTTACATTGTATGTGAAGACTTTCCCTTGCACTTTTTTGGTTTTATCATGCAGCCTAAATCTGTTCGTATCTTTCATTCCCCAATTTGTGTTGTTCTGTCAACTGTCTACAAGGATTATGCTGTTCCTGGCAAAATTGTCCTAGCAACAGTTCAAGGCTGAGGTAGTTTTTAAAACAATCAGTGATTCAGATCTGTGGTTCCAAAAGACGTGGAGAATGCTGTTTTTGTTCATTTGCTTTTTACTATTGGACTTTGTTATGACTTATGAATAATTCTTTGTTGTTGAGTTTTTCTGTAATCATTTCAGGACACTTGATGGACATTCTTAAGTCTTTATGCATGTCAAAATTGATTTGTTAATTAACAGAGATTTTTTTTTCTCCATACTTCCCATAGGTTTACCCCAATATGAGGTCTGCATTTGTTGATATAATCAAAACTCGTGGTGTTCGAGGGCTTTATGCCGGCCTATCTCCAACTCTCGTTGAAATCATACCATATGCTGGCCTGCAGTTTGGTTCATATGACACTTTCAAACGTTCGATGATGGTAACAATACTAAACTCACGGTTATTCACACATTTAACTATATGAATTTTTAGCGATTAATCAATTACCAGTTGTGAGTTTTATCACAAGCTCGTATTAGATGTTATCATACTACATTAGTCAATTAGTTTATTTCATTTGTATTTTTTCCTGAAAATGGGGATATTGAGGTACCAAGAAAGGTACATTTGAAGACTTAAAATCAATAACATGCTCAGATAGGCATTCTAACACTATATTTGCAACAATTTCTTCATGTACAAGATGATATGAGCTAGGCGTAGAAACGGCGCTTGTGAGCTCAAAACTCGGTCCTCGGCCTCGGCCGGGCATGAGCAAGACGACGAGGTGCTCCTCGCCTCTGCTGGCGCCTTGGATAGGGTCATTATCGAACCCTGACCTATTGCTTGAAGCAATCTTCTTATCGGTAGAATCCCTCTCCGATGGTGTCCCGGCCTTTTATTCCTCCCTCCTACATGCAATATAGATCCTATTTTATTGCTACCGCCTAACTAACGAGATTTTATTGCTACCTTCCTAACTAACGGTAGGTTGCTCTAACCACCAAGATAAATCATCTGACCTTGGTGGCCTTCCTTCTCCACCAAAGGCCCACGGCGTCTTACAAATACCCTATCGCAACCGGTCATAACATCACTCCCGCCCTCGAAACTAAGCTTGTCCTCAAGCTTACAATCAGGAAACGACCGCCGAAGAGCAATAGCATCCATCCACGTCGCTCCGTCCGCCGACTCCCCCGTCCAGTGCACCAAAAATTGACGATGACCATCAATGAATTGCTGGGCCAGCAGCTTATATGGCTCCGGCTGATCTGCGGTTGTTCTTGGGAAGGAAGTCGCACGCAGATGTCCGCCACTTGCCTTTGGAGGCTCCCCAAATCGTTTGCAAATAAACATGGAAGACATTGTGGATTCTGGCACTCTCCGGAAGCTGAAGTTTGTAGGCCACTGCGCCGATGCGTTGGAGCACCTGAAAAGGACCATAAAAATGAGGAGATAACTTGGACCATGAAGATTGGTCGCGAGCTGAGTGCTGTCGGTGCTTTTGCAACTTGAGCCACACCCAAGACCCCACCTCAAACATCTCTTCTCTGTGCTTGCCATCATAATATTGCTTCATGCGGTTACGAGCACCGCAACAAGCGGGTCTTGGCTCTTTGTAAAAGGCGTCGCGATCCACCAAAGTGCAGTCGACGGAATCAATGCACGTAGACCCTTGCTGATATGGCAACAATGGTGGCGGAGATCGTCCATAGACTAATTCAAAAGGTGTGAGGCGATGAGCCGAATGAAAGGATGTATTGTAACAATACTCCGCCCAAGGGACCCACTGAGTCCATGAGGAGGGATGAGACGCCACCAGGCACCTTAAGTACATTTCAATGGTTCGATTGACGACCTCTGTTTGGCCATCCGTCTGCGGGTGGTAGGCCGTCCCACTCCTCCTAAACAGCCCTTGCCAAAAAGCGCTAAGGAACATCGGATCACGATCGGAGACAATGGACTCAGGAATGCCATGTAACCTCACAATTTGATCAAAGAATAACTTGGCAACGGTTGATGCTGTGGCTGGTCTGCTGAAAGGAAGGAAATGTGCATACTTGGATAGACGGTCAACCACCACCAATAGTGCAGTTTTACCTTGGGACTTCGGAAGGTCGGTGATGAAGTCCATCGAGATATCTGCCCACACCTGGTGAGGAATATTAAGGGGATGCAACAGGCCGGCCGGAGCTTGAGTGCTTGCTTTATGTTGTTGACATATAGCACATTTCGCAATGAACTCTCGGACCGTCTCTTTCTGATGATCCCAATATAATGCTCGAAGGCAATGAAGAGTCTTCGATCCCTCGTCGTTAAGTCATATCTTCTTTGCAATCATTGGTTCCACCAAAGAAGGCGTCAAGGTACCCATGACTTACCATTCAAAACACCAACCCTCGTAACCTCCCATTGTATGTTGGATATGTATCATCCGGATGGGAACCATACGCTTTCTTTGGACAAATGCAACACCTTCTGCTGCACCTCCGGATCATTTTTCAGTACCGCCAACCATTGCTCGCGAGTGACATCCTGCACCACCGATATGGCGGTACACTGCCCTTCTTCCTCCCGAGTTCTGGACAGCGCGTCCGCAGCTTGATTGTGTTTGCCGGGCTTATATTCGACGCAGAAATCGAAGACCATCAACTTACTCAACTAATGTTGCTATGGTGGGGTGATCAAGGCTTGTTCAAGAAGGAATTTGAGGCTGCCATGATCCGTCCGAACGGTGAACCTTTGTCCCCACAAATAAGGCCGCCAATGTCGCACTGCCTTGGACAAACCGATCAATTCCCGTTCATACGCAGCAAGCTTGCGATGGCGCTCTGCCAATTTACGGCTGAAATATGCAATCGGGTGCCCTTGTTGGTGGAGGACAACACCGATTCCCGTTCCCGAAGCATCACATTCCACCTCAAAAGGCAGGGAAAAATCAGGCATCTGTAACACCGGGGCGGAGGTTAACGCCTGTTTGAGGTGTATGAATTGAAGGCTTCTTCCGCGGCGGTGTTCCATTCAAACCCATTCTTCTTCAACAATGCAGTGAGAGGGTCAGCGATACTGGCATAATTCCGGATGAAGCGCCTGTAATATCCAGCCAAACCCAAGAATCCCCTCAATTCCGTGACTGAAATAGGTCGGGGCCATTCCTCCACCGCCTTGAGCTTTAATGGATCGGCCTCTACACCCAAATGCGATATTATGTGACCCAGGTATCCAATCTTCTCTTGAGCAAAGGCACATTTTGACTTCTTTAAATACAAGCGGTGTTCCCTCAGTCGGCTCAATACCGCTCCCACATGCCCCCTGTGCTCCACCTCTGTCGAGCTGTAGATTAAGATGTCATCAAAGAAAACCAACACAAACTTACGCAAGAATTCCTGAAGCACTTCATTCATCAATGCTTGGAAGGTGGACGGTGCATTGGACAGTCCGAATGGTATCACTAAGAACTCATAGTGACCATGATGCGTCCGGAACGCGGTCTTCATAATGTCCTCCTCTTTCATCCGGACCTGGTGATAGCCCGACTGCAGTCGGTTTAGTGAATCTTAGGGCTCCTCCCAGTTCATCCAAGAGTTCTTCTATTCTTTGAATCGGAAATTTATCCTAATGGTCCTTTCATTCAACTGCGATAATCCACACAAAATCTCCAAGTCCCATCGGACTTCTTCACCAACAACACAGTGAGGAAAAAGGTGAATGACTTCGGTCTTATGATTCCTTCTGCGACATCTGTTCACACTTGTCTTCGATCTCATCCTTTTGTTGATATGGGTATCGATAAGAATGACGCCATCGGATCGGTCCCCGCCTCCAGCGGAATTTCAGTGGTCGCAAGCCCTCACGGGTGGTAGCCCCTGCGGTTCTTCAAAGACATCCGCATAGGAGTCCAAGAGTGCTTCAAACATGTGCTTTTCCTCCATACTGACCAACATCACCCCAGCTCTGTCCCTTTTTCGCAGGCCCTATAACTACACTGCCTCTCCATTCTCCTCAAACTCCATGGTGAGTTCTCTGAAATCCTTCAGCGCGCCTAATGTCTTGACCATCGCTTTCCAAATTTAAGTCAAACGACCCAAGCACCGTGAATGGAGCCATAAACCTTCGGCTTTGGATGAAGAATTCGGCTTCCAAACTACCCAAGCAAGGTAAATGCCACCCATCCGCTACCTTGACTCGTTGGCTTCTCTGTTCCGCAGCTCGCGCTTCATCTTCCTTCCCCAACTGTCGGACAGCGTAAGCGCTGATGAAATTATGCGTGCTTCCACTGTCGATCAGCCCCAACCACTTCTTTCCCGCCATCTCAATCTCAACTTGCATTGTGTCGCCCTGTTTTGGCCCAACCGCAGCAATCATGGACAGCGCCGCCTCCACTGCTACCTCGGCCTCCAGCTCATCCTCATCCTCCGTTTCTTCATCCTCTTCCACTTCCAGGTGAAACATTCTCTTACACTTATGGCCCCGAGTATAAACCTCATCACAATTGTAACAAAGGCCCTTGGCTCTCCTCTCGGCTAGCTGATCGGCGGACAACCGTAGCCGGTGTGGCACTGATCCCGCTAAGCTCTGCATGCTGTTGGTGGGCGTTGCTCGCCTAGAACTCATTCCCGCGCTTCCACCTCCTGCGGCCGCCCCCTTGACGAGTCCACTGAATCCTCCTTGGGGTCTACTGATCGACCCAACTGCTCCTGATCCGGCACCCGACCCAACTGCGTTCACTGCTACCGATCCGGCACCAGACCCTCCTGAGGTTGCTCCTCCTGGCCAGTTAGCGCCCGTAGTCGGTGCGCTCCACATCTTGCTGACACCTCCTTCCCACGCCCACTGCGACCAACTCAAGCAACCGGCAATCCAAGCTTCCTTCCGTGCTTCCGCCTCCCTCGCCGCTCGAACAGCCTCCGCCAAATCATGTGGGCGTTCCCGACGAACCTCTGCGCCCAACGCTCTGGATAACCCTGCTATGAACATCTCGATATGGTCCGCTCTTCGCATCCTCGGAACCCTAGCCAGTAGCCTCTGAAATTCACGTGCATATTCATCTACACCTTGGCCGTCCTGCTTGAAGTTCGCCAAATCACCTAACGGTCCAGCACTAGAATGCCGCGTGAACCGTTGAATGAAGGCTTCGTAGAACTCCTCCCACGCTATCCAAGGTTCTTCCTCCTGCCAATTATCCAACACGTCCTATGCTTCCCCGGAGAGATGCAGGCCAGCAACTTCGACCCATTCCTCCTCCTTGATTCTGTGAACTCGGAAGTAGCGTTCACAGCGGCGTAGCCAACTTAGAGGGTCCCCTTGTCCGTCATACTCTGGCAGATCAAACCGTGGAAGGCGAGGTGTCCATCGGCGGTCATCCTCCTCTTCTTCACGGCCGTAGCCGCCTCGCCGAGCGGGGAAGCGATCACCCCGGTCTCTGCCTCCTCCAACACGGCTGCCGCCCTCCCCTTGGAATCGGCGCACCCCTTGAGCGCCCCCGCCGGTCACTTCCTTCGGATCCGTCACCCTGGGATCAACCGCTGGTCCTTCCTTTCCCGCCTCTACCGGGTTCTTGCCCTTCCGCATCTTCATCATCTCTCCAAACATCTCCTTCAACTCCTGAATGTCATTCTTCATTCCTTTCATCTCTTCCTCAAGTCCGGCCACTCTTCCTTCCATTTGGATTTCGCTGCTCCTCCTCCTCCTCGGATCGCCTCGCTCTGATACCAAATTGATATGAGCCGGCGTAGAACAACGCGCGAGCTCAAAGGCTCTGGTCCCGGCCTCAACCCGGGCCGCAGGCAAGACGACGAGGTGCTCCTCACCTCTGCCGGCGCCTTGGATAGGGCTGTTGTCGGAGCCACCGCCTATTGCTTGAAGCAATCTTCTTATCAGCCGAATCCCCTCTCCTGATGGCTGTCCCAGCCTTTTATTCCTCCCCCTCCTGCATGCAATCTAGATCCTATTTTATTGCTACCTGCCTAACTAACAGGATTTTATTGCTACCTTCCTAACTAACAGCCGGTTGCTCTAACCAGCCGCATAAATCATGCAGCCCGCCCGTGGCCTTCCTTCTCCACCAAAGGCCCACGGCGTCTTACAAATACCCTATCGCAACCGGTCATAACACAAGACATGCTTAATACTTGTCAAGAAAACCACTTATTTCTGGCACTGAACTTTTGATTGGTACAGGCCTTTGCGAGCGCTAGCTATGCCTAAGATTTTCTGACTGCATTTTTCTCCATGTAGGCATGGAATAGATACAGATATACACATCTTAACTCAGGAAATGAGGATGACGCGGTTTCGAGCTTCCAGCTATTTCTTTGTGGATTTGCAGCTGGAACATTTTCGAAAGCTGCATGCCACCCACTTGATGTTGTAAAGAAAAGATTCCAGGTAACCCATCTTGTCTTGAAAATTGCTGATTTTTCTTTCATTTGGTTCTATTATAAATTCCCATAAAAGAACAATCCTAATTTGGCTTTATTATGGTAGAGAAGTGTTTTTTTGAGTTGTGTGCCATTTATCTGTCAGAATATATGCACTCTTCGAGTTATCCATACTATCTTGGTGCCCATGATGTTCACTGGGGCATGTTTTGTGTGAATAGGCATGTGCTGACTAGCTGTAGACCATTATTTCCAAACTGTTTTATGTTATTAGCAGTGTGCGGTGCTATACCTCTCCACTGGCGAAATTGTTCACTCAAATCAGTCAAATATAGCCCATTTAGATGTGGCTACGAATTACTTGAGCATGTGTGATGATACGCTGTCAAGTCTTTTGTTATAATCCAGCTGTATTTTTCTCATAAAATAATTTGAAGTCATGCATCACCTCATATTTGCTCCATCATACTGTAGATTGAAGGATTGAAACGTCATCCGAGGTATGGGATGCGAATTGAGAGCAGCACATACAAGGGCATGTACCATGCCCTAAAAGAGATTGTCGCAAAGGAGGGGTTTGCAGGCCTTTATAAAGGACTTTTTCCCTCGTTGGTTAAATCGGCTCCTGCTGGTGCTGTGACATTTGTGGCATACGAATACATCTCAGACTGGTTAGAGTCCGCACTGATGTGAAAAAACACCGTGCAGTTGTATACTTGTTAAAGTATGGTCCATGTTCTTTCCCCATGCTGTTGTATAGTTGTATTAGTAGAATTGATTTATGTCTGGGAGAGGCTGCAGTTCCTTTGGTCTTGCAGTCTATACAAGATTTGGGGAGCCTACAAAACCAGCTGGATGAGCTATTCGCGTAAGCTCCTCTCATGGGTTTTGGAAAATGACTTAATATTAACAAAAAAAAGCATTCAATTTGATAATTAAGCATTTGCCTTACTAAATATATTCTCAGCCACTCCCACCGGTTCTTTTTAGCTGAATATGTTGTACATTATTCTTTGTGCATCATTGTGTGTCTGCAAGTCACTGAACCTGAAACTGGTTTGCAGGATAGGGAACATGGCTGGAGTTGAGTGAGTTCTTGTTGAATGGAGCCACTGAGATGTCATGGTGAGAACAGTGTCGGTACCTTGATTATCTGAGGATTTATTTGTTTTGAGACCGCAAGGTCAACGGCGAAGCGTATACAGTTCCTTGAGAGCTGATACTTGGTAAGCCTTACCAAGAATGAGCTATTTTGCCATTTACCTTCTTTTTTGCCCCATTGCCTAGTGATGTGGTACTGTGGTAGTGCATTCCTTGTAACTCTTGGTAGTCATTTGTTTGTTTTGTTGCGTTTTTTTAGCAGCACCGCCAGCTTGACTGGGTTATTTGCCGGTACTGCTGTTAATTACTGTTCCGAAGGGAGCTGTTCGTTCCTCCTCAGCTGATATGTACCACTGGAAAGAATTAACCATCTTAACCAGTTGTGGCAAAACACGGTTGGTGGCTATTCGCACTTGCTATGTCCTCTTCAGGAAAGGGCGATGTGCTCTCTGTGCACGGTCATGGCTTATGCGCACGCTTCCTACTTAAAACTACAGAATGACTTCAGCTGGACGTCTAATATTTTCGGACATGTTGCAATATTTTTACCTTTATGGATACAACATTTTTTCTAACACGTGCAATATTTTCCTCCGACAACAATAGAAATGCGGTACAGTAAATAAATATTGCAAACGTTGAAAAAAAATATCGCAAGCGTTGAAAAAAATATTATAAAAGATGTTCAATTAAATAAACAGTGATCAGATGTCTTAGATGTCGGAATGTTCGATCGCTAGTAATGTCTTCATAGTCTGAATGCACAAGCCTGCGCTGCGCTGTTCCTGATGCACATGGTTTACGCACACGGTTCTTGATGGGCTTTGTGCCCCGTGCACGTGGTGAGCAACAGGCGGTTCCTGCTACAGCAAGGTTAGCTTGCCTGTCCTCGCGCCAAGCGTGTAAAACTATCTTCAGCGGTATCCTTTAGACTCTAAATTTCTTCACAGATAGATTTTAAACACTTCAACAAATTTCCTTTACGGTTCCTTTCGGAAGGGATTTGGAGAGAGAGATTCTTTCTCCAATCCCTATACAAAACCCTTCGAGAGAATGCTACTAGAGATATAAGAATGAAGGGAATGAATATGGGGAAGGGAATGAGGGAAGAGAAGGGAATAAAGGGAAATTGCTGGAGATAGTCTAAAAACTGACTCATACCGCAGGAGCAGAAGCAATAGACGGAAGGCTTAGCTTTTTTAGCCCTTATAATATATATATATATATATTCGAATATGATCTCTTCTAAATAAATTTACAAAATCAGCCTTTACATCGGCTTCCGTGGTCAAGAAAAAAAGGCGATGCCTATGGTAGGATTCAGGAAGCTTGCTAGGTTTCTATGCCTATGGTAGGATGGCTGATTGTGACAGCGGTGCTAGGCCTATCTCGCTGCCTCGCTTTTCTAGCTTAGAAGGAGCTTGCGTGCCACTCTCGCAAGCTTCTTATCGACTTCCTGAGGCTTAGAAGCAGCCCTACCAAGGAAAGCTACCGAGCTTTTTGTGTGTGCTATCGTATCTTTCCCGGTTGGGCATATGGCTAGTTTTGAAAATAGTCATATTTTTTCTAAAAAAAAAACTTTGTGAGGCTAGAAAAGCTAATTGCTACAATGGATGGGCGTGTTGTGAGAATTTGTGCTGATCATCAATTCACTGCATAACGAAAGTTGGCACTTCCTTGTCAAGCCATTTAATTTAGGAATAATTGATGAAATATCCTTATTTACTTGTGCTATTGATCATTTCTCCTGTGATATCTCACTAACATGCGGGTCTTGAGATCACATATCAATGAAATAAATTGAGCAAATGACCAATTACACTAAGTAAAAGAGGGCAAATGACCAATTCTCCTTTTAATTTATTGCTCATACGTCAAAAATAAAAAGCTCATACCACACGGTTAAACATTTACTGTCGTTCTAACTCAGTTACACCAACTGGAAACTGCTCATGATTCAGAACATAACAGAATCTATCTGTATTAAGCTATTTATTGTCTCTGCTACTTCTAATTATGAGTTGATGGTGGTGGTCCGTTCTCTTCCCCTTCCCGAACATACCCACGAAACTGTCATTGTCCCGATCTTCTATACATTGGTAAATGGAGAAAGTTTTAATTCGGTTAGATATGTATACATGCGTGATCTACGGTGTATCAGACTTTTATCCCAATCAGTCGATTCTATTTCCAAATACTGTATGACCGATTCTTTTTCCATATACTGCACGCATATAACTTCTGAGTTACCATGTGCCTTTGAGTTATCATATACATTCTTTCCATTAAATATTTACTTGCATGTATCTTTTCTTTTTATCTAATCACGTATGGACTTGATTCCGGCCAGCCAACAGCATGCGCACGGCTATGCATCACACGACTAGATAAGTTTGTTATTTTCATCTCTACTAATTCTAATTAGGAGTTGGTGGTGGTACGTACGTGCTCCACCCTTACCCCGACACGTATGCACACCGGCGTGGCTAAGTAGAAAGAGGACAGTTGCTACCTCGGTATATTGGATTGTATCATCTCGTCGCGGAAGGTAAATGGATATGTATAACTCATTTATTGCTTTCCTTTCTCCTATTGATCTAGCATTCGAATTGGCGGTGATTGCTCCCGGTGTTTTTCGGATTGGATTGATTGATTCCCTTCCGAAGGAAGCAGAGCTTCGATTCATGGAGTTGGGTCTATTCTCGCCTCTTTCCCTTTTTTTGCCTTCCTTATTCGACGATTTCTTAATTTGGATTTCATAGATATCTCCTTGGTTACTGAATCTATATAACCTCACCGCTTCTTGCCTCTCTTGCAGATATGTTGAGCTTATCTGTTGAGCGGAGGTAATGGACGATATTCCTGATCTCGTCGATGCGGCGCAGGGGCAGGTCGCCGGTCGTGAACGGTGAGATAAGCTGGCGGTACTGCTGGAACTCACGCACGGTGATGATGTCAATAGGTTGAGGGAGGCACTCACGGGGGGAGGCGGTGGAGCTGGTTGATGGGGTGGGGTTATGGTACGGCGGAGCAAGGTGTACGAGTCACGCACGCCGTTAATGGTGGCAGCCACATACGGACGACGCCTACCTCTTCAATACCTTTGAGCCTATGTGGCAACAGGTGATGCCTCTTTTTGTCGATCAATCGATTTCGAATTATGGTGTTATAAATTTACAATCCCAAATACTGTGATGCTATTATTTAAGTTTGTGAAACTAAAGATAATTTTAAACTCGAGTTTGTAAATAGGTGCTTGAGATTTGTATACTTCGATGAATTGATTTAAACATTTAACCATTCAGAGTGAATATTATTATTTAAATAATGTTAGTGCTTTTTGCAAATAAAGTTTTTATTATAAATTGAATTTTCGTTGTATCGTACAGACACATAGCTAGTATCTAAACTCAATAAGATTGCCGTCTCCTGCAGTAGCAACAGCGCTGTAAGGGCCTATTTGGCGGGGATTCAGTTTCTCCAGATTTTGAGAATTTGGTGAAGCTAAAAATTTTAGCTTCACCAGATTCATGAAGCTGGAGCTGTGAGTACATTAAGAGTGTTTAGATATATCATCTTGTTTACATTTTAGACCAAAAATATAAACTTAATTCACTTTATTTTAGCCTACAAGTTTCAGATTTCAGGAGAAGTTGGAATCTGAAGCTCTACCAAACACACTACAGGAATCCTAAACATTTTCGTGGGCCAGAAACCCACGAAAATAACACCTTTGCCGACGAAAATAACTTATTTTCGTCGGCAATCTATTTTATTTCGGGACACGGCCGCCAGAGATAAGGAGTCGAAAGTTAGCTTAATTTTAAATTGCCTCTGAAGCGAAAGTTATTTATTTTAAATCGGCGGTAGCGCCTAACGAAAGTCGATCTTGAAAAGCCACAATTTTAAATCGATAACGACAATACGAGAATTATATAATTTTCGTCGGTTTTCTTCTGCGCCCACGAAAGTTAATAACGTTAATTTTCGTCGGTTTACTTTAGCCCACGAAAGTTAATTTGGTTAATTTTCGTCGGTTTCTTAGCCCACGAAAATAATTTGGGTTAATTTTCGTCGGTTTTTTGGCCCACGAAAATAATTTGGGTTAATTGTCGTCGGTTTTTCATGGCCCACGAAAATTATTCTGGACCTGACAAAAAAAAACGCCCAGTACACCCATTTTTCATACAAATTTAGACAAATATCATTGATAACATATATCATTCATTCAATTCAATCGAATATCCACATATATCGCTCAAATATCATTCAAATATCCACCACATATCATTCAAATATCCACATACATCCATTCATTCATCCACATATCATTCAAATATCCACATACATCCATTCATTCATCCACATATATCATTCATCCACACATAATAGTTAGTTGAGTTGTCGCATCACAAGATTACAGATTATTACCAAACATCTCAAGATTACATAACATGGTCATTTGAGTTGTGGCCGCTACCTGCGGAGCCAAATAGGTTTTGAACATGCTCTCCGTGTCTTTGCTCTAGGTCTTCTTTGGTATGTGGCGGAGTTTGGTAAACCTAGGCGTGTTGTCCCCGATCCCTCGATCTGATGGACCAAATTTAGCGGAGTATGTAAACATCTTTACTTTAAATTTGTACAAATCAAATATAGACACGCATTTAAATAAACTTGTCGTTGAAGGCGAGAGGCTGTTTCACCTACCAAGGATATGCCAGTTGTTCCACATGATCCAGAAGGCACAGATGGACAAACAAAATGTAGAAAGGGCAAAAAGAGAGGCAGGCAACATGTACATCATTCAAATCTAGAGCATTTCAAGCCAGATAGAAAGCAAGCAATTCAATCTTAAGCAATATGGTTAACAGATAACAATGAAAAGGATGTACCTCGTGAGGCGGCAGCGGCGTGGCGGGAGGCATGGCGGACAACTGGCGTGGCGGCGCCTGGGCGTGTATGTAAGCGGCCAGCCAGAGCGTGTAGGCGGCGGCCAGCCAAGAAGGTCGGCAGCGGCGTCATGTGAGCCGAAATGACAGCGGCGTCGGAAGCACGGCGGCAGGGAGATGAGCGAGACAAAAGCAGCGACGCGTGAAATTGCCGAGCCAAGCCGCACGGGAGTACAACAAGCTTGCTATTTTCGTGGGTTCCTTTTAGCCGACGAAAATAACTAATTTATTTTCGTGGGTTTTTGTTACCCGACGAAAGTTACTAATTTATTTTCGTGGGTTTTCTTAAGCCGACGAAAATCTGAAATTCAATTAATTTTAAATCGCCCCAACCCAAATTTAAAATGATAAGGTTCAAGGAAACCCTAGTCCGGTGTTTACTTTCGTGGGTTTATCCTTACCGACGAAAATTAAGTAAATTCCGTGGGCTATAAGGCAGCCGACGAAAATTAAACCATAACTTTCGTCGGCTGATTTTGGCCGTCGAAAATAAATTAAATTTCGTCGGTTTTCTTAAAAGCCGACGAAGTTAAATTGGCCGACGAAAATTTTCACGAGTGACAGGCCTAAATAAAATTGATACTAACATTGGGCCCACTGTCCAGTCCCAGGCGACTGCCTCCCGAGTCCCGAGAATATTCTAATTATTAACTCCACACTACAATAACCCAAGCTTCGCAAAAAAGAAAGAGAAAATAAAAGGGGGGAAAAAAACAGCAGGCCAACGAAAGGGGGAAAAAAAGGAGGAAAACTCGCCCATCTCATCTCTCCCCCGTTTCGCTCGCTCGCCCGCGCCCCCGTTCCCCTCCCTTCCCCCTCCTCGCACCCCACCTCCAAACCCTAACCCCGGCGCCGACTACACCCAACCACGACGACGAAGAGGCCGACGGTGGCAACCTGATGCCCAGCCGCCCGCGTGGGCCATGGAGCTCGTCCCCTTCAAGCCCGCGGCCGGAGCCCTGGTCGAGTCGGGCGGCGGCGCCGACGGGGGCTCGATCCCCGCGATGGTGGCGGCGCAACAGGAGATGCTGCGCGCGCAGGTGGACCAGCTCCAACGCCTCGTCGTCGCCCAGTGCCGCCTCACCGGCGTCAACCCCCTCGCCCAGGAGATGGTCAGGAGCTCATGTTTCTAAGCTTTTCGTCTCTTACATTCCTCAATCCTCGATGCATTTTTTTTGTGTAACGGGGAGATGATTTGGGGTAATTTTGTGCTGAAGTAGTATACTAGCATCTGGGTTGTTTCCGGGCAGTCTATCCGATTGGGCGCTGATCAAAACTTGGGTTTTGATGGTGATTCGATTCGAATAGTTTGTTCTAATTACCAGTTCCTTTTTTTAAAAAAACTTCTATGTCTTTGCGTATTGGTAGTTGTTAGTGGCTATGGTGCTCCATGATGGATAGTTCATACTTGTTGGGCAAAATTGAATCTGAAATTGGGTGAGTGTGTAATGGGTTACTACTCAAGATATGCTTGTTTCTAATATTTAGGCCCTACTAATTCCGTGGTATTATATTCTAATGATTCTGCCAACATATTATCATAAGAATTAACTGCAAATTTGCATCTTGGAGACTGGGGGGTGCTGTTTTAAGCCACAGTGATGCTCATGTTAGGCTTAGCTTGACAGCAAAATTTCTTTACCTCGTCTCTGTAAGTGATACAGTGAAGTTACTTCGTTGTCATGCATTATGATATCAGAAAGAGGGTGCAGAAGTTGTTTGAAGATTATTAGGTGTACTTTTGTAATATTGTCCTTTTTGTTTGTTTGTCGTCTTGCTGTGTCATTAACTTGCTACGGACTTTAAATGTACGCTGCAAGTTCATGATCCGTCATTACCTTTTTTAAAAACATTCCAGTTCATCTGTTGACTTATCTTGCATTTTGTTGATTCTTGCAGGCTGCTGGCGCATTATCTATCAAGATAGGTGAGTTGTTTTCCTGCATCAAAGGAATTCACGTTGGCACGATTCGTTTGGTCGACGCTGTAGTAAACAATATGATAAACCAACACGGGCACCATGACCTATTATAACTTACATATACTGAAAATTTTATTTTATTTAAGCTTTATTGCTGAAGAGCATCATGCACCAGTCAAGTCATTGTTGACAAAGTTGGGTGAGGAGAGCTGATGCATGACATGTTCTGTTGTCGAAGCTGACCTAAGATCTAAAAAATTTTGCACATTATTCCACAACTATTGTAATTAACCCCTTCTGTTCTGAGCATTCTTTTACAGTGGTTCAAATTTTGTAGGTAAAAAGCCAAGGGATTTGTTGAATCCAAAAGCAGTTAAGTCCATGCAGTCACTTTTTGCTGTGAAAGATACTGTTGGCAAAAAAGAAACTCGAGAAATTAGCGCACTTTGTGGGGTTACTGTTACACAGGTCTGCTTCTCATCTCGCATGTGCTATTGTCGTATACCTTGATGTATTATGCTTGTTTGTGTGCTCTTATATACTTGTATTATGCATAGTTTGGAGCAAAATTATACCTTAAAATTAATCATGTACAATTGAACAGAAGCCATGTAACCAGTTTCAACAGAATATTGAGTTTTTCCTTTTTACTCTTTCTGGTGGACTAAACTTGTTTTTTTTATTTCTAAGTTATTTTTACTATCATTTGATTAGTCACAATACATTTGCTTCCAATAAGAATCATGAAACTGCTGACATTATTTCAGTTTCTTATTTTTGGAAGTTTTGTTAACAAGCTGTACCTTAATGGTTCTTAGGTAAGGGAGTTTTTTGCAAGTCAACGCACACGAGTAAGGAAATTTGTTCGCTTGTCATGTGAGAAAGCGCTGAAAATAGAGGCATCCAAGGTGCCTCACAATGTATGCTCCATAAGCACTGAGCAGGCACCTCTTGACATTGAGGCACATGCTCAAGTTATCAAACCTTTGAGAATTTTAGAACCAGTGGAGGTGCTGCAAAGCTTGTCGCAACCTGTGGAGGCCCTGCAAAACTCTTTTCAGCAAGCAGGAATGCAACCAACTGATGCTAAGATTAATCCAGATCCTGTTCAAAAGGATACGAAGCAAGAGGAAGTTGCTCCTGATGTTGAGTCAGAAGATAAAAAGTTCTTGGAAAGTATCTTTGCTCTAATGCGGAAGGAGGAAACCTTCTCTGGACAAGTCAAATTGATGGAATGGATTCTCCAAATAAATAATGTAACAGTTCTTAGTTGGTAAGATCTAGGATTTATAGTATACACAGCTTTAAATGATTATATTGATCCCTTACTTCACCTTTCCAATTACTGTGCAGGTTCTTAACAATGGGTGGTTTGACCATTGTGTCAAAATGGTTGAGCCAAGCAGCTACTGAAGAACAAACAACAGTTATTCTTGTCATTTTCAAGGTTCTTACTTTTGTTAAGTTGAACATGTACATATGTGTTGCATGTATTTTGAACTATGTTCTCATTGTTGTAGGTGCTTCTTCACCTCCCATTACATAAAGCTTTGCCAGCCCATATGCCAGCTGTGTTGCAAACTATTAACAGGTTGCGATTTTATAAGATACAAGGTGTGTAAAAATTTCTACAAGGCTTCAATATTTTACACATACATATCAGATGATGATTTTTTAGCATGAGAAATATTATTAATTACAAACTTGGTGTTAACAAAGGATGTTGTTATGGTTATGCTAGTTTTGATAATGTTTCAAAGGCCTAATTATGGTTTTAAACAGTTAATTTCCATTATTACTTGTCCGATACAGTATTTCTGAGATGCATTTCCCCATCTTAATTTTATCCAATTATTGTTCTAGCATTAGTTTGTATTTCCTACAGTAAGTTGTATTAAGCTATGCATATATAGATTTTCTCAGTTTCTTTGGGCTGCTTACTAAAACTTATCTGATTTGAAGATCAGACATATCAAGCAGGGCCAGGAACCTCCTCTCCAGATTGAGCAAAGTGCTTGTACGAAGTCAAGCGTCGAAGAAACCTCAAAAGGAATTAATCTGTAAACAAAGGTGAATTTTCCTTTCTTACACTGTGGTGTTGCTATTCCATATTGTTTTTTATTACCTTTTTGTTGGAGGGTTTTAATATAGTTAAATTATTTTCTTTTGCAGGATAAGTGAAATTCTCCGTGATGAATCTTGGAAATCCGAGCTTGATATATCTGTAAGTATCTAAGTAAAAAATATATATTTCGGAAGATTCACATGTCCGGCAAGTTTAATTGTTGTGGCCTATCAGGAGGAAATCCTTGGCTTGACTGAAGGTGCAAGTGGGAGCAGGTGCTTTTCGTTATGATTTCTACATTTAATAAATTTAAATACCAGTAGTGTTAAGTGTCGTAATCTCTATTTTAGCTAGTATAACATTTGGTTGACTTGGTTTATGTCACTGTGCAGAAAGCCTGAGCCCAAAAAAACTCCACTGCTGCTCACTACTTCTGCCGATGAGTTAAATAAAAAGAGTTCTCTGCAGACAAGTATCCTTTCCCTATGTTTAAGATCACCACTACTTAGTTTTGCTTCTCTTTTTCTTGAAATTGTGATCGCCTGTGTTGTGTATAACTTAAGGCTATTAAAGTGTGTTTTTTATTCCAATCATATGCATCTTATATGTCTTCTTACCTAGCAAATACTGGTAATTTCTATTATTATGTACTAAGATCTGGGTGGCTTTTCTTGGTAGCTTGATCAATGTCTTGCACCTTTTACACAAAGAACCCTTTAGGCAACTTGCATTTTTATTTTGTCCCTAAGCATTTTATGTCTAATTGAAATGTGTTACTAATGGCTTATTTGTCTCTCCTATTAAAGTTTGTGGCCAGACTAAGTTGGTCCTGTAAAGACAATGGTGCTGTATTTATTGTTTTAACTGTATAATTTCATGGTCCATGAGTAATATTAAAAACTTGCGCCTGTGGAATTCAAATGAGTTAATAATAGTCATCCTGTGTAATTGCTATTTGATTTCTGTATATTTAGTGTAACTAAACTGCTTGTGTGGATCTCCTTAGCTAATCTCCAGAGTCCAAAGAAAGAAGAAAAGTTCTACTTGTAGAGCATCCAAATCGGAAAGCTGCCGGGAAGAATGTTCAGTCGACCAGGAGCATATCTACAAATAATAGCAGACCATTATCTGCAGATGATATCCAAAAAGCAAAGATGCGCGCCATGTTCATGCAGGAGAAGTATGGCAAGGTTGACACAAACAAAGTGATTGATAAGCCGCAGATAATGGAAAATCAAAGGCCATCTGGCTTAGTCAACTCGATTGTATCACCTATGCCCAGAAGTCCCCTCACGTCAGTCACTAAACAACCTGTTGACCCAACCCCATCAACTTCTAAACAAAGTACGCTACTTCTGCCTGATAAGACAGAAATCTCGATCGGTTCGAAGCCAAACATAACTTCCCAAGAAAACTTCATAGAGAAGTTGGATTCCAAGAAATTTTTTTGGCAGATACCACCAGGTACACCTTTGATTTGTGCTCCTTCACTTGCCCATTTTTTAGAATGCTGGATATTTCTGAGCCGATGAGTTCCTTTGGACAATGCAAACCGGTGAAGCCCATATAGTGAATGGAAATGGAATGTTTTGAAGCTTAGCACATTTGCTTTGATTTGTTCCAACACATGCCTCTGCAAATTGCACCGTTTAGATTAGGTTTGATTATCCAAAATCAATATATGGTGACGAATCAACTTCAGCTGAAACGAACAGGACTGCATCTCAACAGACCATTTGTGTTACAGAACTTGGGTGTGAACCTTGTCATTTGTTTGACCTCATGCATACCAATTATATGCACCGTTCTATCATTTGTTTGACCTCATGCATACCAATTATATGCACCGTTCTAACTATATGAATAACTCATTTAAGATATAAATCATGAATTTGATGCTCAACTGAGCCTAAAGAGGTAATCAAATGAAGTTTTTCCAAAAAAGATTGGTCGGCTGTAAACAGTTATTCATATTTGGTGCAGCATTCTGCATCTAATTAACTGATTCATCTTGGAACAAGTGCTGTGCTATCAAACTGTTGCAAGATCAGTGGATGGCAGTGCAATTTTCAGTAATGGCATGAGAAATTAACAGTTGCTGTTATTTAGGGCCTGTTTGGTAGAGCTCCAGATTCCAGCTTCACCTGAAATCTGAAACTTGTAGGCTAAAATAAAATGAATTAAGTTTATATTTTTAGTTTAAAATGTAAACAAGATGATCTATCTAAATACTCTTAATGTACTCACAGCTTCAGCTTCACGAATCTGGTGAAGTTAGAATTTTTAGTTTCACCAGATTCACGAATCTAAAGAAGTTGAATCCCTGCCAAACATACCCTTACTGTGTATCACATGAACAAGCATCTATTATCATACTTTCAGACTTGGTTTATTTCTACAGTGACTTTATACTTGTAGGAAGGCTGGCAAGTAAATCCTCTTCGATATCCTTGAGTTCCTTTTTTTCCCCTATAATCTAATCCATAATAAAAGATGAAATAGATGAAGAACCCCTATTGAAATCGACCTAATTCAAATCCAGCAAGTAAATCCACATCGGTCAACACATGTACCAATGTTTAAACAGTTTTTGCACATATCTATCTGTAACAACTGCATTTTTAAATCATTTTATACAAAAATTGTGAATCTACCAGCCACTTAGAATAAAAACTGGGATTCAATAAATTTGAGCTCATCATATCCAATGGGAATAAGTCCATTTTACACTCAACTATCCAAAGAGTCTATTTAACACCTTGAACTACAAAACCAGGTATTTAACCTTACAAATTTACAAAATTGGGTCACTTTACACCCTAAGGTGGTTTGAGGGCAGTTTTGATGATTTGGATCCCATTCAATATGGTTTTCACCATATGGGCAGCTACGCCATCAAGTTTTGGTAACGAGGATCCAATTCATTGGTATTGACATCAACATCATCGACCTCTTTCTCGCTACGTACATTCTCTTTCTTCTCATCATCATTCCTTCTCTCATTTGGATCTACATCAGCAAAGTCGATGACATGGCTGCCAACAATTCAAAAACTGCAAATCAACCTAAGTTGGATCTCTGTTAGCAAGACCGCTTTTCAAAACCGTTTTAAGGTGTAAATTGACCCGATTTTGTAAGTTTGGGGTTCTAAATACCCGGTTTTATAGTTGAAGGTGTTAAATGGACATTTTGGAAAGTTGAGGGATGTAAAATGGACTTATTCCCATCCAATGTGGTCTCCAATTACATAGTCACTTTGTGCAACAATGCTGATTCATTTGCTGAAAGCATGAAGCATTTAGGAGCTGTGTTCCTCGTAATAATTCACTAGCTCATGAGCCACAGCAGTTGTAATTTGTTCAAAGTTCATTTCGGGGAGTTTGCAGGTGGAAAGCTCTGAAGTCCTTACTTATAACAGAGACTGAGTACATTTGAGATGTATTGCTTAGCCCATGTTGTGGTCACTTGGACAATCCAGAACCACTAAAATTTTCATGAATCGTTATGTTTGCTTGGTTTCAGTGCATATGGGAGATGTACTGTGAGTGTTCTTATACTTTGGTCTTATTTAACAGATAGGCTTATTTGACCTGCAGCTATAGCCTGCCAAAGCTATAGTAGGCCTATCTGTTTCTACATCTGAACAAGCAACTTTACTTTGGCCCTTTGAATTCTATATATCTTTTCAAAACAATCACTTATTACTGGACATTTGATACTTTCTGGAACAATCTCCAACCTAACATCAATGTCACTGGTCTGCCTGAGAGCTTTTTCATTGTTAATTCTCACGGATGATTCTTCTACAAAATCCTGTTGGTATGATGTGGTAGGCTGGGAAAGGATTTCCTAGAGATACCGCCAAGCGTTATGCTGTCAGAAATTGTTGATTCAACAACTATTGATGAATGGCATCCAGTTATTCGAAGCACAAAAGTTGTAATGTTTAGTAACAAAAAAAGTAGCCAAACATAGCTTAAAAAAGCAATGGGTTAAATGATGTGATCCAGCTATTTTAAGAAATTGAGCTTAAATCAAGGAACTTAGCAGTACATCCCATTGTGTGTTGCCTGTTGCAGAGCTTGAAAAGTTCTAGCTTTTGTTACTTGCTCTATTTTTTAAAGAGATTCCCTGGAAACCTTGACCTCTGCAATATTGGTTTTTTTTTTCTGTTCATTATTTGAACTTCATTGCCTCTTGTTGCAGAGGTATGGATAGACCCCTCGTGGAGTGTAAGTGCTGGGGACAACAGCAAGGAGCTTGAGGTTCAAACACACAGAACTCGACGCGAGAAGGAAACCTTTTATGCAAGTCTAAAGGACATCCCGTTGAATCCAAAAGATCCATGGGATGTGGAAATGGACTTTGATGACAGCCTGACCCTAGAAATTCCAATTGACCAGCCGCCAGATGCTGACACTATGGAAATGGATAGCGTGCGCACAGCCCCTCCTAACATTGGGGTTCCTGTTGAGGACAAGCAAGTTGGTTCGACCTCATCAGCAGCACCAGCAGTTGCTGTTGATGCAAATGGTGCAGCTTCTGAGCCAGATCTTGAGCTGCTAGCAGTGCTGCTCAAGAATCCACAGCTTGTCTTTGCTTTAACATCTAACCAGGTGGGTACCTTGCCAAACGAGCAGACTGTTGCACTTCTGGACATGCTGAAGCAGACCGGCCTTGGGCTTTCGGAGCTGGTAAATAGTCTGGCCAACGGTGCCAGAGTTCCAAAAGAGCCTGAACCTGTTCCTGAAACTATCCCTGCCTCGCTTCCGTCGCCAACTCCCCCAAAAGACCTTGCAGCAAGGGTTTGCCTGCTGGCTCTTCATTATCGCTTTCCAATGTTAATTTTGTCATCTGCTGTTCATATTGATGTTTTTTCTTTGGCAGGCTAGCTGGAGGTCAGAATTCCCAACGCGGGTGAAGTCTCCAAACTTGCAGCGGGTGCATTTGTCAAACCATGAGAATACACCTCCTATTGCAAGCACCGTGCAGCAAAGCGTCTCAAATGTTGTCAGTTCGTTGCCTTCACAACCTTATGCTTCAGTTTCTGCTTTGTCGGCACAGATTCAAACTAACGTCCCATCTCTACCTCAGTTGGCGGTCTCCGCAAATCCGCAAACTCCACATGTTGCCCCTATGAATAGTCATCTGAACAGAGCTCCGGTACATCAACATACCCAGTCATATGCTTTGGTGTCTGATCCTATTGCGGTGGCCATCCATCAGCAGCCAGCGGTGAACAAACCAGCCCACGAACTTCAGAATATCCCAAACCCTGCTCAAGCAGGTTATTCGATGCCTGATCCAAATGCCTCTCATGCATCACTCCCTTGGCAACCTAGTGCTGCTAATGTCACCACCACCGTACGAAACACAACCCCTGACCCATGGACTGTCCGCAGGACTACTAATTCATTTAGTGCTTCATCATCAAATTCTGTGCCGTATCCTAACCATAGTGCTTACGGTAATCAAAGTACACAGAGTACATACAATGCTTATGGTTCTACGCCAGTCTCGTCCCACTCCCTTCTGCCAGGGCAGGGACTGGACAGAAATGGTTTTACTCATACAGCGGAGTACCAAACTGCGGGGCGAGACGCTCGCCAGCGACATTCGCGATCCCCCGAGCTTGGTGCTGGCAGGGCCTATGGTTGCACACAAGGCTATATTCCGGAGCCCTCAGGACAGTGGAAATACGGGCAACAGAGCTACAATCCTGCTGAGCCTTCCAGGCAGTGGACGGCCGGACAACGGAGCTACAATCCATCTGAGCCTTCAAGGCAGTGGAGGTCTGTGCAACCGAGCTACACTCCTGCCGAGCCTTCAAGGCCGTGGAATTCCGGCCATCAGGGCCGAGACCCTGAGACGTTGAGGCAGCGGAGTCTTGGAAAGCAAGATCATTACAATCCGAGCGATGGTCGAAGTTCGTATGATCAACATTGGAGGAGATGATGAGGGAGAGATTAGTACATTAGCTAATTCTTCTTGGAGGCGTTTCTGATGAGGAGCTCTCTGATTTTGTTGGGAGGCTTGTGATTCGTTACTTTGGCCTTTGTGATTGGCACAGAGGCCACTGAGAAAGCTGTACATCATCATCTATTAATGTAGAGATGCAGTAAGAGGGGGGAGGGAACAAAAACAAAAAAAAAGCAATAGAGAGAAGGAACAAAACTAAAAGAGAAGATGGATCCGCGCGAATCAGCTTAAGGCCTGAGTCCAATCATTAGTCATTTATGTTGTATTCATTTTTTGCATCGTGTTGTTCACTGTGGCACGTTTAATTCTTTGAACCGGCCACCGCGCTTCTGCGATCTTTGAGGACTTTGTTGCCGGACATTTGGAGGTATCGCCTGAAAAGCGTATGAAGCGTTTGGATCGTGTTGCTCCCCGTCACGTCAGTGCGCTCTGAAGAGGAGTCGTGAGCACGTCTACCGTACCGACGACATGTCCCCATCTGGCACATTTTCTCTGGTGCATGAACAACTGTTGCATTACTACTATTACCAATTTGCCTTCACCCTATGAACATGATGAAAAAGTGCGTATCTTTTGTGACGCATGTAAATCTGGTGTCTGTTTTCCGGTGCTTCCATCCATTGTAATATTGTAACATTGTTCATGCCTAATATTCCGGTGCTTCCGTCCATTGTTCAAGGTCCATCGTATTTTTTAGACTCAAGTTCATCGTGAAATCAACCAGCGAGAAACGACGGAGCACGGCAAGAGATGCGGACAACGCGGCCTAGCACTGGCTGCTAGTCATCCGTCGTAGTAAAAACATCTTTTCAAGGCAACCGCACCTTGGCGTGCTCCAGTGTGGTCTGCCCGGTGACGGCGGTGAAACTCATCCGGATTCAATTTTGGTTCCATAACAGTAGTAGTAATAATAATCTAAATAAATGATAAATCCATGGCTCTACGAATCTATACCCTGTCAGGATTCAGGAACAAGAGAAGAGAGCAAACGATGGCTTTACCAGCCAGCTGCGCTCAAACACAACTGAGTACACGCTTAATCCGCTAGCTACAATCATGGATCTAAAATCTATCATTATCCTAACACGCTGACAGTGATGGAAAGAAAGAAACAATAGAGTTTTCCGTCAGGTCTGGACGACACATAATCAGATCCTTCAGTCAATCAAGGATGAGACTGCTTCATGAGCTACTGCAAGGCCATCGCACCTTCGAATTCTCCTTAGGAGGCACCCGTGAAGGCTTTCCTTCTCCTTCTGTTTTCTCCTTTTTTTTTTCTTCTTCTCAGTTTCTCCGTTGGGTCCAAGGGTGCGGCCTTCGCACTTTGTATTCTTCCTTGTTTTTCAAACCTTGTAATCTGTCGTCTTTCCATCTTCTAATTTAATTCACGGTGGTTGCCGTTTAAAAAAAAACAATCGTGTGTTAGGCATGTACAATAATACAGAAGACAGTTGTAATGGTCTGTACCTAAACACTGTTGAATGGTTGCTTGGATCCAACCATCCCGAGGACTTGTAGTCTCCGTAACAACGAACATTTCCGTGAAAAAGATGGTGCAAATGAGAATAAACGCCACGCTAAGCTCTGTTTAGCAGAGCTCTAGATCCCAGTTCTATCTTAAATCTGAAGTTTATAGATTAAAATAAAATAAATTAAATTTATATTTTTAATTTAAAATATAAATAAGATGATCTACCTAAATATTTTTAATATATTTATGATCTCAACTCTATAAATTTTTAGTATTAGGAATTCCCAAACCCCCCAAACTCCACACCCGTGGCGTTGGCGTTGGCGTTGGCGTTGGGACAAAAACCAAACGGAGAACACAAAGGAGAGGAGTCAGAGGAACGGCCGCCGAGGCGAGGCACCACCCCCCCGCGCTCGTCGAGCGGGGGCGGCATACGGTGCTCCTCGCTGGCGCAGGAGTTCGCGGCACTGGCGGCGGTGTTCCGGCAGCGGCTGGTGTTAGGGGCCACCACGGCGGCCGCGGCGGCGGTGGGGGCCAACTTCGGCGGCGTCACCAGCTTCCTGCTAGGGCTTTCGCCGGAGCTCGGGCGGTCGCTACGCCTGGACCTGTCATACCCCGTCGGCGGCTTCGCGCGCTGCCTCGACTCCGACAATGGATTCTGTAACTACACATACCAATCCCGTTTCCCTTCCTTCTTTCTCCTTCTTAGGGGCCCCTTCTTAGTTTGCCAATTGGCATTGCATTTGCTGGGTTGCTGCACTAGTTTATCATGCCTTGATTTAATCGACATGTTTTCCCGAGGGAAGCCTCGATGAATAATTGTGCCAAGCTGCGTATTCTTCGATTTGTTTGGCCTGGACGAAGTCTTTCATATTGCTTAATTAGTTGGCTTGATTGCTTAGTGCTACAAGTGCTCCTCAACAAGAACACCTTTCCTGTCGTTCTCTTTTCCTCAAGAGACAGACACCTTTAGGTTCGAGCTGTGGGCAACGACTGTGGTGCAAAAAATGGATGTACATCTCATCTTATATAAAGAAATTTGTCTTTTCGTAACTTCTAGCATATAAATTTGATCATGAAATTTTATATGTAGATAGAAGATCAATCAATGACATGATGATCATGCATCACTCACCGTGCAATCATGCAATCCAACTAAGAAAAGTTTGAAAAATTCTGAAAAAATCATGGATGTACATCTCATCTTACCCCATCTACATATAAAATTTCATGATCAAATTCGTCCTATGCTAGAAGTTACAAAAAGACAAATTTCTGACAAACTTAAAAGTTCAAATGCACCTCAAATTTGTCTTTTTGTAACTTCTAGCATAGGACGAATTTGATCATGAAATTTATATGATATATTAAGATGAGATGATGATTTGAATGTGCAATCAGCATATGTGCAATCATGCAATCCATAGAAAAGTTTGAAAAATTCTGAAAAAAAAATCATGGATGTACATCTCATCTTACCCCATCTACATATAAAATTTCATGATCAAATTCGTCCTATGCTAGAAGTTACAAAAAGACAAATTTCTGACAAACTTAAAAGTTCAAATGCACCTCAAATTTGTCTTTTTGTAACTTCTAGCATAGGACAATTTGATCATGAAATATATAGATAGGTAAGATGAGATGTACATCCATGATTAGAATCAAACTTTTCTAGTGATTGCAATGTGACAATATCATTTAGCAGTGTCTCATTTGTAATGTCAAATAAAAAAGCTAAACTATATATGGGTCAACCAGGGTTTACAGCAATAACGATTCGTAGTGACCAGGTCTAGTGGCTACCGGTACACACTGAGAGTAATAACATCAGTGCATGTTTAGACTGCTTGATATACGAAATTTAGTAACTGTGCAAGAAAAATAAGTGTGAAGGGTTTCACTAGAGAAAATCTGTAAGACTTTAATGAATACTGGCAGTGCAAGGTGATGTTCGGTTGAGGTGATGCTTGTCATCATCCATGGAAAATTTAAGGTACCCTGCGTGTTGTAATTTCAAGTGGCAACTTTCTGCTCCCACCAACAAGTACAGAAATAGGGATGCGTAGCGGTTGTGTGCACATCCCACCCACGTAAATTACTTTTACTTGCTACTCAATACTCACTAGTCACTACTACTCAAGGCCAAAGGTAGAGTAGTCTTTGAATTCCTCGTTTGTTTTGGTCTTTGGGATGGTATTTAGTTCCTTTCTAGTGCAACAGTCTCACAAAGAAGTGTTGTTATGCTTCTAATAGTGATATTCCTGAACCCTTTGTTCTAGAGTCAAAAAAAATTTTGGCACCGAAACCTCCAATCTTCCTTTCTTTCTATTTTCCAAATAGGACTCTAGTTGTTGGACTAAGGAAAAAAGGGGCTATACATTTTCCTATTTTCTATGATTGAACTTGGTCTATCGTGCTACAAGCACAAATGGCTACAAAATAAGTGGTCCTTGCTGTTGCCACCTACTATCTATACCCATCCTCCATGTCACGCCTCCAATGGGATTTTATGTGTGCATTATGGGCTATCTGGAATTGTATGCCACCAGGAATTGTATGCCACCTGGGCTCCATGTCATCGTGATTGATCATTGATGGCATCTGGTGGATGTTTTTCAATGGGATAATGTGTTTGGGGTTTGTTCAGCTGGATGTTAACAAGATATCGTAAGTGCAAGTACTGATTAAAAAATGTACTAATAATAAGAGTTATGTATAAATTAGGGGCTATTTCGTTGTCGCAGGTGTCAGTATACAACTGCTAATTCATATGAAAATAACTTCAAGGTCACTGGAACTTGCAGAATTTATCTACCCGTCAAGTTGGGCCAGAGATCAGACATTACTGTACAGGGAAGTTAAGAAAGCAGAATTGCAGAGATCACTAGACCCCCTGCCGCTGACAAATGGGAGGTCCCAGTCTCAACCTCCGGACATCAGTGAACCCAATGGGGAGCTCAACGTCAGTGTCATCGTGTCACCTGTCCGGCTGTCCCACAAGACTTCTCGTAAGTACGCTTTATTTGTCACTTGCATTTTATTGATGGTGTGATTCTCAAACTTTTGCCCCAATAAATAAAATCTTCCAAACGTTTTTAAACAGTATATTTGAGTGTGTTGTGTGAAACATGAATATAAAGTCATGCGTATGTAACATTAACAAGTAACTTAAGTTTGTTCGATCTTCACTGAAAAAATTTCAGAGTTAGCATGCTGACTTCAGATTTGAGAAATGTTTGGCCAAAGAATCAGCCTGCAGTGCCATTATGCCATTTAGTGTCCTCTAAAGCAGCAATGAACTGTTTGAAGCAGGATTGAGGCTTTTGGCAGCCCGAAAGATGTTGGGGAAGTGGTGCTCCGAAGGATCGCAAGGACAAAGCGATATCAATGCTGCTCTTATTGATGTTGCCTTGAGAGAAGATGCGGTGAACAATGCGAAACAATACAAGCTAGAGTTCAAAGTTGAAAGCCCAGGCACCAGAGTCGGTGTGGAAGGCAGTTCAGAAAGGGCTATTTGCAATGGCGGATTCCTGCAGTCTAGTGGTTGATGTTCGATCTAGTAGATACGCGGTTTTGCATCCCCTGAGCCTTTTCTTCAGTAGCTTGTTTCCAAGCACGGGATGCCACGGTTTCATCTAGTAGAGGAGAAGTGGAACATAAATGTTCCTGTACGATAATGTTCTTGTTACAACCATGTTTGAACTTTCATGCTGCAAGCAGTGTGCCCAGAGAATCCAACCTTATTTTCAACACTCGTCACCATTTCTCCGTGGAACAATTCAGCATTCATGTTTGTACACCCTATTGACTGATTGCCGTATGATCGGCTTGGAAAGCAGGGGATGCTCCTCAATTACACCTGTTGGCTACCTCCATGAGGATCTTTGAGAGCTCCCTTGGCTTTGAGAACATCGGCATATGTTCAGCTCCCTCTAACCCCCTCACCTCCGTGCCGGGGTTCCACGAGGCCATCCGCCGCTGGAGGAGTGAGCTGATACAGTCTCTCCGCCATGTACTCTGGTCTGGTCCTAGCAGAAATGTCTTCACGGGACGCTGGGGATTATCGTTGGTCTCGGTCAATTACTCCCTGCAAAAGAACGGCCGTTGGAGGCGATTCGCAGCTGCTACTGAGCCACACGATTCACCGAGGAACACATCCAACTGCTCATAACCCCAGATTCTGGCTGGCTTTGCTTCAATAAATACTTCTCGTAAACAAATATTACGAATATTATGACCAACTTAGAACGTAGGAATTTCATAGAAATTGCATAGTGTTGGAAAAATAACATGACATAACATTAATTTAATTCCAAAAATACGTAATAAGAATATGAAGTTAAACATTGCGTCTACAATATGGTTACTAGCACCCAGCAGATTTACAAAACATGCTAGTAAAGAAAATATTTCTACATATGCTAGATAACAAAAAGATATATAGATGAATTATTCGCAACCAGTCGGTCCCAAATACTTACAGCGGGCTTGATGAAGAAAAGAAACTGTGCAAAAGCGATGCGATGATCGAAGATGAAGACGAGCAGTCACGCGATGCGGCGCTTTCCAAAAACCCGATCGCTGGTCTCTCGTGCAAGGCGTAAAGTGGCCACATCGGATCGGAGGCACTGTTCTCCCTTACGCCCGTTGCACGACAGACGAAGGTATCGAATGACTCGGAAAGCAGCATGTACCGAAGGAAGCAGGGATCACTAGAGAAAGATAAGACTGGATCGGATTTGTTCATCATTGCCTTTCACGCACAGGGACAACTGTCTCACGAAATTTCAATGCTACCAAAAACCAACTGCCACGATTACAGGAATCGCCCCCTGGAATCTTGCAATACGTGTGAACGGACTAACCGCACGAAAACATGAGTTTCCCTGAGTTCGCGTCGCCACATTAGCGGTCGTGGTGTAAAGTGATGTGGCATAACCGGTACACATAGTAAAAGGTTTAGTGTACTTAGCGCACACGTGTACATAGCCTAACATAGGCAACTATATATACCTCTAGTCTTGTCACCAACTTGTACTAGACTCTATGCATGAGCTCCCCTCATAAGTTAGTTGTACTCCACCTAACTAAGCAATATGGTACTAAAAATCACACTCTCAACTCAACACCCTTTTGATTTCTTCCATTAAATTAATTTAGAATTAATCCCAACATATATGGCATCGACATGATCTTCAATACATATATTTGACCATTGTATTCTCGAAAAAATATATATATTTGACTATTACTCTTTCTCATTATAAATTATTTAAAAATAAAAACTATTTTTAGGACAAAACTAATAATACGATTTTGTTCTAACAAATCCAAGTACTTAAGTGTATTAACATGTCGAAGTTTTGAAAGATTGATCACAATATCAAACGACGCTAAAAAGGAAAGAATACGGAGGGAGCAATTCTTCAAAAGCTTGCAAATGACAGCCAGTTGATGATTCAGTTGTACTTGTTCGCTATGTCCACGAGGAGCTCGGAGAGTTCCTGGGGCTTGGAGAACATCGGCATGTGATCGGCTCCCTCAATGGCCATCACCTCCACTCCAGGGATCCTCGAGGCCATCCGGCGCTGCGAGTCCGCCGCCCATAACCCATCCTCCTCGGTGACGACGTACACGCGGCTCACCACGCCGAACTTGTCCTCCGTCAGAATGCTCTCCTTCATCAATGCATCGTCGACGAACCATTGCGCCGGCCTCACCAGCATCGTCGCAAGCTTCAAGTCCTGCACACATGCAAACGGATCATCGACCCTCACTTAATTAAGAAGCATAAATCGACGGCACCATAGGCATCAACCCTCAGCGTGATGCCTGAAATCTGGGTGGTTAATTTTACCTCGGGGGGGCTTCGCTGATACAATCGCTGCGACAAGTACTTCGGGCCGAGAAGAAATGTTTCCACTGGATTGTCCAGATTTTTGCTGATTTCGGACACGCTATCCATGAAGAAATCTGCTGTCTTTTCTCTTAACATCTGGAATAAATATATCTATTATATAACAAAAACTGACGGCAGATGATTTATAGCGGCTAAAAAAGAACATACTAGTCATTTTTTAAAAGCAATTAGTCTATTTCTCTTCTTAACTTTTAAAATGTTCATTTAACACACTCAACTATAAAAGAAGGTATTTAGCACCCTAAACTTACAAAATCAGATCAATTTACATTCTAATACGATTTTGAAGAGCGGTTTTGTTGACAGAATTCCAATTCAAAATGGTTTTTGCCATGTTGACAACTTTGTTATCATTTTTGCTCATGTGAATCTAAATGAAAGTAGGGATGATAACATGAAGAAGAAAGAGAATATATATAGAGAGAAAATAAGTAAAAAAATCGATGATGTGGATATCAACTTCTTTGAATTAGATCTTCATTATCAAAACCGCTCTGAAAAACTATATTAGGGTGTAAATTGATCTAATTTTATAAGTTTGAAAGTTAAATAGTTAGTTTTGTAGTTGATGGTGTTAAATGTACTTTTAGAAAGTTCATAGGTATAAGATGAACTTATTCCTTTTTTTAGAAAGTGAAAACATCCAAACATTAATACGGTAGACAATATTTTTAAAAGCTTATGTTTGAAAGTTGATTTAGATATATATTAATTTGACAATAAGAGGTGTAAGTATATACCACCAATTCCTGTAATTTAGAGATTGAATGTGTAAATTCGCTAGACGGTCCTACCTTCCAATAATCTCTTTCGTACATGGGAGAGACATCGACATAGATCACGCTAACTGAATATATGAAATCATATATCACAAATATATTTTATGTGTAAAATAGGAATTTCAAAATTTAGGATTATGGAAAATAACTTTCTACGTTATGCTATAGCGTACCACACGGCGCATTTGCAACGTGCCAATCGATCAATTGACACAAGAAAAGCAGATTTGCTTGCTCTGCTACACGATATGCGTGGATGAATTGAAAGAGCAGGTTGCGCCAATATAATCGTTGTGTTGAAGATTACACGTCAGTGTTCTGTACCTGTTCTAGTAGAAGTGACATGGGACTGCCGGCGACCGGCATGTCCGCCGAGACGAAGACGGCGACCGCTATCTTGTCCGGGAACGTTTGCATGGCCAGCGCGAGGCTACGCCCGCCGTAGCTGTGCCCGACGAGGACCGCCTTCTCCCCCGTCGGCACCGCGGCCACAGCGTCGATAAGCGGCCGGCTGTGCTCCGCGAACGAGCGCACCTCGTCGACGCGCACCGGGCTGGCGCCACACGCGGCCAGGTCGAGCGCCGTGACACGGTGGCCGGCGGACTGCAGGATGGCGGCGACCCTGTACCAGCACCACGCGCCGTGGCAGAGACCGTGCACGAGGACGAAGTGCTGCTGCTGTTTCTTGCCGCTCTCCATCTCCGAAACCACTCACACTCACTGTCGGCTCCGCAACTACCCACTGTATTATTGTATAGAGTTGCATCCTATACTATTATATTATAAGATTGCCCGTATCTTTGTTTTTTCGAGTGGTTGAGTTGATGATTGAGCACTGAGAAGGGATCACTTTCTAGCTTGCCTTGTGTTGAGATACTCGTTTTATTGTAGGTTTTGATGCGACTAAGGGCATCTCTAATGGTACTAGCTATAAAAAATATCTATATCATCTATAGATAGCATATAGACAACATCTTCAATGGATTAGCTATAGCATTGTCTATAAAATTAAATATTGGCCCATATGTAATAGGTAATAAGTGCCTTGGAATCAGTTATAGCCTGGCTATACATTAGTAGCCGGTCTATATCTCTCTCCTTACTTTTTCCCTTCCACCTAAGCAAAATGCTGAGATGGCACCCTTATAGCTAGCTGAAGTGGCACCATTGAAGATGCCCTAAGACCGCGCAGAGTAATTAACGCAACAAAACTAGACTACCCTCAGGTAGAGCCAGTCCAGGTCTCTAGGTCTAAGGCTACATCTTCTTGAGCTAATATGTAATTTTAATGTTTTTTAACATGTTTTATATTGATTTTTTTTATACGAGGCCTTGGGGCCGCCCCTGATTACAAGTTACAACACCTCGTACTCGGAAAAGGAAAAAAGAGAGAGAACTAGAACATGCCATTCAACTGACTATGCCGGCCTGTACACGGTTTTATCGAAATGAAAAAATCATATAAAAATATTGAATCGAATCGGTCAACTCGGTTTGATTTGTTTATGATATTCGGTACGATATGGTAAAAATCTAATTTTGTTGATACTTTTTTTGGTAAAACTGTGAGTAAATTGTAATTAAAAAAATGCACATATAATTACATAAAGTAATGATCAAATGTATATAAAACATAATTTAACATGGAAATAATATTACTAGATTTGTCAAAGTAATGTTCAAAGACGTGTAATAATTTTATTAATGTATAAGTAGATAAACTAATGATCAAATATGTGCATTAGAAATTGTGTCAATATCCAAAACAACAAGTAAAAAATAAAAATTCATACTAGTTTGGTAAATATGGTATTTACCGATACCGAATCAAAATATTATGATATTTATCGATATTGAACTAAAGTTCTATTTAATATATCTAGTATTGCATTTTAATTACCATATTTAAAAAACTATATTTAACGAACCGTAATTATCAAATATTTAGGATGCACAGCCATAGACAAGATCGATAAACGTGCATCGCTGGGTAGTAAGTAGCATGCTGATGCACTATGACGTGTTGCTAGACCTGTCTGTCCACCTCTTTTGACTCGGCGAGGGAGAACGACGGCGAACTACCTGATTCTGACTTGCTAAATCTAAGACAAGCAGAGCGATAATTGCGAGAAAAATTTGTGTTTGGAAGGAAACGCAATTATAGACGTAGCATTGCTCATTATCATTGCCGTTTCTGGACAGGAAAGAAATCTAATACAGCAATAACAATTACTACAATTTTAACAGTTGTAGATCGATCATTAGATAAAAAGTGATGGTTTAGATCTTTCATAGTACTGATCGGAATACACCGTAGAACTGAGGACTGTTCGATTGTTTTGATCCAACGATACGAATAGCCGAAAATTGCTTAAGTTACAGTTCCCGTTAAACTAGATAGAAACTTTATCCTGCTGGGCTTGGGTGAGAGGGGTGACCGCGAAGGCCCTAGGCCTAGAGTGATCCATCCTGTACACGCATAGGGGTAGATCCACTAATTGTAAATGTCCAATATATGTTCTTATAAAATACTCCCTCCGTTCAGATTTGATCGGCGTATTTGCAAACGGTAGAAATTCGGATTTGATCATCGTATTTTGCATGGCTGTGTACTCTTTACTCTTGGGTACATGTGCTTTCTCGGGCAGGACGTAGAAGACTCCTCGTATGGCTTGCATGCTTCAATGCCTCGCCGATCGATGCAATGCATCTTGTTGAACAAACGTTATTCTTTGCGGCTAAGCCTTGCGCACACACCAGTATCTGCCACCATGCCCACAGCCTATTTGAAGCGCACCGCACTCCCTGCTACGAACAGATACGGTGAGACAATGGAGGAAGGGCTCCGGCGTGGAGTGAACTGGGCGCCTGATTCTGACGAGGAAGCAGACTACAACGTCGTCGCGGCCGTTGCGGGTGGAGAGCAAGCAATTGCCATGTCCGAGAGCGAGCGCCACAGCATCGATGAGATAGTGCAAGATTCCGACGATGTCCGTTTCGTGCTTGACACCTTTGCAATCGGGTGGTGGGAGATTTAAGTCCAGCTCATGTGCAGCCATTGTTGATCTACTGCTACCTCCCATGGAGACTTATATAGGGCCAGCATACCAGCGTTTCAGTTTCCTTGTTTGGATTGAGAAAGAGGAGCCAGCGTATGGAAAATTCGATGTCAAATTTCATTTTTGCGGGCTGATTTCAGTCTCTTGTACGGCGCTAATTCCTTTTTTGCTGGCTAATCAGTGAGTCACGTAAGCGACGGCGGCGCGCGCATGGCAACCGAAGCAGCATTTACTCACACGCTGTGTAATTACGGAGAGGGATTAGCTCGCATTGGTCTCGGTGCCAACGGCAAATACGCCGATCAAATCTGAACGGAGGGAGTAGTACTTAACTTTGGAATCAAAGCAATCCTTTTTTGCATAGTTCGTTCGACATTAATTTTCATAGTTGTCGTTGTGGTAATTGATCTATGGTACTATTTTTCTAACATGGTGATGGACCGAAATCGACAACTAGAGGAGGGGTTGAATAAGAGCCAAATAATTTTTTTCCTCAAAAATCTCTTCTAGAACACTAGTACTATGAAACAAACACTAGGTTCAAGAATACGTACAACAAAGTGAATGCAGTAAGAATTTCAGCAACCTAGATGAGCAGAAAATTTAAACTTAACTATCAAGAAATGTGAATATCTTTAAATCTACTCATCCAAAATTGATGAATTTGAATCATAACAAGATAAAGTCCTTAGAGTCATGATTCCAAAAGGAATTTCAAAATAAAGCCCAAAAGAGTGACCTTTATGGTTAACAAAAACACTGCACAAAAGAAGAGATTTCAGAAACTTTGACCACAAAGAAATTTCAATAACTTTTGATCTATCTAACCAAATTTGATGACACTTGGACCATGACTAGAAAATGACCTTAGGACTATGATTCCAGAAGAAACTGCAAGAATAAACCTAAGGTCTCAACCTTTCATGAAAATGATTCAAACTGCATCAAAAATAGTGATTCCAGATCAAGAGCACAGTATTGCAAGCATAACTTAAACAAGAATGAGTTCAAATTGATCTTGCTGGGTTGGGACATGATTTAGAAAAGTTTCTCAATCTCTTACACGTCTTAGATCCAAAAGACCTACATCAAGTAGGAGGAGAGGAAGCAAAGCTCAAGTTACAACAAAAAACCAAGCCAAAATTTTTGCAAGAATTAAGATAAAGTTTGTCTAGATGATTGGAATATGATCTAAAGAAGATTTATCCATTAATCACTCTTCCTTGGCATAAAATCCACAAATATTTAGAAGGAGAGGAGATAAATTCAAATGTGCGGAAAGTAAATTGTAGGAATTTAAAGCGCGAAATGTAAATTGCAAAATATAAGATGAAATTTAAATTTTATTACTTTGAGAGGATGTATTTATTATATATATCCATTAAAGGAACTTTTATTAGCTTTATGCTACGGACGCAAGCACTAATATTTTCCTATTTTAGTCGTATTTGTTGCCTATCTTGACCAGAGCATCACAAAGTTCCCTAGGCTTGGAGTTCATGACGGCGTGGTCAGCTCCGGCGATCTCCTCGACCTCCGTGCCCGGGCTCAGCGCCACCATCCAACGCTGCATCTCCTCCGTGATGGAGCCGTCAGCCTTGGCTATCACGTACACCTTCTTCACCGATCCGTAGTTGCCGTGGGTGAGCAGCTTGCCGTCCTTCATCATAGGATCATCCGCGAATTGGTTGCCAGGTCTCACCAACGTTTTTGCCAGGGTCAAATTCTGCAATGGACCAAAGGTAAGAGATGCATCATCGTGCGGTCGATCGAGTCGATCTGCTTGAAACAGCAAGTGGTCGAAATTAACTTGAGAGAGATGAAGAGGATGTTACGACGTGCCTCGGCTGAACTTTGCTGGTAATACTTGTGTGCCAAGAAGTTTGGCCCCAGCAGGATTGCAACTCCTGGACCCTGGTTGTTGTTGATGGCCAGCATCTCGCAATCCATGAGTAATTCTTCTGATGCATTTCTTCTCATGAACTACTTAAGTACGAAGATAACAAGAAAAAATAATTAGAGGGGATTAGCATAACATAATCTAAAGTCACCTTTGATTCCAATAGGGGACAAGTTTCCCTCGAATTTTTTAAATAATATATTTTTCAATAATTTTACAACAATAATACCCTAAAATAATTACAAAATATACCTATATGCCAAATGAAATAGGGACAAATGATTTGTCGTCAATTCATTTGTCGATAGAAGTTCTATCGCTATTTCATCATTTGGCATTTGACGATAGATGTATTTTTTTATAATTTTTTTGAGGTATTTATTGTAAAATTATTTTTAAAATGTATTCTTTTTTAAAAAAAATTTATGTTTCCGTCTGTTTGGGACAATAAAATACCTCCTCGGTCGTAAAGCCCATGTGCTTGCCAACGCACGGCAACAACGCGGCGAGGAACACGGCCGCGGCGATCTTGAGCGGGAACCTCTCCATGGCGAGCGCGAGGCTGAGCCCGCCGAGGCTGTGCCCGACCAGGACCAGCCTCTCCCCATCCGGGGCGGCGGCCACCGCGTCAAGCAGCGGCCGGGAGTAGTCCTCAAAGGAGTGCACCTCGTCGATGCGCGCCGGGTGGACGCCGGACGCGGCGAGGTCGAGCGCCGTGACGCGGTGCCCCGCGGACTGAAGCATGGTGACCACCTTGTGCCAGCACCACGCCCCATGGCCAAGGCCATGCACCAGGATGAAATGCTTGCTTTTGCCGATGCTGCTGCTGCTGCCTTCCATTTTTACTAGTATGTCCTAATATGTCTTAATTAGGCTAATGTGTCTTCTAGCTTTGGATTTTGTGGTGCTGTCGCTGCACAGCTTGATATTTGTACCGTGAGGTGATAGGCACCGTACGTGTCGACAGTGGAGGTGATAGACACACGAGTAAGAAGCTTGATATTTATACAGTGGAGGTGATAGAGACACGGGTAAGAAGAAGCATAAAAATGGCGTGAAAAGTCAGCGGGATAGATGGCTGGTGGCTAGCTCAAGGATTTAAATGGTGATAATGATGATGTAGCATTTTTTAGTTTTTTGGCTTTTGTTTCAATACAAATCAGAGATATGAATGGGACACGAGAGTAAAATCGTCACTGGGATTTTTGAAAATAAAAAACATTTTAATCTAACACGATATATGATGGCTTATGGTTGGTCATGTTGGTTGACTTTTATACATGGACCAAAAAACATGTCGACATTGGCGTGAAAAGTCAGTGGGATAGATGGCTGGTGCTAGCTCAAGGATTTAAATGGTTATAATGATGATGCAGCACTTTTTACTTTTTTGGCTTTTTGTTTCAATACAAATCAGAGATATGAATTGGATACGAGAGTAAAATCGTCCCTGGGATTTTTGAAAATAAAAAACATTTTAATCTAACACGATATACGATGGCTCATGGTTGTTCATGTTGGTTTCATTTAAATAAAGACTTTTTAGCATTCTCAAGAGTTAACAAAGTTTATATTGAACTAGTACCAAGGGTTACTAAAAATTATTATATCCACCCTTTAATTGTCCTCGTATTTCTTAGTATTAGATCAATGTAAAGTTTAATATTCCCTCCGATTCACAAAAACTTGTCGGTTTGAGATATATGCAGTCAAACTTTTGAAACTTTAGCTATCGATATATTTTAAAATATTTAGATTGTATGCAAAAAAACATGTGTAGATTCATCTCGAAACATACTTTCATAATGTTATAATTTTATTATATTTTTTTAATATATTATAACAGAAATTAGTTATCAAAGTTAAGCTTTGGAAACTATGTAAATATCAAAAACGATGACTATTTGTGACCAGAGGAGATACCTCTCAAAATGGTAAAATGTCTAGTTGAAGTAACATACTAGCTGATGATTGAATCAGAGTGCTGTCATACATACATACATATCTCACTTCACACTGCTCCAAAGGGTATAATTATTAGGGCCTGTTTGGCAACAAGGTTTTTTCATAGTTTCTAGGCAAAACCATGGTTTTAAAGAAAAACTCTGTTTTAGAAACCAAGAGCTGTTTGGTAGCTCTTCAAAAAACTCTGTTTTAAAAACCATGGTTTTCACAAAACCATGGTTTTTTCTCTGTTTTAGAAACTTTGGTCTTGGGCTAAATTTTACGAGCGGGCGCCAAAACAACTCCCGCGCCCTCCTCGTCACCTCTCCTTGAAAATATTCGTAATTGCTGCGTTCTAGTCACAAATTCCCCATTCGCACAGAAGAGAAGCCAACGCCGGCCCGATTCGATGTCGCCGCAACCTGCCGCCATCGAGGCGAATCGCCGTGAGAAAGGTACGTCATTGCTCCTCCCTTCCCTGCCATGGTCTTCTTCTCCACCACCCCTCCGGCCTCGGCTTCCGTCTCACGCGCTTCGCCATGACCCTCCGCCAGACCCCACGCCATCTCTCCGCATCCACATTTCTTCGTACTTTATGCTTTCCTGTACTGGTTGCTTTCCTGTACGGCCTCACGCGCTTTCCCCCACGCCATCTCTCCGCAACCATGGTTTTTATGTCAAGACAATTCCCAAACCATGGTTTTGCAAAACCATGGTTTTACAAAACCTTGTTGCCAAACAGGCCCTTAGTCTTTTCATTTTTACTTATCAGTCATATACGTCTCGTATGCTACTTTGACAAGGATATCACAAAGTTCTTAGTTTGGTGCACATGGTGAAATGGTCAGCTCCAGCGATCACCGCGACTTCCGTGCCATCATCCAACGCTGCAACTCCTTAGGTAGGGACTCATCATTCTTAGCGATCACGTACACCTTCTCTATGGGAACTCGGTCTCCCACCTTCTCCAGCATTGTCAGATCCTCTCGACGTCGACAATTGACTTTGCTTTGTAGAGGGCAAGCTGGTTATCGCGCAATACGACAACAAAAAAAGGTGATGTATGTATCTTATCAGCTACAAAGAGTTGCAGCAAATTGGTAGGAAAGTCAAGAAGCATTTGTCCCTGAAGGCTAGGTCATTACCTAGACGGGCTTCAAGGAAGCCTGCCATCGGGCTCACATTTCAGCAAGCGTCGTGGAGATAAAGAAGCGAGAATTTTAGGAGATGAAGCAAGATAGCATGACGGTCATGGAGTATCTCCATCGCTTCAACTACCTTTTCTGTTATGCAGTTGAAATATCAGAGAAGGCGAGGAAGATCGAGCGCTTGAACTAAGAAATTAAGTGGACACTTTTAGTCCACGACATCCACGACTTCCAGTTTCACGATCGAGTACAGCACCCGTCCGCAAGCGCAAGTGGATGGTGCAAAAATCAGCAAGTACCAGTCCATCAAGACAGCGCCCATGGCAACCTTCCAATTCCCGTCCGCTTGCACCTTAGCCTTCGCGGTATCAGGGGTAAGCTCCTCGCCTCCAATTGCTGCCAGTTCGGCTATCTTACCTAGCCAAACCACCTTCTACTACTCAGAACCAGGTGGGCAACATCACTTGCTATAACTATGGCGAATGTGGGCACTATGCTAACAATTGCTAAAAAGGATTCCAGCAGCACTTCACCTGGGAGTCCAGCAGCGACCCTCTGATCATCCCAAGAACCTTGAGGCCAGCAAGCTCCTAGGCAAGCCTGGCTTCAACTCAGGGCTTCGGTCGCGGTCATCTCCATTAATTGACCGCCGAAGAGGCACATGACGCACCCAACATTGTTGGTATGTTTCTTGGCATTCATCGCCTACTTTAGTATTATTTGACTCTAGAGCTACTTATTCATTCATATTCAAGAAGTTTGTTGAATAAAATGACATCAAGATCGGCCTTCTACCTACTAATATGCTAATCTATTCACCTGGAGCCACTACAAAAATATCAAGTCTATGTTCAAAGGTTGATATTGAAATTAATGCGGTAGTATTCTATGTTGACCTTATTTTGATAGAAACCTAAGGCTTATATGTAATTTTTGAGATGGATTGGGTGTCTAAGCACATAAAGGTCACATAGATTATGCCAACTGATCTATATCTCTTGTTAGCTCAGATGGTCGTAGGATTTAATCCAGTGCTTGTTTTATGTGAGTACCTCGATGTGTTCCTAGAAAAATTGCCAGGAATGCCTCCGGACCGTGATATAGAGTTTGTCATGGGACTGCTCCTTTCTCTAAACGTCCCTACCGTATGCCCTCAGATGAATTAGCTGAATTGAATAAGCAACTCAATGAGCAACTGAATAAGGGTTTCATTCACTCTAGCTCATCTCCAAGAGAAAGCCCCGTGCTCTTTGTCAAAAAGAAAGACAAGAGTCTGCACATATGTGTGGACTATCAATCTTTGAATGACATCACCATCAAGAATAAATATCCGCTTCCATGGATTAATGACTTTTTTTACAAAATGAATGGCGCTCAAGTTTTCTTCAAAATTGATCTGAGGCTTGGGTATTCTCAATTTAAAATCAAGTTTGAAGATATTCCGAAGACTGCATTCACCATATGTTATAGTTTATATGGATATATTGTGATATCTTTCGGACTTACCAATCCTCAAGAAAGTTTCATAAACCTTATGAACAAGATTTTTATAGAGTATCTGGATAAGTTTGTAGCAGTATTCATCGATGATGTTCTCATCTACTCTAAGGATAAAGAGGAATATGCACACCATTTGCGCATGGTACTCGAAAAGCTTCAAGGATAAAAACTCTATGCCAAATTCGAGAAATGTGAGTTCTGGCTTAAAGAAGGTGCTTTTCTTGAACATGTTTTGTCTGAAGGAGGAGTTGTAGTGGACAAGAGTAAAGTTCATGATGTGTTAGCCTAACATCAACCCCGGACTGTTCCTCAAATTCAAAGTTTCTTCGGATTAGTCAGGTACTATCGTGGGTTTATCGAAAACTTCTCCAAAATAACAAAAACAATGACTCGGCTACTTAAGAAAGAAAAGAAGTTTGAATGGTCATCCGAATATGAAGTATGCTTTCAAGAGCCAAAAAGGAGGCGAACTACAACCCTAGTGCTCGTATTGCCCAATATTCATAAAAGCTTCGACATATATTGCGATGCATCACTACATAGTCTTGGTTGTGTGCTAATGCAAGAAGGTAAAGTCATTGCTTATGCTTCTCACCAATTGCAGCCTCTTGAAGTGAATTATCCCACTCATGATTTGGAACTAGCCGTCGTTGTTCATGCTCTAAAGATGTGGCATCATTATCTCATTAGAAATCAATGTGATATATATATATATCGATCATAAGAGTTTAAAGTATTTCTTCACTCAACCAGATTTGAACCTAAGTCAAAGAAGATGGCTTGAATTAATCAAAGACTAAATCTTAGCATCTATTACCATACCATCCTGGTAAAGCCAACATTGTGACCGATGCTCTCAGGCAAAAGCTTCTTTTTATCCTTTTGGGTCAACCGATGTTGTATGAAGAGTTTCGAAAGCTCAACATAGAAGTGGTCGAGGAAGGGTATGTTGCTGCCCTAAACCTACAACCGACCCTTAGAATTCAAATAAAAGCCACTCAACTTGAAGATGAAGCTATTTTTGAAATCAAGGACGAGTTGAAGATCGGTGCTGAGTCAGATTTCATCGAGAGTTCCGATGAGATGATTATGCATGGATGACAAATTTATGTTCCAAATAATTGGAAGATTAAAGAACTTATCCTCGAGGAAGACCATAACTCCTCACTCTCTATTTACCTCAGGAGTACAAAGATGTATCTGAAGGATCGAGTTGGCCTAGAGGGGGAGGTGAATAGGCAACTCTTAAAATTTCAGAAATAATCACTGAATAAAATCAACCCGAAAGTTTAACTACTAAAGATTCAATAGATTAACAAGAGAGCACAGGAAACTTAAATCCAGCAAGAAGAAAACTCAACAGCGATCAACAAAAAGAATGAGAGACACACAAAGATTTATCCTATGGTTCAGAGCCAAACTTCTACTCCACGTTAGAGCACTTCTCATAAAGTATAGCTCCTCCAAAACTAGTCGCAGTAGCCTTAGTCTCCACTAAGGTGACTCTTTCACTACTCCAGTGAGGTGAGTCACAACCTCTCACAACCAGTGGTGGCCTTCCACAAACACTTTTGGACAGGTCGTACCAACACCTTCTCTAAGCAGTCTAGGAACAAATTGTTCCAAAAGTAATAGACTATCCACAAGTCCTATCTCTTGGTTCACTAGTACAGTGCTTAACTAGACTAAGCTTGGAGCAAAACACTTATAAAGTGTGAATTTTGAGTTTAAGGTTGAAATCCGGTCTCATTGATGGAATGAAAGCTCTCAGGTGCTAAAATGGTAAGGAGATAAATAATTCTATGTAGGAACACTCTGACAGTGCTTATATAGCCATTTGAACAGTTACTAGCTATTACACCTACTACAGTAGCCGTTGGACGTGTCAGACTGCTAAAAAACAGTCTAACACATCTACCACAGACTTAGCATGGTTAGACTTAAAAATCTGTTTTTGCACTCCAGACCAATATTGTTGAAATGAACATTGGCGCCAGACTAAATCAGCTTGGTCCGTCATACATAGGATTTGAGAGAAATTTGGTCTGACGAAAAGATGTGATCTTGATCATGTGCACCGGACGAAAATATTTGGTCCGCCATAGAAGGGATTCAAAAGAGCTTATACCGGTGGACTTTTTAGAAAAATAGGATATGTCTAACCGAGAGGAATACATCTGCGTTGGACCCAATTTTGACTCAGTGGAAGTAGGCCCGGCATAAAAGGCGTACGCTTGATTAAAAATTTGTTCAAAAGTCTTTTGACGACGGCTAAAAAGGATATGGTCCGTTGTGAATGAGGAGCGCTCGATTAAGAGTTTGGCTCAGCAGAATTCAGCGTTGGACTTTAAAAAGAATGGTCCGGTGAAGACTTTAGTTTGCACCGGACAAGATTTCAAAGGAGTCAAGGATGGTCCGGCGACAATAGGAATTTGATTGAAATTGCGCCGGACTTAATATAAGGATGATGATATTGAGTCCGTCGCAATACAATACTATCTGATTAGGTGAAAGATTGATTTTGTGGGGAAAGTATGATTGAAGGATTTTAACTCCAAGCAGTCTAATTTATCTTAGCCTATGCACTAAAGCTTGAACTTTTGCACAATCCCCCTTTATAGTATGGCCAATCTAAAATTACCCTAGCTACTTGGCTTGAATCATCTCCCAAGCCAAAAATAGGAACAAGGGTCCTTAATCTTGACTTTTTTGATTGATGCCTTCTTGGATACCCAAACAGTAAACTTCTTCCTTAGTGGTTATTGACTTAGTTATCAACATCAAAACCATATAATCATATATAATAAAAAAATTAGGGGGCCTAGATGCTATCAATATCAAGTTCTCCAGAAAAAATATTGGTGGCCAAGCATGAAAAAAGATTTCACCGCATGGGTTGCCATTTGCGACATATGTAAACAGGTCAAAACTGAAGATCAACAAATAGTAAGACTTCTCCAACCTTTAAAAATCCACGAGTGAGAATAGGATGACATTGGTATGGACTTTATTACCAGTTTGAATAAAACTCAAAAAAGAATTGATTCTATATGGGTTATCATTGACCGATTAACTAAAGTAGCCCACTTTATATTAGTCAAAGCCACTAATCAAGGAGATAAGCTTGCTGAGTTCTACATGAACAACATTGTCCGTTTGCATGGCGTACCCAAAACAATACTCTCTGACTGAGGTTCTCAGTTCACCTCTCGATTTTAGGAAAGCCTACATAGTCTCTTGGGGACCGAGTTAAATTTTAGCACCGCATATCATCCTCAAACTAGAGGTTGAACAAAAAAGACCAACCAAATTTTATAAGATATGTTGGGGGATTATGCATTGTCATCTGACGTAAATTGGAAGAAAAGCTTAGCCTTCACCAAGTTTTCTTACAACAATAGCTTCCAATCATGCCTCCAAATATCTCCGTTTAAAGCACTTTATGGGATTAAGTGATCATGTCTATCTTAAGGTCTCACTGTTGTGTGATCTTCGACGATTCTAAGTTCGAGGAAAATTGGCACCTCGATACATTGGACCATACCGCATCGTTGACAAGAAAGACGAGATGACATATCAGTTGGAATTGCCACCGCAACTAGCAGATGTCCACGATGTCTTTCATGTCTCTCAACTCAAGAAGTGTCTTCGGATTTTGACAAAGCAAACCCAATTGGAAAATATCAATCTGCAACCCGATCTTGCCTATCAGGAGCATCTTATCCACATATTGGAAGAAGCAGAGCATGAGACTCGCAACCACTCCATTAAGATGTTGAAAATTCAGTGGAGTAATTATACCGAAGATGAAACCATGTGGGAACGAGAAGATCATCTTAGAGAAGAATTTCCCTACCTTTTTCCTAACGCCTATCAAATCTCGATGACAAGATTTTATTCAAGGGAGTAGGTTTGTAACATCCAAAAATCCAATAAAAGTGAAATTTAAATATCCGTGATGAATTTGGTTTGCATTTGGCTCTATAGCATTTTCTGGAATTTTTACATAAATAAAAAGAATTTTCAATACCTGAGAAGGGGGCTCTAAAATTCAACTTTCAAATCTTGAAACATAATCAACTTTGGAGTAATTTATTTAAATCATAAATACTACCAATATGATCTCCTAAAAGTTTTGGAAGGTTTTGAATTCATTTGTTATTTGAGAAAAATCAAAAACAACATGTGGGAAAAGAAAATAGAGACTCTGTCAAATTTTTATAAAAATCCTCGAGCATTATCATGCTCTAAAAATTTTATGGTATCATATTAATAACCTGAGAGCTATCTAGTAAAATGTTCAAAATAATTAGACCTAATTTAATTCCTTTAGAAAATCAAAAATTGAAAGAACATGAATTAGACATTAGCATTGTCATAATTTTATAAAATTTTACATGTTTGATCATTATCTGAAATTTTTATGATATTATAAGTGGTACCTTAGAACTGAGAAAAAAAGTTTTAAAAATTTTAAACTTAAATTGGTAGCTCAATCAATTTAGAAAGCCTAGGCTACCAAAAAATTTGAACTTTGATTTCTTTCTTTCCATTCTCTATCTCTGCCGTGTGGGCCCAGTTGGAGTCCTCTCTAACCTCACCAATCCACCTGGCAGCTGTCGTGACCCCTTGGCCCCACCGGTCTACCACCAGCGCCTCACTACTTTCCCGTCCCTTCTTCCATTTTGCTAAGCTCCTCCACGAGTCCTGCTGTTGCAGCATTTTCGGCCACCCCATTTCCTTGTCGTGGTAGCACATGTGACCAACCTCCCGCACCCTGACAAGCCATCAGCACCACATCAAGCCACCCCTCTGTTGTGGTAGCCTCCCACCTTGCCAAGCTCTGTCGGGGCATGAGGGTTTGCCGTCGTGGTACTTGTGCCACAGGCTGGCTCGATGTTGCTCAACCCATGCACGCCAAGCCGATGTTCCTCATCCAATGCCTGTCAGCTATGCCTGTTGACCTCCTCTGCTCCCTGAGCTTGTGTGCACATCTCACTGCTGGAATTCACAGCACCGCCATGCCCATTAGGGATGGCAAAAATACCCATGGGTCTGGTACTGGTGCACCAACCCGATGGTCCGGTCCGTCCAAATTTGGACCCACGGGTATATTATTTCGGGTCCGGGTTCGGGTCCGGGTCCGGGTCCGGGTCTCATTTTGGACCCGTGGGTACCCAGACCCGGACCCGAATGGCATCTTTTGACAACGGAAAGGTGTGTTGCTCGCCAATGGCCCACGGCAACCATATCAAGATTTCGGACTATAGCAGGACTAAACTGTCTCCAGCATGCAGGTGTTTGTTGCCGCTCCGTTTGTATTGTACAGTGAGTAGAGCATCGGAATACCACAGGAAGATCATACGTTTTACACCATGTTGTAACGCCGCATGAATGCATGCATGCGTGTAGCGTTTGCTTGATGAACGAATGTATGCAAGTAGTTGCTAGTTGTGTACTTGTGTCTCTTCGGTTTTAGGAGGCATGCATGCATGCGAGCTGAACGCGTCTCCTCGGGTTCCAGGCGCAGGCGTGGGCGTCTGGAAGGTACCATTGGTAACGGTTCGGGTCCGGATACCGTTCGGTCCGGTACCCATCGGTCAGGTTGGTCCGAGTTTGGACCCGTGGTGATTTCGGTCGGTCCGGGTCCAAATTTCGGGTCTCGGGTCCGGGTCCACGGAGGTTGGACCCGGAGGTACCCGGACCCGTTGCCATCCCTAATGCCCATGCCCCATTGTCCACTAAGCCGAGCCATTGGGCCAAGTGACCAAGAAAACTCCCTAGGCCTATAAATGCCATACCTCAGTCGTCATAGCCCCCTCGCGCTGCCCTGATCCTCTTGGCCTATCAGCTCCCTTGGCCGCGAGATTAGAGCAGTGCAACCACTCTGAACGTTCTCCCTCGGTGAGTCTCATTGCATTTCCTCCCGTTTGAAGCACCCATATGCATTTCTGACCACTTTGACCCCTGATTACAGTATTGTTGAACCGAGGAACTGCCACCACAACTCCTTCTCCATCTCCAGCCGCATGACGCCAACACCCAGCAGCACTACTTCCTCTTGGTAAGACCCTAAAACAGGTTCCCTCTAGCCCGTAGATGCTTTCCCCCATGATATTCAAGCTTAAGCACCTCCAGTTTTCCTCCTCACTGTTTTGCCATTACCACCGTTGCCCACCTTCGTTGCGAACCCTCTTCGGCCATGCTCTTCTGCCACTGAGCATTGCCCTAACCTCCTTAGGTCACCCTCTAGCTCATCGGGCCCTCACCCGACCCTGGCCAGCATTCCTCCGCCACCGGCGAGCTCAACTTCCGCCTCCTCTATTTTATGCATCAATCGGTGGGGCCTCCTCATCAGTCTCCCCATCTCTCACTTGAGTCACTGACGAGGCAACCGCACCTGTCAGCACTTTCATTTAATTTGAGTTTAACTTATGTGAGTATGGCATGTGGGCTCGTGGCCAATTAAATGAATAAAATAAAATCGAACTGTTATTATTGTGAGATGGGACGCAGACATGTGGACCCCATATGTCAACGACTATGCAATATTTTGGAAAACGAAGAGAACCTAGGTTGGATTAAAGACTGAACATAGTATTGTATAATCCAAAAAAATTAGTGCAACCACAAGTACTTGTATGAGATGGTCTTAGCCTATTAAGTTATTTAGGTCTAGCTTTACGTGTTGGAAGGCTGGAGTAATATGAGCTTTCTAGGACTGATTGCTTGTAGGGGTGCTCACATAGATGTGTAGGTGAAACACATACCAATACAATGGTGTACATCTTGCTATGTGAGAAAAGGATGGGGCGTAAACCATCGTTAGTATTGAGTATACGGGTCTGAATTTTTGCCACCATAGCAAGGGTTTATTGTCACCGGGCCAGTACAAAGTTAGATTTAGGTAATATAATGGTTATGTCATGATCTCTCTGCCGCACACCAAGGAAAGCGTGTTAATAGCTTAAGAGTTAGTCATGAATTGTAGGTAAAGATGTGTACCTCTGTAAGGTATAAAACTTTTTTCAAAAGTTTTGCCCACGGTCATGGGAGACTTGGTACGTTGACACTAGTTAGAAGTTTTTTGAATTTTGATAAAAATGTTCACCTTGGGAATATTGTGGTAAGCTTGTTTCAGATAATATGCCAAGAGATGGCAAGGGAGGGTTCGATACTCACAATCATGGAGAACTGTGAGTGGTTACATTTGATGCTATTCATATTTACTTATTAATTCACATACAGTCAAACCTGCTTATAAATTCTATTTACAATATGCTATTTGATATTCATGTTTCGACTTAACTTCATGCAAATTAGCCTTAGTAGTCTTTTTGTTGACATAGCCTGCATTTATTATATGTTTTTGATACACTACAAGTGTTGCTGAGTACAAAAATACTTAACCTTGCTTAAATTGTTGATTCAGTGGATGAAGAGAGCGAAGTCCCAGACGAAGCATACTTTGGTATAGGTTATGGGAAATATAATGACAAGTCTTTTTAGGATTTACTCCTTATCAGTTGCCTATGGTATTTTAGGCAAAGGCATACTGCTGGACTTTATATATTCTGTTGCATTTTAATTCAACCTTTAGACCATGTTGTATGAACTATATTTCGTTAATGTATTATGGAGTTATGTATAGATGTGATAACAATGTTATAAATGTGCATACTAGCCATAGATCATGGGATTAGTATATTATGCACACGAGACCTTGGTATTCTAGGCCAAAAAGGAGGATCTCGACATTACCGTATTTAAAAAACTATATTTACCAACCATATTTACTAAATATACCGTATACACAGCTCTAGCCAAGATTGATAAACGTGTCTCACTGCATAGTAAGTAGCATGCAGATGCACTACCATGTGTTGCCACCATCTCTTTTGACAAGGTGAGGTAGAACAGCGGCAAACTTCAGGACCTACTAAGTCTAAGACAAGCAGAGCGAGAATCGGGAGACAAATTTGTGATTGGAACGAAACACAATTGTAGTCATAGCATTGCTCATCATCACGACACTCCTGGTAGGAAAGAGATCCAATGCAGTAATAGTAACTACTGTAACTTTAGCTTAAATCTTCTATAGCACTGTTCAGAATACACTGTAGCACTAAGGACTGCTCAAAGATCTAGATTGTCGGTTGCTTCAATCCAATGATACGGATAGCTGAAAACTATTTAAGTTGTCCGTTAAATTACATAGAAACTCTATCCTCCTGGGTGTGGGTGAGAGGGGCGACCACATAGGCCGTAGGCCTAGAGGGACCATCCTGTAAGCGCATAGGGGTAGATCCACTAATCATAAATGTCCAACCTATGTTCTTATAAAATAGTACTTAAAAATGGCGATCTTTCTTTGTATAGTTGGTTTATCATTAATTTTCATAGTTGCCGTCGTGGTAATCAATCTACAGTACTATTTTTTAACATTGTTATAATTGAGCCTACTGTAGTTACAGTATGATTTTTGTAACCTTTATAGTTGGTTCCTCATTTATTTTCATGTTACAAATTCTTTAGTACGTGGAAATATCAGTCAATTATGTTTTTTTAGATTGCAAGTACATGATGTTTTTACTATACTTCTAAATAGCTGGTTAGAGAGTCAAGTTTTAAAACTCATGATTTATATCAGTTCTTTACACTAAAATTATCTTTAGACTCTATTTAGAACGCATGATTCCTATTTCTATGAATATTGAACTCCTTTGGAATTTATGTTTTAGACGTGAACTTAATATGTAGCATTTGTAGATGTAGGACCCGGCAAAGACTGGCAGCTTAATTCTTTGCCCCACTTAAAATTTACAAAGTCAAGGTATGTTGTATATACTGCATATGTATAGACCCAACATATTTAGAAGTTCCTGTATTCGACTAGTTGAGCAGCTTCGGTAAGTCGGTAAGTCCTGTCGTCCTTAACTCCTGATGAAAGCATTTGTTGGATGTGGATTAGCATTTGAAGTTAGAAGTTCTGTGCTTTTTGTTTAGAACTGAATTGTTTCTTTATATATGTTTCTTTAATAGTACTATTGTTGTTACGTATATTGCATTCTTTTTAGCGTTTTAATACTACTTTAAACCTGCCCCACCTATAATTTCTTCCTAGGTCCGCCCATGTTTGTAGACGTATAAATTCACATCTAGTTGAAGAGGAGTTGTATGCTGTGTTTGGGAAAGATGAATCGCTTTCGAAAAGGAGTCTATTGATTCTCTCACAATTGGTTGGATCGTAGAGGGATGATTTACTTTACAAGCGAGGTCTCTAGATCTGGAGAAAAGAATTATTATATATATCCATTAAAGGAACTTTTATCACTGTATTATCCAAGGGCCCACCGATCAGCAGGCACGGCACTGCTCATCGTGCTGAGCTTTATGATACGTACGCAAGCACTAATACTTTCATATTTTAGTCATATTTGTTGCCTATCTTGACCAGAGCATCACAAAGTTCCCTAGGCTTGGAGTTCATGACGGCGTGGTCAGCTCCGGCGATCTCCTCGACCTCCGTGCCCGGGCTCAGCGCCACCATCCAACGCTGCATCTCCTCCGTGCTGGATCCGTCAGCTTTGGCTATCACATACACCTTCTTCACCGATCCATAGTTGCTGTGGGTGAGCAGCTTGCCGTCCTTCATGATAGGATCATCCACGAATTGGTTGCCGGGTCTCACCAACGTTTTTGCCAGGGTCAAATCCTGCAATATATGTATAGCACACAACGGACCAAAGGTAAGAGATGTGTCGTCGTGCGGCCGATCGAGTCGATCTGCTTGAAACAGCAAGTGGTCGAAATTAACTTGAGAGAGATGAAGAGAATGTTACGACGTGCCTCGGCTGAACTTTGCTGGTAATACTTGTGTGCCAAGAAGTTTGGCCCCAGCAGGATTGCAACTCCTGGACCCTGGTTGTTGTTGATGGCCAGCATCTCGCAGTCCATGAGTAGTCCTGATGCAGTTCTTCTCATGAACTAATTAAGTACAAAGATAACGAGAAAAAATAATTAGAGAGGATTAGTATGACATAATCTGAAGTCACCTTTGATTCCAATAGGGGACATGTTTTCCCTTGAATTTTTTTAAATAATATATTTTTCAATAATTTTAAAAAATAGTATCTCAAAAAAAAATTATAAAAACATACCTCGGTCCCCTAAATGAAATAGTGACATAATATTTGTTGCCAATTTATTTGGCAACAAAAAGTTTATCACCATTTCATCATTTGGCATTTGGCGACATATGTATATTTTTATAATTTTTTTAAAAATTATTTTTAAAATGTACTATTTTTTTTAAAAAAAATCTGTTTCCCTCTCTGTTTGGGGGCAATAAAATACCTCCTCGGTCGTGCTGCCCATGTGCTTGCCAACGCACGGCATCGCCGCGGCGGCGAACACGGCCGCGGCGATCTTGCGCGGGAACCTCTCCATGGCGAGCGCGAGGCTGAGCCCGCCGTGGCTGTGCCCGACCAGGACCAGCCTCTCCCCATCCGGGGCGGCGGCCACCGCGTCAAGCAGCGGCCGGGAGTAGTCCTCGAAGGAGTGCACCTCGTCGATGCGCGCCGGGTGGACGCCGGACGCGGCGAGGTCGAGCGCCGTGACGCGGTGCCCCGCGGACTGAAGCATGGCGACCACCTTGTACCAGCACCACGCCCCTTCGCCAAGGCCATGCACCAGGATGAAATGCTTGCTTTTGCCGATGCTGCTGCTGCCTTCCATTTTTACTAGTATGTCCTAGTATGTCTTAATTAGGCTAATGTGTCTTCTAGCTTCGGATTTTGTGGTCCTGTAGCTGCACAGCTTGATAAATATACAGTGGAGGTGATAGAGACACGAGTGAGAAACTAGCAGTGTTTCTTTCTTTCACTTCAAGTCGATCGCTTATCATCTTGTGCTGCACGAAGAAATGGCGAGCTAGTCAACGTACGGTAGCTGCATGGCTGATCGGCTGCTAGTTTTTGGATGCTTCTGCGATGCATTGCATATGCGCCAACAATTAATTAATTACCAATTAGGAGGGGCCAAGATTTCTCATTCAACATACATGACGTCGCTTGATCCGATCAACTCAACCTGCAAGAGGAACGTTGTAAAAAGGTGTAACTAAATTGCAAGGAGAGCTCTAACTAATCAACACAGACGGGGCAGGTACCTCCTCCTAGCTTGAGCTTGGCACGCCGAAGGGTTCTGATGGGCGTTCCGGCCGCCCCGCTTCGTGAATAGAAAATCACTGCCGCCGCAGTCCAAACGGCCTGCCGCTTGCCGGCCAAACCACGGCAATCGCCGCCGTTGCATTGCCGTAGTGCAGAATAAAAAGGCGGACTTTTATATATGGGCCAAAAGCATGTCGACATTGGCGTGAAAAGTCACCGGGACAGATCGCTGGTAGCTCAAGGCGTCACATGGTGATGACCAACAAGCAAGGATGGCAGAAAGATTACTTACTCTAAAATTCAAAGCAAGTCCTTTAATCCAATTTTTTATTTTTTTTACATTAAAAAATAAATCAGATCACTCCAAATAGATCACTGAGCTACCGAGGAAAAATAGGTGATTTGATCTCCTAGAGTTTAACTCGTGTTATTCGTAGTGACTCATGTTCCATGCCTCATTCCATAGGTGGGTCAAACAGGGTGTGGCTAGAGGGTGAGATAATTTCGAATTTTGTTTGATTAGAGGATGAGTCGTTCGAGATGGTAAAACGGATATTTGGTTGAAGAGATTGTATGGCATGTAACTTCTCTTTAGTGGTGATGAGAATACTTTTTTTTTGTTTTTATACTTTCTTTTTTTTTCTTATCTTTTTGTTTATTCCTTCTCTCTTTCTTCCGTATCCTTCATTTTTACTCCAAACAGAGCCGCCCTTCCTTGCCCTTTATTTTTCTTCCGGCAGGTCGCTCGCAGCTAGAGCTGGGAAAAAAAACTCGGTGATAGGACTCGCTCGTTAGCTCGGTTCAAAATTACTCCAATTACACTCGTTTATTAATTAAATATTGAAATGAGTCAATTTTGAATAAAATTAGATTTTGCTCAGACTCGGCTCAACTCATTGGCTCGATTCTAAAAATATATCTAAATTACAGATAAAATGATATTAAATCAAACTATATCAATTTCAAAAAAAGCTGGAAAAAATGAGTTGGCTCGATTTCCACCCCTACTCACAGGGGGAATCGCGGCCATGGTTTCGCCGGCCGCTTGCAAGCGAGGTCTCGCCGTCCTCCGCCAGATCTTGCCACCACCCTCCACGACCCGGCCGCCGCCATGCTTCTTACCCGTATGTAATTATCTTTTTTTTTTAACGAACCATGCAACATATTATCAGAAACTAGGAAACCATTTTGTTTGACTATCGTTATAAATCCATAGGTACTCACTCGATAATGCCAAAGCAAAGTTAATGGATCCCAGATAATTGTCAAAGTGGTTCTTGAATCAAGCGTTGAGATCTGTAAGAAGAGTGTGGGTCAAATCCAGGCCCGCGAGATCAAAGCCCGAAGGCATCACAGCGAGCAGACATGCAGACCTAGTTCGATCGATTTCCGTACACACTACCATGCTTCCTTCCTCATACTCATCCAGAGCATCGGCTTATTGTGCACAGATCAACATATATGGCAAAATCTGTTGTCCAAGAACACAGATCAAGAAGCATTGCTCGAAAAGCACAAGAAACCAGACCACTTAGCAGTATTTTGGAGTTGATCAGATAATTGTAGTCTGAATTTTTGGTCAACACTTTCATGAGGTTCTGTGAAAGATTATCATCACATCAACTGGATCAAATCTAGCCTTTTCTTTCTACTCGCGTCTACACAACTCAGGTCGTAAACAAATCGAGTTAAACCAAACAGCAATTAAGAAAAAACTGCATAGATCTTGGAAGGCTCAGAAGGATCCATTGGTTTCTCTCAATCAGGAGGATGGAAATCCCTCAGAAAATAGGTAGGTATTTTTTTGGTCATCACAGCCTCCAATTAGATCCAAATGCAGATAAAGTCACAAACAACAAAACCAAACAAAATCCAACGAGACAACAAAAAAGAGGCCAAAGATTTCAGGATTGAAACTCACAAATACACATGATTTCCGGAGGGAAACTCACAAGGGTAAAATTATCACCGATCTAGGAATAGACCTGAGGATTATTAACGGCTGGAGGCGTGAATCGACTTGTCGGGAGGCATGAGGGCATCTTGCTATATAAAGGGAATCTGGCGAGCTAGGGTTTCAGGGGAACAGGATGGTTCTAGAATTACGGGGATAACCTCATCTTCATGAATCCTTATTGGACCGGCCCAGTTAAGATATTAGGCCTACATACACGACAACAGCCCAACAAGAAAGCTCCTTGTTTTTGTGATCTTGGAATCTATATCTATCTATATAACTATATAAATCTATCTATATAACTATTGCTGGAGATAGTCTTAATCGCCACACGGCTGTTTCGTGTAGAAACTACCGTGCTCATCTCCAGAAACTATAGAAACGGCAAATGAATCCAACTGCTAAAGCTTTCATGGCCAGCTGGTTACTGCACCTGTTCGACTCCGAACGAGAGTAGTCTCTCATATTTTTCTCAGTCTCTGATTCATTTCAAGTGATACTTTAGCTGATTTTTTTTCATATCCACTTATGTGGTTTTTAGAACATTTAGAATTTATTTATGTAAAGTGGATTTTGATTCGAATCTCATACCGTCCCTGGCAACGCACGGAGTTCCAGCTAGTTTAATTTAATTACCATCTTTAGAGTTCACACATACGTACGTGTCCAATGGAAAAGTACGTATCCAAACTCCATGATACCTTTGGTGCCTCTAACAATTTTTATGTATCTAAGGGGATGTGCACACGTATATATACACGTGAGTGTGGGTGGTATGAGTGTATTATGTATACGTCTGCCATGTACTCTCTCGGAAAAAAAATTATTCACCGTCTTCTTATTAGCCCTTGTGCAGCAGTCTCCAACGATAATTTAAGAGAGGGGGTAAAAAAAAGAGAGCACGGCATGTCGGCACACATGAACTGCACTCGGAAATTTTCTTACATTCTGCCCTCCGTGTAAATTCATTACATCTCCGGATTCTCCCAAACATGGTGGAAGTACATGGCACCGTAAGTGTACTAGCCCAGCGATCTATGCCCATGATCCCATATGAGGCCCAAACGGGATCACGCCGTCGAAGCTCCTCCGGTCGTCAACGCCCAGGTAATCCACGACGCGCCCGTCGTCCGGCCGCCGGTACTCCGCCTGGTACCCGCCGTTCGTCAGCGACCCGATGGCTCTCGTCATCGCCCCCACGCCGTAGGCTCTCCCGTTGTAGAGCTGGCCCTGCAAGAGCCCGCCGACATCGAACCCGACCATCTGCGTTTGGCCCAACGGCAGCATATCATACGGCCCATGGTCTCTCCTTGGCCCGAACGAGTTGGCGTAAGGAAGACGGTCGGGCTCACCCATCATAGACCCAAAGCCCACGCCGTACCCGCTCGTCGTCGTCGCGGCCATTTCGGCCGCCTTTTGTAGGAGCGAAGTGGCTGACATGCTCGCTGGCGCAACCGGGGAGAAGCACAGGGTGGCATCACTCGGCCCGTCCAGGCCCAGTGGCTCGAGCTCGTTCCCGTTGAAGAAGGAAGACGAGGGCGTGGCGCTTGGGCCGAGGCCGGAGAGCATGCATCCCGCCATGCTGTGCGGCACGAGCGGCTTCCCGGCCGCGGTGTCGTCGGAGAACAGCTTCATGTCCAGCGCGAAGCCGGAGGTGTCGTCGAGGTCGACCTCGACGTCGGCGTCGGCGTCGGCGTCGTCGGCCTGGGACGGCAGCGTGAGGTGGTGTGCCTGGCCCTGGAGGGCCGAAGCCACCGTGGCCATGTTCATGGGCTGGGCGAGCTGGTTGTTCTCCTGGGCCAGGGCGTCGCAGAAGCCCCTGTGAGTCACGAAGCTGTCTCGCCTGTGAACAACAAGAAACAATAGAGTTTTAACAAGCAAGATCCATGAAATGTAAACCAACCAAAGAAGATCATTAATTCAGTTTTGAGTAAGATTTCCTCAGTTTTTAGCTATGAAGTTTCCAGTAGACTGAAAACAAAGCGACATTAATTGCGGTGCGCGCCCGGTCGAGTGATCAAATCAGATGTAAGTACGTCCCAGTAGTACTACTGATCAGCAGTGTCACCATGCACGGTATGCACCGACCTTTGCAAGCTGCAAATGTTTGTAGAAAGTACTACTAGCCTGATCTGCTGCTACATACTTGGTGAGTCATGACATGCATCGTATATATGTAAATACATGGGTTCTGTACAAGAGTTCTTTTACGGTACACTAAATTTAATATTGACCGTTCATTATTTTTTATCAAATGAATGAGATTAACCGGTATGTATTTATACTTCTTCTGATAATAGAGTAGTAGAAATACTCTTAATAATTCAATGGTTATATCTAATTAACTTCTATTACATATTATATACTACCAATACAATGCACCATAAAATTTATCTTCTTCTATATAAACATGCAGGCTGGCTTTGTATGCTTTTGATATTTCTTCCTAGCTACCCTGTCCTTGGAAACATATACGGATGCCTGCATAGTGATTTTGATCTATGAATGTACTACATGTCGATCGTACGCCCATGTTTAGTGTTCAAATATATATACATGCACATGCTGTCAAAATTCTCCCTTATTGGAAGACAAGTAGAGCCAGATCCCTTCACTGATGCACGTGCGATTCGGTCTACATGCATGTCGAGCAGTAATGTTTCCACTAGTACTCCCATCGTTGGTACTCCGTGGTCACTGCTCACCGCTCGTGTGCATGGCATGGTGATTCTGTGGTCCGTCAAATTCTGCTACAGCTCGCTGCCAATTTGGTCAGAACGTACGTACCGACGAAGGACATGCAGTTTGATCGGCACGAACCTTGTCCTTCCCCAGGATTCGTTTCTGACTTGCAGGTGAATGCAAAATGCAGTGCAATCCCTCCCTTATTCCCTTCCCTCTTCGCTTTCTCTGCCTCCTTTCCGCGCGTTTCCTCTTCCGGTTCTTCTCAACTGCGGCCGAGGTTTTCCGCTTCAGGCGGTGCTGATTGTCCGATGGAGATGGTGCGGTTGATGCTGGTGGTGTTCCCCCGCGAGTCCAGCGCGATAAAGCCGCAGATCCTTGGGCCGGAGTGGCTCCGTCCTGCTCAGATATAGCCGGACCCAACAAAGCTCAGGCCAGATCTACCCTCCCTCTGTCAGTTCCGGTCATCCCACTGGTGGTTTGAGGTGGCTTGATGATCAGGCGCGGCGAGATCTTGGTGGGCAAAGGCAGCTGGTGCTAGGAGTGCGGCGAGCAGGTCGCGGACGTGTTGAGCTTGGCGGCGAGCAAGACAAGCGGCGCGTCCAAGGGCAGCAGGCGGCGGTCCTCTCGGCTGGGTGGGGGGAGGCGAGCGGGACGAAGGTCTTGGCGACGGCGAGATGAAGGAGGACGACGATAGGAAAAGCACATGGGGTGCGGGCGCGGCCGGTGATGCCAGCAGGAGCTGGGACATGGTGACTAATGCACTGGCAACGAGTTTTCACCACGTGGCGGTGAGGTTCACCATGTGCTGATGTGATGAAGTCCAGCAGGCGACAAACGATTGAGTGGGGGTGACGAGGGGAAGAAGGAGGGCGGCAAGCGCCTAAGGATGACTGGTTGCAGTGCTCCATCTCCTCCATCTCAAGGAGGCGGTTCAAGACAACGAGGGAAAAGGTGGACGACGAGCTTGGGCCAGCGCTGTTGCGGTTCAGACGGCTGGGGTGCATTGTGAGCTTAGTGGTGGTGTGTCGTTGCTCGTGTCGTGCGTCCACAGTTGGTTTGGCGTCTAACCGCTCAGCTTTGGGTCAAGGTGGTTTCTTTGGCAGCGGCCTACTAGTGGTCGTCTCGGTAGTGCGTTTGGCGTTAGTCGCTTCAGTAAGAGGTCGTTGTCACATCTTTTTTAGGTGGCCTCTGTGGGGGTTTTTTCAATATGTGCCGAGGGAGTTTGTAGGTGTCAAGCTTTCTCTCCAGTCTTGATGTTCTCTTTGGTGGGGATGGTTATCAGTTTTTCTCTGTATCTCCTCTCTGGAGGTTACCGTTATTGTTTTTCTCCTTCTAAAATGAATGGCAGAGCTCCTGCCCTTAATCAAAAAAATGCAGTGCAATTAATTATGCAGTGGGTCGATGAACACATCGGCCGGAAGGATCACCTGGAGAAGACGGTGCCGCAGTCGCACTTGTACTCGCGCGTGCCGCAGACCTTGGAGTGGGCTTTCCAGTCGGAGTGGACGGCGTACTTCTTGACGCAGCGCTCGCACTTCCACTTCTTTTCGCCGTGCTTGCGGCAGTAGTGCTTCTTGATCCCCGTCAGGTCGCCCAGCGCGCGGCTCGGGTTGTGGTGCACGCACGACGCCTCCGGGCACACGTACACGCGCTTCCGCGGAGGCGCCCCGTCGCCCTCGCCGCCGCGCTGCCGCAGCTTCCACGGCAGGTTGTGCCCGCGCCGGTGCAGCTGCAGGTTCTGGTCACGCTGGAACCCCTTGTGGCAGATCTCGCACACGAACCGGTTCGTCGCCATCAGCGTCTTGGGCGACAGCGCGATCACCTCCGCGCTCGGGTCTGCGTATACGTGCATATGCATCCATGCGTCAAATAATATTGAGCACTGTACAGAAAACATTTAAATCGATCGAAGAAGTAAATCCTCACTAATTCTCGAATTTATGTGCGTGATCATTATCATTGCGAGATCGGCCACATTAATTAATTCAACGTTCTTGTGAAAAATTCTACAGATTAATATATATCGTCCTTTGCTTGCCACAATAAAAAAAGAACTTAACAGCCTAATTAAGATTAAGCAGACTACCTTTTTTTCTGTTTTATAAGATTGTTACGACTGATCTTACACATTGAGATGTAAAATTCGTAGGATAAGTAGTAGTGCTACAAGTTTACGAGGATATAGCCCTAGCTCCTTTATTTATGGACTATAAATGGAATATGAGTAATTAATCAGTTGCATGAGACAATTAATAATCGTGTGTATAATATTAATTAATTCAATCAAGTCAGTGCACTAGGATATTTGGAGTACGTGCCATCTAAAATTCAAATTCACTCCCTAGATCTCACGCATTTAAATTATCTAGTCCTATACGGACAACCACGAACCCATGCAGAACGTAGTTCTTTACCCTGAATTTGCCATTGGCATATCGAAATTAATCCATATAATAAATATGCTCTGAATGAACAAAGTAGTGTAATATCCTACATGCACTTAATTAACTGGGTAGGTTTTATATACTGTTGGCTAGCTAAAACCTTAGTTAAATTGATGAGATAGCATCATTTCTTTTATTTATTCAGTTAATGATAAAACATTTATCTAAAAATCAAAGTGTCACTTAAAACTGTAATAGTGTATTAATTAGATGCATGTTAAAATCGCAAATTAAAGTATTAAGACAGCTGGAGAATCATACAAGAACTCTGTCGAGAAAACTGTTTTGTTATAGGTGATCGTTTCCTACTAAGAAGGTTTGAATTAAAGAATTCCTAAACATTGTTAGATCGATCTCTCTCACTCCAAATTGTGAGAACAAATGTAGTACAAACAAAAAAAATTAATGTTCAAATATTCCTTGATACAGTATACGGAGTTCATGCTGTCATCTTGTCATCCTAGATTTCAGTGAAAAGGATATTTAGACTGCCAAACAGTTACTGTCATTATTGACTTGCCCTCAATAATTGCAGCCAAAAGATCGACCGGGAAATTAGAACACAAAAATCATGCAAGAGAAAGAATCCAGTAACAAAAATTAAACCATGAAGCATGTGAAAATCTTCAAGAAGCATATATACCCATTCAATTCAAACAGTATACATCATCCGTGATTATTCATGCAGTGATTCAAATTAAGGATAGATCAGTTGCCTCCATGCATATATACGTGGTCTCAATATGTATGAACAAGTATATATGTATATGTATTATGCACCTGGTGTCCCTGGAAGGCTTCTCTTCTTCTTCTTCTTCACAGACGGCGGGGCAGGCGGCGGCGGATCCGACGAGGGGCCCGTGATGTGCTGGAGATCACCGTCGTCGTTGCCCATCTCCGGCGGGCTTCCCAGGAACGGCTTGCTGTGATACGGCAGCTGGTGGTGGTGCCGCTGGAACTCCTCCACCTCTCCTGTATTGCTCACAGAAGAAAAACTCCCTGTACACTCCCTTGCAGCACCGCTCGCCATGGATGGCACGCGACTAAGCTTGCACGCATGCATGCACTGACTGATGCACACATGCAGATCTGAACAATTATATAGCAACACGACAACTCTTGTTCTTGTGTTTTTTCCTTCTAGAGTCTGTAGCTTTGTGAGGAGGAAGGAAGTGGACAGGACGTGGGAAGAGGCGAGTGTGCTTTCTTCTTTCTCTGGCTAAGAGGAAGGGATTGGTCTTTATATTTATCCTTTCTTTTTTTCTATGTTATTTTTCACACCTCAGTACCACATTCCATTTTACCTTTCAATACCTGTCCTTTTCTCTCTGTGTGTCAGTGCTGACTTGAGCGTATCCCACATGATGTATACTAGCTACTACGTACAGATTAATCTAGAGCCGTGAGGAGTCGAGTAGAGAGTGTTCTTGTAGGAGTACTAGTTTTTTATGTTCATAGTTTGGAATCTTTGGATCTACCCTTGTTGTTTCCTCCCTCGGGATCGGCCGTCTAGGGACAATGCTCAAGTTTTCCTGCCAGGGGTACAATACTAGCTTGTCATGGCAGCAACCCCTGGTCAAGTTGATCGGTTTCTCTTGTTGCCTTGTTTTCTTGCCTAGGGCCCTCGTTTTCAAATGAGAGGCAATAAAACTATACTTTAAATGTTACCAATCCCCAAAACCACTCTTCTTATGCTCCTAACTTTATTGAATCTGCTAGAGACTTCTTCTCCCTGGCTGGAATCCAAAAGTTACTCCAGCTATCACCGCTAGCTAGAAATACAGTAAGTAGATCAGTTTCTGTCTTTCTGCTCATATTTTGGTACTCCTTGAATTTAGATGCAAGCTGAATTTAGATTTAGTTACCTTAAAAATTTCCAAACATATGGCTATCTGCTTCAAGACTCAAGAGGTCTTATCTTTGTTACGTAATTGATTGACTAAGGACCTTGGGATTGACAATGGGAATGATAACTATGATGCATGGTGCGTAAGAGGGTGGCTGTACCTAGCTATGTAGCCAGGGGAATTGGGGCAGAGTCTACAATTCAGGACCTCTTTCGTTCACTGCATTGCGACGTACATTCTGACAGATACAGACCCCGTCTCTGTTTGAAAAGTACGGAGTACCAAGAGAACCTTTCCAACATAGCTTTATGGCGATTACTACGGCTCGGACGTCCAATCACTGTTCACCAAATCGGACACCTCTTGCAACATTTTTTTTCTGCGCGTGCAACATTTTTTTCTAACGCGTGCAACATTTTTTTTGAACGTGTGCAACATCCGTTTACTGTAGCAAATTTCACTGTTTGTCGAGTGAATTTGTTGCACGCGTTGACGAAAAATGTTGCACGCGTATGAAAAAAATGTTGCAGTGTGTCCGAAAATTCCGGACGTCCGAACCCAAGTCATTAGGTAGCTTTATACGCCACATGGAGGACGAGAGCGCATGCTGACCTAAAAGTTTTAACTCTGTAAAAACTAGTAGGAAGTGTACCGCGCTATGTTAAACAGTGTAAAATTTGTTCAAAAATTGATGAGAAGATCTCGTCGTAATTTTGGTTTTTTTTGTGGTTTTCTAAAAAAAAATGGGTTGGTTAGGAGCAGTCGGTAAATCTGCGTAACCACGAGTTGTTTTTAATCTTTAGAGGACTAATCAGTGAATTGTGGAACCAATATAGCGTGCTACGTCATGTCATGTATGGGTTTTTTTTTTCAAAAAAAAGGTAAGAGGACCTCGTCGTAATTTCGATTTTCTCAGGTGGTATTGTAAAAAAATGGGCTGGTTAGGAGCTGCTGGCGAATTTCTGTAACCACGAGACATTTTTGCTAAAAAAAGGTAGAGGACCCCTCGATGAATTTGTAGAGCCATGGAGTCCTTTTTGTAAAAAAACAGTGGAAGCCATGTTTCCGAGCATAAGATATAGTATATGCGTTCAAAGTTTTCAAAAAATTCAAAAAAAATATATACTTGATATATAGGAGGGGAGGTTCTATAACCATGCAAAATCTTAGGGTATCAGGGTCAAACTCAACTTTTTTTGTCTTCTTCCTATCTTGCAAATGGGATTTAAGTTTGCCCCTAAGATTTTGACAGGTTTTCTACTTTTAGTTGTTTTCACCGCATATGTCCTCTATGCAATTGTTAGCATCAAAATTTGACAAGATGTATTTGATTTGGTAAGCCAAGGATAAAATTGGATTTCAAGCCGATATCGGCTCAAATAAGAAATTTTATCTTTAAACAGAGGATGACACAACATATGGATTCTAGAATCAGAGAAGGACACAATCAGCCTACACGCTATAAAAGGGGGACATAATGCAAGCGGAGAAAACAACCAGACAACAATCAATCAATTGGCATCTACTTTTATTTACTTTTTGTCAACTAGGAGCAGCTTTTAGACTTATAATATTTTCTTTGTAATTTGTTCTTATCAATAAAATTGTGTATCTCTCATTTTGATCATCTTCGATTTACGCCAGTTATCCCAGATTTATTTTTGCCGATCTTGTTGCGTATCGCCTTTTTCGAAAAAAATCTACTTTTATTGATTATGTAATCGGCCGTAAAAAAGTCATTTAGATTATCAAATCATTTATCTAACGTCGTCTAATCGGCTATAATAGCAATTTAGGTCTACTCGCCGATTGCATCATCTAATTGGCTATGACACTGATTTTTCGATTAATCTTGGTTTAAGCCGATTGAGTCGGTTAGAACAACTATTGAGTTCTTTATACCGATTGTAAGATCAAATCGGCTGGCACACCTGTACTCAAATTGAACATGGGTTCACGTATGTTTGAACCGATCAATCCTTTATCATATTTTTGGCGCTAACAATAGTATGCACTGCTTTTGTTTAAAATTTAATCATAACTAAATATGTTCTTTTAAGATTTTTGGATAAAATTTCTCTTCGTCGTTTGATCTAGAGAGAATAATTAGTTGTACGTACGATTAACAAGATGATCTTTTAGAATGCATAGTTCTACAAGTATACATGTTATCACACCCTCTTTTGCTTTAAAGAAAATAACTTATGAAATCACGAGTCAATTCATATGGCAACGTAACATTTCTTTGTGAAGAAGCTTATAGTGTACTACGCATGCATGGTCCCCTACCCTTTTTATTTACATGATCAGCTCGTTGTTTCAAATTAAAATTTGAAAATTTTGTAGTGCAGGTTTGACCTGTCAAATGTAGATCTAATCCTTTGTACGTACTACGTACCACGCTATAATCACCACAGATACGTCCCTTTCAAAGTATACACGAGTGGCAATCAATTTGGTGTTTATTCAAGTACGCTACAGCGCTGCATATGGCTACCACTCTTGTCGGTGAAACTTCAACTCTCCGGTTTCTAACCTAGCTAGAGAAGCTGCATGTGACGTGGAGACATGCATAAGTAACTCTAGATCAAAATGTAGATCCGTACAACTAGGGCCCAGATCGAGTCTACTAACTAAATATAAGGGTGTTTGAATGCAGCATAGTTCCGAGTTTTCTTAATTTTTAAAGGTCGTGATTAACATCGATCTAATCTTTGTGATTCACTTCTTAATGTCCATAGTATATATGTACCAGTAGATCAGTACTCCTACTCTTTTGCTTAACATGTGAAAACGACTGCATCGGCCGTACATAATGACAAGAACGCTGAAAGTAAGAGGAAGGAACACTTTTCACTCAAAGAAAAAAAAGAGAGAGAGAGCTGTCCATTTTTCATCCCCTTGATTGACGTGGACTCCATGCTCCCAAACATGTAGTTAATTAATGCTCTGTTAATTTGGCCTAGCCTACGTGCTACCTACATGTACTGTGGCAATATTACTGTGTCACATATTGCCTTCCAATGGAGACGAGAAAAATTAAGATCGAAGAGTACAAGCTAGCTACCATTTAATCACCTCTGCCTCTAGCCGGATGGATTGATACTGATCGACGGGAAAGCGCCGTTCAGGTGCATTGCACTGCACCGGGCGCTCTCTTGTTGCTTTGCTTAGGATTTGAACATATGATGTAATTTTGTTGCATACGGCTCTTGTAAACAGCGACGCGATCGATCAGGCACCGCTAGCAACAAGGACGCCTTGCCGTGCTGTGCCTCGGGTGTTACTTCGTCAAGGTCGAGTCGAGTGCGAAGTGATGGAAAGAAACTACAGCCTATTCGTCCATGATGTCTCAGAGACTTTTTATCGGTGAGCTGTGGCATGGAATCGTTAAATATTGATTATATAGTAGAAGGCCTATCCCTGTCGATCTCTTGATCAGGCTAGCCGGCCCCTCTATCGAATCAATCTATAGTGACGACTAATTAATCGCTTAGTTAGCAGCTACTTAGCTTAATTCTATTCGTATTTGCCAGTGGAATATTACCATTGTTATTGTCGATCGTGCATATATAGGCTGTACTCTGTAGTACTCCACGTACGCCTTCTCCGGTTGCACTCATTATAACAAGTACTGCACCCTGCGTTCCTGCTTCCGTAAGTGCTTTTGAAATTAAAGGGAAAAATGCTATGCATATTAAGTTAGCCGAACATTTAATCTGGAACATTGAGCCACTGCTATCTGTTCTTGACGCGCGTGGAGACTAGAGGACGCGATTATATGAATGCTAGCATTTGTAGTTTATCAGCACTTTCGCTTGAAGTAGCTAGCCAGAAGCAAAAGTACGCATATAAGCAGTCGTAAACGTAAACTAGTAACACACACGCTGATGAACAGTGCGACAGGCATCTCCTTCTGCAGACAGCGTGAGGGTGAGGCTTCCCTGTTGCTGGATTCCATTATATCTTTTCTTTGTCCTGTTGGTGTACTACCTATCACGTGGCATCGTAAGTCTAAGCAATAGCTCTGACTAACTTTCAATTTGAAGTACCATCGTACATGTCTTCTTTTTTGTCCAGTATTGTATACCATTTCCTGAAATTCACAATCATAGCATTAAGCATGAGGAAACAAATTAAAGAAACCACAGCGTAGAATACTAACATATGAGCACCATTGTAACTCTACAGCTTGGCCTTAAGGATAGGTGACGATGAATAAATAATCCTTAATAAATAGACTTAATATCTACAATTGTTGGATTGAAAGTTGCTGTGAGCCTGTGATAGTTCTTTCGAGTACCCCTGATTAAGAAAAATATACTCGACCTAACCCGGCCGGGTATCGAACACCTACTGGTTGGAGGGATCAATAACCATACATGTGGTCCTTGCTTTTCAGACCAGATAATATATGCCGCAATTAACTGTATGGAGTAGATCAAAAGGAAACGTACGTCCATTTGTCTCTAGGATATAACAACATGTATCCACTTTCTATCTCAGATAATAACCACTCGACGATCGTGCGTAGATAAAAGTCTCGTTGACAATAACCAACGACCATATGTGAGATTTATGAACCGACGAGGCGCCTCACCATGGACTACAACTACTACTCCTTCAACGCTTTATAAAGAATAGCGTCAGGAGATGAAGGGATAGAAGCAAATGGAGTGCAAGATAACCGCATATTTTTTATAACCAGAGTCAAGTACATTCCATTGTAATCTCTAGCAACATAAGTACAAAGGAAGTATAGTTGTAATTCTCTCTGGAGAAAGCCTGAACTAGTCTAAAACACGTTATCCCATCCCGTGCAATGTTAAGTACCGTGTTCCTCGTATTTGCTTCGTAAGATCGATGATAATTCACCAACAATAGATAGCCAGTAAAGAATCTTTTTAGGCTAAGATTGCACACGGCAAACAAAAGAAAATTTACGATGCCCAGCACCTAAGCCTAAAATGATGACATATCAAAGAAATACTAAACAAATAACAGAGCTAGAACCTACGCGTAATAAACCCCACTAAACCTTCTGCTACGGTCATATAGTAAATCATCGCTGGCTCAATTCATTAATGCCTCCCTGAATCTTCGCCGCTTAATCGATCATATGTCAACTCCTAGTCTTACTGCTCATTATAAGTAGCTTACAGTAGCTAGGAAAGTTAAACGGGCCTAATGAGATGTCTAACAATTCTATTGGTAATTTTGTCTTTCAAAAAAAACAATTCTATTGATAATTTCGGATTGGATTCTTCGCTTGGGTTAAGTATGACGACGACTTCAGAATTGTTCCCTGAACATTAGAGAGAGAGAGAGCGCGCTTCAGCCTTTGTTCAGATAGACAACCCAAACAGTGCTTAATTTGTTCTGCAGTATTTAATCCAGTCGATTGGACGGCTAGTACGTTAGAGTGAACATGATCTTGAGCATATCTTTCATCCATCTCATTTGTTTTGAATGCTCTAAGTAGGTTTCCTTAAGCATCATGATCGATTCTGTCTGTCATTGAGCTCACAACACATCCTAAGAAAACAGTAACGTTTACAGTGCTGTTCAGCTCGTTTCTCCAAAAGCGTCATTCGGAAAATTTCGGGCGAAACCTGCAGCGCCTAAAATTCTTGAGTTGTCATAATCTTTCCAGCAGGTAGATTTGACGAGACAATCTTTTCAGATGCGAGCAATTATGCTGCGAGATAGCCATCAAGTCAAAGCTGGCTGCTAAACCTTACAAGAGACAAGCCCTACCACCGAGGTCAGATTTCGCGGGAAAAGCCGCTTTCTGCGCAAGCACACTCCCTGTACTTGCTGTTCACCGGTGCACATCGACGTGGACCGCTTGCCTGTTTCAGAAAGACGTCTTTTTTTTTTCGTTCCAATCGATAGTATTTATTTATACTTTAGCTACTGATAGAGTAGTAAAAATATAGTTAACAAATTAATAACAAGATTTAATTTATGTTATTCACTATATACCATCATTATAATTTACTGTTAATTTTCTCTTCGTAAAAGCATCCGTGAGTAGTTCGGCGGAGAAGAATGCCTTTGCTTTCTCTCCCTCCCCCGTGTCACCAAACGACTCAGGCCTGCGCCTTTCGAGGGACAGATGTGATGCCCACGGGCTCGATGACGATGCCAATGCCTGCAAAGGCATGATAAGCTTGAGCGGCATGATCAATCCTTCTCTCTCTGAAAATTATCGATAAATAGGTTGTATACAACTTTTCATCATTCACGAGTTGACAGCAGCTAGAGCCGCTAGCCTCCTCCAGTGTTTGACAGACAGGCCAGGGTTTATCCAGTTAGATAGAGAGGCGCGCGATGTTGCGTCCGGTAAAAAAATTCGGTACAAATTTTTTTGTAAAAAATGTAATTTTGTTTTTTTTACGGTGTTTTTTTATAAAATTGATTGGCTAGGAGCTGTCGGTGAATTTGCATGACGTAGTTCCAATCTTTTATGTCGAAAGAATCGGCGCTCATGTTGAATTTGCAGAACTACGGGATCTTTTTTGCAAAATAACTGACAAAAAGACTTGTTCGTGATTTTGGAATCTTCCAAGCCAAAAAAACCAGCATCCGGGACGATTTTGCGGAATTATGGGGTCTTTTTTGCAAAATAGCCGGTGAAAGGATCTGTTCGTAATTTTAGAATTTCTATGATCCTTTTTGCAAAACACCGGTGGAAGAACCTACTGGTAATTTTGGAATTCTAGGGGTCCTTTTTGCAAAATATTGGTGGAAGGACCTACCAGCGATTTCAAAATTCCGGAGGGTCTTTTCGCAAAAAAATTGAGTTGGAGGCCTCCAGAGCGCTCGATATCTTCCGGGTATAATATATATATTATTGGTGCAAGAAGCCACCTCATCTTTCTCTGAACCTGCTAAAGGATAACGAATAGAGGTTTTTACAGTTCCCTGAATTAAATACGTATTGTTTGACGACGGAGGTTACATCGGTGCCTCCGATGTTGAGGATGAGATCGGCGACACTAGGGTGGGCGGCGACGAGGTTGATGATGATGCCACCTTTGGCGCCGAGGATACCGCTGCGTCTGGGCCATCATTGTCCAGCGTGTCCTTAGCGCACAAATGGAGCAAGCCGAAAGAGCAGCGGCGCCACAACTTGTTCCAGATTTTCTTCGTCATCAACAACCGACGGCCAGCGTGATCATTGACTCCGCAATTGCAACAACTTGGTGAGTACAGATTTGGTCAAGAAGCTTGGCTTGACCACACGCCGCGCCCACATCCATACCACATTCGATTGGTGAATGATTCCAAAGCTAAGGTAACACAAACAGTTCGGGTTCATTTTCCATTGGTTCCTATTCGATTTTGGTTGATTGTGATGTGGTTCCGATGCAAGCTTGCTCTCTTTATTGGGTCGCCCATGGGAATATGACAACGATGCACTTCACCACGGTAGAAGTAATAAATACACTTTTATGCATAAGGAAAGAAAATTACACTTCTACCTTTGACCCCCGCTGAAATTGTTAAATCTGATAGGGAGCGGATTGCTAATGACAAGAAACTCATTGATGAAAAATCTGAAATTCAGCATGTAGCCAACCAAATTAAATTGAGGAATCCCGTCTTGCTTGCTACAAAATCTGATCTTGCTGCAATTAGTGATGATGCCTTGTGTTATGCTTTGCTATGCAAAGATGCTTTGTTTTCATTGGATGATCGCGATGCTTTTGCCTCCTGCTTTGTCACTAACCTTTTGCGAGGAGTATGCGGATGTTTTTCTGCCGAGATACCTCCAGGACTCCCACCCATACGAGGGATTGAGCACCAAATTGATTTAATACCTGGAGCGAGTTTGCCAAACCGAGCTGCTTATAGGACCAACCCCGAGGAGACTAAGGAGATTCAGCGTCAAGTCCAAGACCTTTTGGACCGCGGGTATGTCACGTGAGAGCCTTAGTCCTTGTCTTTGTCCTGTTCTTTTGGTTCCTAAGAAAGATGGCGGTTGGCGCATGTGCGTAGATTGTAGAGTCATTAACAATATCACAATAAGGTACCATCATCCTATTCCTAGGCTAGACGACATGCTTGATGAGTTAAGTGGTTCTATACTTTTCTCTAAGGTTGACTTGCGTAGTGGATACCACCAAATAAGAATGAAATTGGGAGATGAATGGAAAAGCGACTTTTAAAACCAAGTTTGGATTGTATGAGTGGTTAGTCATGCCTTTTGGTTTAACTAATGCACCGAGCACCTTCATGCGCTTAATGAGCGAGGTTTTACGAGCTTTCATTGGGAAATTTGTGGTGGTTTATTTTGATGATATATTGATCTCTGAAGTCATTACATGAACATCTTGATCATCTACGCGCTGTTTTTGATGCTTTGCGTCTTTGCGTTTATTTGGTAACCTCGAAAGTGCACTTTTTGCAATCGAACGAGTATCGTTTCTTGGCTATGTTGTGACTCCACGAGGAATTGAGGTTGATGAAGCCAAGGTGCACGCGATTAAGAGTTGGCCAACGCCACGATTTCACAAGTCGCGAGCTTCCATGGACTTGCGGATTTTACCGCCGCTTTGTGAAGGATTTCAGCACCATTGCAGCTCCATTGAATGAATTGACGAAGAAGGAGTTGTGTTCCATTGGGGGCAAGACAGAGAATGCCTTCAACCTTTTGAAAGATAAGCTTACTAATGCACCTTTACTCCAACTTCCTGATTTTAATAAGACCTTTGAGCTTGAATGTGATGCTAATGGGATTGGAATTGGTGGTGTTTTGATGCAAGATAGAAAACACATTGCTTATTTTAGCGAAAAATTGAGTGGTCTGTCTTGAATTATTCCACGATGATAAAGAATTGTATGCTCTTGTGCGATCTTTAGAAACGTGGCAACATTATCTTTGGCCCAAAGAATTTGTTATTCATTCCGATCATGAGTCGCTAAAACATATTCGCAATCAAGTGAAACCAATCGTAGACATGCTAAATGGGTTGAGTTTATTGAATCTTTTCCTTATGTTATCAAACACAAGAAAGGGAAGGATAATGTAATTCTTGATGCCTTGTCTAGGAGATATACCATGTTGTCCCAACTTGATTGTCGTATATTTGGATTGGAATCAATTAAAGAACAATATGCTCATGATGAAGACTTTAAAGATGTCTTGCTGCATTGCAAAGAGGGAAGAACATGGGACAAATATGTGATAAACGATGGATTTGTGTTTAGAGCTAACCGCCTATGTATTCCAGATTGGATCCGTTCGTTTTCTTTTGATCTGAGAGGCCCATGGAGGAGGTTTGATGGGTCATTTTGGTGCCAAGAAGACGGAGGCCGTGTTGTCCGCCCACTTCTTTTGGCGAAGATGAGGCGAGACATTGAGAGGTTTGTATCCCGCTGCACTACATGTCAAAAGGCTAAGTCACGATTGAATCCACATGGTTTATATATGCCTCTTCTGTTCCTAGCACTCCATGGGAGGATATATCTATGGACTTTATTTTAGGACCGCCTAGGACCAAGAGGGGAGGGATAGTATTTTTGTGGTGGTTGATAGATTTTCTAAGATGGCTCACTTTATTCTTTATCATAAGAGCGATTTATGTTTATTAATATTGCTAACCTTTTCTTTCAAGAAATCATTAAGCTTGCATGGTATGCCTTCTACTATTGTTTGAGATCGTGACGCCAAGTTTTTGAGCCACTTTTGGAGAACTCTATGGAATAAATTGGGGACCAAGCTGCTTGTTTTCAACAACATGTCATCCCCAAACCGATGGCCAAACCGAGGTAGTAAATCGTACATTATCCACTATGTTGAGGGCTGTTTTGAAGAAGAATTTGAGGATGTGGGAAGAGTGTTTGCCGCATGTTGAGTTCGCTTATAATAGGGCGGTACATTCCACCACCAAGGTAAGTCCTTTTCAGGTAGTGTATGGCTTCAATCCCCGTGCTCCTATTGATCTATTACCTTTACCTACTAGTGAACGAGTTAATCTTGATGCTAAGGAACGTGCTGAATTTATTCTGAAATTGCATGAAAAGACTAAAGAAAATATTGAAATGATGAATGAAAGGTATAGGACTGCGGGAAGTAAAGATAGAAAGGAAGTAAAACTTGAACCGGGTGATTTAGTATGGTTACACTTGCGAAAGGATCGTTTTCCAGAATTGAGAAAGTCTAAATTAATGCCTAGAGCCGATGGTCCTTTCAAGATACTTGAAAAAATAAATGATAATGCATATAAACTTGAGTTGTCGCCCGAATTTGGGGTTAGTCCCACATTTAACATTGCAGATTTGAAACCGTTCATGGGAGAAGAAGATGAGCTTGAGTCGAGGACGACTCCACTTCAAGAGGGGGAGGATGATGAGGACATCACTTCTATGCATACGACCGAGCCTCCTCCAGTTGTGATGCAAGGACTCCTCACAAGAGCACGAGCACGGCAATTGAATCAACAGGTGAGCTCGTTTCTAAGTGCCCGTGCATATACTTGTGAGGATGGTATGCTACCTAATGATATTATTGATTATCTTGTACTTAGGAACTTTGGAGAGGGCCATGAAGGCCTTGGAAACCAGCAAGGACCAGGAGGGAGGCAAGGAGGGTGTCCAAGTCAAGTTGGAGGTTCAATTCATCTCGGAGTCGACTACCTCGGCCACCAGGAGCAGCATTCACTAAAATCGTCGCCCAGACCACAAACGGGCTCCGATTTTAATGATCCACATATGCCTCGAAAGCTAAGGAGATAAACTTTACAATGGCACCAGTTTCAAGTCATTTGGACTTCGGAGTCGATAGGAATTTACGTTGCAAGTTGACAGACAGAATCTATCCCAGGATGCTGCGTCACCAATTTGGGCCGTTGGCCCATGTATCGTGTTGGAGTCCATCACGGACGCGTCTAGGGTTTCTAGGACGTCCCTTAGACCTTATATTCAGTAGCCGCCGCTAGGGTTTGAGGCGGGTTTTGCTTAGATTAATTCTGTCTTTGAACAGTGTCGCCGTTCATCGGTTTGTGAGACCCCAACTCGTGAGCTTCATCCTTAATTGCAATTTCAGTTGTATCTTTCTTGTTCTTGCTTGTGTTCTTGATTCATTGGCAGGGATTAGCCTTCGTGGCGAGGTCAACCGGCAGCGCACGGTTGATAACCAGAGGACGCGTGGTGCTGCGATTGCAGGGGTTTTGATCGTGCCGATCAAGAAGCCGGATCGTGTGTGTCTCGCGCCGCCTAATCGACTTATCCTCCACCTGACGGAAGTTTGGGCATCCCCGTCCCCATCAAATTTATTTATACTTTCATTCGTAATAAAGTAGTAGAAATATCCTTAATAAATCAATGACTAAATCTGATTTATATTACCTATCATATACTGCCAATATAATACACCGTAAAATTTCTCAACGAATAAGCTACTCTAGCATAAATTAACAATTTTATACCGTGTAACAAACTAATCTCTACTGCAAGTTATAGATGCAATTAACACTAGATAGGCACAGTGTGTTGGTGCGGTTGTAGTCTTACTAGTCTCGTACCACCTCCAACAGCTCCTCGTGACCATCATAGGTTGCGATCGTCCTACCATTGAAGCCTTGCAACATTGCCTCCAAGATATCCACACATACGGGGTAGGAATGCCACGCGTCGGAGTGCTAACGCTGGCTACGGAATGAAATGTGGTGACCCGCATAATTAACCCCTGGTAACACTGTCACCTAGAGCTAATTATGTGGACCTCAGCACAGTAACTAGCAAAACATCGGGAGCTCCAATGCTTTATTAGTTACTATACTGTATACAGAATATTGCAGCAGAACAATAATTAGAGACAGATAACGGAATCCTTTATTACATTCCATTAGCCACGCAGGGCTATTGTCTAAGTCTTAACTTTACATCAGACATATTACAACAAAAGAAAGTCTAAAACCTCCTATTTCCCGCTGGACGACTAGCGACTGTCTCGCTAGCGTGGGAATAAGGTCGGCTAGTACTACTACTCCTCCTGATAGTAGTAGTAGTAACTGAATCCTCGGCAGATCTGCTCTGCGGACTGTCCTCCACCCATGCCTCGGAGGACGATCCATTCGGTTCAGCGTCTAAGCAAGGGGAGATTTAGCAAGAGTGAGTACTAGGTACTCAGCAAGTATAATAATGAATGCAATAAATGACTTTTCCCATTCTCAGCTTCTCTCCCCTTTTTCCTTCTACCACTATTCTCAACCCAAATCCTTCATTTTAAAGAAATACATTTTTGTTGAAAGGTTTGCAAGTTTTATACTTATAAAAACTCTACTAATAGTGAGCATGTCACATGTAGTCTCCAATCCTGAAGACTGGCTTGAATTCAAGATTTTACCCTGCGCAGGTCTGTGCCACTTTACCCACAATGACACCCACAAGAGATGCCCGAGCGTTTATTCTATTCGGTATTAGTCCTCCACCTTTGCCTTGAGTATGGGGCTCACTGCCTAGGTTACCCCACCTCAGGTGCGGTTTGTACTCGACCAAGCCGCCAAGAACATTTTGTACTCGCCAACACTGCCGATAGTACCCACCGACTTCAAATATACCGCCCCAATTCACATTCTCAATCCGTCCCCCTGGGTCATACCGGCATTTCCCAGCACGACATACAACCTTACCCAATGTGGAGTAACTAATACCATCCTAGAACAACCTTTTCTGACCGATTTCACACACTGTGGTTGGCACCAAATTACAGCCCATTACCCAATATTAGATTGTTATTATCTTATATGCTAGCCTATTGTAGAGGACCCCACCGGCGAACACCTTCTCATCGGCGTCCTCTACCCCACCATAATATTATATACACAAGGCTCCCCTACTCGGACAAGCCAAACACTATACCGACATCATATTACCATTCCATTTATACTCAACTTATTCCCATCACCCATTCCTCCAATTCATTTCCAGCACTACCAAATATCCATTCTTACACTCCCACCCTTCAATTCATACTTTTCTTTCTAAAATATATATTTTAATGCAGTGATGAATTTAATCAGAAAGCAGTAAAACATTTACAGAAATATGATCAATAGAAATGCGCTTGCCTGGAATAAAATTTGGAGGTTCGGCCTCGCTCGAAATTAAATTCAGATCAATAGCGGGTTACATTACGAACACGAAAATTATGTTATATTAATCTACTGCAATTTATTACATATGAGTAGCAATTCCAATATTCTCCTCTAGCAGTTTTATCATTTCCAAAATTCGACATTCCTTTATTTAGATGCATGCTCTAGTTCTATTTGCATACTCTTTACTTTGTTAGTGTAACTTCTAGCATTTGTTTAATGATTCTAATGCGAGTAATGCCACACTTATTCTCCTAATTTATTTAATGCAATTATGAATGACATGAGAGCAGTATGCGTGCATATGGTTCCAGTTCCCTTTTCTCCTTACTGCTAGCATTTTGCTCCCTGGACTTACTCACTTCCAGTTGCTTCTGCTGCCGAATGTTAATCTCTCTTTTACCTCACTTCTCTCAGCTGCATTCCTGGTACTATCATTTTGACCGGTTAGTACTGAGTTGAGCCATTCGGCTCTTGCTGCTACCACTTGTCTCAATTGGTTTATTGAGCTGAATGCTTTACTGGTTTATATAGCCATTAATTCATTACTACTACTAGTGCTCTTTTAGCTACTACTTCTTCCCTCCCTTCACTCTATTTCCTCACTGCTGCCTGGCGATTTTTCCTGGGTTCTCCACTGCCGACTGCTACTTCTTCCTCTCCTCTTCTCTGGCGATTTTTCCTGGGTTCTCCACTGCCGACTGCTACTTCTTCCTCTCCCCTTCTCTGGCGATTGTTCCTGGGTTCTCCACTGCCGACTGCTGCTTCTTCCTCTCCCCTTCTCTGGCGATTGTTCCTGGGTTCTCCACTGCCGACTGCTACTTCTTCCCCCATGCGCCTACTGGATGAATTTCTCCCCTCCTCTCTGCTGTGGTTTTACTTCTCTTTTGATTCTTGTGGCTGCTAGGGTTTGGATCTGTTGGTTCTTGTGAATTTGAGGTAAGATTCAAGTACAGGTCTATGATGAAAATGGGTTTGAGCTCTAGGTTGGGTGGTGAGGATGACGATACTAGCTTGCTAGGACGCTCCTTACGAGCTACCGGAGTTCAAATCTTTTGAGACCATGTCAATGATGACTAAGGAGCTGAGACTATGCTATTCTTTAGTTCTCTTGCTACTTCCTTTTTTGATTCTTCCCTAATGGCAGCAATGCACTTCTTGGTGGTCCTACGATCCTTGTTTTCTTGACTTGAAGTAGTAGGGAAGCGGAGTTCAGGAGTCGACCTTCTCCTCCTCTTGCTCCTGGCTTGCTTCTCCTCCTCTTGCTCCCTGGTTCTACCGGAGCTCCTCCTCTGGTTAACTAAGGAAGATGATTGGTTTGGCTAGGAAAAGGGGCTGCACTTAGTCCTCCTTCTCCCCTGGCTTTTGCCTGCACGCCCTGCTCTCACTCTTTGCATCGATAGCAGAGCTTTGGTGAGGGGAAGTGAACCTTCCAGGTGTAGGCTGTTGGATGATTTACTTCTTTACTGCTGCAGCTTTTCATTTTTACCAACTTACCACTCCATTTCCCTTCTCTCTCACACCCACTGTTGATTCGCAAGGCTTCCAGGTATGCATAACTGGCTGGTTCATTTATGCAATGCATGACTTGCTAATGTGCATGGTTAATGGATGCTTAAGCTTAATGATCATTTCCTAATGCGTAATTAATACTTAATCCTAATGCTTATTTAGTGCTTATGTTTTAATATGCATGGATAATGGGGGTTAAGGGGGAGGGTCCTCACATGAAATGTGGTTGCTAAGGTTTTGAAAATTCTAAAATCCTATTATGTCTCATAACCCTAAAGCCACCACCCTCTTTTCATATAGTCATCCCATAATAGGTCTCTATATTACAGTCCCATTAAGAACTTTGAACACATTAGAATTTGGATAACCATCCGAATTAAATCCAAGCCATTTAAGCGTGCGACCCTATAAGTTCGCGTATACTTGAACATGACCTAAGTACTCTTACTTGACTATTAATTGGTAGCGGTCTCTAGTAGGATATGCCGACTCTAAGTATTTGTAAAGATCACATCGGACGAACCTTAACAATGCTAAATTTTATACAATTCTCTTTACTTCAAGATATCGATCAAGTTTAAGACAAGTATGTGACATCCTTATTAAGTTAGCTCGACCATTCTTTCTCGATTACGTGACTTGGAGTCCCTAACTACCGTTAGCTCTTTAACCGTGAGTAGCATAGCCATGCAATTCTGGAATTCGACTACTTGAGAAACTTAAAGATATCTCTCCCATTGTATAGAGAAGCAAATCCTATCTTGATCGATCATGTTTCACATCATGCTTCATGATAAAACCGAAAGCCACCTTTATAACTACTCAGTTACAGAGTATCGTTTGATAACTTCTAAGTAAGTTATTACATATCTCGAGTACATACGTCAACCTCAAGTCTAAAGATATAGCATATACGTTGCATATGAAACCAACTGATGACAAGTAAGATTACAACATTCTTACAATGTCTCAATGTGGGTCGATCTAACTCTATGTTCTCTAACATATGCTATATTATTGGTTTGTTATTTCCATATCCATGACCTGTGAAACATGATCATCAACTAATACATATGCTAGTCCATTCACATGTGTCCTCGGAAGTTTGTCGACTAGGGTTCACTTTAGAATAATTATCACAAGTTATAGGTAGAGTTTCACGAACAAATCACATACTTACTAATAAATAATAATGATATTATTCAAAAAATAAGATAATAAATCATAAACATAAAAATATAATTATTTCTATGATTGTCTCTAGGGTATATCTCTAACATCTCTTTGCTGCTTCGCGATGTCTGATGGCATTATTAAGATTCTATGTAAAATTTACACAAAATCACGATTACGTGAGTGCAACACAGTAGTGAAACTAGAAAATTTTTGATAGAGTGTACACTTCACACGTATAACCCTATAGTATTGTAAAATGATTTCGTACCATCATAAATCTAACATATATATTTGAAATTTACTAAAATTTCAAAGACCACTAAAATCGAAACCAATTCAATCAACAAATTTAGCCTATTAAAAGGGTAAAATTTTAGCGCTAGGTCCACCCATGGTGCAGCATGTTGGCATTTAACCTAGCAATGCTGCGCCGCACTTGCTAGCGAACAAGTAGGGATAAAAACGGGTTAGATATCTCCTTCGGGACCGAATCCGGTCGAGACTGGATCTAGGACCAGATTTTACTATCTGGTCGGATCCGGATACTTGAATCTGGATTCGGGATTGGATCTAGAGCATCTAATATTCGGTAAATACGGGACATGATCCAGATATTTGGATTTTTTTCTATTCGGATATCAGTAAGGCCTGGCCTATTTTCATTATATTTTTTCTATGTCAGTCTATTTATATTAACAATTAGTTGGTTCTATTGATCCTCAAATAGCATATTCTTTCTATGACATTTGTTGAGTTCGATTGACATATAATTTGCTACTATAGTCATGAACTCGTGGGGTTTTAATTTAATATATATTACTCCATATATGCGTACATTATCCATATATCTGTATCTGTTTTCGATCCGAATCCGTCCCATATCCGTATCCCGAATAACCCGAATGCGTATCCGTATTCGGCTAGCCCATATCCGGCTCAAAATCTAGAAAAAAAAGTTACGATACGAAAATAACAATATCTATCTGTATTCGACTCGTTTTCACCCCTAGAAACAAAGAGCAAGCAGCTCTGCAGGTAACTCCACTATTCATCTCTTTACTCCTACGCGCTGTACGCCTCTGATTAGGGGTGCAAACGGAGCGAATATTTCCCGACCGATCCGAGATCGAATTCATTTAAAATCCGATTCGAATCTGAAAAAATGATATCCGGTTATATCCAGATTCGAATCTGTCTATCCAAAAAAAATATGGGGTAAGATATGGGAAGAGAAGTATCCGATCCGTATCCGATCCATACCCGCATATCCGAGATATCCGAAAAATATCAGTGTAAATGAGTGAAATAGATATCCGATAACAATTCCGATAAATATAAACATTCTACATCATATAAGTTCATATGTTGATTGGAATTATACTTGGCTGCATATTATTTTTATATAGGGAAGGCAACTATTATTGAATTTGAAACATTTATATGTCTCCAAGGTTCTAGTAAAGTGTTGTGTATGGTTGATTGATCTTAATATGCGCGACATATATGGTTTTTGCTTTTACGTATTATCCGACTAACTATTCCACTACACCACGTCCTAGATTTAGAGACAGACAGCTGTCAGTAAAACTTGACTTTCACAGTCACATGGTCTGTCGGTAAAAGTCTGTGGCAGAGAGTCTGTCGCTAATTCCCCTAAACAGTGACATTTTGTCTATCGGTAATTCTATAGATATATAGCAACACGGTGTGTGTCGGTAATTTCATATCTATAGTCAGATCGTCTGTCGCTGATACTTCGCATAGGAGACTTAGAAAAAATTTCACGTGGTATTGCATTGTTCACAGCGTTGGCGCCAGATTCAATGCACATTGGCATCACATTTTCATTGGCCGCAAAAGCAAAACCCTAGCGATTAATTTGTCCTGTCCCCACACCGGCAGCCATGGCCTCCGCCCTAGATCTGCGTCCCACACTGCCCTCTCCCCACAGCCGCCCAGCACTCACTCCGCGCCCGCCCTCCGTCGCACCCTCCTTCCCCAAAATCGCCAAATCCCCAAAGCGCTCACCTCACCTCACGGGGAGGACCGAGGAAATGGCGGGGTCGGGAGTGGTGGGGCTCGATCTTGAGGCCGAGAGTGGTGCCGTGCCGGCCTCGGAGGAGGAGGTGGTAGTGAGGCGGCGGCGTAGTCGCGATGCGGATCTGCGGCTCACGCCCCATGCGGGCATCATTTCAAGCTCCGCATTGGACTAGGTGCGGATAAGAACTCCTCCGCATATTTCTCGGTGTTCTTCGCTCGCGTTCGTTGTTCTGTGGCGGAAGCTCGCTTCCTCTATTCTATTTTTTCACTGTGTTTTTCCTAGTTGGGGAGAGAAGATAGTAGGAGAACCGTACTTTCTTGCTAGAAAGCGGCGCAGCTTCATTTTCGATGGTTTCTGCGAAATAATTTTCCTTTCCTAGGCCTTTAGTCGACGCATGATTCCTCGACTGTTGAATTAATGTCGGTGGATTCAAGTTCGCGTTTTGTTTTTCTTAGCCGCGTAGTTTATAGCATTAAGCACTCCATTCTTGGTTAGTTTGTAGCTTCGCTGCGGCGGTGATCCGATTCGAGTGTGGAGCAAAATTTGTATGTGCACTGACTTATGTAATGTAGATTCGATTTGAAAGCTACAAGATCCTGTAATAAAAGTCGACCTTTGACTACTACATCTGAATTTTGACTAACCACGGGGAGACAAGATGAGATAGCCACCAGTTGCACTAGAAAATTGCGTGCTTGTCGAATCGAGAGGTCTGCAGCAATGTTCTGAAACGAATCGAGATGCCTTTTTGGTTTGTTTGGCACATGGAAGTCTAGAGTCATGCCCGGATCTCATCATTTGCGAGATTTTACGGGTAAGTAGAGCACAATGCTATTGATGAGAAGAGTGAGCGGAGGACAGACGAATCGGAATGATGAACGCAAAAATGTATCTTTGTTCAACGAACATATCATAGCCTCAAGATGCACTGAAAAACTACCTATGGAAAGTGGTAGTCCACTCCTTGTGTATGCCAACTTTCTCTTAAGAAATATAAATGCTAACTTTATTCATGCTAAGTGTTGTGATTTTTTAATTACGAGTGGTTGTGTGTGTCGTGAGGAAACTTCCTTATCTACTATTTCATACTTTATCTGAGAACAAGAATGAAGAAAAGAGTGGTTGGAAGGCACATGGAGAATCATTCTTTTCTTGTTTAATGCTTGTTAGTAGTTGGTTTCTGCTTGTGAGAAAATGGTGATAATCTCCACACGTGTTTTTGCAGGTCTAGTTGTCCCAAAATTGAGCTGTCGATTTTCATAAAGGCTCCTCATTGTGGGGAGGTCATTCTTGTCTTCACCTTCCTTATTTGTTGTCGCTTCTAGGCGGTGGTGGAGGGAGGAGAGGCGTGACATCAACCAAATGTTGGATGTAAGGCGCCAGATCTCAGGAAGCATCTTGTGCATTAAGGGCGGGCCGGGCGAAGGCGGGGAGGTGAAGGACAAGCCGGCGCCTCCTCTTGGATCATCTCCTAGGCGTCCCCTCCTGGAGCATCTCCTCTTGAGGCGGCTGAAGGACAGGGCACCCCATCTGTTGCTGTGAAGGGGGCAGAGCAGCGACGAAGAAGCCGCTCGAGCCGAGGTAATGTTCTTGCTTTTGATTTTCTGAGTTCATTCACTGGTCTACGAATTGAGCCCTTTGTGTTTGATCTAGATACTTGATGGTTGGATCTGCAGAGGGTGAAAACTTAATTTCGTTGATTACACTGAATTAGTTTCTATGGCCAAGCTTGTGTAGCAAACTGATTTACTAACTGGAAATTCCATTCTACTTCATTGCAAAGGAACTTTTCACTGGAAAATAATAAAAACCAAATGCACCAATAATGATTTTGATTACCTCGTCAGTTTCTGCATGATATGCACTATATCGGGCCTATTGTGCCTGTCAATCTCCATGCATCTCAATGCTATCTGCATGCATCCCATGACTTGTTGGCAATATGCCTCTAGTGAGGAACCACTCCATTTTGCTTGCAACCTGTTCCTCCAGTTTGCAAGTACCTGTGGAATCAAAATTTAAAGCAGGAACGGTGCTATACAAATGTGAATCATAGCATATCAATGGCCTGAGTTGTGCCACCATCTGCGTTAACATTACAAGATTATTTTTGTATAGAAGGTAAACTGATACAAAAGAAATCAGCGATCCTGAGGTTGAGAATAGCATGTTCAATGATTCTGTTTGCATCAACAACAAACATTAGGATGGAAATGAATAGAAGTTAAAAAGAACTGAAAATACTGAGGAGGGAGGTTAAAAAGAAACTGAAGGTAGATATAGAAATGAACTGAAATAAGTAATCGAAACATTTAATTATTTAAATAAGTAAAAAAAAGTTTTGGGTCTGTCAATTTTGGCATTTTGCAAGCATTAATTGGTGCATATTCAATCGAGATAACTTGGCATGTTTGCTTCTTTCAAAAGCGAGATAATATTATAGCTCTAGTACTGTTACTTTGTGCTTGGTTGCTACCTCTAGTAAAGAAGCATGGGTACTCTTGAGATATAGTTGTTTGTTTGCATAAATACATGGATGTTTGCTGCTATAGTAGATAAAATGAGCAAGTTTTTGTAGTTCATGTGTTATCCTGTAGTTTATCTTTACTCAAGAATTATATAACATTGGAGAGAATGCTATGTAGCTCTAGTTGCATGTTGCTGTTAACATTGGAGAGAATTATATAACATCCGACCAATATGTTGGATCTGTTGGTAGCCAATTAACTAGAGCTAGCTAGATTGATTAGTGCACCTTCTGCTACTTAATGGAATCTTTTGTAATCATGACAATTTCTAATCTATATAATTACTGATGTTACCTTATGGAGTATATGTTTTCATCCGGTGGTGGGCGCACACATGGGGCCACCATCCCTGCGGCCATGGCCGGCCCCGATTAATCCTACGAGCTAAGTACCCACTCCCTTCCTTCTTTCATGAATGATTTGAATGCTACTAGTCTAGATTGAATAGACAATGGTTGTAGATTTTATTATGCCGTCCTATGTTCCCATTTTATTTGTGAGTAGAAAGGTTTGCTCATTTGTGTATTGTCATGTCTCAGATGCATCATCATCATCTGAGATACCCATTTTTCCCCTGTTCTTTGGGTCGAAAATGGATGTGGATAGCTGATGACACGGGACAAGAGAAATTCTCCCCTATCCGCCGGTGTTTGGATCAAGATGGTGATGTTGATGCGGCTTGTATGGAAACTGTGGAGGAGCGACGATGATTTTCGGGAGGTAGAATGTGGATGTAAAGACAAGATTGAACATGATCTCATTTGGAAGTGAGAACGATGCAAATATCTCGATGTGCATGTAGTTGATGATATATGCTTCTCGACTGAAGGTATGAGTTATGTAGAAATGAAGCTCAATTGATGATTGCTATCTATTGTATGGCATGTGGAAGCATCCTTTACATCCTAAAAAGCATAAGCCTATAAATTCATTTGTGGAAGATCTTGATACGTACATGTTACGGGATTTTCAAATTTGACCTGTAATCAATTCATTTAAGACATTCCACGTGTGCATGTTTTTCTTAAATTTTGCTCTGTTCCTTATTAGATGTCGTTAGAGGATATGGTCAGTATTTTGCTTCGAATGTCTGTACTGTCTCCTTTGGTTTCAATTTGTAAGTGACTGTTCTTTTTTTTTGTTATGATTTTATATGAGTTTGCTACTATTGATTTGTTGTTACAACTACTTCTGTAGCTTTTAAAATTGAGATATATTGTGCCTAAATCATTCTGAATTTTGTTTAGCGATACATTTAAACATTTATGCATCTGTCTATAGTCCATACCATATAGCATTTAACTCATATCTATCCTGTTTGCATTTGGTGCTTAACCAAGATGATATGCTTAATTCCTACCAAGGTGACACATTCACTTTGTTTCTGCAGAATTTGTTCTTTCTCATATCTTGGAGATGTGTTTGAATTTGATCTTGAAATTTTGCAAAGATATAGTTTGTTTTTTTTTTTGGAGAAATTTTGGAGATTTTCACTCTTGCTTTTCACTGATTCTAAATACTTAGCTGGTTTTCACAGAATTTGGCTTTCTCGAAAAGCATTTTGGTCGATTAAACTGGTCGAAAATCGATTGTTTATATGCGATTAAGGGCCCGATTGATGAAGCTTCTCGGATGCAACAATGCAAACAAAGAAGTTGCAGAATCGAGTCTGCTGCAGATGATCTCTGGGAAAAGTCTGAATGCCATTAAAGGTGCACAAGACAAGATACGACTTGCGGTAAACGAAAGGAGTCAATCGTTCTGATTGCAACTATTAGAAGACATAGCTAACCGACTTAAAGAAATCAAGGATCTTTGCGAAGCGAGGCAACACTTGCAATGTGCTTCTCCTAAAAATTCCAAGAAAAGCTAGGTCAAGACTAATTACTACATGCAATTATCTTTAGTTGCTTACTTTCTTGAAATATGTTTTTTTCCTTGGTGCCGTTTGTAGCTTAACTAATTTTTTGGTGATGCATCGATGAGACATCACAAATGACGTCTGGTAGAAGTGATAATCTATATCTACAAAGGCCACACAGGTCCTTGGGGCCTATCCAATAAGGCAGCTTATTAAGTTTGTAGCCTTTTAATCCAATATGTAAACTTAGATAGGGCCCAGAAGTTCTTTGAATAAACCTAGATTATGTAAGATTTTGCAAACATAAAATAAGCTGGCATCATATTTGATAAATCTGAAAAGCTGTTTTGGTGCATCTAGCCTTTTAGTCTTCATAAAATTGTTGGATCTTAAGCCACCTATGATTCATATTCTTTGTGGAACAACAGTTATTAACCTTACATCTTATCCTTAGCTTAAGTTTGTGGAATTAATATTATACTTCCTAGGTATAATTTTTTGCATTAGGTTGCGCTATATGGATAGTGTTGCATGTTCTACTCAAATGTCTCCACGAATAATGGAAGTGATTTTTCTGAATCTTAGGAGGCAGGTATGAAGCTATTGATAAAATGTGGACAGATAATGTAGCAGCAACTTCATCAAGTATAGTGATGGAAGATGCTTTGAGCAAGATAAAGTGAGCAATTCTGTCACAAGACTCCAAATTGGCGATTGGTATCGAGGAGCTATTGGAACTTCTATGAACACTTGGGGAAGGCTATAGGCTTTCTTGCTTGTTCCTTCATCCCTTAGATCATCAATGGCGCTTTTTTGTTTGTTCATGAATTGCTACATTAGCTGCCGGTGTTGATGTAAAAAGATGGTCTTGGACTTGTATCTTAATATAATTGGAATGGAATGAATTCTATTTGATATTCTTGAGTGATAATGTGTGGATGTTTAGTTGTGGTGTTATGATTGTTGATCTCGATTGGAGTATATGTTTTCATCTGTTGAAAGTATTAGCAAGAATCTTGCAGTGGTTAGTCATATGTTATAAGTGCTTAAAAAAATGGAAAATTAATTTTAGCGTCACCACATCTGTCGGTAAAAGCTTTGTCTGTCGGTAAAAGGTGTCTGTCGGTAAAGATTTGTCCGTCGGTAAAAGTAGTAAATCAAAGGCAAACGCGGTGCATCCGGTAAAGAGTTGTGCTGTCGCTAAAAGTCTTTACCGGCGGGACTTACACCGCACTTTTTTCTGTCGGTAAAGATTTACCGGACATCTTTGCGCTATAGGTGACTTTTAGCGACAGACAACCGCTGTCGTATATTTAGGGCATGGTGTAGTGTTAAGTAACGAGACTAATCGTATCCGAACGATCTGTATTAAGCTCCGTATTCGCGACAAAGTGATTCAGTATTCGTATTCGAATCCGGCACTTTGTCAAATATCGATTCTATATCCGACAAAAATTTGGAATAGGATACGGAATGAGCGAAATCCGTCCGTATCCGATCCGTTTGCACCCCTACCTCTGATGTCCGACGTATCCAAAGCTGCGTCGTGTCACTCTGCAACAAAATTTTTTATTAGCTAAAAAGGCACTACATATATATACTGTAACGGTCTAATGCACAATGGGTACAAGATCAACGTTGAACAGGATCAAACAGTTATCCAGATCTGTGTCAAGGGCACTAATGACAGGAACTCTAGCTAGCAGCCTAGCAGGCAACAAGAAATTGAAAGTCCATTCAATAGCCGAAAGAGCCAGTACAGTACTAGGCCTGAGAAACCGCGAACCATCCCGGTGGGCTGATGCCGGGCACGTCGTCGCGCTGCGGAACGGCAACACGGCCAGTCGGCCACGGAAGGCGTGAGGCACGGCCGGCGGACGGTGTCCAGATCTGCTGCGGCGCGGCAACTTCACTGCACGGCCGCGGCGGGCGAGGGTGGCAGCAGGCAAGTCAGCTAGCAAGCGCGCCAGAGCTGACCACAGAGGTGGAACTGTAGCCGAGGTGTGGGTGGACTGAAGCCCCACCTCTGACCCAACAAGTCTCTTATACCCTCCTCAAATAAGTTCAATAAAACAATCCAGTACTAACCTAAGTAATCTCTCAATTTTTTATCCTTCGTATTGTTATACATTTACATTATATGTGATTGTTAAACAAATATTTGCAAACATAGGAGAAACAGTCCGGTTCCAAGTTGCCAAATGGAGCCTAAATACGGTTAGCTTGTTAACTTTTTGATGTCTTAGTCTTAACTCCTCTTCTTTTAATTTCCTAGAAACTGGCTGACCGGACGGTCCATCTGAGCTGTTGCGCCTTCACACCTGTGCCAAACAAACCGCGCCGGGGAGACAGAGGTCGGCCGCTCGGCCACACCTTGCGGCCTGAGCCTGAAAACGAGGGCTGTACAGGATCGAAGCTTCCTCAATGGCTGACGGTCCGGGAGCTGCATGCTCTGCCGCTCAGGTTGAGATGGGATGGGACGCGACAAAGTAGAAGGAAAATTGACTAAAGAAATTGTGTTGGGTCTTGCTTAAGCCACCCAAATAGTGGGAAATCATGATAGTAGCGAAAAAAATCCACATAAATAACCTATCGAGTATATGTTTGATGAAAAAAAGTTCGATCTGGTCATCGTCCTGAAGTACAACGTGTCAAATCGCTAGTTTGTAGGAAGAACAGACTAGTGCAATTCACTAACAATTAACTACCATAGCAGTCAGCATGCTGACGAAGTATATCACCCAATTCGTTCATCAGCGGCGTAAAAACACAAAGCAACTGAGGCTACAACCAAGTTTTCACGAAAAAAATTACGCTAAATTAGAGAAATTTTTTGGTACTATAGGTAGTATCTAGTTAGTACAAATCAAATTTAACTGTTAATTTGTTAAAGATATTTTTACTACTTTAATATCAGAGAAATATAATAAATCTTAGCTAATTTAATACATTAAATAAAAAAAGAATGAACAATAGTGTTGAATTTATTGACTGTAAGAGACCTATCGACTGTAAAAAGCTCAAAAATTAACATTTGCGCTTGGTCATAAACCCTCATTTAGCTTTAAATGCCCTAAACCTGTCAAGATATTCTCGGAGTGCGGGCAATCGGTAGTGTGTTTTGTCACGTCCGCTCGGCACAAGGAGGCACGTCGGATCGTCGAGTTATTACGAATTTATAATACTAACAAATAATTTATAATAAAAAGAACATATATTTATATACTAAAAAAATCATGTGTATTAACTAGAGAGCGTTGGTGCCGCTTGACCATGGCCCATACATTGTAGATTTGTCCCTGGAAAGCGTGCGAGCTCCTCCCTATCCGAAAATTCCATGACGGAGCCCTGCCCTTTCTTGCGCAACGCATCCATGCAGACGATGCACACTATCACCGTCTCTTCGTCAAGATCACCCCTCGTCCCCTCCTGCCCCGGTCGTCCTCCGTCGCCGTTGCTGCCTTTTTCTTACACGCCATCAGAAGCGTCTTGGCTCACTGAGTATGACGTTGGCGCACGTTCAGAATGAAAGAGATGGTGTAGCTACTGTCCCTGCCGCTGTAGGCACATAGCGAGCTTGATTGGGCACGATGGATTCCCACTCATCGTCGACGAGACCAAGATCTTGAAGCTATGGCATCTCCATCAGCATATAGTGGATGGCTCTGTGGCAGTCGTCTTCGCTCGGGGGCTCACCGATGAGGAGAGTCACCACTATGTCGTCCTCGTGCCCACGGTTTGTCCGATTGACCACAATCCCATGTGGCTGTTGTCTCCTACCCATATTTACCTAAGGAAAAACACTATATAACAACTCAAACTTTGCTTAAAAACCCGTTTTACACCGTAAACTACGAAATCAGACATTGCATCTTCCGAACTATGCAATTCGGTTCAAATAGCACCATGATCTCATAGGGTGGAAAAAAACTTCGCGAGTTTACTATGAAACTTGACTTCGGAGTCGAGTTGAGTTGGGTTTTGAACTTGTTAAGATATCGAGTTAAACACGAGCTAACGAGCTTAACGGTTATAAATCAGTATAGTGGATTCTTTTTCCCCATTTCACATCCGATTCCCCAATTCCCAGCTTGTGATGCCTATGCTTCCGACACCTTCGAGATCCTCTCCTCTGCCGAAGCATCATAACGAGCTTGCTATCGAGCCAACTCGAAGTTTTTAACGAAGTCGAGTCAAGTTGAGTTTTCAGATGAATGAGTCGAGTCGAGTTGGCTCGTTTCTTAGATGCTCGAGTTGGCTCGATATCCAGCCCTAGTTTCATATAGTGGTATTGACCGTGTGATGTGATGAATAAACGATTTTGCTATGTAAGATAGTCAAGTTTAGATGAGTAACAGGTGGGATTCCTAGAGACTTCTCTTCCAAATTGAAATAGAGATGGATGGTGAACTGTGGAAGCATGATTGAAAGTTCGGTGGGGAAATAGCCCATATAGGCCCTATTTATTATTGACATAACTTATTCAACATGTCATCTTACATGATAAAACCGTTTACTTATTATACCACATAAGCAATACCACTATATAAAATTAGGTTAGAGTGTTATTTAAACTGTACTACAAAGTGTAGAAAGTCAAATGATTGATTTTATGATTTAAAGTGCTAGATGAACTTTCATCTAAAGTTCATGGTGTTATGTGGACTTCTTCTTTCACTCAATTGAGGCACATCACGTGGAATAACAATTGCACATATAAGAACTCATCCCTTATCTAGCTTTTTGAACTTTTTTTTTTTACAAATCTAGCCCTCTCTCATGCACACATTGGCAAAATTGTTCCACTCTCTTCCGCACACCGCAAAAAGTGCGGCAGACTAAATATTTCCCTTGCAGCGCTTAGGAAGCGTGGAAGCTTTCCGGTGCCGTGGCAACGTGCGTGAGCAACGTCGGCCACCCGCGACAGAAGAGCCTCCACGCTACCCCGCCGTGGTAGTGAGGCTCACCTTCGGGCCTGCCCACCCACACACACCCGCGCTCCCTCACTCCGTTAGCTGCTCTCGTGCTCACGGGCGTTGCCATGGTGCTGGCAAGCTTTTGTACTCACCAAACATGACAGGGGATATATATCGTCTGGCTCATCTTCTATAATAGAGAGGAGACTAAATTTATAAACACGTGAACAAGAAAGCAAGGTTTGCCAAAAAGAAAAAAGAAAAAAAAAGAGCGCTCTAGAAGAACATATAAGCCAAGATTTCCATTGAGAACCGTGGGCCATTGCTCTCGCTCGGCTTAGTCCGCGAGGAGAAGCATATCGTCTGCGCCTCAACTCAACACTTGGCTGGTGATTCATCCTGTCGCTGCGCCGCCATTAATATCTAATCTATTGAAGCGGTAAGGATCCCTGCGCGCTCAGAGCAGAGAGCCAGCTCAGAAAATTTGCGGAATAGCCCTCTGTGAATTCCGAGATCACTTAGGGTGTGTTTGGTAGAGCTCCATATTCCAGATTCGTGGATCCTGAAATCAAAAATTGTAGGCTAAAATAAAGTGAATTAAGTTTATATTTTTTATTAAGATGTTTAGATAGATCATATTGTAAACATTTTAATGTACTCAAAAATATAACTTAATTCACTTTATTTTAGCCTAAAATTTTCAAATTTCATGATTCTCGAATCTGGAGCTCTCGCCAAATAGGCCCTTAGGCATCACCGGCTCTTTTGCATAACAAACGAGGGATGGCAATTGTACCGTGGATTCGAATACCATGGGTTTTGCACCGATCGGGTTGGGTTACGGTCAAGAATTTTACGTCCAATCTGGATTGGTCAGTCGATGAAATGGGTTGGTCGGGTTCGGATTTTAATTTTCACCGCGGTACCATCGGGGGTCTGAAATACCGCGACATACCCATCGGGTTCGATGAGTGGGGTTTGGGGTCGGATTGGTACTAAAGCTAGGGTTTGGGGTCTAATCGGGTATAAGAGGTTAAGTCGAGTTTTTGGGTTTGGGTTTCTTGTTGGTGCGGTTTTGCAAAACCCACACCGACCCAATCTATTACCACCCATACTACACAAACTGCTTGCACCGCCGGGTTTGGGTTCGGGTATAGTTTTTTACCCGATAAGGTATTCGGATTCGGGTCGGGTTTTTCATTTCGGGTTTCAGGTCGGGTCGGGTGCCATCCCTACAAACGGGCCATGACCTTTTGAAAAAATCTTTACAATTCAAGAAAATTACGTCCAATTCTGGACCAAAATTCGTCCGATGTGACGTAGCGCTTGATTCTATCTAGTTACTGTTGACACTGGACGGGAGAAGAGAACAAAGATCATGCACCTAGCAATGATTAACCTTTTTTTTACTTCTTTCCTCTAACCTAAAAGTTAAAATGTCGAGGTCTAAATAAATAGGTATCTTTTTAATTAGATTTTTAAAATTTATAAGTCTATATATAACTTAAAAACAAAAGGTCACTAAAGTTATGTAGACTAATGTCACTAAAGTTATGATAAAATTAACAAAATCTATTGTGTATATAAGTGTACTTATTTTAAACTATTTAAACCAAAGAAACTGAATTTAAATTATAAGTTAAAAGGATTAAACCTAAACAAACATAAATACAGTCCAGCTTCGGATTGGAGAGGGCACTTTTTTTAGGGGAATTGGAAACGGCACTTCACACATCATTTGCAGCAACTTTGGTCGGCCCAGTCATTAGAGCTTCCGCTACCTCGGCTCGATGGTCAGGCCCAGATTCGGATTTGGTTTTTAAGAGAAAATCTTTGCTGGGCTTAGTTTTCGGTACTGGTCAGCCCATCAGCAAAACAGTACCATTATCCTTCCTTCTCGTCCACCGACACATACAAGTTAGCTAGGTCTTAAAGTGAGCGAAAAGGTAAGTAACTAATATTTATTCTTTATTTATATTGTAATATCTGTGTAACTTAAAAAAAATATAGAAACACCTCTCAATATATGTAAGGATGGCCGAAACGGTGTGAAGTTTAATTTGCGTGACGTACTTCTATATGCCTGCATGTGTTTCATGAGGCCCAGACCTGGCCATATTGGCGTTGTGCAGTAGAACGCTCGCACATGTAGTCAGTGTGCACATTCTACAGAAAATGTATGTATGTATGTTCATATATGTATGTTTATGGGCAAACATCTGGACTTCAGACTTTCAGCACTAATTCACTCAATGCTCGAATTTTTTCAAATAATACATCTTTAAATAATTTTATAAAAGTACCTATAAAAATTTTATCTCTGTCATTAAATGAAATAGTGATATAGCTTCTTTTGTCAAACGATGTCGTTGATTAAATTAGACTGATAGGTTATTTTATCGCAGATTCATTTGATCGATAGGCAGACGAAAGAGCTTATGTCGCCTTCTATTTCTGTATTTTTTAGGTACTTTTTGTAAGTTATTTAAAGAATGTATTATTAGAGAGAGGTGTGTGTTCTGAGTAGTCTGAGTTCTGACTACCCAATTGGAACGATGCCTACTAACCAAGTGAGAGAGAGAGAGTTCTGAGTCTTCTGACTACCAATTGGAACGATGCCTACTAACCAAGTAACCAACTAGGCAGGCAAGTGTATTAGGCCATGTTTGGATGGACTAGAGCTAATTGTTAGTTGGCTAATGGCTAGAGCTAATAATTAGTTCATCTAAAATTAGTTCATGGCTGTTTGGATACATGGCTAATGGTTGGGCTAATTTCTTTGAAAAGTCATGTCTACCTCTCATAATATGTCTACCCCTCAAAATGGCGAGGGTATTTCAGACTTTTCGTAGCGTGTTATATGTTTTTAGTCCAAATTAGCTCCCACCCACCAACTAATAGACTAATTGTTAGTTGAGGGGTTGGCTAAAAATTAGCCCACCTATTAGTCTTCCTGTTTGGATAGACTAGAACTAATTTTTAGCTGACTAAAAATTAGTCCAGGGATCCAAACATGGCCTTAGCACCCAAACATTGGATCCGCTGTTCCATGGGTAAACATTCATTGTGGATCTAGAAAGTTTAGCTGGGTCTTTTCTCTTAGCTATAGATAATTAGAGGTACTATTATGGTGGGAAACTTCTATAGATTTTTTATCTTCTGTGAATAGTATCCCTTTATTGAAGTACTTTGATATATAAATTCTTGATCGCCGACGATCTCTAGCATGTAGCGTAGAATAGGATCCTTTTTTTTCCCAAAAATGCAAAATTTGCAAAATAGAATCCTATAAAATTATGGGTCTGGCATACAAAGTAATATTAAGATCTCTTTATATACAACGCGCTCTCTAGCGCTCATAGAGTTGGAAAACCTTTACAATAAGGAGTTCACTGTGGAGTTAGGGTATAAAATTTCGCCGAATTTTGACGAAATTTCAGATTTCAGAACAGGGCGAAATTTAAAGTACCGGATGAATTGAAAATTTTGAATTTGCTACAGTAATTTCAGAAATTTTGACGTAATTTCAAGTTTTGAAACCGGATTTAGATGTTTTAGGGCCGGATTTGATCGGAATTAGTCCAATAACCCTTAAGAAAGTCATTTTACATGAAAATTTGTTGAAAAACTAAAATTTTGAGACATTTGAAATTTTGGGCAGAAACACTGTCAGATTTTTTATAAAATTTTACAAGCTTCATAATGATTTGAAAAATTTATGATACCATATTTAGTAGTTAGGATCATACAAAAAAAATTTCAAAATAATTTAACTTCATTTGTTATCTTTAAAAAATCAAAAACAGAATGGACATAATTGGGACAGTAAACTTGTTAGATTTTTGTAAATTTTCTCGGGTGTGATCATGATCTAAAACTTTTATTACAGATTAAGAATTACCTCATTACCATTCTGTAAAATTTTTAAAAAAATTCAACTTTTTTTGTTTGGTCAATAAAATCTATAAAACCATTGAACTTCATTTGTTATACTATATTGCAAAAACCAAAAGAGAAAGAACATAAATGCTACTGTGCCTTGTAAGAATTTTATAATTTCACTGGAGTGTGATCATGATTCAAAATTTTTATGAGATCTTAAAAACTTTCTTATCACTCTTCTATAAAATTTTTTACAAATTTTAAACCTTCTTTTATTGCTAAAACAAATCTATGTATTGAATATCAGGCTTTTATCAGAACGTAGCACTGTTAAAATTTTTAGAACATCTTCAAGCATGATAATCATATGAAATTTTCCAACGTGGTTTGGACTATTTTTCATTCCGTTCAAATTTGCCGTAAGGCTTTTATTAGGATAGTAGCACTACCGAATTTGTAAAATTTTTGATTCTTGATCACCATCCAAAAATTTTATGAAAATATTAGTGATTCATCAAAATCGTGCACAAAAAAATTCAAAATTTTCTAATGTCGTTTGTATCATTTTTCATCCGGTTCAAATTTGCCAGTCAACGTTTCATCTGCATAGTACCATTGTTTGAATTTTTAAAAATTACACAGACTTGACAATCATCTAAAAATTTTATGAGAACATCTCTGATGTGTCAGAAACCTTAAAAAAATTTAAATTTTTTGACATTGTTTGAACCATTTTTTGGTCAGTACAATTTCGCCGAAATTTCGGTAGCAAAAAAAATGGATTTGAATTTTGAACAGATTTCGTCCGAAATAACAAAATTTTGCCAAAATTTTGGATTTCGGTCGTGGGTGAAATTTTGTTCAAAACGAAATTCGAATCCTTGCATGGAGTGTGTTTTTTCTTATCAACAATTCAACATAGAAGCGGCCTAAGGCCGATCGCATATGGCAGCATTCAAATCAAATTTCACAATAAGACCAATGCTTCTAATAATGATATGCTATCTGTGCGACAAGCGTCAATGAGTTAACAGTGTCAGTAAAGGGAGCCTTGCCGCATGCGAATCTCATCATTCTTAGCATCTCTCGAGACAATTTTTACCAGCTAGTGCGCTTCTACGCCGATCCTCACTTCGCAACTTGACACTTGTTGTCGGACAGCATTATACTTCAGAAAACATTTTACTCGAGTGAGAGGTGCTCGTACTTTTCTTTTTAATAATTGTATAACTATTAAAGCATACATAAAGGGTAGATATATTAAGCACACATGATGTACAATACAAAACAGCTTTGCGCTTAACGACTTGATGCTAAAACTGCTGGACTATGTCTCCAAAACATTTCTTCCAGGAATGGTGCCCACAAACTTTATTGTGAAATGCAATTAACCCTAACACATGGTGCTTTTTGAGCTCTTCGATCCAACTTTCTTCTGCCATTGGGGTGCTTGAATTTAATACAGTCCATCATAGAACAATGTACCAACAAACCTTCTGTCTACACCTGAGAGCAATCAAAAGACCCAACTGCTCAGAATGTGTTGGACTTCTTTACCCAAGATGATACACCAAGTTGGAAGCATATGAGCCATCCTTGCTTGTTTCGGTGTTATATATCTTCCCCTCATCTTCAGTCCCAAAAACTTCCACCAGATGGCTGTCGTTCGGCACGGAAAGCGAGCCAATTTGACGTGTCTGTAGTGCAAAATCATCGGACATTGCGACTGATGCTTTGTTAACTATTCGAGATTGTTTTAGCAGACACATATATAGTACCTGCCTATTAGGATTTAGGACCGTACTGACAACTATAAGGATTTTCCCTTCCTCTCCCTCTTTAAGGAAGCTGGATAAGACTGAGTTTCAAGTGTAAATGTGAGTACAGAATACTGTCATATTTGAATAGCTCAAACTTGTAGTTATCACAAGCAGATGAATCTACAGTATAGAATACTATGTCTTTCTGGTTTGATGATATTAAGTTTATAATTCAAGAGGCATCAATTCCGATGTAAAGTAACAATTGTAGGCCATTAAACCCCCTAAACAGGTCAGCTTTTAAGTAGCCTTTGGTATAAGTTAGAAGTTACATATAACTGCAAAAGCCAAAAGCAGGGTAGAACGTTCTTTTGTAGCTTATTGTGGAGAGAAATTAGCTGTTTGCTAAACAACATCTCATAAAAAACTACTGTTGCTTTTCAACCTAGAAAGTCAAAAAACATATTTTAGGAATAGTTATAGCTTCCTCACACAGGCCAGTATTATACAGGAGTAGTAGTTTATAGCACGTCCTATTAAATTCATTAAAGGCCTAGGCGGTTTTTGGATTCCAAATCAGGCCATCAATTACTTACAATTTAGGATCGACTTAATCTACAAAAGGCTGTACAAAAAATTAAACCATTCTATTGTCAAACTCTTCAGTAATTCTAGAAAATAAATCAACGTAGACATCATATTTGAACAAAATTAGATGGGAACGCCTAGGGATTGGACGTATCGGCACAACATCGCTAAATAATACGTACAACGATTGTAATTAACACGTGCAACAAATTGCGAAAAAAGAAGTACAATGTCCTCAAAATTTGGAAAACTATAAAAATTCTCACTAAAAATAGATGAAAACTACAAGTACAGAACCGAGATATGGTTTAAAACTAGTTTAGATATTGAAAATGACCATACTACGCTACAACATTTTAAACTTCTAGATGCAACAAATTCGAAAACACACTGGCAACAACTGAAAAGAGATGCATCAATTTCCTTGATGCAACAATTCGATATCTCTAATGCAACAAAAAATAAACTTTAATGCAACAAATCAAAATAAACCAATTGTTCCATGACTTCACTTTCTCTCGCTCCAAACACTAGATACGTCGCTACCAGGCAATCCCCGTTCATTCCACACCTTCATCTTCTCCCACCCAAAGCCCTGATCTATACACCACCACTCGGACAACGCTGTGCAAAAGCCTCATCGTGGAGCTTCCTTTGTGCCCACACCGCCACCCTGCCGGTGGTGACCACCATGCCAGGCTAGTTCATCGAACAAAACCCTAGATATCCTTTTAAATTAAATTGAAACCTTTTGAATTTCAGTCAGAAGTTTGAAATCCCCTCTTTTATGGGTGAAAGCTTTTGAATCTCAATTGAAGTTCCGATTTGAAAAAAATGTTTACAAGAAAAGCCTATAAGAGGACAAGGTCATGCCCATGGCACCGATGGTTGAGCTCATAGTTGGAGAAGATGGGGGCAAGCTCAGAGCTAACATGCTTAGATTTGGTTGTGCCACAACTCAATGATTTGTTGTAGGCCCTCTATTTGCCAAACCGTCGTGCAGCTCCCTCCAATCTGCATAGGTCCGACGCTCCCCTCCCCAAGCTCCTCCAGTGCGCCATCTTGACTTTGGGGGGGGTTGAGAGTTGTGCACAACAGCTAGCAAAGAGGTAGAGCAATAGTTTTAGAAGGGACAGAGCAGGATGGAGCACAACAAGAAAGCAAACAAGTAGGTGGAGTGGGGAAAGTAGAGGTGAGGCGTCCAATAAAAGTTTCTCATTCCGAACAGCTATATGCTATCATTTCCCAAATTATATATAAATATATAGCTAGCAAATTCAGAACAAATGTTGCTAGAAATGCGCTGTATATGCATTATGTAGACAGGGTGCTTCCAGCAATTATTAGGCATAATTTGTACGCTCCGTTATGCAATTTGAAAGGCTAAAATCAATTATACTTGAATACATACATTAATTGGGCGCCAAACAAATTGAAATATTTTGAAGTGCACATCCATTTCATGCAACAAACTATGAGGATGTATGGTACAACTTAGGTACAAATACGACGCGCGTAGAACTCACGCATGAACACATATATACTTGCATAAACAAGCTACAAAGCTAGTTCACATCATGAACAAAGGCAACAAGCAGAAGAAATATAACCATGCATGAGCATGACGTGATTATATAGATAGAGATTGTTGCAGTCTCAACGTCAGATCAAGATAGCTTTGTGGAAGAATAGCCCACGCCTCCATCCATGGTTAATTTCTGTCATGCTCGTTGCTGCCCATAAAGATGGACAGTTCAGCCGTCACTTCGATCTGGATGGCCCTGCTGCCGTTGTTCAGCGACGCCGCGAGCTCCTCGCCCTCGCGGTACCTCTGCAGGTACCTGTGCATCGCGTCCGCGTAGTGGTCGAGGCCGAGGGTCCGCATGGCGTGGCAAATGTCGTCGCCGTTGACTGTCTTGCGCTGCTCCCGGCGGCACCGGTCGGAGGCCTCGCCGGTGACGAAGCTGATGAACTCCGTGGCGCACTCCTGGATGGTCTCCTTGGCGTGCTTCGATATCTTGGCCTGCGGCGGGAGCCCGCCCTTCATGATCCGCCCGACGTTGGCAATCGGCAGAAAGTTGCCTTGCCCATTCACGCACCCGTCGCCATCTCTAGAGGTTGAGGTTGATGGCTTAGGAAGGCTTTGGAGTTGGAAGGGCGCCAATTGGCCAAAACCGGAGAAATAAAAACCCTCACTCATCTCTCGGATGGGTAAGTTACGTATGTGATCTTCTTACAACAAACTATGTAGTCTCATGCCTGACACGGATATAACAAAGTCCTTAGTACTGATATTATGCATGATACCAATATAACAACCTTTTTAGTACTGATATTGTCCGTGGTGAGAAGGGCTAGCTCTATTTATATATAGAAAGCTGAGGTTTTTCGCTTTATTTATTGATTTCCTCGATCCGCTAAAAAAAGTGTAGAATGTTATGTAGTGGTGTTGGGCTAGTGTTACCGACCGCACCATGTGGATTAATGATTCCTTTGTTTTTTAAATGCACGGTGTAGAATTTATTCGCCTATTCAATTGTAAATATCCAACTTGTTTGGGAAAGAAGTTTTTTTGAACACTTTCAGCTACAAGTATATCACGCATGCATATCTTTTGAGCAAAATGGCTAATAAGAGAATATTCTTGACATGCAAGTTTTTGATCGTGCATGTGCCTTCTGTCAATCGAAGCTTGACAATTAACAGGGTATGCACACATAGGCCAACAATTTATACTACTTTTAACTTGTCAGTGAACTTACTGCCTTTGTGAACATCATGATTACATGATAGTAAGAGAGTTAGCCAGTACAGTTTACGTTTGCATCGATCAATCACAATAGTTAACAAGACCATTAATTGGAATGTCGTATAAAAAAGTATCAAACAACACAATGATATATAGGTTCAGCAAGACGTACGTACTGCAAATATAAGCATATGCATGCTGGTGTCCGAAGGGTATGATAACAGAGTTGCGGTGGCTGGTATATATACAGTATGTATCTTCAGCTGACGCCGTTTGGAAGAATAGTAATAAATCAATGAAAACATATCTACACATCTCGACGCCAAATTGGCTATACAGCTATACTGTATATGCCCATATATTCCCGAGTTACCCAATCACACTAATTGAAGTCAAGAACACTGCCCATATATAGACACACACAAAATAAATACTGTGGATGCATATGCAAGTTGGACACGGTTCCTGTGTAGTCCACTAGAGACTTCAACTTAAGCATCTCCGTGAGCATGGGCCGTCCGATCGATGTAACGGACGGTCCGAATCGGCTAAAAAAATTGCTATAGTAACTTACTACAATGAAAATTTGACTCAGTACTCTTGCTACAGTATTTTATCGAAGATCTAACCGTCGCTTTTTGATCGGACAGACCCGTGAGACTGCTTAAGTTGTAGTCCCACCGCGTGCATGCAAGTTGATGCTAACATGTGCATGACAGTACTAAGTTATGTGTAGAACTGTAGAGGAATAAGCTTTTGGCACTGCTAGCTAGCTAAGTAATCGTAGCCATGGCCAATGAGCTGCCGTTCTTTACGCCGGTGATGGATGCCCTTGGCAGGCGACACCTGCCGACAAGCCGTGCGGCCCTCGCATGGTGACGATCATGATTTCCAGCACCGCGGCACGTGGCCGTGGATCCCGGCGAATCAATGTCGAGAGGAGAGCTAGCGCACACACCATACACTACCATACTCTAGCTTGCAAAGACGACATGGGCAAGCCCAGTGGAGGCTGTAGTAAGCCACTTGATCGCATATATAGAAGGCTAAAAATTTGCAGCTTTCTCAAGCAAACACACCTAAAGGGGATAAGCAATGCTACAGAATAAGCTAGCCAATTAGGAGTAGTTCAGCTTTTGATGATGACTCTGCTGCTGCTGCTGCTGTTCTTACTGTTCCCCAGGATGCCTCTGCAGCTCCTGCTGCTGCTGCTGCTATTCTTGCTGTTCCCCAGGATGCTCCCCCATTGGATGGAACCATCCTTGAATAGTTTAATTTACTTGCATTTTTCATAGATATGATAAAGTACCATGTTCGGATATTGAATCAGGAGGCTTTCAACATATATGATCATGCAGTGGCAATGTGGTATATTGCTGCCAATTGGATAAACCATGTCATTTGTGCTGCACATTGTGCAGTTGTCTCAACGGGATGTTTTTGTGTTAATGTGATTTTGCTGCATGCCTCTTGTTCTGGAGCAGAGAAACAAGAGCTTGTGTATTACTCATATATCCACGAAGACTCAATTTTTTTGGTCCCACGAGAAATCTGACGAGGAGACGTGGGAATGGTACTAGTATGTTTGACAGACCTGCAGCAGTTTTGTAAGTTAGTGCCACAAGACAATGTTGGAGCGTCGGCAGCTGATTAAATTTAGCAATTATTCGTGATCATTTCAGCAGTTATTACTCGAAGTGTCCACCCGGCTACGTAGGATATTTCACAATTGTTTTGCTCCATGATTTCACATGAAAATAAATAGGAAGCCCAAGTTTTTACAGGCTTTTTTTCCACGATTGTTCTCTGGGCATAAAAATGTACGTAGGTCTGAAGATCAGATAGCTACTAGTAGAATCAATAGTACATACAGAGGGTACCAATATAAAGATCGAGGAGCAGTATAGCGATATAGGGGCTGTTTGGTTGCCGTCTCGTATGAGTTTGGTCGTGAGAGTCTGCATCGCTCTAACCTGGCTTCGGGGATACCGTTATGGAGCTCGTTTCCCACAAACCTGGCTACAAGTGCTTTGTGCATCGTGCTGGGTCTAACTTCACACCACGCGCAGGCAACCAAACAGTCATCTTGCATGCATGGGTGCAGACTCATGCGATACAACGAGCAACCAAACGCTAATTCTCTGGCTCCTACGAGTCTGACTACGTGAAACCAGACAGCCACCAAACAGCCCCATAGTAACTTAAATCATTCAGCTACTGGTACTCCATATAATTAAGAAGTAGCTTAACTTAGACCAAATAAATACTTAAATCACAACATACTAGCTAGGGACGGTTAGCTATGAAGTCAAGCATATACTATATAGATAATTTTTTTAGTTAACAGCAAAACATTGGACAGTAAAGTAGCTAGTCGCCTCTCTATATATCTTCATTTTTGATCGATACAATATATATGTAAGAAAACTATTGTTCAACTAATTAAATTTCACAAACTCACTAAGGTCACATTCATTTTTGTACTCAATAAACAATAAAAGGTAATTACTGTATCTACAATGGGCCCAAAATATAATGCCGAGATCATTCAACATATTGCAAATGATTTCGGGTGGGCTCTAACTTACCTAGAATAGTTATATGATTATCATGTTATAGTTCCACCTAGAAACTTGGTTGTGTATATATATTCACATTACTCAAAAAAAATTAAAACAAATAGGAGAGCGGCAATACGAGATTAATTACTATGTAAGTTCCATCTCGTCAGTTCGCAGTGTATTTGCCAAAAATATATATGAGATAGATACATGTCAATATATACGTACACACTAGCTAGGCCAACGATATTCCATACTATATGTATGTACTACCGGGTGTATGTAATCTCACCAATCAATGCGTGATTTATCAAAATAATTAGAGCATGCAGCTTAGTTTAAGAAAGTTGTTATGCATGCATGCATGCAATCTTGGCAAAATCAACGGACAGGAGTTATAAGAGTACATACTCCTCAGAGTACAAAATGGGTTCCTATGTATATATACATGAGGGCTCTCATGTGTGTAATAATGACCCAAATTGCGGACAGAGAGAAAAAAAAGTTTCCCTGCATTGGTGATTTGCGTTTGACTAGGGTTATGTTCCAGCAAAAACAATCTAACTAGGAGTACTCTAGCACATCCGCTACACCCGATTCGGTGCTGACTTCCCTAGCTCGAAACAGCCGCTACATATAGTACATTTATGCGTATCTTTGTGAAGCAGAAATTCAATAATTTCAACAAAAAGCATGTGCTATATATTATTGTACTATATATATATATATGCGAGCGTGCCAAAATAGAATTTTTTATTAAATAACCCTCTTTTCAATTTGTTTTTATTAGTAGCCCCTCGCTAACTTTATTTTCAAATCTTGCTCTAGTGACATTGTGACAAGATAATATTATGACACCACAGGATAAGTCTAGTTAAGTAACCGTTCTTCTATGCAACTGGTGGTGGTGTGACCAAATAACACTACCACGCCATTAGTGGTGAAGTGGTAGGACTTGGTCTTGATATGGTGATTGGCGTGGCAGGTTGTCATGTCACACCATGAGGGATGGTGTGGATAAAAATGTCAGGATTGAAAATAAAGTTAACAAGAGGTTATTTATAAAATATTTTTTAAAATAATTATTTAATAAAAATTTGCCAAAATAAAGCCTTTGAGAGGTCAATTTCTGCTCGAAGGTTCCTTTGGAAAACTAACAATTGTGCATTATTGATTTAGACGCATGCTGGAATATATAGTCCATATGAAATGACCATAGCTAAGGAAAAAGGCCCTGCAGCCTCAGAAATGCAGCATCAGTTTTTTTTTCCTAACAACATTGTCTGCAGGGACCTGCAAACGATTTTCTGCCAACCTCTAGGATTAAAGAACAAATTTAAAGCCAGTCAGCATTAAATTTTCGTCTGATCATGGATATATATTATCCAATCTCACTTTTATTCAATTTTTAACAGAGAAATGCATGCATCATGTACTTTTGATGCACGACATGTTGCACATACAAATATAAGGACATATATACAGTGCTTGTAGGCACTCACTCTCAGCAACCACTTCATAGAACATGCCATTTATTATGTCAGTAATTAAGAAGCATCAATTTCTGTGTCCTATGAACATTTAAGACTGCTTGATCGACTGGCGAATATAACTATACCAGGTATTATAAGGCCCTATTTGGCAGAGTTTTAGATTCTAACTCTACCTCAGATCTGAAGCTTGTAGATCACTAAAATAAAGTGAATTAAGTTTATATTTTGTCTAATATGTAAACAAGATAGCCTACCTAAACACTCTTAATGTATTCATAGTTTCAGCTTCATAAATTTTTAAAGTTAGGAATACCCTACTTTACCAACTCTATGAATTTTAGTGGAGCTGGAGCTGTGCCTAACATCCCCTAAGTACCGAAACCATTACAATTTTCTCTGTGAAATAAAAGACCAGAAATGTCTATGTGCAAATAGGGTTCTTCCACATGCCCATTTCATCAAGATAAATTGTGTATACATCTATAAAATACTTGCAGCCTCTTATGGGATACAAACAACCCAAGCTCGTCCTCTCATTGACTGTCTATATAATCGAGTACTTTTATTTTTGGTGGAGCATATAATCGTTTTTCTAATGCAATTACAACAAGGTAAATCTAAATAAAATACTAAACATTGACCATCTTGGAAGTTTTAAGTTTGATCAAATTAACAACGCTGTTTATGTAGGTAATGAAGGCAGTACAAGATATAAAGCAATTGAGCAAAAGGTGTGCACTTATGAACTAGAAACAAGCATCTAATTGCTCAGAATTCAAAATTAAACTCAGTAAACTTCTTCACCATATATGCACGAGCTGGCTTGCTACGACTAAGAGGTCCCAATTAATTCCATCGTATCCTTAATAAGTTAGCACCAAGACATCAGTTTGCAAGTCTAGAATATTACTGAACTTGGAAAACACAAAGCTTGAACTATGTCTTAATGCGAAGAAATTGTACACAAATATTTGGACACCAAATTAGATCGAATCGATCATGCGCATACGTACTCCAATTAATTTCTTCTCCCGTCTCCGCCGCGTTGCTGCCGTCGTCTTCATCCTAGCCTTTTAGTCCCAGGTCTTTAATCTCTACCTCATCAACCATGCATCCACCATGATATCCCCACCTTCTCACCAATACATCCCAGATTAGAAGCAAATTAAACTACTACTCTTGCTACTACGTACTACTAGCTTGCTACTCCTAATACTGCCACTGCCACTAATTAAGCGCAGCTATATATGTATGTGTATATATAGCTTACCTCGATCCCTAAAGATAGAATAAGGCTAGCTCTTCAATAAGAAGATGCGTGCCTAATTAGAACTCCCTGGAGCTGTTGGTATCGCTCCTCTCCATGGCATTGAACATGAAATGACCGGTGCCAGTACTGGTGCCGGCGGCGGCACCAGAGGTGGAGGGGTTTTCGGGGCCGCCGCGGGCGGAAGCTGCGGCGGCAGCGCGGTCGCCCTCGAGCTCGCGGTACTTGTGGAGGTACCTGCGCATGGGATCGACGTAGTCGTCGAAGCCGAGGGCGCCGAAGGCCCAGCAGACGTCGTCGCCGTTGACCGTCTTGCGCTTCTCCTTGTGGCACTTGTCGGAGGCCTCGCCGGTGACGAAGCTGATGAACTCAGAGACGCACTCCTGCATGGTCTCCTTGGCCTCCTTGGAGATCTTGGCGTTGGGCGGCAGGATCTGCTTCATGATGCGGCCCACGTTTGCGATGGGCAGAAGCCGGTCCTGCTCCTTGATCTCCTCCCCCGCACCCCCGCCGCCCAGCCGCCGCGCGTCGGCCGGGTCTGGGATGCTGCCCAGCTGGTTATGGTGGTCGGCCATGCTAGCTGCTTCCCCGCTCGCTCCTTCTAGCCCCGAGCCCCCCTCTCTCTCTCTTTCTGTACCTCGCGTGCGTGCGTGCGCGTGTTCTTGGCTATAGCTCGAGCGAGCTCTTCTGGCTGCCTTAGCTTTGGTCTTTCATTTGTTTTTTGTTGGGATAGTATGACCACATAGGAATAATGGGCTCCCTCGCTCTATATCTCGGTGGTACAGTGTCTGGCTACTTTTCTTTAGCCGTGCATGGTGCTTACACTTGTACACACGTGGCATCGACAAGTATGCAGCTTGATATATAATGCTTCTGTTTGTGGCGTGGGGTTGAAATGTCTCCGCGAGGGCGCGGGCGGCTGCAGCTGATCGAGCGATTTGTGCAGGCACGCCTGACCGCGCGAGTTGTCCGATCCTCCGGCCGGCCGGTGGTGCCTGCCTGCCTGCCTGCCTGCCTGGGAGGGAGATCATTCAGTGGCTAGATCGATCGATACGTGTAAACATGACTAGCTAGCTGGTACTCCGACCCTATATATCCACACTGTGCATCTAGCTAGAGCCTTCCTTAATTAAGTGATGGTGTCCGGCTCGATCAATCTCTGGTACTCTTTTAAGTACCGGCCGGCAGGCATGCGAGGCTGGTACGTTTAATTTGGTCCGGCCGGCCCCTTCTGCCTACACCTGCATTCCTCACCCTCTCTGCGCGCGCAAGCTAATCTCTCTTAACTCCCCACCCCCCTCTCTCTCTGTGCATATATACGATCTCCGTGTGTGTTTCTCTAGGTACGTAGCAGCTAGCTAATTCATTCATTCTTGGTTGGTTTGGTTTGGTTTGGTATCTCCATCGATTGGACTTGCATCGATGGTCTGTTCATGGCTGTAATTTTAATGCATTGATCGCCGTACAGCGACGGCAGGAGCGGTCACATGCGCATGTGATGCGCGCGGCGAAAGGGGGGGATCCCCCAGGCACTGTTGCTCGCCGGAGAAGCAGGCCAACGCTCCACCCCGGCCCCCCTCCTCCACAAGATACCATATATATTTCCATGCACAGGAAGCTAATAATTATACTAGCTGATCCATTCATATATATCTATAGATGCGGAGATCGACTTGAGGTTAATCTAGATAAGTACTCACATAATAGTACTAATAGTACCACTGACCTACTAGCTAGGATTGCTAGATAGAGAAGGCTAGCTAGCTAGCTTGGTAATTAATTATATAAAAAACTAACCAATGTGTTGACCCGGACCTAGAGATGACTCACTCATATCATCATATGCATGCATGCCTTCCTTCTTTGGTACAAACGCGAGAAGATGAACATGAGAGCTTTGGTGCAGCGTCGATAACTGCCTAGCTAGCGCTGCTTTTATTCTCCTCCCGTTATCCAGTGCGCATCGGCCGTGGCTGCATGACAAGTGGCAAGCGCACTATAGGGCACGTAGGTGTGCGATGCAGCTTGCGACACTGTGTGTGAAGCTGCTGCGGCACGATCGACACACTACATGGTGCATGTAGCTTCATGGCGAGAAGCCTACACGTTGGTGGAACGCAAAATGAGTGACGCGTGGCCAAGATGAAAGCGCTTTGGCATTAGGCAGTTACGATGCCGTGTGTGAGTATGTGGTGTGACTTGTGTCCATGAGCATGCATGATGTGTGAGTTCTCGTAAGTGTGTGTCCAAATTCTCCCATACGTAAGCTCTGGTCCAAATCTCTGTTGCTGTCGAGTTGTATCACCGGCGGAGAACAATTGGAGCCAAGGTTGGAGTCTGTGGCAAGTTGTGTCAGTGTCGGCTAGGATGTGTGAATCACTGGCAAGTCGTGTCACTAGCGGCAAAGAGGTGGCGCCCATCTATAGAGACATCCTAGAGGAAGCACTCTTCCTACTAGACAAAAGGAGACATCCAAAGCTGCGTGGGAGAAGTTGAAGACGATGTATCTCGGTGCTGATCATGTGAAGGAGGCAAAGATACAAACTCTCGATCAAAGCTAAATTTGAGGGGCTACGCATAACGGAGACAGAGTCGTTCGACGATTTTGCTATACGCTTGACGACAATCGTCAACAAAATTCAAGGGTTTGGTCACAAGATGGAGGAGAGCTATGTGGTGAGAACATTCCTTCGTGCAGTCCTAGGCAAATTTGCACCAGTTGTCATCATACTCAATCAATTTGGAGACCTCAAGGTCCTAGGCAAATTTGCACCAGTTGTCATCATACTCAATCAATTTGGAGACGTCAAGGCAATGACAGTTCAAGAGTTGATCGATTGTTTGAAGGGGCCCAAAGAGGGAGTCTGTTGCTATGGTGGCGGTGGAGAAGAGCACCTGCTCCTAATGTGCATGGAGTGGGAGGCCTGATCATCAAGGCGTGATAGCGAGGGCTCATCCAGCGCCTCTGAAGGTGGTGGCGGACTAGGCTGCAAAAGTCAATAATTTGACGAGCCGAAAGTGAGATGCTATAATTGTAATGACTATGGGCACTTCACTTCAGAGTATCACAAGCTGAAGGAGGAGAAAAAACGATCCTTGGCGAAGCTCAAAGTGATGATGAACCGGCCCTACTGTGATAATGCGCAAAGTAAGCATGTTGAGTCAAGTACGAAGAGTTCAGTCTGAGATGTTGAGGAGATGTATTCATCATCTTGAGTTGATCGAGTCCGTTGAAGAGATGTGTCCGCTGTCCTATATCGAGTATGAGTTGGGCAACTCACAGTTGAGACCAATTGCCACAACAAGGAAGAGTCATGTCGGTAATGCAAACACAGTGCCCGTAATGCAAGCTATGAAAACTAATTAGTGGATGCAAATGTCTCCATTCTGAATGCGATGTACAAGTACTACATTGTAAGTCCTGATTTTGAGTATAGTTTATAGAGTTGCATTAGAGTATTGTTGCATTATTGTATGCGTGTGCGTATCCGATTGGTATATTCTGTGAGCTCCGAGGGCAGAGGAACTTTTGATAGCAGCTTATTGTTGCCTCCTGATCGACTTCCTTCAGCTCGATCTCAGGTAGCCATCAACTATTAATTGTTCGTTTTTCCCCAGTGGAAATATAGTATAAATGCGCGTGCCTTAAATAATTAATCAAGTGTAGACAAATCTTGTGTCTCAGTCTAGCTTGGCTTGACTGCTTGTGCTTTGGGGTGAGGTGAACCTATATGAATAATAGTTAACCATGACTCGTGGAGTTGTACCTAAGAATAGTAGTTAACAATATATGTCAGTACCGTGATAGTATAACACCATATATAAAAAACTAATGATTGTCGATCACTTACATGTACATGCATGGGAGACTTGATTTGTGTGCCTAGGTGCATGCATGAAATGACTGCTAGCTGGTGCATTATTAAGCAATTATGGTGTAGAAATTATACTATGGTAGCTAGAGCTGAGAGGAAAACTAATTAATTAGCTCGACCGGCATATTGACTAGTAGTACTTACGAACACTTCTTTTCAGTCCCTCTCGCTTCTTTTCTTTACTTTTTATGGCAGCAAGGCCTATAGTTTTGTTTCTCTGTGGCTCTGTTGTTGGCGCAATTTGGATTATGTTTATACATGAGTAGAGCAGAGTTCAGGTTGGAGTGAAAAAAATAGTGGGTTTGATCATATCATATATATATTTGGCCGGCAGCTAGCTGCCGTGTATATGATATACGACACTACTACTTGTCATATAAAACCATACTTTTCCATTCTCTTCCAGATACGAAGGGGATTAGCTAGGAATCTAACTAATAAAGAATTTTATTCAAACCCAAGGTCTTACTAACTTTTTTGCTCCTATTATCTCCGTACCTGTAAATTAAAGCAAGTAGGAGTAGGAAAAGACGACGTAAACAATCAATATTGAACAACCACTTCTCACTCGATATCGTTCAATAAAATTAGTGGGATGCCCATACAATTTGTATACAATTTGTGCAGCTAGATTTATTACTATCTGTTTTCGTACTATGGGACAATTTAGATGTATTCGACTAATTATATATTGTTACGGTGTTTTAGAATTATTATATATTGATGTTAATGATTATTATGTGCTTTAGAAACATTGGAATGCCAAGAAAAACAACCAAAATACATCTTAAGAAAACATAATTGAAGGATAACCTTTAATTGAAAAATATCAGTAAGCGTGATACGTTGTGATAGCATCAGAAATAGAAACATAGTAGTGAATATGCTTTTTGGGAAAAACAATGACTCAATTTATCAAGCAAGGTTCCTTTTGATTGAAACTTATGGCTTTCTCGGTTCTCTACATTCTTTATGTTTCTTTCTTTCACTTTAGTGCTGACTATGGGGTCGGCAAAAATCGGAAGATTAGAATGGTGTCGATTAGGTTGAAAACAGAAACGGAATTTCAGACCATTCTGAAAAAAAAAAAACGGAAGCCTTTTTAAAACGGAAATAGAAAAAATTTTACCAGAAATGGAAATGAAAACAGAAAAGTCAGTTCCAACGGAAACAGAAATTCCATATAAACGAAAACAGAAATTCGGTTTTCTAATTTAAATAATAGCAGATATATGTATTGTTTTTAAAAAAAATACCAATTAGAGTTCAAAAATACTACAAAAATTCTCAAAAATATTTTATAATGTTTTGAACTTATAGAAATTATTTCTAGCAAGATTTTAGCTTTGTTTTTATCAAATAAATTATTTATTTAAATATGCAAATAGTAAAAATCATTAATTAAATGCTGAAAATTTAAAAAAAATCATAAAATCCAAAGTAAATGCTCAATTAAAGAAATTGTAAATTTTTAGGGTGTTACAACTAGGAACATGCCTGGATGGATTTTTTTTTGTTTTCATTTCCGTATCCGCTCTATTCCGTTCCACATCCATTTCTGTGATCACTATCTGTTTTCAGGGTTTCCAATTTTGTTTTCGTTACCGTAAAAAAATATGAAAATGAAAATAAAACAATCATTTATGGACCGTTTCTATTATGTTTTCATCGCTAGTGTGGATAGCAGGTCACAGCGAGAGAAAGCACAATAACATTGAGAGCCATAACATCTATCATTGCTATGTTCGAGTTGCGGTCGCCATTATTTCCTTTCATGCTTTCATCAAACTGTAAACAAACTTCGTCTTGCATTTGGTACGGTGCATGCACTCAGGGAATAATTAATTTTCCAATAATTTGTAGGACTTTTCACGAACTTGTCTGCCTCGGTTCTTTTGTGTAATATCCCTAAACGACAGTTCTATCTAGGGGTGGGCACTTTTAAACCGAAACCAAAAAACTGAACCGAATCGAATTAATCGATTATTTTAGTTTTTTCAGTTTTCGGTTTGGTTTTTATTTTGACGCTATTCGGTTTTCGATTTTCGGTTCGGTTTTGTAAATTTGGAAACCGAATAAACCATTTCACCGAATAGGTACTCGGTTTGCCACTCCAGTCTCCAGATGCTTCTCCCCAATTTCCCAATCACTACTCGCTAGTCTCTACGGTCCCCGCTTCAATTCCCCAATCGCCAAGTCCAACCCTACCTAGCTCCCTCCCTCACGGCTCACGGGCTCAATCCGCTCCCCAATCCGCAGTAGATGGAGCTGTGGAGGAGCTCGGCGGTGGCCAAATCTGGCAAGCACGGAGGCATTCGGCAGCCCCTTTCCTCTCGTCCTATTCCTTGCCTGCTTCTTGATCGAGCGAGAGGTAACGGGGATCGATGATGGAGGCTGAGGCGGACGACCTGATGGCGGCAGCTACGCTGGATAAGTTTCGTCTCTATGAGATGCACGCCGTAAGCACCTATCATTTCTTCTATTCGCATTTGATCAATCGATTGGGTTCGATTCTCACCGCAAATCACTTGCTTGCTGAATTGATGGGGTTGCATGGTGCGGAGGTTCTACTTGATCGGGAGTTTGCGGGAGAAGCAGTGGTTCCGGGTGCTCAAGATTGATTGCTCGGAGCCGTTGGAGCTCAACCTCAGCAAGGACCCCATCTAGTACTCCTAGCAGGAGGTCAAGAGCCTCCTCCAGCGACATCGACGAGGGCAACCGCTCCACCAGCAGACTCGACGTCCGTCACCAAGGCATATGGCATCGCAGGTCCCTACTCCCTCCGTCCCAACACCCACCTCTACCTTCATTGTTCATCCATCCTATTGCATTAGATTGGATTGGGTTGGATTCTTACCCTACAATCAATTGATTGATCAATCTCTTGAGTGAGTTAGATCTTCAAATCAATTATTGAGTTAATGGATGGATGGATGCACGCGCGTGTGATTGCAGAGAAGGCGATGGGAGGGGAGGAGACTGGATTCAGGGAAATTCGGTTAAACCGAAAACTGAATTAACCGAACCGAATTGATTCGGTTAATTCGGTTCGCTTTTTATCTTTGTTCGGTTTCAGTTCGGTTTGCAAAATCCAAAACCGAAATATTTTAGAACTGAAAAAACCGAATTAACCGAATGCCCACCCCTAGTTCTTTCAAGATCGAAAGAAAAGCCCATAGGCCATAGATAGATAACTCAACATGTGCATGTTACGGATGACTAGATGCGGCTAATGTAGTTTTGATTGGTATTAACCCACATATTTCAATAGCATGAGAGGAATGGGTTACACTTACACATGAAGCCCCTTTTTTATTTCGAGTTTCAGTTTTACTTTCAAGTTTTTTAGAGCTCGTATGGAACTCAAATTGATAATTTTATTTTATTTTATTTTTGGAATTTCAGTTTTAGGTTAGTATTTATATACAAATTCAACTACTGATTTTTATTCCAAATTTTTATTTTATTTTGAAGTTATTTGGAGTTCGCATGGAAATCAAATTGCAAATTTTCTTTTATTTTATTTTGAATTTCAATTTTAGGTTTGAATTCCTATACAAATCCAATTACTAATTTCATTTAAATTTTATTCCATATTTCAGCCTTACTTTGAAATTCGTTGGAGATAGTGTGGAAATTAAAATGGTGATTTTTTATTTTGAATTTTAGTTTTATGTTAGGATTTGTATACAATACGAACCTAATTATTAATTTTTATTCCAAATTTTTGTTTACCTTGAAGTTCATCAGAGTTAATATGGAAATTAAATTGCAAATTTTATTTTATTTCTTTGTTCTGAATTGCAGTTATTTTCATTGTACTTGACTTGACATGCATGTGGACGGTTAGTTTTTTTTTCTCATTTTCTCTGATTGACGCGATTGTGCCAGCTTCTTATGTCTTTGATTTAATAATATAGTAGATAGGAGATAGATATGCAGCTAGCTAGGTGCAAGAAAGTATTAGGGTCTCTCTCTCCCTGTCATGCGTCCGACTGCAACAAGCTAGGGAGAGCATACCTTATTGCTGCTTGGCATATGATACATAGGCTGTGTTTATTAGGGGTCCGGCTTCATTAGATCTGTAGATTTTAGTAAAACTGAATATTCTTAACTTCACTAGATCCGTAGAATTAGATTTGTGAGTATATTAAAAGTGTTTAAATAAATTATCTTATTTATATTTTAAATAAAAATATAAATTTATTTTATTTTATTTTAATATATAAGTTTTAAATCTCAGATGAAACGAGATCTGATACTCAAACAGACCCACAAACTAGCTATTTAGCTTAGGACTGGATCGGAGATCGAAGCTGTCTGCTTGGCCAGTTTGAGAAAAGAACGTGTGGCTATTTGTCAATTCAAAGATGTATAGTCTATACTCTATAGTGCGAGCACTGTGCTGGGTACGACGCGCACATGCACCGCTCTGCACACATCATCCAGCTGCGTCTGCGTACACAACGTACTACTGGTCTACAGGAGTCGCAATTTTTCCTTGCTGCTCACTGCTCAGACTGCTCACCCTGCCTGGCGACTTGCACCGCTTCGCTTACAACTGGTTAGGGCCTATTTGACTCGGCCTTAGATTTTAATTTCATCTAAAATATAAAATTTATAGTTTAAAATAAAGTAAATTAAATTTATATTTTTAGTCTAAAATGTAAACAAGACGATTCATCTATACACTTTTAAAGTATTCATAATTTTAGTTTCACAGATCTAGTTAGAGACGGATCCAGAAAAATTGATCACCAGGGTCATCGCTAACATACGGCTTACGGGCTGCTTGCTTTCGGATGACTGGTCTACTGGATGAGCACTGGGGCTGAGATCTAGACTAATCTACTACCGGGATCATTAACAGTATTTAGCGGGAGATATAAGGGGTATATGAGGCGTCGGGGTCACCGGATCCCAACCCCTTCACTGTAGATCCGCCCCTGGATCTAGTGGAACCGAAGCGCTATGAAACACACCCTAAAATCACCGGCCAATCACCATCGCTAAACAAGTGAGGAGACCGGTATGTTAATGCCTCTAATTAATCCTGCGTTATTCTCGGTCGAGGTGGCAAACTGGCAATGGTGTGGTAGCCGGCCGTACGTACAGACAAACGGTGCACGGTCTCCGATGCATGGATGCAGAAGCAACCAATCGGAGGGCCGTGTTCAGGGCAAGTTCACATGTTTTTCGGATCCATATCGGACCATGCCTGGTTACACGCTCTCTCTCTCGCGCCTCGATCTGCCCTCTTTGTTCGCATCAAACCTCAATAGGATGGCCCTAATAGATCGCATCAAATCTCAATACGATGACCCTCGTATACGTACCCTACAGGATAAGCAGGTATGGGTATTGAGAGTTCTACTCGTATCGGTTCCGCTCGATTACCTGTCATTTTCTATCTCGTATTAGTAATTTGTGATTGGTGATGCCGTGATGGTTGATTTGTGATGTGAGTGATGACTGATAAATTATTTCTATTTTAATTGTTGAACTTGAGTATGTATAATGACTGATGAATTGTTTTCATTTTAATCGTTGAATTTGAGCATTTGTACATTCTTTATCTGCATGTGTTAGTTGGAAGGATTATTGATAGTGGCGGATATAAGATACCTGCGGGCGACAGATATAAGTGAGATTCTTCGCTCACCGCTCTTCATAGATATGTCTGTGAGAAAGATTTTGACTTACAGGTATAAACATGAGCGAGCGGTACCGGTGCTCGCCGTACTCGATTGCCATTGCTAAACCTGAATAAAATGATTCAACCCAACTCAATTCTGATCTTCAAAAAGGAAGGACGAACTACACCGTTGATACCTTGGGCTACTGAGCTCTGTTGGTAGAATATCTCTGCCGCCTCCATGGCTCCATGAGTTTTGACTGTCTCATGCTACTGTGTGTGAATCCTTTCTGTGCTGTGCATTGTGCGAATGCAATTGGTGTATGCAAGGTGGACATTTCATCGGTAGGAACCAGTAGGGCTCCTCTGCTTTGGGTTCGCTAGGTGCTTTTCCATTGATGGACCATTGGAAGTGCAACAAGTGGCAACGTCACTGTGCTTCATGAGAGCGACAAAACCTATACAAAGTTGAGTAGGCCACAAAGATCTTTGGGGTGTTAATTAATTAAAGGTCCACTTCTTGTGGATTCCTATGCACATAAGAGCGCTATTATTTGACACCGGAAGGACAACGAGTCGGAGGAAACATTAATTTACAGGTGTTGCTTCAGCAGCATCCTCTAATTTATACTTACTATATATTATAGAGCTAAGAATTGGAGAGCAATGGGAGGTGCCACCTCACCCTCCTCGCGGAAGGCCCTCCAGAAAATTAAAAATTGTGTTTAGGTCCTTTTGGCTATTTTTTAATAAAATAGACCAAAAAAATCAAAATTACATTTAGGTCCCTTCGCGGTTTACATTTAGGTCATTCCGGTGGTTTTTAGTGGAATGGACTACGGAAAAAATACTTTATGTCCCTCTACCGTTAAAAAAACATAGATTTGTCAAAGGTTTATAACAACCCATGGATTCGCCAGCGGGTCGTAACCACGGTTTTCTAAAAAAACACAGATTCGTTGAAGATTCATAGCAGCTCATAGATTCGCCAACGGTTTCTAACGACACCTATTTTTTTAAACAAATACGAAAACCGAAAATATGACCAAATTTCCCAAATTTCACAAAAAAAAGCAGCCACGGTTTTCTTAAAAAACGCAGATTCGTCGAAGATTTATATTAGCCTATAGATTCGCCGACAGATCCTAACCGCAGTTTTCTAAAAAAATACATATTCATCGAAGGTTTATAACAGCTCATGGATTCGCGACGGTCCTATCGGTCCAAATTTCTCAAATTTTTCACGACCCATTTTTTTGACGCGGCGTAAAAACTATATGATTCAAAATTGAAAATACTTTACAAAATTTCTCAAATTTTTTTAACACTCAATTATAAACATCGTTGATGCAATATATAAAGAAAAATATCGCGACACCATTCGGTGACGTAGCGAACTAAAAAAGTTATTCTGGCTAGTAACTATATGATTCAGCATTTCTGAAGCTAGCTCAAGGATACTTTAATTACAGATGATTTTATCCAAGGTGTTTGTTTAACACTCAATATATAAACGCGCTACGTTGCGTCACGCACGATGATGCAATATATAAAATTGAGAAATTTGGTTGTATTTTCGGTTTTCATATATTTTTTTAAAATGGGTTGTTGGGACCCGTCGGCAAATCTATGGGCTGCTATAAACCTCTGATGAATTTGTGTTTTTTTTAAGAAAACCGCGGTTAGAACCCGTTGCCGAATCTATGTGTTGCTATAAATTACCTTTGACGAATCTACGTTTTTTAGAAAACCGCGGTTGTTTTTTTTTGTATTTTTGGAAATTTGGTTGTACTTTTGGTTTTTGTATTTTTTTTAAAAATGGGTCGTTAGGATCCGTCGGCGAATCTATGGGCTACTATAAATCTTCATAGAATCTGTGTTTTTTTTAGAAAACCGTTGTTAGGACTATGTTTTTTTTGAGAAAACCGCGGCTCGGACCCGTCGGCGAATATATGGGCTACTATAAACTTTCGACGAACATGTGTTTTTTTAGAAAATCACGGCTACTTTTTCTTTATGTATTTTCGGTTTTCTTTTTTTTAGAAAAAAAGGTTGCTAGGACCAGTCAGCGAATCCGTGGGCTGCTATAAACCTTCGACGAATCTATGTTTTTTTGTCAAGACGTATTTTTGTTTTTGAGTCCGCCTCTCTAAAAACCGCTGAGAGGAACCAAACGTAAACCGTAAAGGAACCTAAAGTAATCTATTTTTTCTAGGGTCCATCCGTTAAAAACCACCAGGAGAACCTAAGCGTAAACCGTAGAGGGACATAGACGTAATTTTGTATTTTTCAGGTCTATTTTACTAAAAAACCGCTGAAAGAATCTAAACGCGATTTCTGATTTTTTAGAGGACCTCTCCGCGAGGGCCGACACATGGCCTAGCAGAGGGGCCAACAATCCTCGGCGCTATAATATATAGTATACATTAGCATATGTTCTAAATTCTAATTAACCTATCTCATCCTTAACAACAAAACTAGATTTCACTAAAGGTGGTTTTCGCCACAGCTCTATTTACACCCTAAGAGGGTTTTGGAGGATAACTTTGATGATGATGTAGATTTCACTCAAGGTGGTTTTCGCCATATTAGCAACTACATCATTGGATTTTACTAATAGGATCCAATTCAAGGGCCATGACATACACATCGTTGACCTTTCTACATTCTCTTTCTTCTTTTCGCCATCCTCCCTCTGTGTTTGGATTCATGTTGGTAAAAACCAATGATATGGCTGCCAATATGGTAAAAGAAAACCCTGAGTTGGAATCTCATCAGCAAAACCGCTTTATAGGTGTAAATTGACTCGGTTGTGTAAGTTTTTTTTGGGTGGGGATTAAATACCCTATATTGTAGTTGAAGTTGTTATGTGAACTATATATAAAGTTTAGGGGTGTAAAATATATTTATTACTTATTTTTATAGGGTGCAATATGTAGTTTTAGTGACGTCTACAAACATGAAAAAAAATTCTTATGGAGTAGCTGGTTGTTTGATTTTTTTTATTGTTCGCACACCTCTTAAAAAACTATCTGGTTGTCATTTTCAAACAAAATAATCAAATGATACAAATTTTGGAGGGGGAAGAAAAAAAAATTAAAGGAGGTCCAATATCCACGGGAAGATTCCTAACATACATTTGGTCAAAACTCGGTGCTCCAAGAATCAACACTCGAATATATAGGCAATATGTACATGGAAGCTTATAACTTATTAATTTGATTATTCCTTGTTTTTTTTATCACAGTTTAAACTTTTCAACAAATGGAACCTTGAGTTGCTTGGCAAGTAGCTCAACTCTTTGGATTGACGAACATTACAATCTTGAACTGAAAGGAATCACCACGCCATGGAGGAATATATTGAACTCGAATAAGAAATTAAGTAATCCTTAATGCCGGCACACCTAATCAAGACCAACCAATGCATATATTCTTCTTCAACTCCCAGATCTACTTAATTTGGGGAACTTCCCAGCATAAGTATATACTAGGTAGAGAGGCGCGTGATGCTGCGCCCGCTGAAAAAACTCGATCTGAGTTTTTTTTTCTTTAAAAAATGCATTTTCGTTTTTCTTGGAGGTGTTTTTTTTTAAATTAGCTGGCTAGGAGCCGTCAGCGAATTTGCATAACCACGTTTTTTTCTATAAGGAACTACCCGAAATCTCTTGTGTTTAAATAACCGGGCTAAAAATTGACTGGATAGTCTAGGTCTAAAGAACCGGTGTCCGTGTTGAATCCGTGGAAGGACGTTTTTTTACAAAATAACCGTATACCTAAACGCAATTTCAAATCTCTCAGGGCGAAAGAACCGGTGCCGTGTTGAATTCACGGAACTAAAGGGTCTTTTTTGCAAAATAATCGGTGAAAGGACCTGTTAGTGAATTCGAAATCTCCTAGGTCGAATTTTCAAATTTATGGGGACCTTTTTGAAAATAGACATCAGAGGACCCGTCTGTGATTTCAGAATTTCCAAGGTCTCTTTTGCAGAATAAATGGTGGGAGGACTTGTCCTCGATTCCAAAATTTTCGGAGGGCCTTTTCACAAAAAAACGCAATTCCAAATCTCTCAGGGCGAAAGAACCGGTGCGCGTGTTGAATTCGTGGAACTGCGGTTTTTTTTCAAAATAACCGGTGAAAGGACCTATTCGTGAATTCGGAATCTCTCGGGGCGAAAAAACCAGCGTCGGGTTGAATTTCTGGAATGACAGGGGCCTTTTTGAAAAATAGGCACCAAAGGACCTGATTGTGTTTCGGGATTTCCAGGGTCCTTTTTGCAAAATAAACGGTGGAAGGACCCGTTCGCGATTTTGAAATATCAGAGGGCCTTTTCGCAAAAAAATGTACTTTGTAGGTTGGGAGCGCTCCATTCCTTCTGGGCATAATATATACTAGGTAGATAAGCGCTTCTGTTGCCTTTGGTTGAATTTCGATAGCATGCGCTCGGAAAATAATAATTTTTATTTTGCAAAACCACCCACCGATCAAAAATAGTCTAGAGGAAAAAGGATAAGCGCACTCTGTTGACCGGTTGAATTCGATAGCATGCGCTTAAAAATAATAATTTTTATTTTCAAAAAACCACCCACCTAAGAAAAATAGTCTAGAGGAAAAAGGGCTAAAACTTATTAGAGATGACAACCTTCTTTTGTCGAGCCTAATACTCTACGCTGCTTCATCGAGTAATAATACATGTTTAAAAAAATATCGAGATCGAGATGGTGCACACATATTTCGGTGACGAAAACATTTTTTTTAGGGAAAACGGAGAACATTAATCCGTGAATAAAAAACTACGGTTTTTTTTAAGCGGAAAAATAAAGGCGAATGACCCGTCTTGCGAATATACTGAAACAGTAGGGACCTTTTGCGAAACCACCGTCGAATGGATTGGATGTATTTTTTATTTTCGCAAAAACACCCAATTGCTTAAAAATAGTCTAGATGAAAAAGGGTAAAAATTATTAGAGGCAACAAACTTCTTTTGTCGAGCCTAACACTATACGCGAGTACGCGGATATGAGAAAAAAGAGCGAAAAACTATTAGAGATGACAACCTTCTTTTGTCAAGTCTAACACTCTACGCGTTCACCGAGTAATAATACACGTTCGCAAAACCACCCACCGGCGAAAAATAATCTAGAGGAAAAAGGGTGAAAAACTATTAGAGATGTCAACCTTCTTTTGTTGAGCCTAATACTCTCTGGCTGCTCACCGGAGTAATAATATGTATTTTTTATTTATTTTCGCAAAACCACCCACCGGTTAAAAATAGTCTTGATGAAAAAGGGCGAAAAATTATTAGAGACAGCAAACTTCTTTTGTCAAGCCTAATACTCTACGCGAGTAATAATACATTTTAAAAAAAACCCGCGGTTATGACCCGTTGGCAAATCCATAAGTTGCTATAAACCTTTGACGAATTTGTGTTTTTTTTGTGACGAAAACATTTTTTCCGGGTTTTTTGGGTGACGAAAACATTTTTTTCGGGTTTTTTCGCTGACGAAAACATTTTTTCCGGGAAAAACGGAGAAAGGACCTGAACGTAAGAAGCAGGCCTAACACTATACGCGAGTACGCAAATATGAGGAAAAAGAGCGAAAAACTATTAGAGATGACAACCTTCTTTTGTCAAGCCTAACACTCTACGCGTTCACTGAGTAATAATACACGTTCGCAAAACCCCCCACCGGTGAAAAATAATCTAGAGGAAAAAGGGCGAAAAACTATTAGAGATGTCAACCTTCTTTTGTCGAGCCTAATACTCTACGCGTTCACCGAGTAATAATATGTATTTTTTTATTTATTTTCGCAAAACCACCCACCGGTTAAAAATAGTCTAGATGAAAAAGGGCGAAAAATTATTAGAGACAACAAACTTCTTTTGTCGAGCCTAACACTCTACGCGAGTAATAATACATTTTTTAAAAAAAAACCCGCGGTTATAACCCGTTGGCAAATCCATAAGTTGCTATAAACCTTCGACGAATCTGTGTTTTTTTGTGACGAAAACATTTTTTTCGGGTTTTTTGGGTGACGAAAACATTTTTTCCGGGTTTTTTCGGTGACGAAAACATTTTTTCCGGGAAAAACAGAGAAAGGACCTGAACGTAAGAAGTATGGACCTATTTGTTATTTTTTTGGACCTGTTCGCTATCCTGAAAAATTAGAAAAGGGCTTGTCCGCGATTTGAAATTAACGTGAGGCTTTTCCGTAAAATAACGCGCCAGGGACCCAAACGCGAAGAAAAAAAAAATCTTCGTCTCACAAAAAATCGCAAAGGACCTATCCGCAATTTTGAAAAAACGGAGGGACTTTTTCGCGAATGTGAAGGGCGCCACGTGGCTAGGCCGGTTGAGCCGGAAATCTTTCGCGAGTAATAGAGTTGATATATTATATTATTTAAGTACCTGCCTCCATATATTGCACATGGACTGCATGCCAGCTGCAACGAGCGCACCATGCAACATGTTCTGTGACGCAGGTATTAACGTTGGTCCGAGAAGTCGACTAGAGAGAGAGGTCAATAAGAGCTAGATAAATTTTTCTCTTAAAATTCAAACCACTTCTCTAACTAAAAGAACAGATCGAATGAATTGGTCAGGTGAATAGAAAAACCCAACAGCTGATCAGATAAACAGTAAAACAACATTGATCGGGTGAACAGCAGTGACGAACAATAAAAGCAGCATTGTTTGGGTGAACAGTAAACTATGCTTGGTAGGATGAACAGTAAACACAATAGCCTGGCGATTAAGCATTGTTCGTTGAATAGTACTAGGTGAACAGTGAAGAGCGCCACGTGGCTAGGCGGTTGGTAGGAAATCTTTCATGAGTAATAGAGTTGATATATTATATTATTTAAGTACGCCTCCATATATTGCACATGGATGCATGCAGTACCGGCGCACCATGCAACATGTTACGTGTGTGAGTATTAACGTTGGTCAGAAATCGACTAGAGAGAGTCAATAAGAGCTAGATAAATTTTTCTCTTAAAATTCAAATCACTTCTCTAACTAAAAGAACAGATCGAATGAATTGGTCAGGTGAATAGAAAAACCCAACAGCTGATCGGATAAACAGTAAAACAACATTGATCGGGTGAACAGCAGTGACGAACAATAAAAGCAGCATTGTTTGGGTGAACAGTAAACTATGCTTGGTAGGATGAACAGTAAACACAATAGCTGGGCGATTAAGCATTGTTCGTTGAATAGTACTAGGTGAACAGTATCGGGTGGATAGTAAAATTAGCGCAATCTCAAAATCAAGAATCGATGTAACTTTTGATCGGCTGATTCAAAACTTGTGAAATTTTGCATGCACCTTCCTAAGTCAGGAACCTATTCCATTCTTCAATCGCAGAGATTGATGTCAAAGTTCTGACCTTTTTCCAATCTAAAAAAGTCTGCACCATAATTGGGCAAAAACCATAAACTTCACCTTGAGCTTGTTCATGGGGGATTTGATGATATCAAGATGATTCTGCAAAAACCATAAACTTTACCACATGTCATAGCAAGTAAGAATAACAAGAAACCAACCCTTAAACGAGCAGGAACACGATCAACAAAAACTCTCTCTTCTCAAGCAAAAAGATCACTTTCTAACAAAAACTTAGAAGAGGGAGTTGCAGTTAGCCTAGAAGATTGAGATATGATCTATAAAAGATCCATCCAACGATCATTCATCCTTGGTAATACTAGAATAAGAGAGAAAGAAATCACAAAGAGATCAAAACTCAAAATGGAAGGGCAACCAGATGAGCATGAACTTGACCACAAAAATAATTTTTATTTCTTTATGAGAGAAATGGTTATAAAGACTCACAACCATGTAGGCAATGCTCAAGAGCATAAGAAAACCAAAATTCTTCTCACAAACCATAAAACCCTTGGAAAGAGGCATCTCTCTACCCTCTATTTATAGCCTAACTTGAGCAATTTTCACCTCTAGATGACTTCCTTGTCCCATAAGAAACCTCATCAAGGTTTAGGATTAACTTACTCACTCATACATGGGCAAACATAGAACCCAACAACATAACAAGCTTTGACACTCATCTCAAAGCACACTAACTTAACCGCTACTCTACCCACGAACCTATGATCCTCCTTCGCTTGAGTAGAGCTTAAGTTAGCACCTCCACTATTCACTTGTCTTCAAGAATTGCAACTACTTATCGTCCTTTGTCATCTTGGCACCACCTTGATCGTCTGGACCTCAGCTCTCCAAGCCTAGTTCTGGTCTCCACCTCACCATGACCTAACTCCGAAGTCCTGCAACCATCACCAATAAGTAAACACATCATATAGCAACGTCCAACAACATATGCACTCAAATCAACACATAGCTAAAATGATACACAATTTATTCTGACTAATTTACAACCTATCCCGACCAGTTTACACCTTGTCACAACAAGTCTCGACCAAAAAATACCACAACCACTAAAGGCTAAGACTAGTCAAGGCCCGACCATTGGTCCTAGAAAGCTCACATCAAATTAAATTACTCAAAATCAATTCAAGTCCAACTCAAACCTGAGTACCACAAACTCAAAAATTATCAATTACTCATCAGAAATATGAGTAGACCTACATATGCTCTTTCAATTAATCCAAAAGAAGAAGAAATCAGTGAAGCAATAATTAATAATAACAACATGAATATCCTTTTTTCAAAAAAGAACAAGAATAAATAGTAGCATGAAGGGCGCGCACTGAAGCAATTTTTGTGGCATGTCTATATTCGGAAACGTGACACGAGAGTGAGAGCGGACACCGGTTGGCCGTCTTACAGGCCTACGTTCGAGAGAAAAAGAGAGTAGACACAAGGTTTTATACATGTTCAAGCGTTGAAGTAAGTGCACTACTCCTGTTGGTGTGTTCCCCGGGGGGAGTAGGGAAGGTTCTCCTGGTCCAGGTTCCCGAGGGACACATTAGTTGTTAGGTTTTGTATTTAATGAGAGCTCAGATCTCAAGTATGGGTTACTGGTGGGTTTTTATAGACACCCAGCCTGTTACACAAAGTACCATCCTACCCGACGCCAAGCCTGTTACACAAAGTACCATCCTACCCTTACTACAGTAGCTTAAGAGGGGGTATCTTGGTCATTTCCGCGAGGAGGTAGTGGATTCCACGTCATCGTCCCGTAGGGGTAGGCCATTGACTCCGGGCCCCACAAGGGACTTGGGGACCCACTCGGCGGTTGGTCCCAAGTGGCTCGAGGGTTTCCACCTATCTCCATGGGCGTCTTGGGGGCGCTTCCTTGAACCGGGTGTCTTGCCAAGTGCCCTGCCGTCAGGGGGCGAGGTGAGACCCTTTGGAGGACTGGAGACCCTTGGATACCTCTTCTAGAGAGCCCGCGAGGGTACGTATGAGGGAGCTTCCCGTAGCACTCCCACGGTGGCATGAGAGAGCCTCTTGGAGCACGCCTGCGAAGGCAGGAGGGAGCCTTCCATGGCATGCCCAGGAGGCAGGAGGTAGCGTCCCGTGGCACGCCCGTAGGGGTATGAGGGAGTGTCCTATAGCACGTCCGCCGAGGGGCATGAGGGGGTCTCCCGTAGCACGCCCACCGTGAGGGTGTGAGGGAGCCTCCCGTAGCATGCCCACTAGGGGCATAAGGGAGTGTCCCGCAGCGTGCTTCGTGAGATCGGTCGCTAGACATCCCTCCTCGTGGATAGGGAAAGGACCAAGCACTTCATCCCTCGAGAGGAGATGGAGTCCTTCAGGGAGATGGGAGCTCCCTTTGGTGAAGGTACAAGTAAAAGGACCTCCTTTAGGAGGACCATAAGATCTCCTCAATAGATCTGTCTTACCATGCATAAGCATAGTATTGGAAGAGCGTTCGGAATGAGTTTCCCTTCGACATGGCTCATGCAACAATCTGATGACTGGACAAGTACGCTGGCTTAAAGAAATGGAGGAGCATGCCATGCATTAGGTAAGAAAACAAATATTACAGGTAAGGTTCTACAAGTTTTGTGCTGAATCCAAATGATGGACTAGCAGAAGAAAAGAAACGAAAGCAAAGCCTAGAGTTTTGTTGGTGTCAGGTGTGTTGAACCATAAAAAATTGGGAATCGATCTACTTGTCATGCACCGACAGATGTATATTTCTCGTTTTGTTTCAGTTGGTTGCTACTCGGCTTATATATACTTGTAAAGAAACAAGAAATGATGTTGCTAGCTTTTGTTCATTTACAAAGAAGAATTCTTTACTCAAAAATAAGTTTGGGTAGCAACTTATGAATTGTTGTTTAGAGGATGCATACATATGTTACATGCGAATCACGCTCTGTGTGTGTGTGTTTGCTTCCAAAGTTGGCAAGTAAAGGGCATGCAGATGATGATCGATCGCGAGACACGAACTTGCATAGTTTGGAACTGTTGATGCTACCCCTGCATGCTGCAACCCTTGCTGTCGTGTTATAAAATGGTATGTGCGAGGGCGGAGACCGCAACATGCATGTGCTTCACCATTCCTGCACAACACCAACACTGCAACTGAGGCAGGCTGACAGGCTTGCACAATGCTTCGATCCGGTGGTTGGTCAAGAAACTGCATGCGTGTAGGTGAGAGATTGAAGGAGGTGCCGAATAGTGGTGGTACACGCGCAAGGGAAGCGCGGCGCACATACATGCATGCTCCCCATCGTGCATGGATGTGTAGCATGGACCCACAGGGTGGAACTACACATTATTCGATTTTTCAGCTATAGATCATTAATTTTTTATACTGTTGGATAAAAACCAAACGGCTCATATCCAGCTCCCTTTCCCGATGTACATCCCCCACTCCAGCCAACAGCACTAACGCCGTCGCCACTCTGTCTCCACATGCCCCATCATGACCCATCTGCCGCCTCCCCGCTAGCTTACCATCATCATACCCGAGGACCTTGACATTGGCATGGCCTGCCAACATGCCTCCTCCACTATTGCTACCGTTGTCTCCACAAGTCCCCATCATGACCTATTTGCTGCCTCCCCGCTGGCTTGCCATCATCGTCCCCGAGGACCTTGACATTGGCATGGCCTACCGATGTGCCTCCTCCAATGTTTCTACACTGTCTCCACATGCTCCCATCATGAACAACCTGCTAGTTACCTTTCTGCTAGGCATCCGATTCATGTCTAGTTTCCCTGTGCGTCTGATCAATGCGTGGGATGCGGCGGTGTGGTTTCATGAACAACCTGCTAGTTACCTTTCTACTAGGTATCTGACCGATGTCAAGTTTCCCTGGGCATCTAATCCATCCTCGGGATAAGGTCGTACGAGTTCACTCGTAACCTGTAGTGCCCCATCCTGACTCGCGATTCTACTTTATCTATCTTTCGGGCTTATGTCGCCCACGCTCCGTCCTAGCTTATATTCCTATTTGCCTAGGTATCTGACCCATGTCAAGTTTTGTGTTCGTTATTCGCAGGCAACTAGAGGAAATATGCAAAAATAACAAAGGCACAGGACAAGGGACGGAGTCCTGGGGGGACTATGCTTTATTCACAGCGTCAGGCAATATAAAAGAGAAGAAGAAAAATTGCCTACCCCCCAGGCCTTGCTCCTCTAAGCGCTGCGGAGAGTTTCTGCCTCGTTTCATCAAGCCTAACCTCAAGGTCGAGCACTCTCCGCCGAGCTTCCTTTCCTTCGCGGGCTTCCTGGCGGAGCTGCTCTGCCTCCTCCTTGCCATGGTTGGCGAGCTCGGCAGCCTCCCGCGCAACCCGGCCTAGCTCCGCCACCTTCGACTCAAGAACTCGAGAGTGTTGTTTCTTTTGCTCAAGCTCTAGCCCGAACTTGCTAAACTTCTCCTTGTTCGTGGTGATGTCTTCCTCGGCCTGGTAGCATCTCTCCATAATCAGCAGACCTCTAGCCTCAGGGTCATCTATCTGCTGCTCAAGCTCGGCCACCTGAGCGTCGTGGTCGGAGTGCAGCTTGACCAAGACCTCGGGCGAAGCCGTCACTGAGCCGAAGTCCTTCATGGTCTCTTGAATAACCTGTAGACAGAAAGGCCTCCGACACCCCCTGGACCCCAAAGAAGAAACCACCACAACAAGGGGGGAAGTATGTCTACTCGGCCAAGACGAACGCAGAGGTTGTCTTGGAAAACCTTGGCGATGTCCGCCCCCCGAAGACCCACAAGGCTCCTTGGGCGACTTGGCGGGGACTTCTTCACCCGAGCGGGGAGTTCGCTCGGGGATGTTATGTCATCTTCGAGGGCCGAGTCGCCGAGGACCCTTGCTATCCCCAGGCATGTAATTCACGGGGGCAGCGTGCCTCCCTTAAGCGATTGGTCGCTCGGGGTCTTCTCCTTGTCGCCCGTGGCGACTCATTCGAGACAATGGCGTCAGCCCGAGCATAAGGTCCGCTCGAGAACAGCACAACCTCCTCCTAGGCATGCTGCACGCTGGGGGGCTCCTCGCTCATCACGCGGTCGACGAGGAGAGCGGACTTCTTCTCTAAGACACGACCAAGGATCTCGTGAGCTATTTTTTGACAATCTGGAAAGGCCCTAGGACCTATCACACCCACGTCAGCAGAGTGGGGTAGCTCTAACGCAATCAGGGGAGCCCCTAGGAGCTATCACACCCACGTCGATAGAATGGGATCAACTCGGATAAGGACAAGGAAAGCAAGGAGCAGAAAGAAAAATGGGAACAATAAAGGCTCACCGTTGTCAAGTCCCACGGCCTCGGTGGCCTCATCCGACATTTAAAGGTCAACCTTGCCCGTGTCGGCTTCCTCCAGTGTGTCCTTCGGGCGCTGGCACCTCAGTATATAGGGTGCCGCGTCTTCATCTTCTTCCTCGGACTCTCTCACCTGAGAACCCGAGACGGCTCTACCCAGCTTGACCCAGAACTCAGCAACGTCGTCTTCCGATTACCTTGCGCTCACGACCTTCCGTCTCCTCGGCCTCGGCCTCGCCTCCTCATAAGTTGCCTTAAGTTTTTGGGCGTACTCCTCAACGAGATCTTGGTCGCTTGCCTCCATCCGTCGGCGTACTCCAAATGCGGTTCGGAGCTCCTTAATCGCTTGCCCGCGTCTTCAAAGGCAGACGAAGAGGCGGTGGCGCGAAACGTTGTCGCCGCCATGGGAAAGGATTGGAGAAAGGCCCCAAAGGCGAAAAAACTTGAAAGATGGAAAGATTTTTGGAGTTTGATTGCAAAGGCGAAGAAAGTCTCGCATTGTTCCGCCGGTATTTATAGGCGAAAAGCGAAACGGACAAAAGCGCTCCCTTGGATTAAGTGAGCAAGGCGCTTCGGCGCGGTTTTCAAAACTGTCCAATAAAGGTACGGTTTCAAAAAGCTATCGAAACCATACCTGCGAGGCTTGAAGAAGGAACCGTGGTGACCTTTAAACCCGTTCCCAAAGCCCGTTTTGGTGGACTGAAGTAAGATGCTCGGCCCGCTAGAACATGCTAAACTACGAGCAAGGATTGCTTCGGATCACGGCGGTAGTACTTCATTGCAAAATTCTTATTCCCAGCGAGGTCCTTTCGGATCTTTGCAATAGTGTTTATTTGCGGGATTTTAGATCCGTGCCAAGGTAGTTTTTCGCGAGATCCCAATCCCTCCTATGAGTCTAAAGGCTCAGAGGAAGGCCCTATCAAGTAGTTTTTCCACTTGAGCCTCGGGGCTAGGCTAGGGGATTGGGTAAATTACCATAAGGACCATCAAGCCCCAGCTGACCCTTGTTCGGCCGACCATACTTCTCTTTGATGTCGTCCCAAAGAAAGATCCTTGAATGGACCGGCTGCCGACCATACCCATCCGCGAGCATGCAGCTTAATCCTCCGAGCATGGTTGCTCGGGCTGGCGGTCAAGGTCGGCCACGACCAAGGGAGATCCCCGAGCATGCCTCGAAGGTCATGCTCAAGTTGTAAAGGCGACGTGGCGGCAGTTGCGATAGCCGTTACGCCACGATTTGGGCCCATCACATCCATGGCGCCGTGTGGTGAGAGTCAGGGGATAGTTGCTGCCACGCAAGGACACGCAAGGGCGTGACATCCAGACGTAGTCGTTGTGAATCACCTATAAATACCTCCCCAGAACACGCCAAAAGGGACGCAGACAACAAGGATAAGCAAAGGCAGGAACTAAAGCTCAGATAGGCTCTGTAATAACGACACTCTTTTGTAACTGGGCATAGGGCGAGCCAAATCCCATCCTCCCTTGTTAGCATCAGGATAATAAGAAAAGTAACACTGGACGTAGGGTTGTTATCTCGATCGTGAGAGGCACGAACCAGTATAAAAATCTCCTTGTTCGCTTCCTTCTTCGGTGCTTGACCTCCTTGCACGGCCTTCTTCAGACGCTGGCCCTTCGCTAGAAAAGGGGCTCGGTTGATCCCTCAATCAACAAGTAAGCTCGGTGAGGGGCCTGTTCCCCAAGCGCCGACAGTTACAAATGATTTTTATTTGATAATTAAGCAATTCGTATTAGATTATATGTAATACAATTCAACATGAGTAACAATCAAAAGGTAGATTGCATTGCATTAATTAATGAAGTAAATATAAGTATTGAACATCATTCTACATAGAACATAAATACAACTCATTTGTTGAGAACAAGAGTAAAATTTGAGTCAGAACATATGAAATTCTACTTCTTCTACCACCACCACCACCACCACCACCACCACTACTACTACTACTACGGGCACCATCTTTTTGTCATGAAACTCCTTGCTTCTTGATCCCTTGATGAGGTAAATATCCAAATAAAACAATTCAACCATTGGTCTTTTCAACCTACAATAATAACAAGAAAATTGCATCGATGTAAATATACATGACATGTGTGACACACCAAAATCGAATCAAGCTGAAATTGACATACACAAATTGACGGCCAAGTAATCGATTTTCCTTTCATTTGGCCAATTTTCTTGTAGTTCTCCCATCAACTTGGCTATGAAAATTCTCAAACACAACTTTATTAAAAATGTTTTCAAAGCAGCAGGCAACTTGGTTGATGAGAAAGACATGCATGAAGCAACTTGTTAGCTGTTTTAAGAGTACTACATAATCCCATAATGCAATCATAATCACTCACAAAAGTAGTGGTGAGAAGTTACCTATCAGTTTTACTCTCTAGAAGGTCGGTGAGGACATGCAGGATATAGGTATATAAATCTAGTATGATTGGATGCAAGCTTTTACAGTGTAACTATGATCAGACATACCAATGAAAGGGCACAACAACTCAACATAATTTATAGTGCTTGATTTCTTAAACTAATAAATCAATGAGTTATCGTTTAGTGTAAAAAAACATAAACAAGAAGTGCAATTTACCTTGAGTCTTGTACTTCTCATAAAGATGAGATAGTTCAGTATAGAACTTTGCTGTTGTCACCCCACTGGAATTCACAAAAAGAATGTGAAGTTAAAAGCCAAAAAATATTGAATAACTTACTGTACTGGCCTTCTAGGCATTAGGCAAACAATTTATCAAGGAAATTACCACTGAGAAGCAACATTAACAATCAATAGCACCTTTCCCTTGAACTTGATAAGTGAAACATCTTTTCCATCAATGTCCTGCACAATGGAGAGCAATTTTCTTTGGGCACAAAACTTGAAAACTTACATATTTCATCTCCTTATTTTTTATAGCATCTTTTTTACTAAACAGTCAGTGCTGAGGCGTGTGCGTGTGCATGTGTGTGCGTGTGAGAGAGTACCTTAAAAAGTACCCATGTTGCACAGTTATATGATTAAGCATATCTTTTATAAACTTATGAAAGCAGATAGGGCAAGGCTGAAATGAAGGAGGGAAACCATAAGAACAAGAAAGCAACCCATGCTATAGATTATTATACTACAATAGAAGCAAAACATCATAAATTATATACTTTAACTGAGCTATATAGAACTACATAGAAAACTTGCAGTAAACATATAAACAGCAGGCCAATTAAACTGAGATAAAGAAAAATAATCCTCGGTCTATATGCAGCACTCAAGCACATTTAAAGCTCCTTGGAATCACATCCTTGTTTACTTTACTATGATAAATCAGGCAAAAATTTGATTTCCCTTCAATCATTTTGTGTTACCAATAAATAAGAATGTTCTGCTTCGTTGCTCCTAATGGATAGAATAGTCCGAGGATTTCTGGTACCTTTTTTTGCGAAGCTGATTACTGGTACTTACATCAAGAGGTAGAGGCTTGCGACTGGAGACTATCCTTTGAATCAAAGTAGATAAAATATTTCTCCTCCTAATTCCTATTTCCCAATCATTCTCAACACAGTTTGCCAGACCAGGCACTCAAGCTATAAGCTTACAGCACCATAGGATGTGAAGGCTTCCACCTTTTGTCCATTTCCAAATTTTGTGGTCGAGTTTTCTGCTCCAAGAACACTACCCACGGCCAAAAATCCTACCTTTTCGCATGTCCTAAATCTGCAATTTCAATTAGGCAGACCGAAGGTTTATGCAAACCATGATATTATCCTCAAACTACAATATTCTACTTCTAATGGCAACAAAAAAGGGGCGGAGCGACTCGTTCTTTAGGTCAGGCCAACACCCCCAATATGAGATCATTCTTCAGGACAACCATTCCAACTACAAAATTCATCTTCTCTAATCATCCAAGTAGTGGATATAGGTACCCACCACAGCGTGGGCTTGAAGGGGTGCTCCTCCTCGAGGTGCGCGTAGAGGGAGGGAGGCGACGTCATGATCCTCATAGCAGTAGGGGCACATGAACTCCGGCCTCACCTTCTCATCCACATCCAACTCCTCCATCCCCGCTTGATCTGCACCCACCAAACAAAGCCCAATTCAAGAAATTAGAAACCTCCCAAGAAACAAAATCATAGAATAGAGAGACAAATAATCACAGGAAAGGGAATGCCCCTGTGTTGATGATCTAATTGGAGCTTACTGAGCATAAATTGTCCTCTCTTCAAATAACAGAGGCAGTGAGAAGCGATAGCCAAGGTTAATCAAAAGTTCTCAATCAATACTCCACATAATCAGCAGCTCTAAATGTATTCTACCTACATAATGCTTACTTCAGTCTCTACTTTTCTAGGCTAGCACTTGGTGATTTTATTATCTATCAATGATGCTGAATTCTCAAGCTAATGTATGTGGGTTAATGAGGTGTGCTCCTTTAGATATATCGTGTTCTAAAATCCCATCAGTAAAATTCAGTCTAAGTCATTAACGAAGGTAGATTAAAATCACACTTGAAAACTGCCTCCAGCTGTGCAACTGCATATGCCATGAACTAAGGTATGATATTTCGAATAAAAAACTATATGAAGAATTAGCCTTACATTATAGCTAACCATGGCATTACATTCTGTACAAAGATGAAAAATAGCAATATTGATTTTTGTATTTCACTTCTAGAATTAACACATAAATAATTTGTGTTAACACCTTGATTTATTAGTTAGTGTATTCTACCATGGACCTTTGCCATTACTCAACTGATAATCAATATTTCTCCTCAGTGTTAGAAACTAGAACATCATCACATATGGATATCCACATGCATACACACACATCACAATTCAATAGAATAAAAAAATGAACAATAGAATATCAAGAAGGGAATTAGGGATCAACCATGATGACAAAGGAATGGTCGCTGGTGATGTCAGTGAAGTAGATATTGAGGTCACCAATGGGGAAGCAGGGTGTTAGCGTGGCGGCTCGATGGCGGATCAGATCAACACTGCAGACAAGCTTGACGACAAGTCCTAGCGGCGACAGTCATCAAGGTTGTGGCTGGAGTTGGTGGAGGAGCAGTAGCAGGAGTCACTAGATTCATCGCCGGGGTTAGGAAAGAGTAGCAGGAAGAAGAGATTGGGCTGCAGTGGCGATTATGGAAGGCTGTTGTACAGTGAATTTGGGGAGTGGCGGATACGTGGTGATGAAGAGTAGTGGCGCCGGCGAAGTCTAGCTTGGCCCTCTCCCCTGCCAGACTTGGAGAATAGGAGGGAGGAAGAGAGGTAGCGGCGGTGAATAGGACAAGTGATGGTACATTGGCGGCTAGGGTCCTTATGACTTGGGAAGAATTTTGGTATTTTTCAATTTGGTTTATTGAGTTTCCTTATAATTATGATTTAGTCCTCTAGTTGCTTTTTTTCTTCTCATTAGGCCCTTTGGAATTCTGTTCTGCTCATGTTAGGTCCTGCGCAGATATTAAAGCTATGTATATTCAATGCAATATAATGTAGATATTGCAACAATAAGAAAATCATAGTAATATTAAATAGTTAATACAACAATATGTGTTTTCCTTGCAATATAAATGATCTTTTGCAACAAACATAAAAAATATTGCCACAGTTGAAAACCATAGCAATATGATGTACCTGTCACCACAAAAGAATAATTTGTGGCAAAAATGATAAATATTGCAACAAATTATATTTTATTGTAATTTTTTGCATTGCAATTGATTGGAATCCTTGTAGTGGAAGCAATGGCTTCTGGAGGGAGAGGACAGAGGAAACGGTGACTACATGAGACACCAGCGGATATGGAGGGAAGATGAGTGATGACTACATGCATTACAGAGTATATGGTGGTTGAAAATGGATCACATTTTTTGTTCACTAATATTAAATTTTATGCTCTTCTTTTCATTTTATATTCTTAAAGCGCATTATAGATTATTCGGTGATGTTGAATGGATCATATATAATTTTCTTTACACTCCGGCGACAACGAGTAGTCTTTTTTAGTTAAAGTACTTTTGTACGTAGTCTTTTGTAATACTTCTTCATATATATAATGCAATCTAGTTCTCAAAATCATCAAAGACTTTTGTAATGATCTTTATATATATAATGCAATCTAGTTCTCAATCCAATAGTCTTTTTTGTAAGACGCGCGTTTGCTGTTTTATGATCACAGACAATTCGTGAATAAAGACGTCTGTGATGAGGGCAATATCACAGATTATTTTATCCACAAACTATATGTGAAGTTATACCTATCATCACAGTCGGTTTATCGATAAAACCGTCTGTGATATTTCCCTCATCACAGACTGTTTTATCCACAAATTGACTGTGAACTTCTCGCTTTCATCACATACGGTTTGTGGATGAAACCGTCTATGACAATCAGACATCGTAGACGGTTTCAGCCACAAACCGTCTACGATGTGCCTGAAACACATCACAGACGGTTTGTTCCTAAAACCGTCTGTGATAATGTGTCTAATATAGCCTCTTTTGTAGTAGTAGGGGTTAATTCTGTGAATTAATTAGTTTTATTTTACGAATTCAAGAAGCTAAAATTATGTATTCTTTTATTTTTATTTTCAAATTTAAGATGCAAAAATTATTTAAGATTATTGTCGACGATCGGGATCGCCTGATCGCAAGAGTGAAAAGGGGATCGGTGTGAGCAGGGGACCCGACGCTCCACTCAACAATGGCGTGAAGCGTGGGTCGGTGTGTGTGGCGTCGGCGAGCAAAACGCAATGAATTATCTTGGTTCGAGCCCCTGCGAGTATGCGGCTCGTCCGATCTTCTCGAGAGGTGGAGGAACTCACTAATTGTGCGTACAATGAGATGATTCTGCTCGAGCTGAGTGCTCTGTTTGAGTATCTTGGCTTTGAAGCTTCTTTGGGACAGACTTCAGTTTCTTGCACCTATGCGAGGGTTCCTTGGAATCCTCCCCACCCTCCTCTTCTTTAGCTTCTTTTCCTTGTTTAGCTCGGGAAGGACCACGTGGTGGGATGCCTTTACTTCCATTGCGGATGGGAATCCATGGGCCTTCCCAAGATCCAATCTCGTGACTCCTTGGTCCATGGACGGCGGTGGTTTACTTGAAGAAGGGTCGGGGCCAAGAACGCGACATTGACGGGACCCGATCACAGGAACAAAGAGACCGGTCGAGGCGACACGGAGGTGACGAGAGGCCATCGCCGCCATCCACATTTGCGCCACCTTGGCAACCTCACCGGCGGCGATCGCTGCGACTTTCTCTGAACTGGTTTTCCCCCTTTGAAAAAGGGAACACCCGTTCTACGAGATCACGGGGCTCAACGACATGACCCGCGAGGGCACGTCTGGTATGTCTCGTTGCCCTGTAGACTTGCTCGCCTCCGTCGCCGAGTCTTCTTAAGCGTTCGTTTGCTTGCGGCGCGAAGGAATCTGGTCGCCGCCGGGATGAGCGAGATGTTCGGAAAAGCAGCGTCTGAATACACCCTTGATCCCGGTCGAAGAACATCTCTTTGCAGGAAGGCGAGGTGGCGCTTCAATCCATTCTTGGTTTGTACTTGGTGGCGCTTTTCACGACCGTTAAATGCGTGCTCGCGAGACCACGAGTTGCTTGACACGGTCAAGAGGATGCTCCCCTTGCCGTGAGGCAAAAGTAAGAAGGGAAGAAGAAACAGCCCTCGGGCAAAGCGGGCGACCGTGAGGCCAAGAAGCCTCACGTTGAATGGGCGACAAGCGCAATGGTAAGGACTCCCAAGGTCGAGCCCAGAGCTTGCGCTTGCGCTTCTCCTCGATGTGCTTTTCTCTAGCAGTGACAGCGGCCCGCCCGCCAGTCTTGAGCCTTCAAGCGGCCCAGAGGTCCCAAGAGGGGGCACAGGACTTCCACCATGAGGACTTAGAGCCACCGCTAGTTTTAAGGTCGAGACGAGGCGAACCCGCAAGAGGCGCCCCAGACCTCGGGGGCAGAGCCTCGCCCGACCTCTGCAAGCAGACTTCCGACCAGTGGGTCTCGTGCCCTTCATTTGCTCAACCCTCCCTACAACTTTTAGCTTAGCTCGGCTCTTAATCCACAGACCTTGGCGCCCAGGAGCTCAGCGCTTGCCCATATTGACAATGACTATTGTCGGCGAGTCCGGTCAGGAGGAGGAGGAGAATGCTTCGTCTTTGGCCCGCGTCGACCCTCGGGCCAGCGCGTAATCCTACGGACCCCGAGCACTGTCCGGCTAGCGAGGATTCGATCAAGGGTCGACGACACGGACAAGGAGCTGAACCGACTGCGACCCGCCGAGGACTCACGACATCGGCGAAGCGACGCAAGCGTTATCGTTGACCGCCGAGGTCGGCGGAGGAAAGGTGTCCGGGCGCCTTAGCCACACCGGAGTGTCGAGCTTGCCGACTATGGCGGCTTGGGTGCGAGGTCGGCGGAGGAAGGTGCGGGGTGCCCGGCCGCGGCCGTGGAAGCACCTCGAACTGCCCGACCCGATGGCGTCGGTGGTCGTGGCTTCCCAAACCGCGATGTTGACAGCGCCATGAAGATCGTCTTGATGGATCGAGGCGGCGCTCCTTAAGCGGCCGGAGGTGGGCGAACCCGACCACGGAGGTTGGGACCGAGTCGGCTGCCGTGAGCCCGGTGGCGGCGAAACGCCAAGTCGCCAGCGGTGTGGCGCTGAAGATCTGACCCGGTGTCGGCGGTGGTCGAGGTCGGCGGAAACATCGGGCGGCGCGAAAAAGTTCACCAGCAGCGTTGAGAACCGTCTTCGTGAGGTAAGGACCCCCTCGCGCATCCTGCAGTACGTTAGCTCGAGCCCTCTTTGCCGCTTCTCTTATTTGGACCACCCTCTCTGCCATGAAGGCGATCCGCAACGTCTCCCAAGGACTACAAGGCCTTGGGAGCACGTGGCGTCTTTGAGGGCATCTGAACATGGTGGAGGTGTGCGAGGTCGAGCAGCTCGAGGTTCATCGAGACCTTGGGGATCGAGCAAGAAGAAGGCGAGCGGAGGCCAAAGAGCTCGACAACTGCGCGAGCGATGAATCTGCGAGGAGGCGCCTGCGGTTGAGCTCGGCGGGCGGGCCACCGGCGCGACCATGCCTACAAGGCCGTGGAGCAAGAGCGTGTGATCGGCCAAGGCGCTCGAGCCGGCGGGGCAAGGCGAAGTCTTTGGTGAAGGCCGCCCATGAGCAAGCGTCTTCCTCGGCGACCCCGAGCTTGAGGCCAAGGTGAAGGAGCTCGAAGAAAAATTGGGTCGAGCAAGCAAGGCGGAAAGATGAGTTGATGGGCGTTAAGAGTGGAACCGAAGAGGAGTCGAGTGATGATCCGGGGAGTATCAAAGTGATGATCATAAAGACCCCAAAGGGGATTGCTTGTGCGTGGCGGCAAAGGTATAATTAGATAGGCTAAGGACTTTATAGTCTTTGAGTCTAAGGTTTTAATCGCCATGCTATTAAGAGGGGTTGTCTCTTTTGCTTGAGTTTCATCATGTGTTGGTGATCTCAATCCGCGTTCACTCAAGCTCAACCATTTGGATTTGGTTTTTGCATGAGGGTTAACCATTTGGCATGTGTTGCGAATGGGTTAAACTTATGCTTGGTTGCATTGGTTTTCGCATAATGCTTTGATTTGCATGTGTTGCAAGTGATAAGCTAGTCGTTGGCTTTGCGTGAAGTTCACTTTTGCATGTGTTGCATTAGTTGAAGCTTCATGTTTTGGTTTTAGCAAAATAATCTTTCTAAAACTTGTGTGTTTGTATGGAGCTAGAGGCTTGCATGTGTTGCGAGTAAGAGCTCATACTTGAGATTTAGTTTTGGTGTTAGTTAGATTTGGTATTGCATGGAATTAGAAATTGCATGTGTTGCAATTAGAGTTCATGCATCTTGATTTGATGTTGCTTGAGCTAGACTTTTGCATGTGTTGCAAAGAGTAGTGCTCAAGCATAAAATGTGTTTATTGCGTTATTTGCAAGTTAGTTGTCTGAATAAGCGGGGTTTATGAGTCAGGAATTCGAGGCATGTGAGTGGGGCTTACAGCAGGTGTTGGCAAGTTGATGGGGTCTTGTGTTGACCTTCACATGGCTAGAATTAATCTCATAAACTTCGAGTTTGATTTGCTTAATATGATTTGCAAATAGTTCTTGAGTCGTTCGCGAAATGTGTTTTCTCAATTTGGGTTGAATTCTTTGAGCATGGGTTGAATTGGTGCAAATATGTTTTGCGGGTAAATGATCATGTGTTGATCATCCTTGAGGCTTAAAATTGCATTTGGTTTTCGGAGCAAAATTTGGAAAAGCGGAGTTTTTCTTTGGTTTGGGCGGAAGTGCGACCAGTCTGAGCCAGTCGGACCAAGACTGCGGTGCAACCGCTTGTTAGTCAGCAGCGTTAATTGAGGCGGTCTTGGTGTATAGTTAGGCGATCACGACCGGCCGGTCGATTGGACCGTGGGGCGGTCGGACCACCCTCATGTGATCTATTTTTCGAGTTTGGCGTTCTGCTGGCTGCTTGCATAAGCGGTGCGACCGGGTCAGTCGGTGCGGCGGACCGCCGATCAGCCGGACGCCCGCAGCAGCGTTTTAACGAGAATAGTTTTTCGTTGCGTTCTCGCGTTTGCATGGGCGATGCGGCCGGAGACTATGGTCGGTGTGACCGCCGCGCGGTGTGACCGCTTAGATGAGCGGTCAACAAGCCATCTAGCAGTCGAAATTCCGACCGTTGGTGCAGTGAGGACGATCGGACGGGTGAGTCGGTCGGACGGATTTTCTCTGCTTTTGCCGTTTAGCGCTAAGCGGCTAGTTTTCTTAGTGGGGCTATAAATACCCCTTAGGGGGCTTAGAGGCGAGGTTGGTGTGTGTGGAAGTGTTTTGCATGTGTTGCTCTTTCTCCTTTGCCTCTTGAGCTTAAGTGAGCTAATTGCATGTGTTGCAATTAGTGAGTGGTTTGAAACCTCTTGTGCATGTGTTGCACTTGAGGAGTCCTTGTGCATGTGTTGCACTTGGTGATCACCGGGGCGCATGTGTTGTGCTCGGTGAAGTTCAAGCGGAGGCGGCTTGTTACTCTTGGAGGTTGCCGACTCCTAAGCAGTGTAGGCGTCATCTTGTGAGGAGCTCTCAAGGTGTGAAAGCCCGGCAAGTTTGTGAAGGTTGGGTTGAGCCTACGGCATAGCGTGAAAAACCACGACTAGTGGAAAGAGGCGGGTGCTCGGCGGGGAGCGGTCAAGTGTGGGCTTGCCTCCAGCGTGGACTAGGGGAGGCCGCAAGTCTCCGAACACCACGGAAAAATATCGGTTGTCCCTTGTCTCTTTACATTCAAGTATTTACCTTTTGCATATTATTGATTGCTTGAATTAGAATTGCTTAGTATTATTTAGTTGATCAATTTAGCAATTCTTGTGTAGAGACATAATTTAGTTAGTGCACTAGTGAGCCTAGTTGATTTAGGCTTTAATTGTCAAAACCTATTTATAAACTTCGCATATATCTTTGATTAGGTTTTGACTTAGGGTGTATATAAATGAATTGTTTAGTGAGCGATCGAATTTCATCGCGCCTATTCACCCCCCCTCTAGGCGCATCCTCGACCCTACAGTCGTTGAGTGGCATTTAATGCTTGGTCAGTGACCGTTGGTCACTCTGTCGGTATCTGCAGCGGTACTACTTAGCTCGTGATACTACGCATGCATATCTTGATACTATCGCCTGACTTTGAGGAAGAATACACCTCTTCTGGAAAAAAGCGGCCGGAGGTGCTTCTGGTACTACCGTTCAAGCGGTAGTACCGCTCCCACGGCCAAAAGAGCATCTTCTCGGGAAAAAAAGGAGCCGCAGGAGCTGCGGTACTACCTTTTGGCCGGTAGTACCGTACCCTCTTGCGGTAGTACCGCACAAGATGGTGACAACTGCCTTTTCGATGCATTTTCAAATTGATTTGACTTGCAATATTTGAATCTAATATGATTTAGCCTTGACACTCTTCTCAACATCAAATAAGCGACAAATGACCCATCTTAATAGTACGGCACCTATTCTACTATTCCGATCTTTTTCTCTTCGATCACCAAGATCGGTAAAACAAGAAAAGAGGTCCTTATACTTTATACCTGGGTCATTTAGCCTTGCTGCATTGATCTTCTACCTTTCGGGCGACATTCTCTTGTTTACTTGGATTTGAGCCAACCTGTACTCACCCAAGCTCAACAAAGTAACATTAGCACTTTAAAAACACTATTGTTATCAATTACCAAAACCTAACTGAAATTTGGGGGCCTAGATGCTTTCAATCTCCCCCTTTTTGGTAATTGATGACAATCCTTTCGAGTATTTTGAGTTTTAGATGAAGTTTTGAGTTTTCAACTTAAGAAACAAGTTGTAGACTCAAGAGGATTTATTTTAATGATATCTTGCCATGATAAAAGAGAAATTTGTAAGAGCAAAATATCATTAAAACGTATTCCTTACAACTTGAAAACTCCCCCTACAAATGTGCATAGAAGAAGTGAATTGATAATTTGCACACATGGGAATAATGAAAATTTGAGCAGAGTTTCTTTTAGAATATTGAAACCGAGGATATAAACCAAAAGCAATTTATAAGCAATAACCAATTATAAGGAGTTCATTCAAGAGAACATATAACAAGAGCAATAAGAACTATCCAACCAATAGAGTACCATCCAAAAGAAATGAAGTAAGACACTATCCACGAACAAGGTTAATAGCTTACAGACAAAGACACAATTAGAAACATAAGCTATCCTTGCAGACTAAGAGCCATAAGCTAGTCTTCATTTCTTTTCTTCTCCCCCTTTGGCATCAAGTACCAAAAAGTAGAAGACGCCGAAACTCAGGAAGAAGAGGGAGGAGGAGGCGGAGGAGAACGGCGCGTCCCATAACGATGGAAGGTCTTAGGAGCCTGCAGAGTGCGGTACTCCTCAAAAGATGAACGGAGCTTGCCAATAGAAGAATCGATGGAATCCAAGCGACCACGAACCTCCTCGATAACTTTGGCAGATGCGAGATTGATTTTCTTCCACTTGGGCAAAGTTCTTCATCATAGTCGCTTGAAGACTGGCGAAACTGGACATCATGGAGTTATGCAGGAATTCAAAGCTGTCATGTCCCATGCCAGAAAAGAGATGAGACGGAGGTAGAAAAGTTTGGTGACCCTCTGTGATGGGTGAGAAGGCTACTGATGGGAAGATTGACCCCCTCGCTGACCTGACGGACCAAACTCTCTAGGCTTGTACGGCTTGTGAGCACTACCACAGCCACCACGATATCCAATCACCCTTTTTATGATTAACATGATATACGGGGCGAAGTAGATCCTCTTAGCACGATCACCAGCAGAAGAGCGGATCTCTCTAAGGATGAAATCCACAACATCAAATCTCTCCTTTTTGGTAATCTTGTCCAAAATGGTCCATGCAAAGCCTCGGATCGCATCAAAGTTACCACTCTTGGGATGAATGGTAACCCTCACAATTTTGTTAATGAGACTAGCTGTAGGAAGAAGATTTTCGATTTTACGGGTCTCCTTATGCGGGCTGATGGATCATAAAAGGAGAGTTGCTCCGAAAGAGACATGGAGGGAGAGTCATGAATCCGTGGTTGATTCTTTGTGATAAACCCCGGGCTTGCTCAATTTACGCCTTGGTTCTTGAGTAGGCAATTTGATCATCATCAAGTCATGCCATCAAGATCATCGAAACATGGGCGGTGGCATAGGCGGCGTATCATATCATCGTTGTAATCACATTTGGTCTTGACAAAAGATGCTAAGTCGACCTCATAAAGCGATTCGACACTCCAACAAAGAGAGAATTTTTACGATATGCTCCAGTTGACCCACTTATGCTCAAAAAATCCTTATTGAGATAAATTTCATGGTATACCTTTTCTTTGGAATATTGTCTGAATTTATCAAGGTGGCGGTCTTGAGGAAGCGGATATTGATTTGCTTGGCGAAAAGAAATACTTCTCCCTTTTATCTTCTTGAGGTCCATGGTAGGTTGGAAGTCAACAAAGCTTTCTTGTTCATGTTACGACTCCTCCTCACTACCTTCTCCACCTTCAAAATCTACATCCATCTTTGTCATCTTCTTCACTTGATTACGAGGGACCTTCTTCTTCTTTCCCTTTCCCCATGGGATGATCCACCAAGTTCTTCTTGAATTTTTGAGACAATTTCTCTATCACGACCACTCGGTTTGAGAGTCTTATTTGCATTTGTCATTGTATGGTGGAATGAATACCTCTTCCACGGGTGGACTTGCGAGCGACTCCTGCCTGCGAGGAACAAGAGGTACATTCTTGGTCCTTGGCATTTCATTTGAGAATCAAGGAATGAAAGATATTTAGGAGGAGAATTAGAATGCCCTAAGATGGGTTGAAAACGCTAAATGTGGCAAGAGTAAGCAAAATGAAAATTTAATATTTTGGTTGAACATGAACTACAATCACATGGCGGTGAGTACGGAGACAGGCGTACTACGCATGGAGGTCTTGATACTACCGCTCTGTGATACTCACTTATGGTGGCGGTATCTTAGGCCATAGGTCGATTTTCAAAGGAATTTTCACAACCGGAGATATAAGTAGATCGGGCTCAAAATACTTTCATATAAACATTTAGAACACGTCCATCTACTTATTTCTCATCAAGATTATCAAAAAATTCCGCGTAATTTTGCCACATTATGCATCTAACCCTAGAATGAAAATGGAGTTCCTAGGGCATGAGATTTCAAAGAAAAAGAGAGGAGAAGAACGGGGATTAATACCTTGAACCCGGTGAGAGTGAGGAGATGGAGGGATTTGAGGAACCCTTGACCCTAGAGAGATCGAATTTTGGGAGATTTGAGAGGAAGGGGATAAGTTTGAGAGAGAGAGAGAGAGAAGATAAGAGAAAAGGGAAGCTGCGGTTTAAGAGAAGAGAGAGAGATGGGAGGGTCGGTTATACATACAGTAGAACTCCGACCCTACTGTCGGTATGACCTAAGAAGAGCAGGTCATCTGCGAGATCTTGATACTACTGCGGAATATAAGCGGTGCTCTGCATGACGAGGCGAGAACACAAGGATAGACACAAAAAGGTTGTTATTGCTCATTCTGGAGGAATATTTGATGTAATCCCTATTTTAAGCATTTTCAACCAAAAGATAAAACAACAAGTGAAATCTCGAGAAGGAACCAAATAATTATTCATAATTGACCTTTTTCGAGTCAAAAAACACCATTTAGGGAACTAGGCATAGTTTCAACCTTAGTTCCGTAGGCATGACTCAATTTGTGCATTAGTTAGATCAATATAGATCAAGATTTTTTAAAAAAATCTATTTTAAAAAAACTTTATTTTATCTTTAACATAGGGAAGATGTAATCGATACTAGCTTCAAGAGATAAGATTTAAACAATTAATAGATTGTAAATGAGATTCTTTTCAAGAAACTTTGCAATTTTATCAAACTAAAGTAGATTATTTTCAAATAAATTTGCCTATTAGGGTCTAGTTTCATCTTTTGAAAATATATAGCACTAATTTTGATTTTTCACATTTAGGGGATGTGATATATACATGAAGAGCATATTACACCCCCTTAATGTGTGACACAACTAGAGGAACAAATATCGAATAAAATCAATAAATATCCAGAAGAGAATAACATTTAGGCCACATTAGAAATATCTATGACATTCAATTCATTCCTCAACTTGCAAAATCTAGCTTCATCCAAGGGTTTGGTGAGAATATCCGCTAGTTGATCTTCAGTTCTAATATGACTAATCACAATATCACCTTTGCTTATATGATCTCGCAAGAAATGATGGCGGATATCTATATCCTGACTCGCAATTCTACTTTATCTATCTTTCGGGCTTATATGTACGCTCGTCTAACTTATATTCCTATTTGCCTAGTATCGACCCATGTCAAGTTTAAGACTTATGTAATACGCTCGTCCTAACTTATATTCGCGCATAACTTGGCCCGGCTCATACCTTCGACTCAAGAACTCAGGAGTGTTGTTTCTTTTGCTCAAGCTCTAGCCCGAACTTACTAAACTTCTCCTGTTGATGGTGATGTCTTCCTCGGCTTTGGCATCTCTCCATAATCAGCAGACCTCTGGCCTCAAGGTCGTCTATCTGGTGCTCAAGCTCGGGCACCTGAGTGTCGTGGTCGGTGTGCAGCTTGACCAAGACCTCGAGCGAAGCCGTCGCCGAGCCAAAGTCCTTCATGGTCTCTTGAATAACTTTGTGAGCGAAAGGCCTCGAGACACCCCGGGAACCCAAAGAAGAAACCACCATAACAAGGGAAGTATGTCTACGAGCCAAGATGAGCCTTGAGGTTGTCTTGGAAAACCTTGCGATGTCGCCCGAGACCCACAAGGCTCCTTGGGCGACTTGACGAGGACTTGGCTTTCACTTGGCGGGGAGTCGCCGGGGATGTTATGTCATCCTCCGGCGAGAGTCGCCAGGACCCTTGCTATCCCCTAGGCATGTAATTCGCTCGGGGCGATGTGCCTCCCTTAGGCGATTAGTCGCTTAGGGTCCTCTCATTGTCACTCGGCGGCGGTGATTCGAGGACGTGTGGCGTCGGCCGAACATGAGTCGCTCGAGAACAGCCCTGACCTTCTCCTGGGCATCTTTGCAGCTCGAGGGCTCCTCGCTCAAATCACTGTGATCGGCGAGGAGATTGGCTTCTTCTCTAAGACATGACCAAGGATCTGGTTAGCTATTTTTCGACAATCCGAAAAGGCCCTAGGAGCTATCACACCCACGTCAGCAGAGTGGGGGTAGCTCGAACGCAATCAGGGGAGCCCCTAGGAGCTATCACACCCACGTCGGCAGAATAGGATCAACTCGGATAAGGACAAGGAAAGCAAGGAGCAGAAAGAAAAATGGGAACAATAAAGTCTCACCGTTGTCAAGTCCCTCGTCCTCGGTGGCCTCATCCGACATTGAAAGGTCAACCTCGCCCGTGTCGGCTTCCTTCAATGTGTCCTTCGGGCGCTAGCACCTCAGGATATAGGGCGCCGCGTCTTCATCTTCTTCCTCGAACTCTCTCGTCTGAGAACCCGAGACGGCTCTACCCAGCTTGGCCCGGAACTCAGCAACCTCGTCTTCCAGTGCCTTGCGCTCTGCGGCCTTCATCTCCTCGGCCAGCCTCGCCTCCTCTGCAAGCTACCTTAAGTACTTCTGGCCGTACTCCTTCAACCAGATCTTCAGGTCGCTTGCCTCCATCCCGTCGGCGTATTCCAAATGCCGGTTCGGAGGCTCCTTGGCTGATGCTGCCCACATCTTCAAAGGCCGGACAGGCGAGGGCGGTGGCGCCGAACGTTTGTCCTTCGCCATGGGAAAGGATTGGAGAAAGGCTCCAAGGGCGAAAAAACTTGAAAGATGGAAGTTTTTTGGAGTTTGATTGCAAGACGCAGAAGAAAGTCTCTGCATTGTTCCTGCCAAGTATTTATAGGTGGGGAAACCGAATGGACAAAAAGCGCTCCCTTGGATTCGTGAACCGGCCTTGCTGTGTGCGGTTTTCAAAACTGTCCAATAAAGGCACGGTTTCCAAAAACTGTTAGAACCATACCCACGAGGCTTGCGAAGAAGGAAGTGGCGACCTTTAAACTTCGTTCCCAAAGCCCGTTTGGTGGTCTGAAGCAAGATGCTCGGCCCCGCTAGAACATGCTCGCTTACGAGCAAGGATTGCTCGGATGCAGCAGTAGTACTTCACTACAAAATTCTTGTTCCCAAACGAGGGTCGCTCGGATGCTACGATAGTGTTTCGCTGTAGGATTTCAGCCCCGTGCCAAAGTAGTTTTCACCACGAGATCCCAATTCCTCCTATGAGTCTAAAGGCTCAAAAGGAAGGCCCCTATCAAGTAGTTTTTTCACTTGAGCCTCGGGGGCTAGCTCTGGGGATTGGGTAAATTACCATAAGGACCATCAAGCCCGTGACCCTTCTTGGTGACCATGCTTCTTTGATGTCGTCCCAAAGGAAGATCCTTGAATGGACCGGTATCGACCATACCCATCCTTGAGCATGCAGCAATCCTCAGAGCATGGTTGCTCGGTGGCCAGTCAAGGTCGGCGCGACCAAGAGATCCCGAGCATGCCTCGAAGGTCATGCTCGGGTTGTAAATGATGTGGCGGCAATTTGCAATAGTCGTTACGCCCGCGATTAAGACCCATCACATCCCGGCGCCAGCGTGGCGAGAGTCGAAGGATAGTTCTTTGCCCGCAAAAGACGCAAAGGGCATGACATCGAGCGTAGTCATTGTGAATCACCTATAAATACCTCCCGAACCGCCAAAAGGGGCCTTGAGCGCCAAGGATAAGCAAAGGCAAGAACTAAAGCTCGGATAGGCTCTGTAATAACGACACTCTTTTATGGCGGGCATAGGCGAGCCAAATCCGTCAGTCCTTGTTAGCATCACGGATAATAAGAAAAGTAGCCTTTGGGCGTGGGGTTGTTATCTCGATCGTGAGAGGCCGAACCAGTATAAAAATCTCCTTGTTTGCTTCCCTCTTCGGTGCTTGACCTCCTTGCATGGCTTTCTTCGAACGCTGGCCCTCCACGGGAAAAGGGCTCGGTTGATCCTCAATCAACAAGTAAGCTCGGTGAGGGCACATTCCCCAAGTCTTGCAAACAGTGGCGCCATCCGTGGGGATCATTGGTGAATCCTTTTAGTGGAGAATCACGAAGATGCCGAATTCTCAAGGCGGTCAAGACCTGCGTCTTTGATGACATAGAAAGCGATGACATGTACTCGCCGATGGGGGCATGGCAGTTGTGGCTGATCCAGAAGGCCACAATGAGCACGGGAGTCTTTCCCCGTCGGCTGCGACGAGGCGTTTCCTCACGCACCTGACAAGTTACCCTCACGAGTGATGAGGAAGATAATAGCCTCTATGACGGTCTGGATATCCCGATCACCTCGAGCCCGATTATGAAACATCATCACGAGAGGACCCCATGATGTCGCCTTCACGGTCTCCGTGCTCTCGCAACGTCAATATGGCGGGAGGGGCGGAAATCCCCGAGGAGGAATCCTCGGGGGCTGCTCGTCATCGCCGCTATGAGGCCGCCAAGAGCCATCTTGAGGCGTCCCTTGGTAGAACCCTGGCGAGTATCCATCATCAAGCTTGGGAGACAGGCGCTGGGGCCGGATCCTCAAACCTCGGAAGTCCTCGTGGGCTCCACTCCCCAGAGCATACGCGTGGCTTTCGAGCAAGATCGCCCGTTCCCGTTCCACGGAGTGTTGAACGGTTGCGGGCTATGGCGATAGTCGTGTGCGACCTCCGGGATTTTCCTGGTCAGGTGGATCTGGAAGCTATGGGTGCGGCCGTAGCTGAGAATCTGGAGAAGCTCGCCACCGACATAAAGCTTACGGGATCCCGGCGACAAAGCGCCGGAGTATTTCCGGGACGTTAAACCCTATCTTCTGTTAGCGCCCGACATGGCGACCCCAGTTTACTGCTCACGGAGGGCGCGGGAAGCATGATATAGGCCGTGATGATACTCGGGCGGTTCCCGAATTGCCGTGGGGTCGAATGTGCCCGATCGGTAGCGGGCACCGAGTTCTCGACCTCGGGCGGTCTCCATTCTTGGCAAACATAGGAAAGTATTTACTCGTCTCGGCCCCCGTGTCGGAGGACGTCACGACGACGACCAATATGGTCAGCTCGCCCGGAGAAGTCATCACAATAGCAGGCAACCGGATCTGCAGGCTTTTTAATCCTCCGTAATGTCTCATGGCCAAGCAAATTCAAGCCCGGCCACATCGAAAGGTTCAACGGTACCCAGAATTTGGATGAGTTCCTTTCAATATACACCACTGCCATCCTAGTTGCCGGGGGGGACCAAGGCGTGATGGCTAACTTCCTCCCCACAGTCCTGGATGGAGCCACAAGAACATGGCTCTTCAACCAAAAAGAAGGGTCAATCCGCTCTTGGCATCAGCTCAGCGAAGCACTCTGGGCAAATTTCGGTATTATACTCGCTTGGGAAAAGCGTGACCTCGGCGTCGATCGGTGAAGGCGAGCCTCTGAGGCACTTTGTTCAAAGGTTCATTAAGGTGAAATTCCATACCCAACATTTCGGATGAGGCGATCGTCCAGGGCTTTTAAGTTCGGAGTTGGAACGTCATAATTCCGTGGGACACAGAATTCACCGACCTATCGACCAATGAGCTATTCCACATGGCCGTAGGTATCACGAATGCCGGCAAAGGCGGTCAGTGGAAGAAGATCTTGGATGAAGGAAACTCTGCCTCGGTAGAACTGGAGGTCCCACGAGCAAGACGAATCGAGGCTCGAAGAAAGGAAGAAGTTCAAGAAAAAGAAAAGGCCCTCCGCGCCGGGCATGGTGGCGGCGATCAAGCATCACCCGCCGTAAACTTCGGAACCTGGCCTTGCCAGGTGGGGCGGCGCCCGCCTCGGTGTACAGCGAGCACAAGCGGCTGACCAAGGATAAATGGCGGCCAATCGCCACCAAGTGATCATTTTGCCCACTTCGCCGAGCGCGGAGCACGACCTTTGCAATTGTAGAACTTGGGCGTTCCACGGAAGCGATTCTCTGCGGTAAGGAGCCCTATGCCCACGCTCCGAACAAGGGAGAAGCAGTAAGCAAAAGGAAAAGCGCCCGCGATCGGAGGCGATGAAGATATGGACTACCGGGGAGCCTCGCAATCATATTGCGATTATATTTGGGGGCTCCTCCGCCTACTAGTCCCTTGAGGACAGAAGGAAAGCGGCAGGAGAGGTGCACCATGTCATGCGAGGCAAGCCTCCGATCGGCTCGAATGGTCAGAGCTACTGCTCTACATTCCCGGGAAGGACAATTTTACGGCCGACCATTTGTCCATAGTCGGTTCCTCTCAAATACCCACCCGTCTGCAGGCGATCGTCGAGCATATATTCAAGCCCTCCATTCCCTCGTAGAAGAGGCGCCGGAGATGGCGATGGCGTCTCCTCCTCGAGCATGGTGCGAATTTGGATGACACCGTTCATCCAGTATCTCGCGCATGAGACACTACCCGAGGAAGAAGCCGAGCGTTCTCGGCTTTAAGGCAGTTCTCTCCGTACAAACTGATCGAGGGCGCCTTATACCGCAAAGGGGCACTTGGAGTCCTTTCCAAGTGCATATCACGGGAAGAGGGTAATTTTCTTCTCAGAGATATCCATGAGGGAGTGTGCGAGGCTCACTCGTCCTTGAGCAGCTTCGTGAGCAAAGCCTTCGGTTGGGGAATTATTGGTAAGCGGCCTTAGTTGGCAACAGGCAATTGTGGCAACTTATCGGGCATGCAGATTTCATACTACAAAGGCACACCGTAGGTGTCGCGCTCAAACCATCCCACTCTCATGGCCGTTCTCGACCTGGGGAGCCGATATACTCGGACCTTTCCCCCGACATCGAAGGGGTTGCAAATTCTTGCTCGTGGCCGTCGACACTTTCACTAAGTAGATCGAGACCGAGTCCGTATCAACTATTTCGGCTCAAGTGGTCAGGAGATTTTTTCGCAGCAACAGGGTGACGCATTTCGGGGTCCCCAATCACCTCATCATGGATAACGGCTTTTCGGTTCACTAGTGGCTGTTCGAACTATTGCGAAAATATCGGAACAAAGTGCCTTCGCCTCTGTGGCTCATCAAGTAGAAACAGCAAGCGGAAAGCGAACAACGGCCAAATCCTTCAGGGGATCAAGAAGAGGGTCTTCAAAGACCTCGCCTAGCAAAGCAAGTCTTGGGTGGACGAGCTCCCTTCCGTCCTCTGGTTGGTTCGCACTCTGATGAGAAGTCAGACTCTGAGGCGAGACACCCTTCGGCTCGTCTATGGTGCGGAGAGCCATTCTACCCACCAAGATTGTCTTTGGGTTCCCAAAAAGTGCACACAGTCGGCGACATCGACCAAGAGCTCGGCGTCTCCTCGACCTCGACCTTCTTTGAAGAGAACCGTGAAGGGCTACTGCTGCGATCTGCCGTCTACCTACAAGCTCTTCGTAGGCATGCGGCTAAGTCAATTCGACCAAGGACCTTGAAAGTCGGCGACCTCGTCCTACGTCAAATTCAGGACACGTCGAAGACCAACAAGCTCTCCCCCAGATGGGAAGGTCCATTCCACGATCGTCTCGGGTGGCGGCGCCGAAATTGTCCGGCTTAGCAATGGAAGATGGTCAGGTGCTCACGAGCTCTTGGAATATCGACCAACTGCGCAAATTCTTTGTTTAAATATGTGTTTGCCTTTACGTTTCGCGCATGCTCAGTTGTTTTTCCTGTAAAATCTCGGTTCCTTCGCTCACACGAAGTCCGTCACCCTCAAGATTTTGTGAATGTTTTCAAGGTCACTGCCTATTGATAAGCCGACTCAGTCTCGCACAAGGGCATACTTTCTCCTCACGATCTTGGTGATGGGGCGGCGCGTCGGCGAGAACATTCGCTTCAAGGTTTAACTAACATGTGCAAAACGCTTTCGGCGCCCGCGACAAGCACCAGTCACCGATCTTGCCGCGGAGGTGTCCGTCTTTGTAAGCCGATTACCATCCGCATTAGTTCTTCGCTGCATGACCACAGTCGCAAGTAGACGCCCTCTTGACCGATTCAAGGCCCTAGTGAGGTTCTCCCGTGCTTGCTCGTTGCGCGTTTTGGCGGGCAACCGCACGTCCTTCCTCGTCAGGACTATGCTCGCGAACTCAGGAATATGAGTCCAGGACGTTGAGGAAGTTAAGGCCTCGTGCGTTCCCTTCTCCCGACCTAGCCCATGCTCGCAACTCGGAAGAATCGGTGGCTTGGTCGGGGAAGCAACGCGCGTATTTTTACTCCCCTGTGAACGAGCTAGTGCTCGCAACTTAGGTGAACGAGCTAGTGCTCGCAACTTAGGTGAACGACCTTCCGTTAGCGGCGAGGATTAGTAAAGCACGAGCTCTGAGACTAACGCTTTTTCCTCAAAAAGGC